>JAEOAD010000055.1:1265000-1897500 GCA_036365145.1 Orientallactaga sibirica
AGGAGGATTGCTACAAGTTCAAGGCCAGTGGGAATATAGCTTGATCCTGTCACAAAAAAAAAAAAATCTCTGTGGATTTTCTAATATACAAGATACTGTTACCTGACAGTAATGAAGACTAGACCTAGACTAAAGTTTTACTTTTCCTTTCCAATCTAAATACCTTTGATTTTGTTTGTTTGTTTGTTTGCTTTTGTTTTTCCAAGTAGTCTCACTCTAGCCCAAGCTAACCTGGAATTTACTATGTAGTCTCAGGGTGGCCTCAAACTCACGATCCTTCTCCCTCTGCCTCTCAAGTGCTGGGATTAAAGGAGTGTAGCACCAGGTCCGGCTATTTTTTTATTTTTTATTTTTTGGTTTTTTGAGGTAGGGTCTTACCCTAGCTCAGGCTGACCTGGAATTCACTATGTAGTCTCAGGGTGGCCTCTAACTCATGGCAATCCTCCTACCTCTGCCTCCCGAGTGCTGGGATTAAAGGCGTGCGCCACCACACCCAGCACAGCCATGTTTTTAAATTTTTAAAAATATTTATTTATGAGAGAGAGAAAGAGAGAGAGAATGGGCATGTCAGATCCTCCAGCCACTGCAAACAAACTCTAGATGCATGAGCCACCTTGTGCATCTGGCTTACGTGGGTCCTGGGGAATCAAACCTGGGTCACTTGGCTTTTTGGGCAAGTGCCTTAACCACTAAGCCATCCCTCCTGCCCACCTTTGATTTCTTATCCCTCTCTCCCTTTTTATCTAACTAGACTAACTTGACTACATCTTGTAGTGTGATGTTAATTAAAAGTGGCAAAAGGAGACCTGGCATGGCGGCACATGTGTTTAATCCCAGCACTTGGTAGGCAGAGGTAGGAGGTCACTGTAAGTTCAAGGCCACTCTGAGACTACATAGTGAATTCCAGGTCAGCCTGGGCTACAGCAAAACCCTACCTCAGAAAACAAAACAAAACGGGAAGGGAGGGAAGGAGGAAGGGAAGGAAGGAAAGGTGGCAGAAGGGAGCCAGGTATGGTGGCGCATGCCTTTAATCAAACCACTCAGGAGGCAGAGGTAGGAGGATCACTATGAGTTGTAGGCCAGCCTGGAACTAGAGTGAGATCCAGGTTAGCCTGGGCTAAAGTGAGACCCTACCTCAAAAAACAAACACGGGCGCTGGAGAGATGGCTCAGCAGTTAAGGTGCTTTGTTGCGAAGACTAAGGACCCAGGTTTGATTCCCCAGTACATACGTAAGTCAGAATCACAAGGTGGCACATGAGTTCATTTACAGTGGCTAGAGGCCCTGGCATACCCGTTCTCTCTCTCTCAAATAAATAAATAAATAATTTAAAATCCATGCATTCCAGGCCAGCCTGGGGTTACAGAGCGGGCTCCAGGTCAGTCTGGCCTAGAGTGAGATCCTACTTCAAAAAAACCCAAAAAGTGGCAAAAGGGCTAGGGAGATAGATGGCTCAGCAGTTAAAGGTACTTGCTTACAAATCCAGCACAAGTTCACTTTCTTAGCAACCACGTGAAGACAGATACAAAGTAGGGCGTGTATCTCTAACTCCAACGATGAAGGGAGGCAGAGCTGGGCCAGCTAGTCTGAAGTTTGTTTTCATTCTGGCAGTTCAGTTGAAGTAGCAAGGGATCCTGTCTTAAAGGAGGTGGAGCACCTTGAAGTGTGTATGCACACACACATGCAAATATGTAAAGTGGCAAGAAAGGAGACCCTCCCCCCCAAAAAAAGAAAAAAAAAAGAAAGGAGACCCTCTTTGACATTAGGGAGAAAGCATTCAAGTACAAACCCTTTTTTTTTTTTGGAGAGAGACAGAGAGAGAGAGAGGAAGACAGCGCGCCAGCAGCGTCTCAACCGCTACGAACGAAATGCAGATGTGTGCGCCCCCTTGTGGTCAAGTGCGGCATTGCGCCCTTGTGTCACTTTGCATCTGGCTAAACGTGGGACCTGGAGATTGGAACTGCTGGAGATTGGAATCAGTGTTCTTAGGCTTAGGAGGCAGGCGCCTTAACCCCTAAGCCATCTCTCCAGCCCAAGTACAAACTTTTTAAAAAAAGTATTTATTGCCAAGTGTGATGGCACATGCCTTTAATCGCAGCACTCTGGAGGCAGAGGTTCAATCTCTGTGAGTTCAAGGCCAGCCTGGGACTACAGAGTGACACCCTGCCTCAAAACAAACAAGTTAAATATACAAGCTTATGGGGTACAACATGATGTTCTGATAAATGTTTATACTGTGTAATTACTGTATCAGGGTAACTAGCTTATCCATCACCTCAAACATTTAGCATTTCTCTGTGGTCAAGCATTAAGATATTAAGTTACTAAGCTAAACTTCTAGGTTAAGAAAGTTGGACCCGCTGGGCATTGTGGCACACACCTTTAATCCCAGCACTCAGGAGGCAGAGGTAGGAGTATCACCATGAGTTTGAGGCTACCCTGAGACTACACAGTGAATTCTAGGACAGCTTGAGCTAGAGTGAGGAAAGGAAAGGAAAGAGGAGGGGAGGGGAGGAGAAGGGAAGGAAAAACTGGACTAGCCTCTTCACTGACCCCAGAGTTTCTTCTTGTAGTCAGCTCTGCCTGGCATATTCCTACTTCCTGGGATCTAAGTATAGAAAATCATCTTTTCATATCCTGATATATTTACTGACCTCATTGTACCTGAAGAGTAAAATCTACCTTTTATTTTTCAAGGCAGGGTCTCACTCTAGCCCAGACTGACCTGGAATTCACTATAGTCACAGGCTGGCCTCAATCTCTCAGTGATCCTCCTACCTCCTTAGTGCTGAGGGTAAAGGCCTGTGCCACCATGCCCAGCAAAACCTACATTTTAATAATTATTCTTTCTTTTCTTTTCTTTATTTATTTGAGAGAGAAAGAATGGGTGCATCAGGGCCTCTAGCTGCTGCAAATGAATTCCAGACACTTGCAACAATTTGTGCATCTGGCTTACATGAGTCCTGAGGCAAATGCCTTAACTGCTAAGCCATCGTTCCAGCCCCAAACCTACTTTTTTTTCTTTTTTTTTTGAGGTAAGGTCTCACTGTAGCCCAGAGTGACCTGGAATTCACTATGTAGTCTCATGGCAATCTTCCTACCTCTGCCTCCCAAGTGCTGGGATTAAAGGTGTGAGCCACCACACCCAGCTTGAGGTTTCAAACCCCAAACCTACATTTTAAGACTTTACTTTTATTTATTTATTTATTTATTTATTTATTTATTTATTTATTTATTTGAGACAGAGGAAAAGAGAGAGGAGAGTAAGAATGGGTGCACCAGGGCCTTTAGCCACTGCAAACGAACTCCAGACATGTGCGCCCCTTTGTGCATCTGGTTTACGTGGGACCTGGAGAATTGAACCGGGGTACTTAAGGCTCTGCAAGCATGTGCCTTAACCACTAAGCCATCTCTCTAGCTCCCAAACCTACATTTTGAAATAAGTCTCTTGCTTCTGCTTAGTTGTTTTTACTTTTTCAAGTCTCTTAAAATCAAAGGTTAGATTAGTAGTGTAGCAGACAGCTTTAGGTTCGCTGAGATGAACTTCCAGACCAGGCTCAGTTATGGAGGAAGGGATATTTATTGAAGCTTACAGATCCAGAGGAAGTTCCATAATGACGGGAGAAGTGGCCTGCTCTCACAGGACCAGGCAAGAGAGAAAAAAAAAGCCACCAGCCACACAGCACACAGAGCAAAGCTACAGCCAAAAGCCACAGCACACTTCAGGAACTCCAACTGGGCACACTTTGCATATCTTTACAATGAATCTCAAACCCACCATCACACCTTAAGATCCGCCCAATGACATTGCCTCCAGCAAGGTGGCTGCAGATACAAACTATAAACTAATAAAACACTGAATATATTGGGGCCATATATTCAAACTACCACAAGTAGCTTAATATCATTCTTGTTTGTATGGAAACAGCTTTAGCTATATTTCTTCTGTTTTGTTATGTTGTAGTTTGTTTGGTTGGTTTTTCGAGGCAGGGTCTCACTCTAGCTCAGGCTGACCTGGAATTTACTATGTCGTCTCAGGGTGGCTTTGAACTCATGGCGATCCTCCTGCCTCTGCCTCCCAAGCGCTGGGATTAAAGGCATGCGCCACCACACCTGGCTATGTTGTAGTTTTTATCTCAATATTTTCTCCAACTGCCTTCCGACTTCTTATTTGAAATTACGTAGTAGTCAATTGTTTCATTCCATCTAATTGTGAATTTCCTGAATTCTGCTATTGATTTTTTGTTGACAACTTTCATAAATATAAATATAAATAATATACCATGATCATAATCCCCTCCCACCACCCTCCTTTTTCTCCCCTTCCAAGTCCCCCGTTCATTGAATCCCTTCTTTCAAACTAGTTTCTCTTCCTTTTTAATGTCATCATTTTTTTCCTTTTATGCAGGTTTTGTGTAGGCAGCATTGGTCACCATGAGATCAGGAATATCAAGGGCACTTTGGAAGAAAGTATTCTAAGCATTCCTTCCATTGGCTCTTATATTCTTTCTGCCACCTCTTCCACAATGATCCCTGTGATAGACATGTCTCATTTAGTGCTAAAACACTAAATTTGAAAGAGAGTAAACTGAATAAAGTTGGGAACCAAGAGCAAAATCATTTACACCTTGTATTTATATTATGTAGCAATTTACAGACAAAGCACTTTTGCATTCATAACTGTATGTAAATAAATGAACCTTTAAAATAAATTCATAACACACAGTAATCTAATAAACTGGTAGAAACAAATACCTGATAGGTGTTGTCAAAACTGTCATACATGAATCTGGTGATCAAAGATGTCTTTCCAACTGAAATGAAAAGAAAAAAGTGAACTTTACTCACTGAACACAGTACATTGGCTTCTCAGGCAATTCAGAGAATTGCAGTTAAAGTCAACAGAAATTATCTGCAGTGATTCTACCCCAAATTTGCTGGCATGACTCTTTCTAATAAGAGATCTATAATCTCTTCAAGGTAAGGGTACAGGTAAGGTATTAAGAATTTAAAAAAAAAAGGATAGTGGAATTGGCTCAGAGGGTAAGAGCAAGAGGGTTTAAGGGCCTGCGGCCTCCCAAGCTTGATTCTAAGCACCTGGGGAAAGGCTGGCGATGGCTAGGACTATGTAAGCTTGTAACCCTAGTCCTGTGGGAAGCAGAGACAAGAGACTCACTGGGATTCACTGGTCGGCTAGTTTGACAAAAATGACAGCTCTAGGTTCAGTGACTCATCTCAAGCAGACAAGCAGAGGAGCAATAGAGGAGACTTTACCTATCTACACTACACGACACCCCCTCCCCACAAAAAGTGAAGAAACATGAGAGCCAAGATGAAGGAACACAATTATGCTGATACCACTAATTCACAAAAGTTAGACCCCAACAAAAACAACTCAAGGAGGCTCAGTTCCATCTCATTTAGTGTAACAAACAGGAGTAACCCAAAACAAAATAGAGTCCTAGGAGGAGGATGAGGGCTATAGGGACTAAATTAAGAGCAAGAAAGAAGTGGTATGAGAAGCAGTACTAAAAACTCATCTCAGCTGGGTGTGGTGGCAGAAGCCGTTAGTTCCGGAACTCAGAAGTAGAGGCAGGAGAATCATTGTGAGTTCAAAGCCAGCCTGAGAATACATAGTGAATTCAGGTCAGCCTGGGATACAGCGAGACTCTACTTCGAAAACAAAACAAAACTCATCTCAGGCTCAGATTTTCCCATTTCCATAGTAGGATTCCAAAGATCTACAATTCTACTTTTATCTTTGAGGAGGGTGGAAGAGGTTGAGACAGGGTCTCCCTGTTAACCCAGGCTGGCTTCAAAATTGTGACAATTCTCCAGCCCAAGATTCCTGAGTGTAGAGATTACAAATGTGTGCCACCACACCCAGTAACAATTCTATTTTGTATTGATATTTTTATGAAAGTGCCCATATGATGTGCCAGGTGTGTTGCCAGCACTCTAGAGGCCAGCCTGAGCTATAAAGCAAGTTTCAGGTCAACCTGGACTAGACAGAAACCTTGTCTCAAAACAATTAAAAAGTGCCACTAGGTTGAAGTGGTGGAATGCTGGCAATTTCTTTACTAATGAAAATGTTTCCAAAGCCAGAACCATACCTAATTACTTTTCTACTTTCTCCAGTCACTTGGCACAGACAAAAACAAATGCAAGCCAGGTATGATGGCATATGCCTTTAATCCCAGCACTCAGAAGGCAGAGAGGTAGGAGGATGGCTGTGAATTCAAGGCTAGCATAGAGCTACAAAATAAGTTCCAGGTCTGCCTGGGCTAGAATGAGACCCTACTTGGAAATCAACAAATGAATGCAAGATATTCTACCAATTAGAAGGAACCAGGAAAACAAGCACCTAGAATGCTCACTAAAACATAAATACTTTAGGGGAGGATAAAAACCACAGTCATTTATATTTGAGCATGAATTTAAATAAGTTTTAATTTCAATACAACTTGTTCTTATATTCCACATGAAAAGCTGGGGGAAAAAGTCTTATTATAGAAGGTCAAAAATACAAAAAATAATTACATTACTAAAGAGTAGAAGCAAATGGAAAAATAAAAAAAAATTCCATGTATAGCAACATCAAAAGATATAAAATAAACAGGAGTGGTAGCTCACACCTGCAACCCCAGGACTCAAAAGGCTAAAGAAATAGGACTGCTGCAAACGTGGGGCTGGTGTGGAACATAAAGTGAGTTCTAAGTTCTAGAATAGACTGGGCCAGAGTGAGAGACAATGGCTTTGGGGGGGAGGAAAAAAAAAGGATGCAATATCTTAATAGGATGTGTAAGACCTTGACAAATACAACAGAACACTCAGAGAAAAATCAATACAGAACTGGAGAGATGGCTCATAAAAAAATAAAAAAATTAAAATATTTTTTAAAACTAAAATAAATCTAGCTCTCCGTGGTCTGGCAATGGTCACGGCGACATGGCCAAACGCACCAAGAAGGTTGGCACTGTTAGCAAGTTTGGGACCCACTGTGGTGCCTCCCTCCGGAAAATGGTGAAGAAAATTGCAATGAGCCAGCATGCCAAATGAACTTGCTCCTTCTGTGACAAAACCAAGATGAAGGGCGAGAGAGATGGCTCAGTGGTTAAGGAGCTTGCCTGTGACCCTAAGAACTCATGTTTGAATATCTAGGTCCCATGTAAGCCAGACACACAGTGATACATGTGCACAATGTCGCACATACACACAAGGGGGTGCATGTATCTGCAGTTTGTTTACAGTGGCTAATAGTCCTTGCGTGCCCCTTTCTCTCTCTCTCAAGTTAAAAAAAAAAATTAAAGGGCTGGAGACATGGCTTAGCGGTTAAAGCACTTGCCTACAAAGCCAAAGGACCTAGGTTCAATTCCCCAGGACCCATGTAAACCAGATGCACAAGGTGGCACATGTGTCTGGAGTTCATATGGAGTTGCTGCAGCCCCTGGCACACCCATTCTCTATCTCTTTATGCCTATTTCTCTCTCTCAAATAAATAAAAAAAAATTTTTTTTGTTTAAATAAAAAAACCAGGATGGCTGGGCATGGCGGTTCATGCCTTTTAATCCTAGCACTTGGAAGGCAGAGGTAGGAGGATTGCTGAGTTTGAGGCCACCCTGAAGCTACATAGTGAGTTCCAGGTCAAAAAACAAAACAAAAATATATTTAAAAACAAAAAACAAAACACAGGGAGTACGGGTCTAGCTACTGCACTCCTGCAAATGTGATGGGGCACCTGGAGTCCTCAGGTCCCTTCTTCTCCCTTTACTGGATGGGGCGTCTCTGGGCCGCTGGCCTTTCCTCCTGGCCCCTGTCCCACTCCCCCAGGACCTCCCCTGGGGAATCCAGCTTTCCCGTCAAATAGGCCCCTTTTTCCCATGTCACATCTGGGGTGTCTGGGATACCAACCCTCAGGGCCCTACCCTCCCCCATACCCACCACCTGCTCCTGGCATGTGCCCTGTAAATCCTCTGGCTCCTGGCATGGTAGCCCCAGGGATGATGACAGACAAGAAGATGGAGAAAAAATGAAGAAAGCTTATAAAAAGATACAGAAACACCAAAACCATGGCAAGCATTCCTCCTCTTCTTCCAGCAGTAACTCTGACTGAATGCAGAGCCTGGACCCTCTTTCCCTCAAGTCTTACCAGTTCTGCTCTCCCATCAAGCTTCGGCTGCCATGTTATACTGGGGGGAATTCGACCTCTGCTCCCTGCCCCACCCCCACCTGTGCCCTGCTGCTCAGTCCTTCCTAGTCAGGGAGAATGGGAAGAGGATTGCCATGGACTAGCGAAGGCTGCCTTCTCCCTCCCTGCCTGATAGCTTTTTTTTTTCTTTTAAAAATATTTTATTTTTATTTGGGGGGAAGAGGAATGAATGGGCACACCAGGGGCCCCAGCCACTACAAATGAACTCCAAATGTGTGCGCCCCCTTGTGCATCTGGCTAACGTGGGTCCTGGGGAATTGAACCTGGGTCCTTTGGCTTGGGAGGCAAACACCTTAACCACTAAGCCATCCCTCCAGCCCTGCCTGATAGCTTTTATAGATGAAGAGTTTAGCAGGGGGAGGTGTCTTTTGAAGATGGTGAGATCTCCGAGCTAAATGAAGGTAAGTTTGAGATCTGTAAAATGTGACTTTTTCATTTCCTTTTATAATACTTGTGGGTGGGAAGATTTGTGGAAATTTTTTATGATGATGAAAAGCCTGTAATGTTTTGTAATGATGGCACATTTGGGTGATTCCTAGCAGGCCTTTTATTGATTGTATTAGCTGCAAGGCTGCTGGGAAACGGAGTCCATTTGGTCGGTGAGCTCCAATCTTGCCTTAGTTCAATATGCTATCTCAGGCATTGCTTTCCAAAGCCAAATAAAGCTATATTTTTGTGTGTGTGTGTGGGGGGGGACAGGACAGGATGAAGCAATGGCACTGTGGTTCCTGCACGAAAAACAGTGGCTGGTGGGGCCTGGACCTACATGACCTCTGCGGTCACAGTCAAGTCTGCCATCAGAGAAACTGAAGGGCCAGTAGAAGCCCTATCGATTGAGTCATCCCTATCCTGCAATAACAGGACGCCTTTAATCCTTACATTTAGGAGGCAGACTTGGAGGATTGCAGTGAGTTCGAGGCTACCCTGAGACTACATAGTGAATTCCATGTTGGGCTGGACCAGAACAAAACTCTACCTTGAAAAATGAAAAAGCAAAAGAATAAGAAAAAGAAGGTCAGGGAAATGGCTCAACAGTTAAGATGTTTGCCTGCAAAGCTAAGGACCCATGTTCGATACTCTAGTACCCACATAATGATAGATGCACAAGGTGGTACATGTATCTAGAGTTCATTTGCAGTGGCTACAAGCCTTGGCATGCCCATTCATATATTTCTCTCTCTCCCTCTGTCTTTCCTTGCAAAGAAATAAACTTAAAAAAAAAACAGATTAACAAAACAATTTTAATGTTTATTTGGAAACACGAAGAATCTAGAATAGTTAAAACAATCTTGATAGCAGTGAACAAATCCCTAAAGCCTACAGCATCCAACCAAAAAACTGACTGTGAAGTTAAAGATTCCAGACAGTGTAGAACTGGTATAAAGACAGAAAAACAGATCAATGAAACACAACAGAGTCCAGAAATAGATAAAAATCTCTAGGCATTTAAATAAACATCTATATCTCTTTGAGACAAAACCTCTATTTCCTCTGCTTCATATCCTCAAAAAAGGCCAGACAATAGACAATTCTCATATTTCCTTCATTGTAGCACCTCAATAACATTTTAAGATAATAAAGATTATTTATTGTATTTTATATGCAAGCAGAAAGACACGGGGAGGGGGAGAGAGAATGGGTATGCCAGGGCCTCCAGCCATTGCAAATGGAACTCCAGACGCACATGCCTCTTTGTGCATCTGGCTTTATGTGGGTACTGGGGAATTGGACCCAGGCTGCCAAACTTTGCAGGCAAGTTCCTTAACTGGAGCCTGCTCTCTAGCCCCTAAGAAAGTAAACTTGACTATAAAATTGTAGTGTGATCTGTAATATTAAAAGAATATGGGGGTCTGGAGAGATGGCTCAGTGGTTAAGGTGTCTGCCTGCAAAGCCAAAGGATTCCTATTCAACTCTCCAGGACCCACGTAAGCCAGATGCACAAGGGGGCACATGCGTCTGGAGTTTGCTTGCAGTGGCTAGAGGCCCTGGTGTGCCCATTATCTCTCTCTCTGTGTCCCTCTTTCTCTCTCAAATAAATAAATAAATAAATAAATAAATAAATAAATAAAATGTATTGAAAAAGAAAAAAAGGAAAAAAAAAAAAAAGAATAAGGGCTGGAGGGATGGCTTAGCAGTCAAGGCATTTGTCTGCAAAACCAAAGGAACCAGGTTCGATTCCCCCAGGACCCATATTAGCCAGATGCACAAGGGGGCACACGCATCTGGAGGTTGTTTGCAGTGGCTGGAGGCCCTGGCACACCCATTCTCTCTCTCTCTCCCCCTCTTTGTCTGTCAAATAAATAAAATAAAAATAATACTTAAAAGAATAAATTTAGGGGCTGGAGAAATGGCTTAGTGGTTAAGGCGTTTGCCTGCGAAGCCAAAGGATCCCGGTTTGATTCTCCAGGACCCACGTAAGCCAGATGTACAAGGGGCACATGCATCTGGAGTTTGTTTGCAGTGGCTAGAGGCCCTGGCGTGCCCATTCGCTGTCTGCCTCTCTTCTATCTCTCTTTCTCTCTCTGCTTGCAAATAAATAAATAATTTTTTTAAAAAGAATAAATTTAGTAGGGCTAGGTGGCACACAATTTAATCCCAGAACTTGGGAGGCTGAAGTAGGAGGATCGCTGTGAGTTCAAGGCCAGCCTGAGACTACACAGTGAATTCCAGACAGCCTGGGCCTGAGGGAGACCCTAACCCCCCCCCCAAAAAGAATAAATTTTGCTAGGCATGGTGGTGCACAACTTTAATCTCAGCACTACAGAGGCAGAGGTTTGAGGATTGCTGGGACTACAGAATAAGTTCAAAGCCAGCCTGAGAAACAGTGAATTCCTGGCTAGCCTGGGTTGAAGTGAGAGTCTGTCTCAAAAACAAAACTCCTCAAAGGCCATTCAACTCAATGAAGATAAAACTTTATCTTACTCTCAAGATCCATTCAACCTTGCCTCAAAACTCTCACTTTGTTATGTTCACAAGTCACACAGTATTATATTATATTATATTATATTATCTTTACCCATTCCTATTCTAGTTACCATATTAAAATAGCAACCTTAGGGCTAGAGAAATGGTTTAGCAGTTAAGGTGCTTACGTGTGAAGCTTAAAGACTTATGTTCAACTCTCCAGGTCCCACATAAGCCAGACAAACAAGGTGATGCAAGCACACAAGGTTGCACATGCGCAAAAGGTGATGCACGCATCTGGAATTTGATTGCAGCAGCTGGAGGCCCTAGTGTGCCCATTCTCTCTCTCTCATATAAAAAAAGGTCAGTCTTTGGGCTTGCCTCAAAAAGGAAATTAAAATAGCCACCTTAAATCAGAACTTTACACCCATAAACACCAACTTTGCCCTCTTCCCTCTTGAAAAGGCTACTGAATTATAGCAAATACTATATCCCCAAAATTCATGTCCATCAGAACCTGTGAATGCAACTTTATTGGAAGTAGGATCTTGCCTGTTTGAAGTTGGTATCATCAAGTTAAAATAAAGTCATACTATGTTGTGGTAAGTTCTAATCTAATGTCATGTCCTTATAAGAAGGAAATTTGGATACAAAGGCACAGAAGAGACAGACAAGGTAGACCAACTAAGAAAGCAAAGACGCTCTTGCTGGCTCCTGAACTTCCAGGTTCTGGTAAACCTTCCCTAGTCTCAGCCCTGGGCTGAGACAAGGGGAGACCCTCCATCCCACCCCTACTCCCACATGGGTTCTTTGTCCCTTTCTGCCCTCCATATGGCAGGAGCTTTCTTAACTTTCTTCTCTTTCCTTCTCTTAATCTAATAAAGTCTCTCTAAACCATAAAAAAAAAAAAAAAAAACAGGGCTGGAGGGATGGCTAAGTGGTTACGGCATTTGCCTACAAAGCCAAAGGATCCTGGTTTGATTCCCCAGGACCCACGTTAGCCAGATGCACAAGGGGGCGCATGCGTCTGGAGTTCGTCTGCAGTAGCTGGAGGCCCTGGCATGCCCATTCTCTCTCTCTCTCCCTCTTTCTCTTTCAAATAAATAAATTAATTAAAATAAAATATTTTAAAAAAGAAATCAAAGACTAGAGTTGTACTGTTACCATTAAAAAGATACAACAGAATGCATAAAGGAACCTTGACAGTAATAACAAAACTACAAATTCTACATGACATTATATATTGTCAGGCCATCTAATTACTTTTTGTCATTTAAAATTGGGAGAACAGGGCTGAGGAGATAGCTCAGTGGTTAAAGGCACTTGCTTGCAAAGTCTGTGGGTTAAGACTCAACTCCCTAGTAACCACATAAAGCTAGAGACACAAAGTGGATGCATGTGGATGCATCTGGAGGTCATTTGCAGTGACAAGAGGCTCTGGCATGCCCATTCATTCTCATTCCCTCCCCCTTTCTCCTCCCAAATAAATAAAGATTTTTTTAAAAAATAGAATTGGGAGAAGAGGAGAATGGGGATATAGCTCAGTTGTAGAATACAGGACACAAGCCTTAGGTCCAATTCCCAGCACTGCCAAAATGAATGAATGAATGAGAGGAGCATTTTGGACTTTACTTCTAATTCTAATATTTGTAAAACTACTAGACAGTAGGAATATTCTGATTCCACGGGTGGGAGTCCAAGGACTAAGACAAGTTTCTGGATGACTTGATAGTATTCATCAAAAACAGTAACATTAGCTGGGCATGGTGGCGCACGCCCTTAATCCCAGCACTTGGGAGGCAGAGGTAGGAGGATTGATGAGTTCAAGGCCACCCTGAGACTACATAGTGAATCCAGGTCAGCCTGGGCTAGAGTGAGACCTTATCTTGAAAAACCAACCCCCCCCCCCAAAAAAAAACCCACAGTAACGCTGAATCCAGGGGTGGTGGCACACGCCTTTAATCCCAGCACTCGGGAGGCAGAGGTAGGAGGATTGCCATGAGTTCAAGGCCACCCTGAAACTACATAGTGAATTCCAGGTGATCCTGGGCTAGAGTGAAATCGTACTTCAAAAACCAAAACAACAATAAAAAAAAAAAGCCCCCAAAAACCAGTAACATTGGGGCTGGGGAGATGACTTAGTGGTTAAAGATGCTTGCTTGCAAGCCTCCAGCCCAAGTTTGATTCCCCAGCACAAATGTACAAGCTACATGCAAGGTGGTGTGTGCATCTGTAATCACAAGCCATGTATAGCAATAGCAGATAGAGCCAGGAGAATCTGGAAGCTTGTGTGCCTGCTAGACTGGTACACATGTAGCAACGAAAACAGGAAGACCCTGTATCAAACAAGGCGGAAGGGAACAACCACCACAGGTATGCAGTGGTATGCATTGAAGTTTAATTCAGTATGCAGTCTGATCTAAATAGGTATATACCAGAGGTACATAAGGATTTAAGTTTAATATAGCTTTCATTATAACAATGTAATAGTAATATTTAGAAACAGTCTACTTTTCTGAGAACCAAATCTAGTTGTATATAGGCAGGCATACAGACAGTAAGCTACAGGCAAACCTGTTAAAATACAATCAAGATGGATAGAAATTTCCATTTACAGTGGCTGAAGTTTAATATAGCTTTCATTATAACAATGTAATTAGTAATATTTATGGTCAATCAACAGTGTTGGAGATCTGGACTTTTCAATAGAACATGGTTATGAGAACCATTGTTTAGGTAATCTAGTTGTAACAAAAACATATAAGGCGCACACCTTCAATTCCAGGGCTGGAAAGATGGCTCTTAGCTAGAGTGAGACCCTGCCTCAAAAAACCAAAAAAAAAAAAAAAAAAAAAAAAGATTCAGGAGGGGCTGGAAAGATGGCTCAGAAGTTAAGGTGCTTGCCTGCAATGCCTAAAGATTCCCTAGAGCCAGATGCAGTCTGGGTAGTGCATGCATCTGGAGCTCGTTTGCAGTAGCTAGAGGCCGTGATGTACCCATTCTATCTCTCTTTTCTCTATCTCTACTTGCAAAGAAATAAATAAAACTAATGTGGCTTTTAAAAAAGGATACAAAAGGATATATACAGGTTATAAAAATGCAAAGGTTTTTTTTTTTTTTTTTTTTTTTTTGAGGCATAGTATCACTATAGCCCAGGCTGGCCTTGACCACAAGGCGACCCTCCTACCTCAGCCTCCCCAGTCCTGGGATTAAAGGCTTGAGCCACCATGTCTGGTAAACTATTATAGGTAAGGGTACCGGAAGCAATTCTCCATGACACTAAGGGAAGGCTTTTATTTATTTTGTAAATAACATCTAAACAACTATCATGCATTCATAATGCCTCTTTACCTTCATAACCAAAATAAACATTTTACCCAAATTTCAAACTTATAATGCCAGGCTGCAAACATGGCTCAACGGCTAAAGGTGCTTGATTGTAAAGCATGACTGGCTAGGTTCAATTCCCCAGTATATACATAAAGCCAGACACACAAAGTGGCACATTCTTCTGGAGCTTGTTTACAGTGGCAAGAGGCCTTGGTGCATGCAATCTCAAAATCTCAATCTCAGGCTAGAGAGATGGCTTAGTGGTTAAGGCGCTTGCCTACAAAGCCAAAGGACCCAGGTTCAATTCCCCAGGGCCCATGTAAGCCAGATGCAAAAGGTGGCACATGCATCTGGAGTTCATTTACAGTGTTTACAGGCCCTGGAACGCCCATTCTCTCTATCTGCCTCTTTCTCTCTCCCTCTCTCAAATAAATAAATAAATAAATAATATTTTTAAAAGTCTCAATCATGCTGGGCATGGTGGTGCATGCCTTTAATCCCAGCATTCGGTAGGCAGAGGTAGACCTCTCAATGAAAGACAGACACTATCTTAGGGTGAAAGGATTGAAAATGGTGTTTTAAGCAAATGGGCCTAGAAAACAAGCAGGTGGTGCTATCCTAACATCTGACAGGATACACTTCAAACCAACATTAGTGAGGAAAGATAAAAAAGGTCACTTTATATTGATTAAAGGAAAAATTCAATAGGAAGACATTACAATTCTAAACATATACACACCGAACATGGGTGCTCCCAATTTTATCAAACAAACACTATTAGACTTAAGGTCACAGATAGCACCAAGCACAATGGTAGTGGGTAACTTCAACATCCCACTCTCAACAATTGACAGGTCATCCTGACAAAAAAATAAACGGAGATACCTCTGGATTAAATGATGTCATAGAACAAATGGACCTAACATATATGTACAGAACATTTCATCAAAATGCTGCAGAATACACATTTTTCTCAGCAGCACATAGAACATTCTCTAAACTAGATCATATATTAGGACAAAAAAACAAATCTTAACAAATGCAGGAAAACTGAAATAATTCCTTGTACACTATCTGATCACAATGGGATTAAACTATAAATCAGCAACAAGAAAAACTAGATCTCACTCCTGTCAGAATGGCTATGATCAAGAAAACAAATGTTGGTGAGGATGTGGAAAAAGGCAAACCCTTCTACACTGTTGGTGAGAATGTAATCTGGTACAGCCATTGAGGAAATCAGTGTGAAGGTTTCTGAGACAGCTAAAAATAGATTTACCATGGGCTGGAGGGATGGCTTAGCGGTTAAGTCATTTGCCTGCAAAGCCAAAGGACCCAGGTTTGATTCCCCAGGACCCACATTAGCCAGATGCACAAGGTGGTGCATGTGTCTGGAGTTCGTTTGCAGTGGCTGAATAGAGGCCCTGGAATGCCCATTTTCTTTCTTTCTCTCTCTTTCTCCCTCTCTTCTCTCTGTCAAATAAATAAATAAACAAATGAAAATATTTTTAAAAATAGATTTACCATATGACCCAGCTATAGCACTCCTAGGCATATATCCTAAGGACTCTTCTCACTACCTTAGAAATACTTGCACAGCCATGTTTATTGCTGCTCTATTCACCGTGGCTAGGAAATGAAACCAGCTTAGATGTCCCTCAACTGATGATGATAATGGAGAAATGGTATATTTATACAATGGAGTTCTATTTAGCAGTAAAGAAAAATGAAATTATGAAATTTGCAGGGAAATGGATGGATCTGGAAAGGATTATACTCAGTGAGGTAACCCAGGCCCAGAAAGGCAAAAGTCACATGTTCTCTCTAATATGTGGATCTAAGCTACAAATGCTTAGACTTGTGTTTGAGTTGTAACAAAAAATCTGTAGCAGAGGCCCGGAAGCTAGAAAAGGGCTATAAGGGATGGAGAAGAGGGAAATACTTAAGGAGATGGTATTGTATATATGAAAGTAGATGAACAAATTACTGGAAGTAGAACGGCCTAAGCAAGGCCAGAGGAAGAGACTGAGTAAAAGAAGGGAGGGGGTAGCTGGGTGTGGTGGCACACACCTTTGATCCCAGCACTCAGTAGGCAGAGATAGGAGAATCACTGTGAATTCGAGGCCACCCAGAGACTACAGAGTGAATTGCAGATCAGCCTGGACTAGAGAGTGAGACTCTACCTTGAAAAACCAAAACAAAGAACAACAACAACAACAACAAAAAGAAGGGTGGGGGGAGGGCTAATAAAAATTCAGGATATTGTGAATAAGCCATATGGAAGCTACTTTTTGGATAATGGCACACCTAGAAGCCATAGATTATTACTGGAAAAATTTCAGTGCCAGGGATGGGATACCTTCCAATTGAGTTGTTGGCCAAGGAGGTCCCTGATGACCCCAGAAACTTTGCAGGCTTTGCCAAGGCTCTTGGTTTCCCACCAGAAATAGATGGTAAGACCCTATTACTGAAGACTCCACATGCCTCGGCTCCAAAGTAACTGAGAAATCAAGCTGGGGCTGAGCAGAAAACCTCCTCCCTATAGACCAGCTGATGGAAAGCTGGAAAAAGCTGCACTGCATGCAGCCCTATGGGAAACAGAAGTCATCAGCGGTGAAAATAATGGACCCTGGACACCTCAAGTTTAGCCAGTCAAACCAAATGACCAAATGGGTGCAATAGTGGCATGTCTGTTATGGGGGAAACCGACTACTAATTGGATTGAAGGCCTGGTCTAAGGGAGGGAATACATGCCTGGTACTGAAAACCTAAAAAAAAACCAATAAATAAATAAATAAATAAATAGATGAATGAAAAAGACTGATTGAGAGGGGGAGGGCATATGATGGAGAGTGGAGTTTCAAAGGGGAAAGTGGGGGGGGGAGGGAGGGAAGTACCATGGAATATTGTCTATAATTAAGGAAGCTGTCAATAAAAAAATTTTTTTTGGTTTTTCGAGGTAGGGTCTCACTCTGGTCCAGGCTGACCTGGAATTAACTATGTAGTCTCAGGGTAGCCTCGAACTTTTTTTTTTAATAAAAAAAACTTTTAATTTAAAATTTTTTTAAATAAAAACAAATAAATACATAAATAAATTAAAAAAAATTTTTTTTTAAAAAAAGCAAACAACAGCCAGTTGTGGTGGCACACTCTGGTAGGAAATTGCTGAAGAAGCAAAGGTAGGAGGATCAGGAGTTCAAGGCCACCCTGGGCTACAAGAAAAATAAAAATAGGGCTAAAGAGATAGCTTAGCGGTTAAGGCACTTCCTATAAAGCCTAAAGACTCTGGTTTGATTCCCCAGTACCCAGTAAAACCAGATGCACAGCAGTGCATGTGTCTAGAGTTTGTTTGTAGCAGCTGGTGGTCCTGATGGGATCATTCTCTCACCCTCTCCTTACAAATAAATAAATAATATTTTTTAAAGTAAACAATGAAGCTGGGCGTAGTGGTGCACGCCTTTAATCCCAGCACTCAGGAGGCTGTGAATTCAAAGCCACCCTGAGACTACATAGTGAATTCTAGGTCAACCTGGGCTAGAGTGAGACCCTACCTTGAAAAACCAAAAAATAAAATAATAAACAATGATTTTTAATGCTTAAGTGGCTACTATCTCTCTCTTCATTTGAAAACTACTAAAGTCTAATGAGTAAGGAAGCAGAGAATGCAGAAACAGTAAGATCTAGGCCTAAAAGGAATTTACAATTCATTGATAGAAATAAGTATGAACAATTTATTAACATATAGCTCAATAAAGTTGATTTGGGGTAAAAATGCACAAGTACATATACTACGCAAACCAAGAAGGGGAAGCATGAGCAATACTCTACCTCTATACAGCCAGAGGCAGCATTCCTCAAATCAACATTCCAAGGCCCTCTAGCAGTCATAAGATAAAGATGTTCAAGGCCTTTACCATCTCATCTCCCACCCTTGCAAACAAATATTTACCAGACATACTGAAAGCACAGCATGGGCTACAAAAGCCTGAGCCTTCTGAAGAAACGTGATCCATGCTGGCTTGATCCAGGCTGGCTAGATAGCTTAGCAGTTAAGGCACATGCCCGTGAAGCTTAAGGACCCCAGTTCGTTTCTCCAGGTCCCACGTAAGCCAGATGCACAAGGGGGTGCATGCATCTAGAGTTCGTTTGCAGTGGCTAGAGACGCATTCTCACTCTCCCTCTCTCTCTCTTTTCCACCCTCTTTATCAAATAAATAAATAACATTTTTTTTTTAAATGTGATCCTATGAGAGAGGAGAGGGGATGTTTCCAGGTGACTGTGAGCTTCTATGCCTGCAAAGCCTAAGGACCCCAGTTCGATTCTCCAGTTCCCACGTAAGCCAAATGCACATGGTGGCACATGCATCTATATCTATAGTTCGCCTGCAGTGGCTAGAGGTCTTGGTACACCCATTCTCACTCTTTCTCTCTGTCTCCAATAAATACATACATAAAAATAAACATCTTTAAAAAATCTGGTATCAGATAGGTTCTGCCTGAAGGAAAGCTAAATTCACTTTTTTAAAAAAAGATTTTATTTTTATGTATGCATTTATTGGAGTCAGAGAGAGAGAGAAAGAGTGAGAATGGTGCCATGGCTTTTAGCCACTGCAAACGAACTCCAGATACACACGCCACCATGTGCACCTGGCTTATGTGGGACCTGAAGAATTGAAATGGGGTCCTTAGGCTTAACTATTAAGCCATCTCTCCAGCCCTAAATTCGCTTTTCAAAATTACATTCCAGTTTAGAGAGATGGCTCAATGGTTAAGGCACTTTCCTGTAGAGCCTAAGAACCCAGGTTAAATTCCCCAAGACCCATGTAAGCGAGATGCACAAGGCAGAGCATGCATCTGGAGTTTGTTAACAATGGCTAGAAGTCCTGGCATGCCCATTTTCTGTCCACCTCTGCCTCTAAATAAATAAAATAATTACAGTCCATCTCAACAAGGTTTTCAGAGTAACAGGCTTTTATTTTTTTTCATTTAATTATTTTTATTTATTTGAGAGAGAGAAAGTACGGGCATGTCAGAGCATCTTGCTACATGACATTGTGCACCCAGCTTTATTTGTGGGTACTGAGGAATCAAGTCAGGCTTTAAGCAGGTGCCTTTAACTACTGAGACAGGCTTTTATTTTAGTCCTATAACAATGCCAATCTACTCTTATGAATATATTATTATAAGGACTGAATAAATTTAAGGACAGAAATTCAATGTACAGCATCATCTCCTCCTCCCCTCCCCTCCCCCAAGGTAGAGTCTCAATCTAGCCCAGGCTGACCGGGAAACAATGATTTTTAATGCTTAATGGCTACTATCTCTCTCTTCATTTGAAAACTACTAAAGTCTAATGAGTAAGGAAGCAGAGAATGCAGAAACAGTAAGATCTAGGCCTAAAAGGAATTTACAATTCATTGATAGAAATAAGTATGAACAATTTATTAACATATAGCTCAATAAAGTTGATTTGGGGTAAAAATGCACAGGTACATATACTACGCAAACCAAGAAGGGGAAGCATGAGCAATACTCTACCTCTATACAGCCAGAGGCAGCATTCCTCAAATCAACATTCCAAGGCCCTCTAGCAGTCATAAGATAAAGATGTTCAAGGCCTTTACCATCTCATCTCCCACCCTTGCAAACAAATATTTACCAGACATACTGAAAGCACAGCATGGGCTACAAAAAAGCCTGAGCCTTCTGAAGAAACGTGATCCATGCTGGCTTGATCCAGGCTGGCTAGATAGCTTAGCAGTTAAGGCACATGCCCGTGAAGCTTAAGGACCCCAGTTCGTTTCTCCAGGTCCCACGTAAGCCAGATGCACAAGGGGGTGCATGCATCTAGAGTTCGTTTGCAGTGGCTAGAGACGCATTCTCACTCTCCCTCTCTCTCTTTTCCACCCTCTTTATCAAATAAATAAATAACTTTTTTTTTTTTTTTTTAAATGTGATCCTATGAGAGAGGAGAGGGGATGTTTCCAGGTGACTGTGAGCTTCTATGCCTGCAAAGCCTAAGGACCCCAGTTCGATTCTCCAGTTCCCACGTAAGCCAAATGCACATGGTGGCACATGCATCTATATCTATAGTTCGCCTGCAGTGGCTAGAGGTCTTGGTACACCCATTCTCACTCTTTCTCTCTGTCTCCAATAAATACATACATAAAAATAAACATCTTTAAAAAATCTGGTATCAGATAGGTTCTGCCTGAAGGAAAGCTAAATTCACTTTTTTAAAAAAAGATTTTATTTTTATGTATGCATTTATTGAGTCAGAGAGAGAGAGAAAGAGTGAGAATGGTGCCATGGCTTTAGCCACTGCAAACGAACTCCAGATACACACGCCACCATGTGCACCTGGCTTATGTGGGACCTGAAGAATTGAAATGGGGTCCTTAGGCTTAACTATTAAGCCATCTCTCCAGCCCTAAATTCGCTTTTCAAAATTACATTCCAGTTTAGAGAGATGGCTCAATGGTTAAGGCACTTTCCTGTAGAGCCTAAGAACCCAGGTTAAATTCCCCAAGACCCATGTAAGCGAGATGCACAAGGCAGAGCATGCATCTGGAGTTTGTTAACAATGGCTAGAAGTCCTGGCATGCCCATTTTCTGTCCACCTCTGCCTCTAAATAAATAAAATAATTACAGTCCATCTCAACAAGGTTTTCAGAGTAACAGGCTTTTATTTTTTTTTCATTTAATTATTTTTATTTATTTGAGAGAGAGAAAGTACGGGCATGTCAGAGCATCTTGCTACATGACATTGTGCACCCAGCTTTATTTGTGGGTACTGAGGAATCAAGTCAGGCTTTAAGCAGGTGCCTTTAACTACTGAGACAGGCTTTTATTTTAGTCCTATAACAATGCCAATCTACTCTTATGAATATATTATTATAAGGACTGAATAAATTTAAGGACAGAAATTCAATGTACAGCATCATCTCCTCCCCCCTCCCCTCCCCCCCCCCCAAGGTAGAGTCTCAATCTAGCCCAGGCTGACCGGGAATTCACCTGAGACTATATAGTAAATTCCAGGTCAGCCTGGGCTAGAGTGAGACATTACCTTAAAAAACAACAACAAAGTTTGAGGCCACCCTGAGACTACATAGCTAATTCCAGGTCAGCCTGGACCAGAGTGAGACCCTACCTTGAAAAACCAAAAAGAAAAAAATAAAAATAAAAAAATAAAGCCTGGCCTGGTGGCGCACGCCTTTAATCCCAGCACTAAGGAGGCAGAGGTAGAGGATCACCATGAATTCGAGGCCACCCGGTAACTCCATCAACTCTTTTTTTGTTTGTTTGTTTTTTGTTTTCCGAGTAGGGTCTCACTTTAGCTCAGGCTGACCTGGAATTCACTATGTAGTCTCAGGGTGGCCTCAAACTCATGGTGATCCTCCTAACCTCTGCCTCCCCAGTGCTGGGATTAAAGGTGTGTGCCATCACACCTGGCTCACATCAACTTTTTTAAATCAACAAAAAATTAGTAAAATAATGAATCTTTACTCTCATAAAGTTTAAAGTATGCAAAACACACCAAAATATAGGAATATATCACTATGGTACAGAAGCTAAAGTAAACTATAGTTTTACAAATTTTAATTACTTTTTTTTTTTTTTTGGTCAAAAAGAGCTCATCCAGCATTTGGTAGGCAGAGGTAGGAGGATCGCAGTGAGTTCAAGGCCACCCTGAAAATACAGAGTGAATTCCAGGTCAGTCTGTACTAGAGTGAGACCCTACCTTGAAAAACCAAAAAAAAAAAAAAAAAAAAAAAAGCTCATCCAGGGCTGGAGAGATGGCTTTGTGGTTAAGGTGCTTGCCTGTGAAGCCTAAGGACCCATGGTCAACTATCCAGATCCCATGTAAGCCAGACACACAAAGTTGAGGGAAGCACAAGGTCGCACATGCCCACTAGGTGGCACAAGCATCTGGAGTTTGATTGAAGTGACTGAGGCCCTGGCATGCCAATTTTCTCTCTAAAATAAAATAAACTAATTTTTTTAAAAAGCTCATCCAATCAAAATTGACAGTCTCACCAGGTTAACATTTAAGCTAATGCCTCCACCTTAAACTGCGGTTACCCCTAAAATTTCAGAGAAAAGAAGTAACAGTCCACTTTAGTGTTTATTCAAGAACTCATTTTTCATATCTTCCTCATCATTTATAAATACAAAACTTTTAGAAATTAAAATAGCTCCTGGGATGGAGAAATGGCTTAGTGGTTAAGGTGTTTGCCTGAAAAGCTTAAGGACCCAGGTTCAATTCCCCAGGACCCACGTAAGCCAGATGCACAAGGTGGCGCATGCATCTGGAGTTTGTTTGCAGTGGATGTTAATTTAATTCAGTGGTTAAAGGCACTTGTTTTCAAAGCCTGCCACAGCCTAGGGTTTGATTCCCAGTACCCATGTAAAGCTGGACACAAAGTGGCACACGAGTCGGGAATACCTTTGTTTTCAGTAGCAAGAGGCCCAAATTCACTCACATAATCTCTCTCATAAATAAATAAAAATATAGAAGCTTAGGATTAAAAAAATATATATATTTTGGAGAGGGAGAGGAAGACAGATAGAGAATGGGTGTACCAGCAGCCTCTCAGCTGCTGTGAACAAACTCCAGATGTATGCGTGCCCTTGCATCACTTTGCATCTGTCTAAACGTGGGACCTGGAGATTGGAACCGCTGTTAAGGCAGGCAGGCGCCTTAACGGCTAAGCCATCTCTCCAGCCCTAAAGAATCAATTTTTAAAAAATATTTTATATATTTATTTGAGAGAGAAAAAGAGGGAGACAGGAAGGATATACATAGGCACACCAGGACCTCTAGCCACTGCAAACAAATTCCATATGCATGTGACATCTTGTGCATCTGCCTTTATGTGGGTACTGCAGAAATAGACCTGGATCCTTTGGCATTGCAGGCAAATGCTTTAAGCCATCTCTCCAGCCCTCAAAGAATAGATTTTTGTTTTGTTTTGTTTTTGGAGGTAGGGTTTCACTCTGGTCCAGGCTAACCTGGAATTAACTATGTAGTCTCAGGGTGGCCTCGAACTCACGACGATCCTCCTACCTCTGCCTCCCAAGTGCTGGGATTAAAGGTATGCGCAACCATGCCCGGCTAGAATAGATTTTTTAACTTTATTTTTTAATTAATTAATTTATTTATTTTTTTATTATTTTATTATTATTATTATTATTATTATTATTTTGGTTTTTGCAAGGTAGGGTCTCACTCTGGTCCAGGCTGACCTGGAATTAACTATGTAGTCTCAGGGTGGCCCCGAACTCTGGGCGATCCTCCTACCTCTGCCTCCTGAATGCTGGGATTAAAGGTGTGCACCACCACGCCCGGCTAAAATATTTATTTATTTGCTTGAAGGACAGTGACAGAGGGAGGGAGGAAGAATGGACTTGCCAGCACCTCTTGCCACTGCAAATGAACTCCAGACACATGCATCACTTTGTCCATCTGGCTTTATGTGGATACTGGGGAATCAAAGTAGGCTTTCAGGGTTTGTAAGCAAGCTCCATGAAGTACTTAGCCATCTCTCCAGCCCTAAAGAATAAATTTCTTAAAAAATAAAGAGCTGGCCATGGTACTATGGTAGTTTGAATGGATGCCCCCCAAGAGATTCAGGAGTTTATTAAAGCTTGTAACTTATTAGATCTCCAGCTGCATGGCTAGAGGTGGTGTCACTGTGGGCAGATCCTAGGGTCCAGCCCTAAGGTGTGTTGAGGGGGGATCTGAATTCCAGCTGAAAAGTATCCAGAGTGCTTGAGCTCTGCCTGGGGTTCCGGAATGTGCTTGCTTATGGTGATGCTAGTGCTATTTCTCTCAGTGTAGATCCGTGTATAGGGGCCAGCTTCTTCTACCATTATGGAACTTTTTCTGGATCTTTAAGCGAAAATTAAATTCCATTCCTCCTATAAACTGTGTCTGCTTTAGAAGTTCATCCCAGCAACATTAAGCTGTCTACTACAGTGGCAAATGCCTGTAATGCCAGTACTCAGGAGGCAGAGGTAGGAAGATTACTGTGAGTATGAAGCCAGTCTGGGACTAGAACAAGTTCAGGTCAGCCTGGGCTAGAAGAAAACCCTACCTCAGGAAAAAAAAAAAACAAAGTATCACTTACTGCTCTCATTATATTCTCATAGAACTTCCCCTACACAAAAAATGCTGGGTATCACATCCAGGGCTTTGCCCAAGTAAGTTTTCTACCACTGACCTTTGCTCCCTCCCAGCCATTGATAAAGTATAGATGATGATTTCAATCAGATCCTAACTAATCTTATCCTAAGCAATATACCTATTCATTTTTTTAATTTTATTTATTTTATTTTATTTATTTATTTATTTTTTTTTGGTTTTGCGAGGTAGGGTCTCACTCTGGTCCAGGCTGACCTGGAATTAACTATGTAGTCTCAGGGTGGCCTCAAACTCTCGGCAATCCTCCTACCTCTGCCTCCCGAGTGCTGGGATTAAAGGCGTGCGCCACCACGCCCGGCTCCTATTCATTTTTTTATTTAACAATATTTTTTGCATTTTTCCCCACTACCCCTGTGTAAACACTTTCCACACCATTGTGTTTCTTATCCTCTCCACTAATACCACTATAATACACTTATATAATATTCAATGAATGAAATCAGTCATGAGGATAGTCTGATAAAATGAAGCTGATACTAAACAGGGCATGGTGGCGCACGCCTTTAATCCCAGCACTTGGGAGGCAGAGATAGGAGGATCACCTTGAGTTCAAGGCCACCCTGAGACTACAGAGTGAATTCCAGGTCAGCCTGGGCTAGAGTGAGACCCTACCTCAAAAAACAAAACAAAAATAAAAAAATAAAGCTGATACTAAGTCAGGAAAACTAAAACTAGCAAATTATGAGTATTAACTGTTAATAATTATGCTACAGAACAAAAAATGGGATGTTGAGAATTGTAGGTATACTCCTGATTCTATCTGGATACTTCTAATGCTTCCAAAAGAACTTCTCTACATGGAAAAAGAAAACAAGCCGGGCATGGTGGCGCATGCCTTTAATCCCAGCACTCGATAGGCAGAGACAGGATTGCCATGAGTTCAAGACCAGCCTGAGACTACATAGTGAATTCCAGGTCAGCCTGGACTAGAGTGAGACCCTACCTTAAAAACCAGAAAGGGAGAGAGGGATGGAGGGAGGGAGGAAGGAAGGAAGAAAAAAACAGCTGGATCCCAGCACTTGGGAGGCAGAGGTAGGAGGATCGCGGAGAGTTCGAGGCTACCCTGAGACTACATAGTTAATTCCAGATCAGCCTGGATCACAGTGAGACCCTACCTCAAAAAAACAGCAAGGCATGATATGATGGCATGCATCTTTAATAGGGAGTTCGAGGCCACCCTGAGACTACATAGTTAATTCCAGGTCAGCCTGGGCCAGAGTGAGACCCTACCTTGAAAACCAAAAAAAAAAAAAAAAAAAAAAAAAAAAAACCAGAAAAAAAAGCCGGGCGTGGTGGCACATGCCTTTAATGCCAGCACTCAGAGGCAGAGGTAGGAGGATCCTCGAGACTTCAAGGCCACCCTGAGACTACATAGTGAATTCCAGGTCAGCCTGGGCTAGAATGAGACCCTACCTTGAAAAAAAAAAAAAAAAGAAAAGAAAACACTGTGCAGGTGATTTCATAACCCACTCTAGTGTTTCTGTAATACTTTCAGTCACGAAATGCTTTGGTGTATGACATAACTTTACTGTTTCCACTTAAAACTTTTGTCTTCTTCAGACTGAAAAAAGTATTTTGAAACTCAAATAACCCTGTTCTCAAATTCTGCTCACTACTGCTAACATTCCTCAAAGTAATCTTACATACAGCAGTTACTGTGTTCTGCTAGAGATTTTTCCATTTGCTTCATTCTATAATTACTACTTAGATTTTATAAGAACCTTCCCTTCTCCTTTATTTAAGTACATATGAGGCTGTGGAGCTAGCTCAACAGGTAAAGGTGCTTGCTCACAAAGCCTGCTGACCTGGGTTTGATACCCTAGTACCCATGTAAAGCCAGATGTACAAAGTGATGGCCACATCATCTAGAGTTCATTTGCAGTGGCAAGAGGCCCAGAAGTGCCCATTCTGTTTCTCAAATAAGCAAATAAATATTTATTTTTTAAAAAATAGAAGCCGGGCGTAGTGGCGCACGCCTTTAATCCCAGCACTTGGGAGGCAGAGGTAGGAGGATTGCCATGAGTTCAAGGCCACCCTGAGACTACATAGTGAATTCCAAGTCAGCCTGGGCTAGAGTGAGACCCTACCTCGAAAAACCAAAAAGAAAAAAAAAAAGTGGGTATGGTGGCACACATCTTTAATGCTAGCACTTGGGAGGCAAAGGTAGGAGGAAGATGGCTGTGAATTCAAAACCAGCCTGGGACTACAGAGGGCCAGGTCACCCAGGACTAGAGTGAGACCATATCTCAAAAAACAAAACAAAACAAAAAACTATTCGGGGACCTGGGAAGATAGCTCAGTGGCTAAGGTACTTTCCTGCCAAGCCTAAGGGCCGGGTTGGATCCCCAGTACCTATGTACAGCACAATACTTAAGGTGGCACATGCATCTGGAGTGCATTTTCAGTGGCTATAGGCCCTGGCGTGCCCATTCTCTCTACCTGCTCGTTTTTCTCTCTCTCTCAAATATATAAAATATTTTTTTAAAACTATTCAGAGCTAGGCATGGTGATGCATGCCTTTCATCCCAGCACTTGGGAGGTAGAAGTAGGAGGATCACTGTGAATTCGAGGCCACCCTAAGACTACACAGTGGATTCCAGGTTAGCCTGGGCTAGCTAGAGTGAGACCCTGCCTCAAAAAAAAAAAAAAAAAAACCACCAAAAAAAAAAAAAAACCATACAGATTATTATGAATGAATCAAAGCTTGTCTGTGTCTGCAGTTGTCTTTATATATACTGTTATAGAAATAGCATTAAATGGCTTACAGTAGATCTTACTTTATGTACAAGTATTATCAATTATTAATTAGGAAATATAATGGCAGAGAGAAGTGCATAACTAGTATTGCTTTTTTCAACTTAATCTAAGGTCTTTTTTTCCCAAGTCTTTTGAACTTCAATATATTAAACAGGGAAAGTGTCTTAGTGTCAGAGGCTAGTAATACAGAAGTTTATACCACTTTATAGATTTTTTTTTCTTTAGACAGTTTCATATAACCCAAGATGGCTTGTTTGTAGCCAAGGATGACCTTGAATTCCCGATCTTCCTGAGTGCTGGGATTTCAGGCATGTGCCACCATGCCCAACTTGATCAATTATTCTTTTTTTTTTTTTTTTTTTGGTTTTTCAAGGTAGGGTCTCACTCTGGTCCAGGCTGACCTGGAATTCACTCTGTCGTCTCAGGGTGGCCTTGAACTCACGGCAATCCTCCAACCTCTGCCTCCCGAGTGCTAGGATTAAAGGCATGGTCCACCACGCCCAGCTGATCAATTATTCTTAAAACATTTTCTTTGCAAAAAGCCTTTATGGGGCTGGAGAGATGGCTTAGCGGTTAAGGGGCCTGCCTGCTAAGCCTAAGAACGCTGGTTCCAATCTCCAGGTCCCACGTTTAGCCAGATGCAAAATGACGCAAGAGCGCAATGCCGCACTTGCGCACAGGGGGCGCAAACATCTGGATTTTGTTCACAGCAGGTGAGAGACTGCTGGTGCGCCCATCTCTATCTGTCTCCCTCTCCCTCTCTGTCTCTCCAAAAATAAATAAAAAATTAAAAAAAAAATTTTAAAGCCTTTATGTTCTTACATATTAAAAATTCTTTTGTATTTTTTAATTAAAATATTTTATTTATTTATTTGAGAGACAGAGAGAGGAAGAGGCAGAAAGATAGAATGGGCGTGCCAGGGCCTCCAGCCACTGCAAACGAACTCCAGATGCATGTGCCCCCTTGTGCAGCTGGCTTATGTGGGTCCTGGGGAATCGAACCAGGGTCCTTAGCTTTGCAGGCAAACGCCTTAACTGCTAAGCCATTTCCCCAGGCCCCCTTTTGTATTTTTTTATGAGAGTGAGAAATTGGCATGCCAGGACCTCCAGCCACTACAATCGAACTCCAGATGCATGCACCATCTTGTACACACGTGATCTTATGTGCTTGCATCACCTTGTGCATCTGGCTTATGTGAGATCTAGAGAGTGGAAAATGGGCCCTTAGGCTTTGCAGGCAGGTGCCTAATCTGCTAAGCCATCTCTCCAGCCCTGAAGATTCTTAACAATTCTGTTTATATAGTATCTATCAATATTTATTATATTGAAAGCTAATTAGTAAAACTTAAAATATCTAAAATAGTAATAAACCTATTGTATGTTAACATAATCATTTCTATGAAAATTTATTTTGCAAGCAAAATTTAGTGAGCATGGCACTGTTTTACATTCTTTGCAAATCTCTTTAACTTAATAGATGACAGCTACATTCTCATAGCTGCTTCTCCATTGAGGACATTACAGTATCACACATCAAGTAGGCACTTGGGAAACTACACTATACATTCACAGAGCATAATAGTAGAAAAGACACCTAACACAGTTTATTATTTTAAGGCCGGGCTTGGTGGCTCACGCCTTTAATCCCAGCACTAGGTAGGAGGATTACTGTGAGTTCAAGGCCATCCTGAGCTAGAATGAGACTCTACCTTGAAAAACAAAAAATAGGATAGGCATGGTGATGCACGCC
This sequence comes from Orientallactaga sibirica, assembly GCA_036365145.1. Taxonomy (NCBI): domain Eukaryota; kingdom Metazoa; phylum Chordata; class Mammalia; order Rodentia; family Dipodidae; genus Orientallactaga; species Orientallactaga sibirica. The sequence goes on from JAEOAD010000055.1 coordinate 1,294,153, forward strand.
TTTAATCCCAGCACTTGGAAGGCACCACGCCAGGCTAGATTTCTTTTATTTCTACAGGTATTTTGATCATAATCACCTCCTATTAGCTCCTCTTGTCTTTCCCTTCTTATTCTCCTCCCACAGGACCCCTTCTTTCTACCTAGTCCCTCTTCTACTTTGATGCCTTTAAAAAACTGTGTGTGGAAGCCGGGCGTGGTGGCGCACGCCTTTAATCCCAGCACTTGGGAGGCAGAGGTAGGAGGATCGCTGAGAGTTCGAGGCCACCCTGAGACTACATAGTTAAGTACAGGTCAGCCTGGAACAGAGTGAGACCCTATCTCGCAAAACCAAAAAAAAAAAAAAAAAAAAAAAACACTGTGTGTGGGCTGGGGCTGGAGAGATGGCTCAGCAGTTAAGGTGTTTCTCTGCCAAGACTAACAACCTGGGTTCCATTCCTCAGTATTTACCTAAAGCCAGATGCACAAAGTGGTGCATACATCTGGAGTTTGTTTGCAGTCACTAGAGGCCCTGGCACACAATACTCTCGATTGTTCTCTCCCTCTCTCTCTGTCCTCTCTGTATCTCCCTGCTTGCAATAAAAAAATAAATAAAAGTTGAGTGTGACCCAGTGGGTTTAATTATGGTTAACTGCAGGAGCATTGGTGGTGGCTTTATTTACCAGTGCATGTGCAAATTACCAGTGACTACACCTGTTTCTTCCCTCCCCCAGCCACCACCATTAACTGCCAACACCTCCTTAGTGAAGATGACGGAATGTTATGGGCCCAATATTATGCAGGTTTTGTGCAGGTAAAGACAGTTGCTGTGGTCATGAATGCAACAGCCACGTCCTATCTGGAAGACAACATTCCACAGCACTCCTCCCCATTCTCTGGCTCATACATACATTCACTTTGCCCCTTCTTGTACAATCACCTAACATCATAGTATTATGAAAATGATTTAGTCCCTGATGGGTTTTATGGACTTTAAGATCTTAGGAAAACCCTCAAGTCTGTAGACCACTTTGAGAGCTATTAGTCTGTAGACCACTTTGAGAGCTATTAAGTTGGATCACATCAGGCCATGTGAACCTTCATACAGCTTCATAGTGCAAATTAGAAAACTCAAAGGGAATGGTTTCCACATCTTTAAAAAAATATTTTATTTTTATTTATTTATGAGAGAAAGAGAATGGTCACACCAGGGCCTCTAGCCACTGCAAAAAAACTCCAGATGCATGTGCATCTGGCTTACATGGGATCTGGGGAATTGAACCTGGGTCCTTAGGCTTCAAAGTGAAGTGCCTGAACTGCTAAGCCATCTCTCCAGCCCAATTTTTCTTTTCTTTTCTTCTCTCTCTCTCTCTTTTTTGTTTTGTTTTTCAAGGTAGGGTCTCACTCTAGCCCAGGCTGACCTGGAATTCACTTCATAGTCTCAGGGTGGCCTTGAACTCACGGTGATCCTCCTACCTCTGCCTCCCAAGTGCTGGGATTAAAGGCGTGCACCACCACACCTGACTTAGCCCAGGTTCTCATATCTTACTTAAAACATTAAAACTTAACAGTGGGGGGCTGAAGAGATGGCTTTAGCGGTTCAGGCACATGCCTGCAATGCCTAAGAACCCTGGTTCGATTCTCCAGGTCTACATAAACCAGATGCACATGGTGGTGCATGCATATGGAGTTTTTGTTTGCAGTGGTTAGAGGCCCTGGCATGTCCATTCCACTAACTCATTCACTCTCTCTCTCTCAAATAAATAAAAATAAAATCTTTAAAGCTTAACAGTGGGGCCAGGCATGGTGGCACATGTCTTTAATCCCAGCACTCAGGAAGCAGAGGTAAGAGGATCACTATAAGTTTGAGACCACCCTTAGACTACATAGTGAATTCTAGGGCAGATTTGGCTAGAGTGAGACCCTACTAAAACAAAACAAAACAACAACAAAAAAAAAAACTTAACAGTGGGGCTAGTGATTAAGAGCACAAAGTCTAAGTTTCACTGACCTTTGGAAAATCACATTTCCTTATGTTGCAGTTTCCTTATCTATAAATAAAGAGAATAATAGGACTTATCCTACATAGAAATATATACTGTAATTAAGTTAAACTTTTTCAAAGAGTCTAACACAGGAAGTGTTTAGCAAACAAAGTTTATTGAAAATGGCAAGCTAATTGGTTTAACAGATGCTATTCATAAAATTTACAGGAAGAAACATTTAATACTTACTGCAATATAGTGTGATTTATACTACAACAATATCAATACTACATTGCCAGTATTACTGGTCTTTAACACTAAGACACTTTTCTACCTAGTATACTCCAATTAAGAGTGAAGAAAACAGGGCTGAAGAAATGGCTTAGCAGTTAAGGTGTTTGCCTGCTTGGACCCAGGTTCGATTTCCCAGTACCCACGTAAGCCAGATGCACATGGTGACACAAGTGTTTGTAGTTCGTTTGCAGTGGCTGGAGACCCTGGCCGGGCCATTCTCTCTTTTTCTTTCTAATAAATAAATAAAATTTTTTTAAAAAGAGTGAAAAAAGTAGTACTAGGTACACACTTTTCCCTGCCATGACATTTCCTAATTATCAAAAACAATTGTATCTGCAGTAAAATGTATTGTAAACCATTTAATGATATTCCTAAAATTCCTTCTACAGTTCCAGACAGTATCTGAGATAGTAATGAGATTTGCCTAAAGACAATTTCAAGACTTAATCTTTCAGCTTTCCTTTAGTAAATCATATACTATTGAGATAGTAGAGAAAACAAGAGAAAACAAGGGTCTCATCTGGTCCAGGCTGACCTGGAATTCACTATAGTCTCAGGGTTAACTTCGGCAATCCTCCTACCTCTGCCTCCCAGTGCTGGGATTAGGCTGCAAAACAAGATTTTTAAGACTCATACCATTAACTTAACTTGTGCCATTTACTGCATTAATTCATCTTCATTACAGAACATGTACATAACACTTTACATTTTTAAATAAGTTAATAAAACCATCTATTTCTTTTCAAGTCAGTTCCATAAATGTTTTCTATATAATGTGACATACTTTTGCATGTCATACTAAGAGCAACCAAATTAACAGTTTTACAAAAAACCCAAGTTTGTTCAACTCATTTAAAAAAAGAGAAGAGGGGCTGGAGAGATGGCTTAGCGGCTAAGGCGCCTGCCTGCTAAGGCTAAGAACACTGGTTCCAATCTCCAGCGGTTCCAATCTCCAGGTCCCACGTTTAGCCAAATGCAAAGTGAGGCAAGGGTGCAATGCCACACTTGCCCACAAGGGGGCACACGCATCTGGATTTCGTTCACAGCAGCTGAGAGACTGCTGGCGTGCCCATTTCTGTCTCCTTCTCCCTCTCTGTCTATCTCTCTCTGTCTCTCTCTCTCTGTCTCTCTCTCCAAAAATAAATAAAAAATAATAAAAAAAAAAAAAAAAAAAAAAAAGAGAAGAGGGCTGGAGAGATGGCTTAATCCTTGCTTGGGAAGCCTAAGATCCTAGGTTTGATTCCCTAGTACCCACGTAAATTAGATGCACAAGGTGTTGAATGTGCCTGAAGTTCGTCTGCAGCGGCTATAAGCCCTGGTGTACCCATTCTCTCTCTCTGCTTCTTTCTTTCTCATAAATAAATAAATAAATAAATAATAAAGAGAAAGAGGCAGAGAGTGTGCGCACCAGATGTAGTGGTTCACACTTATAATCCCAGAACTCAGGAGGCTGCAGTAGGAAGACCATAGTTGAAGGCCAGTCTGGGCTAGAGACCCTGTCTCAAATACAACAAAACCAAACAAATGGGCTGGGAAAATGGCTTAGCAGTTAAGACACTTGCCTATGAAGCCTAAGAACCCTGGTTCAATTCCCCAGCACCCACCTAAGCCAGATGCACAAGGAGACATATGCATCTGGAGTTCATGTGCAGTTGCTAGAGGCTATGGCATGCCCATTCTCTCTTTCTCTCCTTTTTCTTTTTTGTTTTGTTTTTGTTTTTCCGAGGTAGGGTCTCACTCTAGCTCAGGTTGACCTGGAATTTACTATGTAGTCTGAGGTGGCCTCGAACTCACAGCCATCCTCCTACTTCTGCCTTCTGAGCGCTGGGATTAAAGGCGTTCACTACCACGCCTGGCCTCTCTTTCTATCCGCCCTTTTCCTCAAATAATAAATAATTTTTTAAAGCCAAACAAACAAACAAAAAGTATAAAAGGCTGGTTAGTTCTTTTTTGGAGAAATGGTTAAGCCTCTAAATTACTGGTTCCCCTACCCAACCTCTAGCATCTGGAGTACCCTTGCATATAATCAAATGATGTTAAGTACAAAATGTTATTATTAAACTATTACATGAGAGGAAAATGTAGACTTCATCATAGAAAAAAATATAGGTTATCAGCTTTGGTTATATTTACATTGAACCACTGTTATTTCACCAAATACATAGGCACTATGCTAAGCAGTGACCATTCAATGAGCAAGAGACTTGACAGTTTTTAGCTTCAAAGGACTGGCATTCTGCTGTGGAAAACAGACAAAAACATAAAAGTACCATATATATGTGGGAAATGCTACTAAGGAAGTAAAGCTATACACAGGTTAGTCTTTGAAAGCCGAAGTGTAGACTTCTAATAGTCTTAAAGACAAAGAATTCATGGAGAGTCACACTGACAGAACACGGATGCCACAGACCTTTGCGAATGCTTACAAAAACTACAAATACTGGCCATGGAAACCAGTCAGTATTTCAGTCTCAAAGATATCTGATGGCATTACTTAGCAATATAATAGCCTCAAAAGATAATTAGACTTAAAGTTCCACAGAGCAAAAAGTATGCAAACACAATCCTTAAGAAATACAAAGTGGAACCTAAGGGAATATGACAACTTAATGTAATGTGGTATTCTGAAAGGAAAGCTGAAACAGAAAAAAAGACGTTAGGATAAAATTAAGAAAATATGAATAAACTGTGGACTCTAGTTAATACTAAGAAATCAATACTGTGGCCAGGCATGGTGGTGACACATGCCTTTAATCTAGCACCTGGGAGGCAGAAGGAGGCGGATCACTGTGAGTATGAGGCCAGCCTGAGACTACCTAGTGAATTCCAGGTAGCCTGGGCTAGAGTGAGATACTACAAAAAAAAAAAAAAAAAAAAAAAAAAAAAAAAAAAACTCACAAGAAAAGAAATTAATATTGTTAACAAATGTACCTTAGATATTAATGTACATAAGATGTTATTGGAAAGTGGGTACATAGGAACCCTCTGCATTATCTTTTTTTTTTATAAGTCTAAAACGGTCATAATATATAGAAATATAGACATTTAAATCTAACAAGGCTTTAGTAACTACCTGGGAAGGGTGGGAGTGAGTGGGTGAAGGCAAGGAGCTAGTAAAGTGTTTGAAGAAATGATAGCATGTGGGAGGCTGAGGCAAGAAGATCTCACCTTCTGGGCTACAAAGCAAGACTGTTCTCTCTCACGCACACTTTAAAAAGCATAAATGAATGAAATCCATTACTCTCTATGCTAGCACACACTTAAAACATAAAATATCCATTATTTTCTATACTAACTTTAAAAATTAACTTAAGTAGCAGGGTGTGGTAGTGCATGCCTTTAATCCCAGCACTCAGGAGGCAGAGGTAGGAGGATCACCATGAGTTCAAGGCCACTCTGAGACTACATAGTGAATTCCAGGTCAGCCTGAGCTACAGTGAGACTCTACCTTGAAAAATCAGACAAAAAGAAAAAGAATTATTTTAAGGACTGGGGATGTAATTGGTAGACCTAGCATGCACAAAAACCACATAAATAGCCGGGCATGGTGGCGCACACCTTTAATCCCAGCACTAGGGAGGCAGAGGTAGGAGGATCGCTGTGAGTTCAAGGCCACCCTGAGACTACAGAGTGAATTCCATGTCAGCCTGAGCTACAGTGAGACCCTACCTCGAAAAATCAGAAAAAAAAAAAAAAAAAAAAAGAATTAATTTAAGGACTGGGGATGTAGTTGGTAAGACCTAGCATGCACAAAAACCACATAAATAGCCAGGCGTGGTGGCACACACCTTTAATACCAGCACTCAGGAGGCAGAGCTAAGAGGATCACTGTGAGTTCAAGGCCACCCTGAGACTACAGAGTGAATTCCATGTCAGCCTGGGCTAGAGTGAGACCCTACCTCGAAAAACCAAAAAGTTAAAATAAATAAATAAATGGAAAGTGGGTGATGCATGCCTATAATCCCAGCACTTAGAAAACAGAAACAGGGGGCTGGAGAGATGGCTTAGCGGTTATGGCACTGCAAAGCCAAAGAACCCAGGTTCAGTTCCCCAGGACCCACATAAGCAAGATACACAAAGTGGCACATGAGTCTGGAGTTTGTTTGCAGCAGCTGAAGGCCCTGGCACTCCCATTCTCTATCTGCCTCTTTTTCTTTCTCTCTCTCAAACAAAATAAAAAGTGGAAACAGGAAGACCCTGTTCCATCCTCTGCTTCATAGGGCCAGCTTGGGCTACATGAACGTGGGTGTGGTGGTTCATACATGGAATCCCAGCATTTGAAGGCTAGAGAGGAGGTATTGCAAACTCAAGGCTAGCCTGGGATACACAGTGAATAGTTTTTTAATTTTTATTTATTTGAGAGAGATAGAGATAGAGAGAGAGAGAGAGAGAGAATGGGTGTGCCAGGGCTTCCAGCAATTGCAAACAAACACCAGACACATGTGCCATCTTGTTGCACCTCTGGCTTTACATGGGTAGTACAACATTGAATCTGGGTTTTTAAGCTTTGCAGTCAGGCGCCTTAACCACTGAGCCATCTCTCCAGCCCACAATGAATGAATTTTAGGTCAGCTTGAGTTACAGAAGGAAACCCTATCTCAAAAAAGGCAAAGAAGCCGGGCATAGTGGTGCACACCTTTAATCCCAGCACTCGAGAGACAGAGGTAGAAGGATTGCCATGAGTTGGAGGCCACCCTGATACTACATAGTGAATTCCAGGTCAGCCTGGTCTAGAGTGAGACCCTACCTCAAAAAATGGGGGAAAAAAAAAGGGGGAGGTAATCTAATGCATACAAGAAAAATTATTCCCCAGGCCCAAGTGGAGGAAATTTTACAACCAGTGTTAACCATTCATTGTTAACCAGTGTAAAGCCATTCAAATTAGTATAAATAAAGCTAGTTTTTTTTTTAAAAAGCTACAAATTTTATCAGTCATGTCTCTTCCAGTCCAAATACTGTTTTCTAATAGCCTCGGTACACCTAGGAGGTATCCAATATATAAGGATTTAAGACTATCTATATCAAATGTTTACAAGACTGTCATGGAAAAGTGTGAAGAAATAAAAAAGGAAGGCTATAATTTCTGAATTACTGTAAAGTCTGTATCATATAGAACAAAACTATTACAAGTAGCCTTCACAACAACCATCACAAAATTAGGATCTTGTATCCAATACAAAGTACAGTTAAATGACATGAACAATTTCACTCACTAGCTAATATGAAATACATGTAACCAAAACGGTCTTCCAATCTAATTTAGAGAACTAGATGATGAATCTATTACTACGCTAGCACCCAAAGGAAATCCTACAAAACAACGATATTCATTATTTTAAACCTTCTCTCACATTAATCCTAAATATGTAATTAGAAAATACTCAAGAGAAAATGAATAATTATTAGCATTTTGCCCGTAATTCCTGTTTGTACCATCATCAAGAGACTCAAAGGCTGTTTGATGTTGGAATGAGAAAAAGAAAAAAAAAAAAAACACGGGGAGGGAGGAGGTGAGATGTGAAAAATTCCAAGTAAAATGATCATGACATAGCATCTGGCAGAGATCGAAAAAGCATCAAGACTGCCAAAAGAATTGTCAATGATTAAAATCAAGAGAAGAAAACGAGATTTTTCCCAACCAGCCACAACCCAACCCAAGGAGAAAGAAAAAAAAATCGTCACTGTTAACGCCACCTCATTTCAAGTCGCCTCAAATTCAAATAGATTAACTCTATCACCCTGAACTAATTCTCCACTTGGGTGAGAAAAAAAAAAACAGATTTTTTTCCTTTTTCCTTGCACGACCACCACCACAGCCCCTAACCCATGCAGGCGACCAGCACGTCTGGGAGCCCAAGCCCCAGGGGAAAACAACGCCCAGCTCCCACCCTCCTTTGCCCAAGGTGGAGGAGGGCCGACGGCGCCCGAGGTGCGGGGCTTTCGGGGGGACCTGGGGAGAAGAAGAGCCAGGAATAAGGGTGGGGCTTCAGAAACGAGGATCTCGGGGTGGGGTGGGAGGGATGGAGACCTCGTCGATCCCGGGAAGAAAGGGATGGAGCGGAGGCTGGGCGGGATGAGCAGGACTGAGCGAGGAAGGGGTTAGACAGGGCCGGGCTGCGGGGACCGAGCGACGGACGGACGGACGAGAGCCGAGTCGGGTCGGAAGACCAGACTGCTTTAAACCCCCACGGATGGATGGATCCAGGGAAGGAAGAGGAGGAGAAGGAGGAGCTGGTGCCCACCAACAGGGAAGAGCTGGGGTGGAGGCCGGCGGGGAGCCTGGTCGGTGGACAGAAAAGGCCGCACTGGGGCAGCGGGCAGTGGACGGAGCGTGGGGTGCGGGGAGAGGGGGGAGATCCGGGCACTCACCGCTCTGCTCCCCCAGGAACACCAGCTTGAATTTCCTTAGCGGATTCCCGAAGTCTCCGCCCGCCGACATGATGGAGCCGGAGGAGCCGCCGCCGCCGTCTCAGCCCAAGAGAACCTCCCGGACCGACGCTGCTCCCACCGGCTGAGCACAGACGGCGAGCGAGCGGAAGGGCGGACGCCGACGTCTGCGCGGTCCTCTGCACGGCTGCACGGGAGCTGGCCCTCTCCTCCGCCCGCAGCACACTCGCCTAAGCCCCGAGCGAGGCCCGACACGGGGAGATGGAAGGGGAGAGGAGGGCGGTGTCGGAGGCGACTGGGAGGGTGGGGGGCGGTTCCCAAGGAGAACGCCCGCTCCTGTCCTCGGCACCCCGCGCGCCGACACTGGGCCGACCGACAGGGAGGGTGGCGGGGCCGGCGCCGAAGACGCGTTCGCGGATCTTTCACGCGCAGCGCTTGGACTCCCGCAGCCGCCGTCGCCGCAACCCAACCTGCCGAGTGCGCGAGTCTGCGGCGCGGGGCGAGCCCGGGTGCGAGCCTGCTGCCGCCCCGCCGGGCCTCCGGCGTGCGTACGTGCGTACGTGCGCGTGCGTGTGTGCGCGGCCCCGCCAAAGCGCCTTCCTGGTTTTAGCTGGCTCTCCCGGCTCCTCCCAAGCCGCAGAGAAGGGTCTGATTAGCTTTCCATTGGGGGTCCAGACGAGCGTGGAAGAGGAGGGGCCGAAGCGGGGGAGGGGGAGGCGAGAGAGGGGTTGGAAAGCGGAGCGCCTTACGTCACGTGCTAGGTGAGCCAATTGGAAAGAGCCGAGGGCTGGGGGCGGGGCAAAGGAAAGTGAGGTGGCGGCGCCAGGGCGCGCGCACGCGCGACCCTCGGGCGGTGGAGAGCGGAGCTTCGGGGCGGCCATGCGCGGTGTGGCGGGCGCGTTGCCGCCTGCGGGGGGAGGAGGAGGGAAGGAAAGGTGGGGCGGGGGCGGAGCCAGGACGGAGGTGGGATGAGCTCAGCTCTTCGTGTGTGTTGCAGGCGGGAGGGTTGGGTAGCCCTAAGGTGTGTAATATAGGTATCTAAGCCCTCGGCTTTGCTTCACATTGCTCAGAGCTGCTCTTAACCCACCTTCTCCGTCTTCTTGCTCATCGTAATTCTTCACTTGGCATCTTAGTAGATTCATTCTCCTCCGTTGCTCCTTGTAGTTTCATAACCACCAGGTCTTGTAGATGTGGAAACTGGAGCCCAGTGGGAGGAAATGACTTGCAAAATCCATAAAAGCCATGAAATGGACTCCAGGTTTTCTTATCTATTACCTCCCTATAGAGCTCTTTTTCTCAAGTGTTAATACTGTCAAATGATGCCCATTTTCTACATTGCAGGCTTAGGGCTGGAGAGATGGCTCAACCATTAAAGCGCTTGCCTGCAAAACCTAACACCCAGGGTTCGATTCTCTAGTACCCCACATAAAGCCAAGTGTGCAAAGTGGCGCGTGTATCCAGAGCTCATTTGCAATTGACTAGAGGCCCTGGCTTCCCTCTGTCTCTTCTGTCTCTCACTGCTTGCAAATAAATTTAAAAAAAAAAATTTTTTTTTTTTGAGGTAGGATCTCACTCTAGTCCAGGCTGACCTGGAATTCATTATGTAGTCTCAGGCTGACCTCAAACTCACAGCGATCCTCCTACCTCTGCCTCCCGAGTACTGGGATTAAGGGCATGTACTACCACACCCGACAAAATAAAAATTATTTAAAAAAAATAAAAGATATGGGTTTAGGCAACATATAATAAGCCAACCCCTCATAGCATAGATTATATACACAACAAACTAGAGGGAAACCTGAAATAAAGCCCAAATCCGGAAATGGAGTATTTCAAAAATCACTTTCCAAGAGGAAAAGCAGCCATCAGAAGTATTTGAATTTCTGTGGATTTTCAGTCTGATTCATGGTCCAATCAAATGTAAGTGAATGGCACAACTAAGAGGAACCCAAGAAAACATGAATGTCCAGACTAACATGATCTTAATTAATATAAGCTTCATCTAAAATGGGATCCTGGAGCCAGGCATGGTGTCACACGCCTTTAATCCCAGCACTTGGGAAGCAGAGGTAGGAGGATTGCCATGAGTTTGAGGCCACCCTGAGACTACATAGTGAATTCCAGGTCAGCCTGAGCTAGAGTGAGACCTACCTTGAAAAACCAAAAAATTAAAATAAAAAAGTCAAATAAAATGGGATCCTGGAAGACAAAGTATTGAGAAGAAAAAAAAAAGCTGGAGAGATGGCTTAGCAGTTAAGGCATTTGCCTAAGGACCCAGGTTTGATTACCTAGAACCCACATAAACCATATGCACATGGTAGCGCATGTGTCTGGAGTTTGCTTGCAGTGGCTAGATGCCCTGGGGTGCTCATATTCACTCTCTCTCTTATAAATAAATAAATAAATAAATAAATAAATAAATAAATAATAACAGCAAATTGAGTGAAGCATGGAATTTATGTTAATAATGGTATGTTGATATTGATTCATTTATTTAATAAATATATAATATTAATGTAAGGTGTTAACAGAGGGAACCAGAGGAGTATATGAGAACTTTCTGTATTGGCTTTGAATGTTTCTGTAAATCTAAAACTATTCTAGCTAGGCATGGTGACTCACACCTGTAATCCCAACACTTGGAAGGTAGAGGCAGGAGGATCACCAAGAGTTCAAGGCTAGTCTGGGCTACTGAGTGATAGACTGCCTCAGAAACAAAATAAAACAAGGATGAGCTGGAGAGATGGCTTAACAGTTAAGGCACCTGCCTGCTAAGCCTAAGAACACCGGTTCTAATCTCCAGGTCCTACGTTTAGCCAGATGTAAAATGACACAAGGGCGCAATGCCGCCCTTGCCTACAAGGGGGCACATGCATCTGGAGTTCGTTCACAGGGGCTCAGAGGCTGCTGGCAGCACCCATTCTCTATCTGTCTCTCTCTCTCCCTCTCTCTCTCTCTCTCTCAAAAAAAAAAAAAAAAAGGACTGGAGTCAGGTATAGTGGCACATGCATTAATTCTGGAGGCAGAAGTAAGAGGATCACTGTAAGTTCAAGGTCAGCCTGAGACTGACTGTATAGTGAATTCCAGGTCAGCCTGGGCTAGAGTGAGACCCTACCTTAAAAAACAAAAAAAGCAAGGCCTGGGTATATACCTTAATGATAGTCTAGCATGTGTGAAGCCCTAGGTTCAAAAACTAGCATAGTCCCTTCCTCAAAAAATTCCCTAACAATCCTAAATAAAGTCTATTATCTTTGGGGCTAGAGAGATGGCTTAGTGGTTAAGATGTTTCCCTGCAAAGCCAAAGAATCCCCATTCGACTTTCCAGGACCCACGTAAGCCAGATACACAAGAGGGTGCATACATCTGGAGTTCATTTGGAATGGCTGGGTGCCCTGGCATGCCCATTCTCTCTCTCTCTCTCTCTTTCTCTCTCTCTCTCTCTCAAATAAATAAATAAAATATAAAAAAAGAAAAAAAAAGTTATCTTTGGCCTGGAGAGTTGGCTTAGCAGTTAAGGAGCTTGTCTGCGAAGCCTGAGGACCCACATTTGATTCACCAGTACTCACATAAGCCAGATACACAAGGTGGTCCCTGCATTTGGAGTTCCTTTGCAAGGACTGGAGGCTCTAGCACGCCCATTCTCTCTCTCTCTCTCTCTCTCTCTCTTTCTCTCTCTCTCTCCTCTCTCTCTTCCTCTTTCTCTCAAATAAATAATTTTTTTTTGACCGGGCGTGGTGGCGCACGCCTTTAAGCCCAGCACTCGGGAGGCAGAAGTAGGAGGATCGCCGAGAGTTCGAGGCCACCCTGAGACTACATAGTTAATTCCAGGTCAGCCTGGACCAGAGTGAGACTCTACCTTGCAAAACCAAAAAAAAAAAATTTTTTTAAAATTAAGTTAAGTTTGAAGAGATGGCTCTAACCCAGGTTGACCTGGATCTTTCTCTGTAGTTCCAGGCTGGCCTTGACCTCACAATGATCCTCCTATCTTTGCCTCCCAAATGCTGGAATTAAAAGCATGTTCCAGCCAGGCATGGTGGTGCATGCCTTTAATCCCACCACTCAGGTAACAGGGGTAGGAGGATCGCTGAGAGTTCGAGGCCACCCTGAGACTACAGAGGGAATTCCAGCTCAGCCTGAGCTAGAGTGAGTGAGACCCTCCCTCAGAAAACAAACAAACAAAAAAAGCATGTTCCACCACATATATACAGTACCCTCTCCTTAAGTCCTCTCCTTAAAGAGGGTTAATCAAGATCTAAGATATTATGAATAAACCATATGGAAATCTACTTTTTTTTTTTTTTTTTAATAATGGCGCACCCAGAAGCCATAGATTGTTACTAGAAAAATTTTAGTGTCAGGGATGGGGTACCTTCCAGTGAGTTGTTGGTCAGGGAGGTCACAGATGTCCCCAAAAGTTTACAGGCCATTATCAATGCCCTTGGTTTCCCCCAAAAAACAAGTGATAAAACCTTAATGCTGAAGACTCCACATTTTGGGGCTGAGAAATCAAGGTGGAGCTCAACTAAAAACCTCCTTCCTCCTTGTAGACCAGCTGACAGCTGGAAAAAGCTACATTGCATGCAGCCTTATGGGAGAGAAAGAAGCCATCATGATGCCTGTGGGGAGGGGGGGAAAAAAACGTCATGAGTCCCAGGGGAGTTGTCTGGCTAAATGCATACGTTATACTCACCAAACTATCCCATAAGCTCTTTTTTTTAAATATTTTATTTTTATTTAGTCATTTGAGGACAGAGATACAGAAATTGGCAGGTAGAAAGAGAGAATTAGTGCGCCAGGGCCTCCAGCCACTGCAAATGAACCCCAGATGCATGCACCTCCTTGTTCATCTGGCTTACATGGGTCCTAGGGAATCGAACCTGGGTCCTTTGGCTTTGCAGGCAAATGCCTTAACCACTAAGCTATCCCTCCAGCCCCCATAAGCTCTTTTAAAAAATATTTATTTGGCTGGAGAAATGGCTTAGCAGTTAAGGCATTTACCTGCGAAGCCAAAGGATCCCAGTTCGATTCTCTAGGACCCATGTAAGCCAGATGCATGAGGGGCATATGCATCTGGAGTTTGTTTGCAGTGGCTAGAGGCCCTGGCGTGCCCTGGTCTGCCTTTCTTCTCTCTCTCTCTCTCTCTCTCTCTCTCTCTCTCTGCTTGCATATAAATAAATTAAAAAATTTTTAATTTTTTTTAAAGATTTTTTTTTAATTTTTTAAAATATTTTTTAACTTTTTATTTATTTATTTATTTATTTATTTATTTATTTATTTGTTTGTTTGTTTATTTGCAAGCAGAGAGAGAGAGAGAATGGGCATGCCAGGGCCTCTAGCCACTGCAAAAGAACTCCAGATGCATGTGCCCCTCACGCATCTGGCATATGTGGGTCCTGGACAATCGAACCGGGATCCTTTGGCTTTGCAGGCAAACGCCTTAACCACTATGCCATTTCTCCAGCCCTAAATTTTTTTAAATTATCTGTTTATTTATTTATGAAAGAGAGAGAGAGCCCGCTTTCTTTCTCTACAAGTAAATGAAAATTAAATATGGGGCTGATGATATGAATTAATGGTTAAGGTGCTTACTTGCAAAGGCTGATGGCCCAGGTTCAATTCCCCAGTACCCATGTTAAGCCAGATGCACAAAGTGGCACATGCATCTGGACATTGTTTACAGCAGCAAGAGGCCCTGGTATATCCATTCTTTCTCCTCTCTTTCCACCTCTCTCTCCCTCTCTCCTTGCAAATAAATAAACAAATATTTTTAAATTAAATTAAAATATTTGAAGAAAAAAAAAAAAGGACTGGAGAAATGGCTCAGCAGTTAGGGCACTGCCTGCAAAGTGTAAGGACCAGAGTTTGATTCCACAGTACCCATGTAAAGCCAGGTGTACAGAGCAGAGCATGTGCCTGGAGTTCATTTGCAGTAGCTGGAGGCCCTGGTAGGCCCTTTCTTTCCTCTCTTTCCTTCTTTCTTTCTTTCTTTCTTTCTTTCTTTCTTTCTTTCTTTCTTTCTTTCTTTTTCTTTCCTTCTGTCTTTGTCTCTCTCTCTGAAATAAATAAATATTAATAAAATGGTTAAGCCAGGCATGGTGGTGCATGCCTTTAATCCCAGTACTCGGGAGGCAGAGGTAGGAGGATCGCCAAGAGTTCGAGGCCAGCCTGAGAATACATAGTGAATTCCAGGTCAGCCTGACCTACAGTGAGACCTTACCTTGAAAAAAAAAAAAAAAAATGCCTAAAAATAATAACATGGGGACTGGAGAGATGGCTTAGCGGTTAAGGCACGTGCCTACAAAGCCAAAGAACCTTGGTTCTATTCCCCAGGACCCATGGAAGCCAGATGCATGCATCTGGAGTTGGTTTGCACTGGCTGGAAGCCCTGGTGCACCCATTCTCTCCCTCCCTCCCCCCCTCTGCCTCTTTCATGCTCTCAAATAAATAAAAATAAAATATTAAAAAATAAATAATAACAAGCAAGTACCTTCTCAAGTCCAGGGATGACTTGTTGACCAAGAAGAACTGAACTCCGGATGCTTGTGCCACCTTGTGCATCTAGCTTTACGTGGATATTTGGGAATCAAATCCAGGCCATTAGCCCCACAAGCAAGCATCTTAACTGCTGAGCCATCTCTCTATCCCCGTTGTTTGTTTTTTAATATTTGATTTCAAGCCAGGTATGGTGGTACACCTGTAATTAAGCTGGTACAGGATGATGGAGTGTTTGAAGACAGCCAGGGCTACATAGTAAGGCCATCTCAAAAACAAAGTCAGGAGTGATAGCGCACACCTTTAATCCCACCACTCAGGAGGCAGAGGTAAGAGGATCACCACAAGTTCAAGGCCACCCTGAGACTACATAGTGAATTCCAGGTCAGCCTGAGCTAGAGTGAAACCCTACCTAGGAAACCCCTACCTGGGGGCGGGGGGAAGAAGCCAGGTGTGGTAGCTTTTGCCTGTAATCCCAGCATTCAGGATTGCTACAAACTTGAGGCAAGCTTGAATTACATATTACATAATTAGTTCCACAACAGCCTAGGCTACAGAATAAGCCCCTGTTTAAATATATATATATCTAAAGATTCAACATGCTTGGCTGTAAGATCACTGAGAAATCAAGCTGGAGCTAAACTGAAAACCTCCTCCCTATAGACCAGCTGACAGAAAGCTGGAAAAAGCTGCACTGCATGCAGCCCTATGGGAGAAAGAACTCAGCGGTGAAAGCAGTGGACACTGCAAACCTTAAGTTTGGCCAGCCAGACCAAATGAGCCAATGGGTGCAATGATGGTATGTCTGTTATAGGGGACACCAACTGCTCTCTAATTGTACTTATTGGAGGTCCACTCCATGGGAAGGAATACATGCCTGGTACTGAAAACTTAATCAAAAGCCTATGGGTAGGGGAGGTCATGAGCCCTAGGGTGTAATGCCTGCTCTTGTATGGCTGAATGCATATATTATGCTGACCAAGCAGCCCTATAAGCACTTTTCATAACATTCATACCCATATATTATTGCCTCTCTCACTTTTGGTTAGAGAAGCTTCTCTTTTTAGATGGCAGTGACCTCTGGGATGACCCAAAAGGCACCATAGTGCTGAGAAGAAGCAACAGAGGAGTGCTCAACCCTGAAACATCTCTATCATACCTTCCAAGGCTCAGGGTCCATTGTGGAAGAGGTGGCAGAAAGATTGTAAGAGCCAAAGGCAGGGTAGGATTGCATACAATGCAATCTTCCAGGCACAAAATTGCCTGAATATCCATGACCTCACAGTGCCTGACACTACCTACACAAGACCATCATAATAAGAGGCAAAGATGATGACATCAAAATAAAAGAGAGACTGATGGGAGGGGATTTGTGCAGGGGGAAGTGGAGGGGGAGGGAATTATCATGGTTTATTGTCTATAATCATGGAAGTTGTCAATAAAAATGCTGAACAAAAAATCTTGGGGCTGGAGATATGGCTCAGCAGTTAAGGTATTTGCCTGAAATGCCTTATGACCAGGGTTCAATTCCCCAGTACCCATGTAAAGTCAGATGCACAAAGTATGTATCTGGAGTTTATTTGCAGTGGCTAGAGGCCTTGGTACATCCATTCATATTCATATTCTCTCTCTTCCTCCTTGCAAATAAATAAAATGTTTTTTAAAAAGCTCTTAAATAATTTCCAAGTAGAATAATTTCCACGTGAAATAATTTCCAAGTAAAGCCAGGCATGGTGGTGCACACCTTTAATCCCAGCATTTGGGAGGCAGAGGTAGGAGGATTGCCGTGAGTTCGAGACCACCCTGAGACTACATAGTAAATTCCAGGTCAGCCTGAACTAGAGCGAGACCCTACCTTGGAAAACAAAACAAAACAAAAAATTCCAAGTAGCTGGGCATGGAGGTGCATGTCTTTAATCCCAGCACTCCTGAGACTACATAGTAAATTCCAGACCAGTCTGGGCTAGAGTGAGACTTTACCTTGAAAAAAAATTTTTTTCCAAGTAGCTTGGCAGGTACGATAGGGCCTCCCCAGTGGTGACCCAGAACCCCTGCACACCAAGAGCAGTAACAAAGTAAACTTTCTTAAAAGCTTTTGCAAACAAAAGTGAGGAGTGGCTATTTTTGTCTCTGACAGACACCAAGTTTTCATTATGTTTCCTAAAATATCCTTTAAAGTAACATCTGAAGATTGAAACTACTTTGTAGTTCCTCCAGAACTTTATGAATCAATTCTTCCCCACTGCTTTGGTCTCTATAGACACCTAGGCAGGTGGTGCTATTTGGAAGAAACGATGGTATAGTACACCTCTGACTTCAAATGTTTTAAGGTTTGAAATCCCCTCCGCCTATGTTCTCATTATATTGCCCAGGCTGACCCGAAGTCTGGATTCAAGCAGCCTTGCCTCAGCCTCCCAAGGAGATGGGACTCAGGGGCACCCACCACACCCACCTAAGCTTCCTTTTGGATTGGCACGTTTACATCTTCATTCTTCCTGGAAGCTTTTTTCTAACATATCGAGCACTCTGAGAGTCACTTGTTTTGCCTTTAGAGCTCACTCTCTCTCTTTTTTAAAAAAAATTTTTTTGGCACTGGGGATTTTACATAGAACATTAAGCATGCTAGGTATCCACTCTACCACTTAGCTAATCCCAGTCACCTTAAGGGAGGCAGTGGTCTACAAAGGAGGATGGCTTAGAGTTCAAGGCTCTTGCCCCTGAGACTAAAGACCAGGTTAATTCCAGGTCAGCCTGGGCCAGATGAGAAGGTGGTGCGTGCAAACCAAAAAAAATTTGCAGTGGCTGGGAGGCCCTGGTAGAACATTCTCATCCTTCTCTATCTTCCTCTTTGTTGCTCTCTCTTTTTCCTTCTCAAATAAATAAATAAATAAAATTTAAAAATTGAATGGTGGGCTGAAGAGATGGCTTAGCGGTTAAGGTGCATGCCTGCAAAGCCTGAGGACCCAGGTTCAATTCTCCAGGTCCCACGTAAGCCAGATGCATATGGTGGCACATGAGTCTGGAGTTCATTTGCAGTGGCTGCAGGTCCTGGTGCTCCCATTCTTTCTCTCCCTCTCTGACTCTAATAAATAAATAAAAATAAAAAATAAATAAAAAAAAATTGAATGGTGGGCTGAAGAGATGGCTTGGTGGTTAAGGTGCATGCCTGCAAATCCCAGCAGGACCCAGGTTCAATTCTCCAGGAGGATAAGCCAGATGCATTGGTGGCCACCATGAGACTACATAGTTCATTTCCAGGTCAGCCTGGTGCCCCAGTGAGACTCTCTACCTCTGCAAAAATAAAAAAATAAAAAAAAAAATTGAAGCCGAAGCCGGGCATGGTGGCGCACGCCTTTAATCCCAGCACTTGGGAGGCAGAGGTAGGAGGATCACCATGAGTTTGAGGCCACCCTGAGACTACAGAGTGAATTCCAGGTCAGCCTGAGGTAGAGTGAGACCCTACCTCAAAAAACCAAAAAAAAAAATTAAAAAAAATCGAATGGCAGGTGCTATGAAATTCAGCAAATGGAAATATTACTTTAGAGAATTTAAATTTTTATTTATCATTTATTTTGTGGTTTTTTATTTGCACACACATGTTGCATGTGTGTATGGAAACATCAGAACCTCTTCCACTGCAAAGGTACTTACACCACTTTTTACATTTGACTTATGTGGATAGCTTGGAAATTGAACCTGGCCAGATAGGCTTTGCACGCAAGCGCCTTTAAGCATTGAGGCTTCTTTCCGGTCCCCACCCCCTCATTTTTTTTTCAAGGTAGGGTTTCACTCTAGCCCAGGCTGACCTGGAATTCACTATGCAGACTCAGGGTGGCCTCGAACTCACAGCGATCCTCCTACCTCTGCCTCCCAAGTGCTGGGATTAAAGGTGTGCACCGCCATACCAACTCTTTCCCCCTTTTGTGAGGCAGGATCTTGCTATCTCACCTAATACAGCTCTTGTGTATATTTATATATAATTCTGAAGAAACAAAAGCCAACCACTGATGATGGCTAAGCAAGGAGGCAAAAGGCATCATGAGCCATTGAACCAATTCTGGAACTGGCCTTTCTCTCTGCAATTCTTTTTAGTAAAATAATAAATGTTTTTATATTTCATAGTGTCTTTATGATATAAATATATTTACATTTGCTATTATTACAGCTGACAGCAAATGAATTCTCATCTTTAGATTCTTGAAGTCCTCACAGTTTTTTGAATATAATGCACTTAATATTATTATTTTACAGAAAAACTTTTTGAAAGAGTTTATTTATATTCTGCCTCCAGTTCCTTCTTCCATTTCTTCTTTTATTTTTAGTTTTTAAACTTTTTATTGACAACTTCCATAATTATACACAATAAACTATGACAATTCCCTCCCCTCCTCCACTTTCCCCTTCACAAACCCACTCTCCATTGTAAGCAGTCCTACTCTTCCTTTGGCTCTTATGTTCCTTCTGCCACCTCTTCTGCAATGAACTCTGAGCCTTGGAAGGTGTGATAGAGATGTTTCAGTGCTGAACATGCCTCTGTCACTTAGGTTGACTTTAGGGTGTCTTTTGAGTGATACCAGCGGTTACCACCATCTGAAAAGAGAAGCTTCTCTAACCAAAAGTAAGAGTGGCATTAATATATGGGTATGAGCCATGAGTTCGAGGCCACCCTGAGACTACATAGTGAATTCCAGGTCAGCCTGAACTAGAGTGAGACCCTGCCTTGGAAAACCAGAATATATATATAGGTATGAACATTAAGAAACGTGCTTACAGTGGCCATGGTGGTGTATGCCTTTAATCCCAGCACTCGAGAGGCAGAGGTAGGAGGATCGCTGTGAATATGAGGCCACCCTGAGACTACATAGTGAATTCCAGGTCAGCCTGGGCTAGAATGAGACCCTACCTCGGCAGGGGTGGGGAGTACTTATAGGGCAGTTTGTGAGCATAATGTATGCATTTTTCCAGACACCAGCAGGTGTTATATCCCCAGGGCTCATGACCTCCCCCATCATAGGCTTGTTTTGTTTTGTTTGTTTTGTTTTTCAAGGTAGGGTTTCCACCATAACAGACATGCCACTATTGTACCTGTTGGCTCATTTGGCCTGGCTGGCCAAACTTAAGGCTTGCAGTATCCAGTTACTTATCTCCACTATGACACTTCTTTCTCCCCTAGGGCTGCATGCAGCATAGCTTTTTCCAGCTGTCACCTAGTCTACATGGATGAGGTTTTCCATTGAGCTCCAGCTTGGTTTCTCAGTGACCTTGCAGCCCAATCATATGGAATCTTTAGCAATAGGATCTTACCACCTATTCCTGGTGGGAAACCAAGGGCCACCAAGGGCCTTAGTAATGGCCTGTAATGTTTTGGGAGCATCAGGGACCTCCCTGGCCAACAACTCACTAGAAGGTATCTCATCGCTAGGATTGAAATTTTTCTAGTAACAATCTGTGGCTTCTGAGTGTGCCATTGTCCAAAAAAGTAGGCTTCCATATGGTTTACTCACCATCTTATATTTTGATTAACCCTCTCCCATCCCCCCCCACTTCCTTCACTCAGTCTCTTCCCCTGACTTCACTTAGGCCATTCCATCCCCAGTAATCTATTCAGCTACTTACATATATACAATACCATCCCCTTAAGTCCTCCCTGCTAATGTGTGTGTGTGTGTGTGTGTGTGTGTGTGTGTGTGTGTGTGTATTTATATATTCCTTCTTTTTGAGAAAGAGAGAATTGGCACTCTAGGGCCTTAGCCACTGCAAACAAACTTCAGACATATATGCCACCTTGTGTGCATGTATCTCCTTGTGCATCTGGCTTACGTGGGTTCTGGGGAGTTGAATCTGGTTCCTTATGCTTTGCAGGCAAGCGCCTTAACCACTGAGCCATTTCTCAAGCCATATGTATCTCTATCTATATATATATATATATAATACAGTAATAATTATATTAAACTGGAAATTCCTTCTCCTGTTTATTACTCTCTAAAAAGGATTTATTGCTCTTAGGGAGGCAGAAAATAAATAGGAGACAACTGTCCAGATAAAAGGACTAAAATCATATCGCATATACTTTAAACAAATAATAGCTCTGGCAGGAACTCATATTTCATCAAATGTGTTGTCCTTCCAACCTTCTCCACAGGTTATTAGAACCATTGCTACTAAAAATAACAGTGGGGGCTAGAGAGATGGCTTAGCAATTAAGGCGCATGCCTGCGAAGCCTAAGGACCCCGGTTCACTTCTCCAGGTCCCATGTAAGCCAGATGCACTTGGTGGTACATACATCTGGAATTCATTTGCAGTGGCTAGAGCCCTGGTGCACCCATTCTCTCTCTCTCTCTCTCTTTCTCTGTCTCAAATAAATAAATAAATAAAAATAAAGTTAAAAATCTAAAAATAACAGTGGGTCAATATTCAAAGCATAAAATGAAAAATGTTCAATACACTTAGGTGATCAATTAAATGAACAGAATTAACTCAAAGTATGTTTATGTAAGTCTCATTTTGAAAGGACCATGACATAAAAAGGAGATACCTCATATTAAAGCCCCTTTTCTGGGCTGGAGAGATGGTTTAGCACTTAAGACACTTGCCTGCAAAATCTAAGGACCCAGGTTCAATTTCCCAGTACCCAGGCAAAACCAGATGCACAAGGTGGTGCATGCATCTGGAGTTTGTTTGCAGTGGCTTAGAGGCCCTGGCACACTCATCCCTCCTTTCTTTTTCTCTCCCCCTCATTCTCTCTCAAATAAATATTTTTTAAAAACAGCTTTTTTCAAATAGATTGACCCACAACATATTGACATGTAGTGATGCACCATGAGAGAACCTAGTCAAAATAAAGGAGAGGTGGTAGAACTCAAATGCAATGGTCCTGTAATTATAGCCACTTCATAACCAAGAAGACATTTTTGCTACAGATTGATCTACAGAATCTATTTTTGATAATTCCGTTTTGTTCCATTCATGTGACTCATGGTCCCTGTTATGAATAATGTGATTTCGAAGAGCCTCATAAGTAGGGTGTTACTTCCAAGCTTAGAACTTGTAGGGGTGGGGAGACGTTGCTCCTCTTGATGCTAGGCTAGAATGTGTAATACCTGATATATGACTGGAGCTCTCCTCTCCTTGCACTCTATCCCCCCCAAAAGAAGAATCTCTCCTCTAAGAAGTAGAAGAGAATGAATCACTCCACCTGTTACTAAGAGGTAAACATTCTCAGAGTAGACAAGACAGAGGGCTTCCACTGCTGTTTAGATAAGGAACAAAGCCAGGTGTGGTAGCGCATGCCTTTAATCCCAGCACTTGGGAGGCAGAGGTAGGAGGATCACGGTGAGTTCAAGGCCACTCTGACACTACATAGTGAATTCCAGGTTAGCCTGAGCTAGAGTGAGACTCTACCTTGAAAAAGAAAGAAAATAAAAATTGGACAATAAGGATAGTTGAGTGGGAGGGCAGGGAAAAGGGGGCCACAAAAAACTGGACCCAAGCCGGGCGTGGTGGTGCATACCTTTAATCCCAGCACTTGGGAGGCAGAGGTAGGAGGATTGCCATGAGTTCAAGTCCACATAGTGAATTCCAGGTCAGCCTGAGCTAGAGTGAGACCCTACCTTGAAAAAAAAAAAAAAACCGGACCCAAATGGAAATGGTACCATAAAATCCTATATCCCAAAGGACATACTAAAAGGTCGAACCTGCATCAGGTGCTTGGAGAGAATACCTGAATTACAGGGGCCTGGAGAGGGTATGATGAGGACTAACTTCAATTCTCTCTCACTCCCTCTTCTCTCTTTCTCTTTCATATTACCTATATTTTTTCTTCAGTCGTTTCCCTTGGTGTACTCCCAATACCAGCATGTGGTTAACATCCACAAGGAGCTGTTGATCAGTGAGACCTACAAGGTTTCCCAAAAGAAGACAGATTTCTGTCAGAGTACTTGAAGACTCACCAAAGGTTATTGGTAAGACCCCACTGCTGAAGACACCATATGCTGTTTGGAGGAAACATGGAGAGACCTGGCTGGGATTTGGAAGAGAGTCAGTCCCCAGACAGTTAGCTTGTCTAGTGCCAGGAGGCACTAAATAAGTGACTGGGGGAAAATGACCAACATCTGTCTAAGCAACTCGTGGTCTAAGCTACCCAGCAGCAAACAACCTGACATGATGCTCCCACAAGTGCAGTAGTGGCACACAGCCATGGTGGGTTACCAACTGCTCTAGATTTGGCTAACAGATCCACTCAACAGAATGGGACCCAAACCTGGAAACAGGAAACAAGTCAGAACTAAATCCAAAAACGAGCCGCTCTCCAATATCAAGCTCCCACCAATAGTGGGATACAAGAGGGCCTACACCTATTAAATTCTCTCTAAAATAATAATGGATATCCATGTATCTTGCACTGACCTCACTCTCCGTTGGAGAATATGCTTCTCTCTTTCAGATGGACACATATCCTGAGGAGACAATCAGCCTATCACACCTCACCAGGGCACCAGATGAAGCAATTGAGTTGTAGGGGAAATGAGCAAGAGTGCTGCTTTATTGGTGAACTTGGTACCAGCACAAGGGCAAAGAAGATAGACACAAAGAATTCTCAACCCCTATCAAATTAGACATCCAGAGACAGAGACTCACCAAACCTCTCACTGAAATAGACCTAAAATGAACCTAACATGGCTCAGGGAAATTTGCAGAAGAGGGGGTGGAAAGATTGTTAGAGCCCTGAGTTGGGTCATTTTACACAAAGTCATTGCCTCTCCTGCATAACTGATGGCTACCCACATAAGGCAAGACCCACATTACCCATGGGGGGAGGACAGGGAGAAGGCTAACGATGGTACCATCATGGCTGTATATATACTATATACATCACTAATAAAAAAATATATTTAAAAAATAGATAAGGAGCCGGGCATGGTGGCTCATGCCTTTAATCCCAGCACTTGGGAGGCAGAGGTAGGAGGATTACCGTGAGTTCAAGGCCACCCTGAGACTACATAGTGAAATCCAGGTCAGCCTGGACCAGAGTAAAACCCTACCTCAAAAAAATCAAAAAAACAAATAAATAAATAAATAGATAAGGAACAAAGCACCACAGGACAGAAAAGTAAGACCAAAACTGCTCCCACTGAAATACAACCAGTGGAATTGCAACTTGCCTAAGAAGCCAAGAAAAAAAGTCTTTCTGTGCAGTTTTTCAGAGTTCTTGAAACCACAGAATGACTAGGACAGTATTTTTTTGCATGTGTGTATTCATGTTCATATGTGTGCAGACACGTGTGTGCGTGCATGTATGGAGGCCAGAGGGTAAAGTTAATTGTCTTTCCCAGTCACTGTCCACCTTGTTTTTGAAGGTCCTCTCACGGAACCTGGAACTCACTGATTTCTCTAAATTTGCTAGCCAGCAGGCTCCAGGGCTCTCTTGTCACTGGTTCCCCAGTGCTGGGATGACAGGTATACAACTCCATGCCTAGCCTTTATTTTTATTTATATATTTATTTATTTGAGACAGAGAGAGACAGAGAAGCAGACTGGGCACACCAGATGCATGCACCACCAAGAGCATCTGGCTTATGTGGGACCTGGAGAATCTAACCCGGGTTCTTAGGCTTCACAGACATGCGCCTTAATGGTTAAGCTATCTCTCCAGCTCCATGCCTAGATTTTTATGTGGGTGCTGGGTATCTGAAGTCAGGTCCTCATGCTTGTGCAGCAAGAGCTTTACCCACTGAGCAATCTCCCCAGCCCCAACTAGGACAGCATTTTATGAAAAATCCAATGGGATGTAGCTCAGTTGGTAGAGTGCCTACCTAGCATGCACATAGTCCTGAGTTTGATCCCTAGCACAACATAAGCCAGTCATAGTGACTCATGCTTATAATCCCAGTGGAACTTTCTAGCTGGAGGCAGGAGGATCAAGAAATTAAAGGTCTGGGCTGGAGAGATGGCTTAGTGGTTAAAGGCACTTGCTTACAAAACCTGATGGCCTGAATTCAATTCCCCAGGACCCATGTAAAGCCAGATACACAAAGTGATACATGTTTGTTTACAGTGGCAGGAGGTCCTGGCACATACATTCTCTCTTTCTCTCTCTTTCCCTCTCTATCATCTTTCAAAAATATAAAGGCACACACCTTTAATCCCAGCACTCGGGAGGCTGAGGTAGGTGGGTCACTGCGAGTTCAAGGCCACCCTGAGAGTACATAGTGAATTCAAAGTCAGCCTGGGATAGCACGAAACCCTACCTCAAGAAAAAATGTGTGTGTGTGTGTGTGTGTGTGTGTGAGAGAGAGAGAGAGAGAGAGAGAGAGAGAGTGTCAGGCAGGGGCTAGAGGAATGGCTTAGCAGTTATGGTGCTTGCAAAGCCAAAGGAGCCAGGTTCAATTCCCTATGACCCATGTAAACCAGATGCACAAGGTGGTACGTGTATTTGGAGTTTGCTTGCAGTGGCTAGAGGCCCTGGTGTGCCCATTCTCTTTTTATTTCTCTCTCTCTCTTTCTCTTTCTCTCATATAAATAAAAAAAAAATCTCAGGGCTTGCGAGATGGCTTAGTAGTTAAGGCACTTTCCTGCAAAGCCTAAGGACTCAGGTTTGATTCTCTAGGTCCCAACGTAAGCCATATACACAAGGTGGTACACATGTCTAGAGTTCGTTTGCAATGGCTAGAAGCCCTGGCATGCTCTCTCTCTCACACACACACATACACACTCTTTATCTGTTTTTCTCCCTCTCTGTGTCTGTAATACATAAATACAAATAAAAATAAATAAAAAGTTAAAAAAATTTTTTTAAAGCTGGGGCTGGGCTGGAGAGATGGTTTAGCAGTTAAATGCTTGCCTATGAAGCCTAAGGACCCCGGTTCAAGGCTCGATTCTCCAGGACCCACGTAAGCCAGATGCACAAGGGGGTGCATGCATCTGGAGTACGTTTGCAGTGGCTGGAGGCCCTGGTGC
This sequence comes from Orientallactaga sibirica, assembly GCA_036365145.1. Lineage (NCBI taxonomy): Eukaryota > Metazoa > Chordata > Mammalia > Rodentia > Dipodidae > Orientallactaga > Orientallactaga sibirica. Next base: position 1,320,243 of record JAEOAD010000055.1, read on the forward strand.
ACCCATTCTCTCTCTCTCTCTCTCTACCTGCCTATTTCTGTATCTCTCTCAAATAAATAAATAAATAAATAAATAAATAAATAAATAATAAAATATTAAAAAAAAAAAAAAAAAAAGCTGGGGCTGGAGAAATGGCTTAGTGGTTAAGGCATTTGCCTGCGAAGCCAATGGACCCAAGTTTGATTCCCCAGGACCCACTAAGCTAGATGCACAAGGGGCACATGTATCTGGAGTTCGTTTGCAGTGGCTAGAAGCCCTGGCATGCCCATTCTCTCTCTGTCTGTCTCTCTTCTATCTCTCTATCTCTGCTTGCATTTATAAATAAATAATTTTTTTTTAAAGCCAGTAATGGCAGTGCAGGCCTTTAGTTAGTCTCAGCACTCGGGAAGCAGAAGTAGGAGAATCACTGTGAGTTTGAGGCCAGCCTGCGATTACAGAGTGAGTTCCAGGTCAGCCTGGGCTTGAGTGAGCCCCTACCTCAAAAAAAATTTTTTTTTGAGATTTAAGAAGTTAAGGGGAGGGCTGCAGGGATGGCTTAGCGGTTAAGGCATTTGCCGGCAAAGCCAAAGGATCCTGGTTCAATTCTCCAGGACCCATATAAGCCAGATGCACAAGGGAGCACATGCCTCTGGAGTTCATTTGCAGTAGCTAGAGGCCCTGGTACTCCCATTCTCTCTCTCTCTCTCTCTGCCTCTTTCTCTCTCTCGCAAATAAATATATTTTTAAAAAAGAAGAAGAAGTTAAGGGGCTGGAGAGATGGCTCAGCAATTAAGGCACTTGCTTACAAAGCCTAATGACTGGGATTCAGTTCCCCAGTGGCCACATAAAGCCAGATGCACAAAGTAGCTCATGAATCTAGAGTTCATTTGCAGCAGCCAGAGGCCCTGATGTGCCCATTCACACAGTCTCCCTCCACCCTCAGCTTGCAAATAAAACCTATCATCGGGGCTGGAGAGATGGCTTAGTGGTTAAGGCATTTCCCTGCAAAGCCAAGGACCCAAGTTTGATTCCCCAGGACCCATGTTAGCCAGATGCACAAGGGGGTGCATGTATCTAGAGTTCGTTTGCAGTGGCTGGAGGCCCTGGCATGCCCATTCTCTGTCTCCCCCCCTTTCTTTCTCTCTCTCTCAAATAAATAAATAAATAAATAAATAAATAAATAAATAAATAAATAAATAAATAAAAATAAAATATTAAAAAACCTTTCATCATTATAGAAGTCACAGTTCAAACTATCCAATGAGATAACAAGCCACAATACCTTGTGGAAAACCTGAACAAACTTGCAGTTTTAGAAGGCTGAATTAAAGATATTTCCATCACTTTTTCTGAAATGATTCTAAAAGAAGAATTTTTTTTTGAGGTAGGGTCTCATTTTAGCCTAGGCTGACCTGGAATACACTATGTAGCCTCAGGGTGGTCTTGAACTCATGATGATCCTCCTACTTCTGCCTCCTGAATGCTGGGATTAAAGATTGCACCACTGTGCCTGTCTTTAAAAGAATTTCTTTTCTTTCTTTCTTTCTTTCTTTCTTTCTTTCTTTCTTTCTTTCTTGTTTTGTTTTGTTTTGTTTTGTTTTGTTTTGTTTTGTTTTTCAAGGTAGGATCTTGCTCTAGCCCAGGTTGACCTAGAATTCACTATGAAATCTCAGGGTGGCCTTGAACTCATGGGCGATCCTCCTACCTCTGCCTCCCAGGTGCTGGGATTATTGGCATCTGCCACCACACCCGGCTTAATAAGTATTTATTTTTTATTTATTTGAGAGTGAGAGAATGGGCATGCCAGGGCCTCTGGCCCCTGCAAATGAATTATAGATACATGCACCACCTTATGCATCTGGTTTATGTGGGAATCGAACCTAGTGGGTCCTTTGGCTTTGCAGGCAAATGCCTTAAAAGTATTTTATATATATATTTTAAATATTTATTTGTTTATTAGAGACAGAAACAGAGAGACAGAGAGAGATAATGGGCACACCAGGGTCTCCAGCTACTGCAAACGAACACCAGATGCATGTGCTCCTTGTGCATCTGGCTTACGAAGGTCCTGGAGAATCGAACCAGGATCCTTTGGCTTCACTGGCAAATGCTTAAAACGCTAAGTCATTTCTCCAGCCCCATGAGAGAACCATTATATTTTAAGTTGAGGAAGAAAGACTAGGAAGAGGTAACTGACTAAATAGAGCATAGAAAGTGCTTACCGACATGAAAAGTAACAAGAATATGCTAAGCAGAATGCTGAGAAAGCTTCAGGAATGTGAAATACCAGGTACCACATAAGATAGAGAAAGAAGATAACAACCAAAAACAAGGGAGGAACTGCGCACAAGAGGCTACAGCTGTTGATCAGACATGGCAGAGCACCAGGGTGAGGTGCTGCCAGAAGATAAGGGACTGATAACCAATGGTTTCTCCCCAAACATCTTCCATAACCCTGCAGCCAGTCTTGCATGCCCAAAAGAGAATAAATGATCTTTCTTAAGATAAACTGAAACCTCACAAAGAAAGACCTATTATTTATTTATTTATTTTAGTTTTTCGAGATAGGGTTTTACTCTAGTCCAGGCTGACCTGAAATTCACTATGTAGGTTCAGGGTGGCCACAGTGATCCTCCTACCTCTGCCTCCCGAGTGCTGGGATTAAAGGAATGCACCACACGCCCGGCTTAGACCTATTTTTAAGAAAATATTATATTTATTTATTTGCAAGCAAAGAGAGATAAAGAGAGGAGAGAGAGACAGACAGAGAGAATGAGTGTACCATAGGCTCCAGCTACTGCAAATGAACTCCAGATGCATGTGCTTCTTTGTACATCTGGTTTTACATGTGTACTGGGGGATTACACTGAGTTTGAGGCTAGCCTGGGGCTACAGAGTGAATTCCAGGTCAGCCATGGCTAAAATGAGACCCTACCTCAAAAAAAAAAAAAAATATATATATATATATTGTAGCAGACAGCTTCAGGTTCGCTGAGATGAACTTCCAGACCAGGCACAGTTATGGAGGAAGGGATATTATTTATTGAAGCTTACAGATCCAGGGGAAGTTTCATAAAGGCAGGAGAAGCAGTCTGCTCTTCACAGGACCAAACAGAGAGAGCAAAGCCAACCAGCCACCACAGCACACAGAGCAAAACTATAGCCAAAAGGTCACACAGCACACGTCAGGAACTCCTGCTAGGCACATTTGCATATCTTTACCTTAAGACCGGCCCCCAGTGACATTGCCTCTAGCAAGGTGATTGAAGATGCAAACTATAACTAGTAAAACACTGAATATATTGGGGGACATATATTCAAACTACCACATTCCACCCCTGGCCCCAATATATTTAGCTCCTGGTTATAGATTTATAACTATCACACATTGTAAATTGTATTCAGTCCAATTTCAAAAGTTCTCACAGTCTTGACCAACTTAAGATAGTCCTGTAAGAGCAAACAAGTTAAATACTTTCAACATGTAAAGGCACAGAGTAAACATTTTTAACTGGTATAAAGCATAGCAAGGAGAGACTAGAACAATGCAAACTCAACCACCATCAGCAGTCATCAAACTTCTGCAGTTCAAGTTCAATATAACCATAGACTGACAGTCTCCAGGTTTTCCAATTCTGCCCCTCCTGCTGGGCAGAGTAGCCAGGGAGAACTTTCTTCCCATGCCAACACTGCACTACATGGGAGTCCTTGCATAGTCCTGGTATATCCAAAACATCTTCAGGTCTCCATGCAAACCACGGTCCATCTTCCAAAGGCTCTTTCAGCCTATTCCTGAGGGTCTTCATGCCTTGCCTCATGCCGCATCTCAGGCTACCACATATATATATATATAAGCCGGGCGTTGTGGCGCACGCCTTTGATCCCAGCACTCAGGAGGCAGAGGTAGGAGGATTGCCATGAGTTCGAGGCCACCCTGAGACTACATAGCTAATTAAAAAAAATTTTTTTTTAAATTTGGCCAGGTGTAGTGGTGAATGTCTTTAATCCTAGCACTCAGGAGGCTGAGTTAGGAGGATCGCCATGAGTTAGAGACCAATCTGGGCTACAAAGTAAAACTTCACCTCAAAAAAAGAAAGAAGAAAGGAAGGAAGGAAGGAGAGAGAAAGAAAGGAAGAAAGAAAGAAAGAAAGAAAGAAAGAAAGAAAGAAAGAAAGAAAGGAAGGAAGGAAGAAGAAAATATCTTAGCTCATAGGTGGAGGTCTGTAATTTTAACTACTCAGGAGGTTGAGGAAAAGGATTCCAAGTTGAAGGCCTGCCTGGGCCACAAAGTATGAGGCCTTCCAGACATAGTGGTGCATACCTGTAATTCCTGCTCCTGAGAGGTGCAGGCAGTAGGATCATGTCCATACTCTAGTAAACAGCCCGTAATACCATGCTCATGTAAGCAAAGCCAGTCAAAGCCAGGCTCAACGACAGGGACTACATGAGACCCTGTCTCAGGAGAGAAAAGATGGACCCTTGAGTACAAGACCAGCCTGAGTAAGTCATTGGGAACCTGTCTCAAAAAGTAAAATAAAGCCGGGCATGGTGGCGCATGCCTTTAATCCCAGCACTCAGGAAGCAGAGGTAGGAGGATCACCATTAGTTAGAGGCCACCCTGAGACTGCATAGTGAATTCCAGGTCAGCCTGGGCTAGAGTGAGACCCTACCTCGAAAAACCAAAAAAAAAAAAAAAAAAAAAAAAAAAAAAAAAAAAAAATCAAACCCACAAGGAAATCTCAATTTTTATTTTTAAAAGATTTTCAACATCACTACTCACCAGAATCAAACTCACAAGGAAATCTCATTTTATTTTTTATTTTTTAAAATATTTTAATTTTTATTTATTTATTAGAGAAACAGGCAGATAGAACTTTGCCAAAAAAAAAAAAAAAAAAAAAAAAAAAAAAAAAAAATTTAATTTTTATTTATTTATTAGAGAAACAGGCAGATAGAACTTTGCAAACAAACTCCAGACACATGCTCCACCTTGTACACCTGGCTTACATGGGTCCTGGGAGGTCAAACCTGGGTTCTTTTGCTTTGAAGGCAAGCATCCTAACGGCTAAGCCATCTCTCCAGCCCGGAAATATCACTTTGTTTTCATTAGGTTGGCTTATTATCAATAAAATAGTATGTGTTAGCTGTGATGTGGAGAAATAACCATTGTTGAGTAGTATTGGTATAAAATGGTGCAACTAGTGTAGAAAACTATGGAATTACTCAATAAATTTAAAATATAATTACCATGTGCTTTAGCAGTCCTAGGCCAAAATAACTGGAAATGGTTATGGAAGGATAATTGCACACTTAAAAAACATGGCTTGGAGCCGGGCGTGGTGGCGCACGCCTTTAATCCCAGCACTCGGGAGGCAGAGGTAGGAGGATCGCCATGAGTTTGAGGCCACCCTGAGACTACATAGTTAATTCCAGGTCAGCCTGGGCCGGAGTGAGACCCTACCTCGAAAAACCAAAAAAAAAAAAAAAAAAAAAAAAAAAAAAAGTGATGGTTAAAATGGAAATGTGTGTTATATGTAAATATATAACCATGTATATAACCACAACTTAAAGAGGAGGGAGGGAGGAGGAAACATCAGCAGGCCTGGCCTCAGGAACTGATGGGAGCTTAGCACGAAGTGTAGCTATAAATCCCAGAACAGCCCACTTTGGCCTATCTTCGACCAATCGTTACTAACAGACTGTCACAGCTGTCTGTGTTTGAACAGTAAATTATTTGGACCCCTGGTTGCCAAGGAGCTCAGATTTTGAGGGGTTATGAGATCCTCTCCTCCGGCACTAGGACCTTGGAGAGCTTTGGGGATGACATCATCTCTAGGACACTAAAGACAGTGCCTGGGGGCAGCGCGGGAGGCGCGTGCCCTTCACGCCGATGCCCAGCTCCCAAGTGAAGATCGTTTGGGTGGCAAACTACCTCTTTCCCTGGGTCCGAGAGCCGTGACTAACGGAAGGACACGGGCGGGGAGCCGCGACAGTCCCACACACCGCCCCACCTCCCGGCGTCACGCCACACTCAGCATGGCCGCCGCGGTGCCTGGCGTGGGGAGCGTCCTCCCCTCCGCCGCAGAGGGGCGGGCCTGGGAAATCTACATGCGTTCCAGGGGACCAATGGGGAGAGCTGGAGGGCGGGGCTACGCAGGTTGACGGCCCGCGCCAGCCGCGGTGGGCTTGGCCAGCCCGGCCCTGGAATGCGGCTGCTGCCACGTTATTATCATCCTGAGAGCTGGATTTTTGCCTGGTGGTGTGCCACCGTCAGCACTTCCGCGTTGAACTCTGCCTGAGATGATCAGACTCCACGCGGTCCTGTCCCTCCTCTTCAAAGCCAGACTAGTCAGAGCGCTTGAGATGACTCATCTCCAAGTCCCAACGCCCAGATAAATTGGCGATGCCAGGTGTGGCCTGATATTTGACATAAATACATATTATATATATACATATATGTAATGTATTCATATATATGAATATTAGTATATGTATAACATAAAAATATATCAGAAAACTGATAAATTATGAAGAACAACGATTTATTATCCCACCACTCAGAAATACTTATAATAATCTTTGTCATTTTTTGGTTTATTTATTTGCAAGCACTGAGAAAGTAAGAGAGAGAGAGGGCGAAAAAGAATGAGCCCGCTAGAACCTTTAGCCGCTGCAAATGAATTCCAGATGCGTGGTCTCCTTTGTGCATCTGGCTTTATGTGGGTACTGGGGACTCGAACTTGAGTCGTTGTGTTTTGTAAGCAAGCACCTTAATTGCTGAGCCATTGCTCCAGCTCCTCTGTCCCCCACCCCTTTTTTGAGGGTTCTTCGAGGTAGGGTCTCGCTCTAGCCCAGGCTAACCTGGAATTCCCTGTGTAGTCTCATGGTGGCCTTGAACTCACAGAGATCCTCCTACTTCTGTCTCTACAGTGCTGGGATTAAAGGCTTAAACCACCACACCTGGTATAATTGATATTTTTGAAAAATCATCATGTGAAAGGAGAAATGTCAAAAATCAGATAGTATACTAACTTTCTGGTGCTAGGGATGAACCCAGAGTCTTATGCAAGTGGAAGGCAAGTATTCTACTACTGAGTCACATCTACAGCCTGTGGCCTTTTGAGACAGTGTGTCCCAATCCTTTTGCTAGGTTTACAGATGTGCACCACCACGCTTGACTGCCTAATAAATTTTATAGGTCTATACACCCAAGCATTTAGGAGAGTCCTTCAGGAGGTCAATCAATTCTTAGGGAAAACAGCATTATCAACTCAGGGAGATTCTACTTTACTCTGCAGAATAAAATAATTTTGGTTGTTACTGCAAGTGATTTAGGGTGGAGATGTGTTGATCATTTCACGGTTAGGACATGCAAGTTGAAGGACCCTGAGATGCTAAGCAGCTCAGTTTCAGCAAGAGTTGGGATTCAGGGGGGCTGGAGAGATGGCTTAGCAGTTAAGGTGTTTGCCTGCAAAGCCAAAGGATCCTGGTTTGAGTCTCCAGGTCCCATGTAAGCCAGATGCACAAGGGGGCACATGCATCTGGAGTTCATTTGCAGTGGCTGGAGGCCCTGGCGTGCCCATTCTCTCTCTCTCTCTCTCTCTCTCCCTCTTTCTCTCTCTCAGATAAATAAATAAATAATAATAAAAAAAAAGAGTTGGGATTCAGAATATGAGGATGTTTTTCAATTCAAGAAGAAACTGGGACCATGAGAGTGTGGAAAGGTCTGGCTTCCTGATAGACTAAGACCAGAGGGGAAAACCAGCTTAGGTGTCCTCTTTTTGCTCATTCGCCTGTTTCCTTGAGGTGGAGTCTTTAAAAAAATTATTTTATTTATTTACCCAGGTGTGATGGTACATGCCTTTAATCCCAGCACTCGGGAGGCAGAGGTAGGAGGATTGCCATGAGTTTGAGGCCACCCTGAGACTACATAGTGAATTCCAGGTCAGCCTGAGCTAGAGTGAGACCCTAACTTGAAAAACCAAAAAACATTTTTTAAATTTAATTAATTTATTTGTAAGGGGAAAGAGAAAGAGAGAGAGGATGAACACAGGTATACCATTGCCTCTAGCCACTGCAAATGGACTCCAGATGCATGTGTATGGCTTTACACGGGCACTGGGGAATCAAACCTGGGTTGTTAGACTTTGCAGCAAGTGCCTTAACTGGTGAGTGATCTCTCAACCCCAAGATGGGGTCTCTCATCTCACTCAAACCAGTGTTTTGGCTCTTTTCTTAGTCAGCAAGGATCAGCAAGTGATTCTCTGGTCTCTGCTCAAGGCAGGACTAGCATTATAAACCATGCCCAGCTATTTATGTAGGTGCTGAGAGTTTGAATTCAGGAGGTCTCAGACCTTCTCAGACCCTCACGCTTGTGCAACAAGTTCTCTTAACCACTGAGCCATCTCCCCAATCCCTGCAGATTTTGAGATAAAAAAAAATTTACTTAAAACTTTGGGGGCTGGAGAGATGGATTAGTGGTTAAGGCATTTGCCTACAAAGCCAAAGAACCTTGGTTTGATTTCCCAGGACCCACATAAGCCAGATGCACCATGTGACACATGCATCTGGAGTTCGTTTGCAGTGGCTGGAGACTCTGATGCACCCATTCTCTCTGTGTGTCCGTCTGCCTCTTTCTGTCTCTCCTCTTAAAAAAAAAAAAAAAAAAAAAAAAAAAAACTTTGGAAAGCTGGGCTGGAGAGATGGCTTAGTAGTTAAAGTGCTTGCCTGTGAAGTCTAAAGACCCATGTTCAATTCTCCAGATCCCATGTAAGTCAGATGCACAAGGTGAAGCAAGCATGCAAAGTTGCACATGTGCACAAGGTGGTGCACGTGTCTGGTGTTCAAGAGGCTCTTGTGCACCAATTCTCTCTCTCTCTTGCTCTCTTTCATTAAAAAGAAGGCCAGTCAGGGCTGGAGAGATGGTTTAGCATAGTGGAACATGCTTTTAATCCTAGCGCTTGGGAGGCAGAGGTAGAAGGATTGCTGTGAGTTCAAGGCCACCCTGAGAGTGCATAGTGAATTCCAAGTCAGCTAGAGGGATACCATATCTCAAAATAAATAAATAAAGCTAGGCATGGTGGCACACGCCTTTAATCCCAGCACTTGGGAGGCAGAGGTAGGAGGATCGCCGTGAGTTTGAGGCCACCCTGAGACCCAGATCACCCAGATCAGCCTGGACCAGAGTGAAACCCTACCTCAAAAAAACAAAAATAAATAAACAAATAAATAGAAAATAAATAGAAAGTGATCTTCACTATGAAATTGTAGTGCAATCTGTATTATCAAAACAATCAATTTAAGACTCAATGGTACATCTCTGCAGTGGTATATTATACAGCTACAGTCTTTTTCTTTTCTTTTCTTTTCTTTTCTTTTCTTTTTTTTTCTTTTTCTTTTTTCTTTTTTCGAGGTAGAATCTTACTCTAGCCTAGACATAGGCATGTACCATCATGCCCAGCCAAAGTCTTTTTTTGTTTCGAGGTAGGGTTTCACTCTAGCTCAGACTGACCCTGGAATTCCTGATGTAGTCTCAGGGTGTCCTCAAACTCATGGTGATCCTCTTACCTCTGCCTCCGTAGTACTGGGATTCAAGGCCACCAAGAGACTACATCGTGAATTCCAGGTCAGCATGGGCTAGAGCAAGACCCTGCCTCAAAAAGAAAAAAAAAAAAAAAACGCTTTTTTTTGGTAATTTTTTTATGAACAAAAGAGAGAGAATTGGCATGCCAGGGCCTCTAGCCACTGCAATCAAACTCCAAAAGTATGTGTCACCTTGTGTGCACGTGCAACCTTGTGTGCTTGTGTATTCTTGTTCATCTGGCTAGGTTTGATTTCCCTGGACCCATGTAAGCCAGATGCACAAGGTGGTGCATGCATCTGGAGTTTGTTTGCAGTGACTGGAGGCCCTGGCATGCCTATTCTCTATCTGTCTCTCTTTCTCTCTGTTTCTTTCTCTCTTAAATAAATAAATAAATAAATAAAATTTTTAAAAACTTTAAATTTAAAAAAAATGCTGGAAGAAAGCCGGGTATGGTGGCACACGCCTTTTATTCCAGCACTCGGGAGGCAGAGGTAGGAGGATCGCTGTGAGTTCAAGGCCACCCTGAGACTACATAGTGAATTCCAGGTCAGTCTGGGCTAGAGCGAGATATTACTTCACAAAACAAAAAAGAAAAAGAAAAAGAAAAAAATGCTGGAAGCCTTTAATCCCAGCACTTGGGATAGGAGGAAAACCCTGAGACTACATAGTTAATTCCAGGTCAGCCTGGCCCAGAGTGAGACCCTACCTCAAAAAAAAAAAAAAAAAAAAAAAAAATGCTGGAAGAAATAAAAGAATTGAATCAGATAAGAATGCTAACATCAAGGAGCATGGTCTAGTGACCAGACAAAGCACTACTTCAAACACAAAACAAATAATAAAAAATTTGAGGGCGTTACAAGAAAATATGTTGAGTAGGCAGGTATACCTGCATACCTGTAACCCCAGCACTAGGAAGGCTGAGGCAGGAGGATCTCTATGTGTTCAAGGTCAGCCTGGGTTACAAAACCCTGTCTCACAAAACAAAACAAGAACAAACAATAAAAGGAAAAGATGTATTGAGAGTTGTCAGTATGCTAGGAGCAATGAATATATGAATAGGAGTAGTTTAAATAATAAATTAGAGATAGATCTTGAGAGCTATAAATGTCAAGGAGTATATTGTTAAGTTGAAGAGCTGTGAATACCTCTTGAAGAGTGGATTTTTTTGTTGTTGTTTATTTTGCTTTTTATTTATTTTTATTTTTACAGTGTTAAAGATCAAGCCCAGGGCCTTGCTCATGCTAGGCAAGTATCCTACAACTGAGTTATATCCCAGCTCTGTTTTGCTTGCATTTATTTATTACATATTTGTTTATATATTTATTTATGGTTTCATGTAGCCTAGGCTGTCTTGAACTCACTATGTGGCCAAGAATGACCCAGAACGACTCATCCTCCTGCATCTACCTCCAAGGTGCTGGCATTACAGGTGTGCACCACCATACCTGTTTTTTATTTATTACTATTTAATTAATTAATTTATTTATGAAAGAGAGAGACAGAGAGAGAGAGAGAGAGAATGGGCACTCTAAGGCCTCCAGCCACTGCAAAGGAACTCCTATGTACCACCATGTGCATCTGGCTTACATGGGAACTGGGGAATCGAACCTGGGTCCTTGGGCTTTGCAGGCAAGTGCCTCAACCGTTAAGTGATTTCTTCAAAATTTCCAAAATTCCCCTTTATTTTTGAGAAAGGATCTCAGTGTATTAAAGGCTTGCCTTGAACTCACTATGTAGCTTAGCTGCTTTTGAACTCCTGATGCTCCTGCTTCAGCCACTGGCATGTGTCACCATACCCAGCTTCTGTTTGCCTTTAATTTAATTTATCATTTTGTGGTTCAAGTCGTTGAACCTATGGCTTCGCACATGCCACACAGGTGCTCTATCACTGAGCTATATCCCCAGTTGTTGTGCTCTTTAAACCAGAAAGCCTGTTTTTGAAAATAAAATGGATTGGGGCGGGGCTGGAGAGATGGCTTAGCAGTGAAGGCATCTGCCTGCTAAGCCTAAGAACACAGTTCAATTCTCTAGGTCCCACGTTTAGCCAGACACAAAAGTGATGCAAGGGCATAATGCTGCACCTGCCTACAAGGGGCGCATGCGTCTGGAGTTCATTCACAGCGGCTGAGAGGCTGCTAGCACGCCCGTTCTCTATCTCTCTCTCTCAAAAAAAAAAAAAAAAAAAAGGATTACGAATGAGACTGAACTGAAGGTTGGCAGAAGACTTAAAAGGCCAGCCAAATAGTTGAAGAGAGAGATGATGAACATGGACCTTGGGCAATATGTGCAGGTAAGGAGGATGGAGCATTCAAATGAAGAGATAACATGGTTAGCTGGAGATGAGTATCAGAAGGCCCTGTGTCAACAAGCCTGAGAGTCATTATCATCTAATGAGGAATTTATTTCAAAAATGGCTTCCATGAGCTGGGTGTGGTGGTTCACGCCTTTAATCCCAGCACTCAGGAAGCAGAGGTAGGAGGATCACTGTGAGTTCGAGGCCACCCTGAGACTACATAGTGAATTCCAGGTCAGCCTGGGCTAGAGTGAGACCTTACCTCGAAAAACAAACTAATAAAAAAACCACAACTGCTTCCACACTATAATTTTTTTAAGTTTGGGTTAGTTAGTTCAGTGGCAGTACATTTTGCCTAGAATACATAAAGCCCTTGTCAGATCCCTAATGACACATACAGAGAGAGAGAGAGAGAGAGAGAGAGAGAGAGAGAGAGAGGAGGGAGGGGAAGAAGAGAGAAAGAGAGGAGAGATGCACCCCTGTGTCTTCTAATACCTGACTGTTATTCACATGTCATATGACATTCACATCATATGTTATATATATATATATATGGCTCTGAGTGGTTTGCTAGATGCAATAAGGATTATGCTTCTGTTTCTCTAAAATAATTTTATTTATTTATTGGAGAGAGAGACAGAGAGCAAGAAAGACAGGTGTATAGAGAGAATGGACCTCCAGCCACTGCAAATGAACTCCAGACACATGCACTACCATGTGCATCTTGACTTATGTGGGACCTGGAGAACTGAACCTGGATCCTTAGGCTTTGCAAGCATGTGCCTTAACCGCTAAGCCATCTCTCCAGCTCAAATATTTTATTTATTTATTAGGGGTGGGGGGAGAGAGAGAGAGAGAGGCAGATAGAGAGAATGGGCTTGTTTCTCTATATGAGCTACTTAGTGCATCTGACTTTATATGAGCACTGGGGAATTGAACCCTGGCTGGCAGGCTTTGCAAGCAAGTTCCTTTAACTGCTGAGCCATCTCCCCAGCCCAGAGATTTGTTAATTAATTAATTAATTAATTAATTAATTTATTTATTTATTTATTTATTTTTGGTTTTTCGAGGTAGGGTTTCACTCTAGCTCAGGCTGACCTGGAATTCACTATGCCATCTCAGGGTGGCTTCAAACTCTCAGTGATCCTCCTACCTCTGCCTCCAATAAAGGCATGCACCACCATGCCCGGCAGAGATTTTTTTTTTTCTGTTGAGTAATGTGTCAGCTACAATGTGTGGACCTGAAAGTCCAGGTCAACTTGAAAGGCATGAGAGGAAGGTTGATATGCACAGCCTCTCAAATAGCCCAGTGTCCCAGTGCTGCAGGGGTTCTGGACAGCTCGGAACCACTCAGTATCTTCTCACTGGAGGCTGAGCTGATCAACCAGAATCCAGGTTTGAGGCTTCTAGAAAGATTCTTGTCTGAGCTGCATGCCTCTCACTCTCTTCTCCTGAGTATCTCTGATCACACTTCCGATTTGAGCTTCCTCTTGCAGCCTGTTTCATCATTTGTTAGTCTCCTGTCTGGGGTGAGGTAATCATGGCTCATCCAGCCCAACCCTGCGCAAACAGAAAATTGCTGGTGAGGTAGAGGCTGGGGACTCAACACCATCTCTTTTGGGCTTTTCCTGGGTTGATAACCCTCCTTCACCTCTGAGCTTTTATATATACATTTTCCCTTGCAAGTATGATTTTTCTTTGTGCCAAACCAAAATATAGAGGTAGAAATGCCTCCCTAAAGCTAAAAGAGTTTGAGATAGTGTGTTTAATATATTTTCACTTAAGCCGAAAATGAGAGCTCTTAGGCACCATTGGGAAACATTTTATTATAGGTAGCCATAGAATTGTTACTTTAAAGGAAGTTTAACTTGACATCAAACATAGTCTTCTGAAAGGACCTCTCTTTGTTCTCTTGTTCCCTAAGGCTTTCTCTGATGTGGCTGTACTGAGGACTGGAACAGGTTTTTAAAAGCTTTTTAAAAGAAAACTAGCCTGTAAAAATAAATTCAGAAGGTGTGTGTGTGTGTGTGTGTGTGTGGTCACACTAGAGGTGGAATACAGGGCTTCGTATATTCCAAGCAAGCACTCTAAAGGAGCTACGTCACCAGCCCAAGTCTTAATGTTCAAATGTTCAGACTGGACAGAAAATAAGTCAATAGCTAAAAAAAAAATGATGAATATGCAGGGATTTTCTGACCATAGCTATATGAAAATGCCCTTTTGGGACTTGGTATGCATACTTAGGTGTTTGGATTTAATCCTGTAAATGACTACAAGGATCTATTATAAAGTGCCACTAGATATTTACACTAAAATTAGATTACATTAGGTGGTGCACGCCTTTAATCCCAGCACTCGGGAGGCAGAGGTAGGAGGATCGCCAAGAGTTCAAGGCCACCCTGAGACTACACAGTTAATTCCAGGTCAGCCTGGACCAGAGTGAGACCCTACCTCGAAAACAAACAAAAAAAATTAGATTACATTAGAATCTAGTCCTCCAGTCACATTTCTTGTTTTTAAATATTTATTTTATTTTATTGTATAAAAGGTTAAGGAGGGATGGCTTAGCAGTTAAGGCGTTTGCCTGAAAAGCCAAATGACCCAGGTTCTATTCACCAGGACCCATGATAGACAGATGCACAAGGGGGTGCATGTGCCTGGAGTTCATTTGCAGTGGCTGGAGGCCCTGGCGTGCTCGTTCTCTCACTCACTTTCTCTCTCTCTCTCTCTCTCTCTCTCTCCCTTTCTCTGTCAAATAATAAAAATATTAAAAGGTTAAACTCTAGATCCCCTCCCTCACCCTTTCCCCTTCCGTGAAGGCTGTCCTCCATGGGCTGTTGGTATTCACTGTGGGGTCATGAAGGCCTCATTCTATGTGGGGTGCTGTGCCTCAGGATATCCCCACCCACTCTCTGGCTCTTATAGTCTTTTCTGCCCTCTCTTCTGCAATGTTCCCAGAACTATGATGGAAGTGTTAGCAGTCTGATTTAGTGTTGAGTTTTCTGTGGCCTCTGGGTTTCTGCTCTGATGGGTTTTGGTTGGCCAGGTTGACTGACACCATCTCCCTGGTGCTGGTTGTCAAGCTGGCAGTGAGAGCAGTGTAAGTATTACCGCTTCCTCTGGTGTGAAGTGGTAGCTGTGGGACATCTGGTGGTGGGCAGTAGGCTATCTTTTCTCTTTTGTGTTGGTGGATCTTGGTTCTCCATAGTACTCTGTGCCATCTTTAAGTTTTTTTTTTTTTTTTTTTTTTTTTTGGTTTTTCGAGGTAGGGTCTCACTCTAGCTCAGGCTGACCTGGAATTCACTCGGTAGTCTCAGGGTGGCCTTGAACTCTTGGTGATCCTCCTACCTCTGCCTCCCGAGTGCTGGGATTAAAGGAGTGCGCCACCACGCCCAGCCATCTTTAAGTTTTTGAGAAGAAGGGTGTATCATGAGAATATTTCCTCTGACTTTCCTCCCAGTTACAGTGGCAGGGATTTCATTCTGCCATCTTGACTGGAAGCCCCCCCTCATCCCAAGTCACATTAAAAGTGCTCAATAGGAGCCAGGCGTGGTGGCGCACGCCTTTAATCCCAGCACTCGGGAGGCAGAGGTAGGAGGATCGCCAAGAGTTCAAGGCCACCCTGAGACTACCGAGTGAATTCCAGGTCAGCCTGAGCTAGAGTGAGACCCTACCTTGAAAAACCAAAAAAAAAAAAAAAAATAATAATAATAATAATAATAAAAATAAAAAAAGAAAAGTGCTCAATAGGCCAGGTATGGTGGTGCACGCCTTTAATCCCAGCACTTGGGAGGCAGAGGTAGGAGGATTGCCGTGAGTTTGATGCCACCAAAAAAACAAAAGTGCTCAATAGCTACATGTGACTGGTAGCCTGTAGCCCAGGCTGACCTTGAGCTCAGGATGATCATCCTATCATAGTCTCCCAGGTGCTAGGATTAAAGGTGTATGCCACATGTTTGGCTCTATTTTTTTTTTTTTTGACACATGGTATCATGTAGTTCAGGATAGCTTTGAACTTACTGTATATCAAAGGACGACCTTGAAATGCAGATTTTCCTTCTTCCACCTTCCAAGTGGTGAGATTACAGATGTTTGTGAACATACCTGGCTTTGTCCAATCATTTTGAAAAGAGAGGTGATTGTAAATTACCATTTGGTTCTCTCTATTTTGGTCCTACTATCATAGCTCTCTCTCTCAAATAAATAAATAAATAAATAAATAAATAAATAAATAAATAAATAAATAACTTATTTGTTGTTGTTTTTTCAAGGTGGGGTATCACTCTAGCACAGGCTGACCTGGAATTCACTATGCAATCTCAGGGTGGCCTTGAACTCATGGCAATCCTCCTACCCCTGCTTCCTCAGTGCTGGGATTAAAGGCATGCACCACCACACCCGGCTTTTTTTATTTGTTTGTTATTTTGAGGTAGGGTTTCACTCTAGCTCAGACTGACCTGGAACTCACTCTGTAGTCCCCAGGCTGACCTTGAACTCACAGTGGTCCTCCTACCTCTGCCACCTGGGTGCTGATATTAAAGGTGTGTACCACCGCACCTGGCAATAAAAATATTTTTTAAGAGAGGGAGGGGAGAGAGAGAGAGAGAAAGAGGCAGAGAGATAGAATGGGTGTGTCAGGGCTTCCAGCCACTGCAAACAAACTCCAGACACATGCACCACCTTGTGCATCTGGCTTACGTGGGTCCAGGGAGTTTAACCTGGGTCCTTTGGCTTTGCAGGCAAGCACATTGACTACTAAACCATCTCTCCAGCCCAATGAAAATATATTTTTTTTTGAGGTAGGGTCTCACTCTGGTCCAGGCTGACCTGGAATTCTCTCTAGTCTCAGGGTGGCCTCGAACTCACGGCGATCCTCCTACCTCTGCCTCCCGAGTGCTGGGATTAAAGGCGTGCACCACCACGCCCGGCTCCAATGAAAATATTTTTAAAAAGCATTCAAGAAGTTCACCGAATGTATCATGCCACACACCAGCCCTGGATTAAATGCTAGAGCTACATAGACTGCATGTGTGTGCGCCAATGGGTGCACTTCATGCACACATATGCAGTGGCCACAGAAGAATGTCATGTGTCTTTCCCTCATTGCTCATCAGCATATTTCCTTGAGATGGGTTCTTTCCCTCAACTGCAGTCTGTCAGCGTGTGTCCCAGAGATTTTCCAGTCCCCTCCCCACACTGGGCTTAAGAGGTGTGCTGGACACCCTCAACTTTTTACATGGCTTCTGGGGAACTTGGTCTCTGATGGAGAGGTCTTCATGCTTAAACAGGAAGTACTTTTTAACCACCGACCATCTCCCCAGGTCTTGTCTTGTCTTTTTTCTTTTCTTTTCTTTTCTTTTCTTTTCTTTTCTTTTCTTTTCTTTTCTGTTCTGTTCTTTTCTTTCTTTTCTTTTCTTTTTCTTCTTTTCTCTTCTTTCTTTTCTGTTCATTTCCTCTTTCTTTCTTTCTTTCCCCCTTTCTTTCTTTCTTTCTTTCTTTCTCTTTCTTTCCTCCTCTCTCTTTCTTCTTTCCTTTCTTTCTTTCTTTCTTTCTTTCTTTCTTTCTTTCTTTCTTTCTTTCTTTCTTTCTTTCTTCTTTCTCCGAGGAAGGGTTTCACTCTAGTCCAGGCTGACCTGTAATTCACTATGTAGTCTAAAGGGACCTTGAATTCATGGCAATCCTCTCACCTCTGCCTCCCAAGTGCTGGGATTAAAGACATATGCCACCATGCCCAACTGTTTTTTTTTCTTTTTTAATTTTATTTATCAGACACAGAGAAATGGGGAGAGATGGAGAGAGTGAGAATGGGCATGCAAAGGCCTCTAGCCACTGCAAATGAACTCCAGATGCATGTGCCACCATGTGCATCTGGCTTACGTGGGACCTGGAGAATCGAACCAGTGTCCTTAGGCTTGGCAGGCATGTGCCTTAACTGCTAATCTCCTGGCTCTTTTTTTGTTTGTTTGTTTCTTTTTTCTACCAATTTTACATAGGGAATTAGCTAATATGATTATGGAGGTTGAGAAGTCCCAAGACAGATTGGGTGAACTGGCAACATGGAGACCCAGGAGAGCTGATGGTGTAGTGCCAGTATGAGTCAGAAGGCCTAAGAGCCATGAGAATCAGTAGTGCTCTGCAGGCTGGCAAGCTCCAGATCTAGAAAAACTTCACTTTGTGGTGCATGGCAGGAGATAACTGATATGCCATGTCAAAGTAAGTGAGGTAGAAATGATGAACATTTTGGTTCTATTATGTCTTCCAGTGATTGATTGGATGAGGTCCACTCTCATTAGGGAGGGCACTCTGCTTTACTTAGTCGATTTATTTAAATGCTAATCTCATTCCAAAACAGTATAACAGAAACACTCAGAATAGCTGGGTGTGGTGGTGCACATCTTTAATCCCAACTCTCAGGAGGCTGAGGTAGATGGGTCACAATGAGTTAAAGTCCAGTCTGGAGTGAGCTCCAGGTCTGTCTGGACCACAGTGAGGCTGTGCTTCAGAAAACCAAATAAAAAGAAACATCCAGAAAAACAAAAGCAAAGGTTTCTTTACTTTGTAAATAAATGAATTCATGCAGTGACATTATTTCATGTGAGGAGTGTGTCAGAGGAAAAACACTTTGCACACACCAGACTGAGTTTTTTTTTTTTTTTTTTTTTTTTTTTTTTTTTTAGGTAGGGTCTCACTCTAGCCCAGGCTGACCTGGAATTCACTATATAATCACAGAGTGGCCTCGAACTCACAGCGATCCTCCTACCTCTGCCTCCCGAGTGCTGGGATTAAAGGTGTGGACCACCGCCCGGCTCAGACTGAGTTTGCAAATCATTGCTCTGTCTCAGTTCATTGATTCCACACAAGCTCTTTAAAAACTCTTGATTCCCCAATATCTTTATCTGTAAGATCGAATGGTATCTTACAGGAATAACAAGAAGTACTGAGCATAAAGTACTGCACATAATGACCACTCAGTTACTCTCAGCTGAGGAAATCGGATGTCAGGTCAATTAGCTCCAAAGTCTAAATAACAGGTCAGATTTCCATGCTCTGTATTAGATGCTGGAATGACTGTTAGGATCTGGGTCCTAGAGGGATTCAATCCAATGTGGGGGAAAGATAGTAAATAATATGAGTTTAGTAGATGAGATGCCAGAATTCTGTGCAAAGCACTGGGGTAACCGAAGATGGCAACTAATTGCCCAAAGAAACAACAGCGAAGGTGACTTTTGAGCTGCAGTGAGAGCGGGGTCTAGGAAGATTGCTGGAGGATGAGCCATAAAAAGCTGCCGGAACCAATTGTGCTGAGGGAATTGGGTGGATCTCGGTCGGATATTGTTACCGGACCGGATTAACACTGTTCCGTCCGCGTTTTCGGATGCCCAGGGAACGCTGTTGCAGGGGCGGATCTTTGGGTGTGCACAGAAGCGGCAACAGTAAAGAATGAACGGAACCTTGGGGAAGGTAACGTAGCTTGCACGCACGCAGGGCGCTGGGGACGCGGTGCAGAGACTAGGGCTGGGAAGACCCGGCGCACGTGTACCTGCGGAGAACAGGCCTTTCCCAGCAGTCCTTGCGGCTCCTCTCCGCCCGCATGCCCGCCCCTGGGGCGAACTCGGCCTGCTGATCCGCGGCACGCCTCCGCTCCTCGCCACCCTTGCCACCCAGTGCCCGGGAAGGAGAGATTCACAAAAGCAAGATATGGCTTCTCATATCTGACCTTGAGCAGGTCATTAAACTGACTTCCAGATTTTTTTTTCCCCCGATGAATTAGTTGGGATGTGAAGCTACTTGGTGTTAAGAGGAGTATGGTAATAATAAAATACAGTCTTATATAAAGAAATATTCACATCAATGTTGATTTGTTCTTATTTTAAAAGCAATTCAGGTGTCTCTTGAGTGACATATCTTAAATGTTGGGGATGAGGATACCAGAACCAGTTACCTGGCTTCTATTTTGTCCATAGCTTAGATTTGTTCCTGTTGTCACAACTGTCTCCCCAATGAATGGTATAGCACATGCCCATGCATAAAATGTTTGAACATCCTGTATTTGTATTTGTTTTTAATATTGCCAAGGTGTTACAGGAAATTAAAATTACAAAATTAGAAAAAATAGAATAATTAAAAAACAAAACAAAAAAAATAATAAAATATAGTCTCACCTACCATACCGTTATTCAAGAAACTATCAAACTGCAAGGGGCGCACGCCTTTGATCCCAGCCCTTGGGAGGCAGAGGTAGGAGGATCTCTGTGAGTTCAAGGCCACCCTGAGACTACAATAGTGAATTCCAGGTCAGCCTGTGCTAGAGTGAGACCCTACCTCAACAAACCAAAAATAAATAAATAAATAAATAAATAAATCTGAAAAAAGAAATTATAGAACCGAATGCTATGTTTTGTTGTACATTTACGTCTAATAAAGCCAGTGTTGGTGGTACACGGCTGTAATCCCAGCACACAAAATGTGGAAGCAGGAGGATAAGGAGTTCAAGGTCAAGCTCAACTACATAGTTTGCTGTAGGTCAACCAGGCTGCATGAGACCCTGTCTAAAATAAATAAATAAATAAAAAATTTTTAAAGATGGGACTGGGGAGATAGCTATGGGTAAACCCTGAATGCCTATGCTTGATTCTGCTGTACCCACGGAAAGCCAGATGCACAAAATGGCACATGCATCTGAAGTTCAATTACAATAGCAACAGGCCCTGGTGTGCCCATGCTTGCTCTCTCTCTTTCTCTCTGCTTGCAGATACACAAATATCTTTTAAAGTCCAGCCATGGTGGCTCACTCTTTTAATTCCAGCACTTAGGAGTCAGAAGTAGGAGGATCAGGATGAGTTCCATGTCAGCGTGGGCTAGGTATGTTGTAAGGCAAATAATAACATTGATATTTTATAGGTAATAAACTTGTAATTTGCAAAATTTTATTTGGTCTTCACAATATTACTAAGAAACCCTGGAGGACACAATAGACATGGAAACTCAAATCTAAGTGGTTATAAAAGTGTGTGTTCCTAATGACCTATATGAAGACAGATTTCGTTTTTTCTTTTTTCTTTTCCAGGTAGAATCTCACTCTAGCCCAGGCTGACCTAGAATTTACTGTATAGTATCAGGCTGGCTTTGAACTCACCTCTGCCTTTCAAGTGCTAGGATTAAACATGTGTTATCATGCCCTGCTCTGAAGTCAGGTTTTTCCAAAAATATTTTATTTATTTATTTGCAAGCAGAGAAATACAGAGAGAGAGAGAGAGATGTGGTGGTGGGGGGCGGGAATGGGCCGACCAGGGCCTCTAGTCACTGCAAAGGAATTCCAGCACATGCACCACTTTGTGTATCAGGCTTTACATGAGTACTGGGAAATCAAACCCGGGCTGTCAGGCTTTTCAAGCTAGTGCCTTTAACTACTGAACCATCTCTCTAGCCCCCCAAAGCAATTTCTTTTGTTTTTTGAGGTAGGGAGGGTCTCACTAGTCTAGGCTGACCTGGAACTCACTGTGTAGTCCCAGGCTGGCCTAGAACTCACAGTGATCCTCCTATCTCTGTCTACTGAGTGTTGGGATTAAAGGTGTGCACCACCATGCCAGTCCTAAAAGCTATCTTTTTGTTTTGTTTTGGTTTGGTTTGGTTTTTGGTTTTTTGAGGTAGGGTCTCATTCTAGCCCAGGCTGACCTGGAATTCACTCTGTATTCTCAGGGTGACATTGAACTCACTACGATCCTCCTACCTCTGCCTCCGGAGTGCTGGGATTAAAGGTGTGCGCCACCACGCCCGGCTTGTTTTGTTTTTTGAGGTAGGGTCTCTTTCTAACCCAAGCTGACCTGGAATTCACTATGTAGTTTTAGGCTGGCCTGGAACTCATAGAGACCCTCACACCTCTGCCTCCTGAGTGCTGGGATTAAAGGCTTGCGCTGCTACTACTGGCTCCAAAAGTAATTTTTTTTTTTTTTTTTTTTTTTTTTTTTTTTTTTTTTTTTTTTGGTTTTTCGAGGTAGGGTCTCACTCTGGTCCAGGCTGACCTGGAATTAACTATGTAGTCTCAGGGTGGCCTCAAACTCTCGGCGATCCTCCTGCCTCTGACTCCCGAGTGCTGGGATTAAAGGCGTGCACCAACCACGCCCGGCTTTCCAAAAGTAATTTTTGAAAAGAATTTACAAAAGAAACTGCAAGTGCTGACCATTGTGTTCAAATCCTTGAGGGGTTGGTATGACAAAGATGAACTGAACTTATTCTATGCTATACCAGTGGGGTGGACAGCGTTCAAATTAGGAAACATATGGAGATTGTACTGTGTGTTCTTGGTGTGATAACTCAGAGCTAGGGATGTCTTGAAATGTTTCAGTTCTGGAAGGAAAGTTTGTTTTATTTTATTATTTTATTGATTATGACCTTGAATTCCTGATTGTCCTGCCTCTGCGTCCTAAGTGCCGGAATTGAGGTGTATATCACCATACCTGGCTCCCAGGAGTGTATTTAAGTAGTAGATGGATTGTTGTGGACCGAGGGGATAGATAGTGTTGGCTTTGTTTATGAGAAAGGTAGTGGGCAGTGAGGAGGACTTGAAGCTACAAAATTTCTTTTCCCTTCTCCTCCTCCATCACAGAGTTCCTTTTGTTTCCTCCTCCTCAAATTTATTTTTATATATTTTTTTATTTATTGATATGAGAGAAAGAGAGAGAGAGGCAGGCAGACAGAGAGAGAAGGATAAAATGGGTGGGCAGGGCCTCTAGCCACTGCAAACAAACTCTAGACGCATGTGCCACTTTGTGCATTTGGTTTACATAGGTCCTGGGGAATTGAACCGAGGTCCTTTGGCTTTGCAGGCAAATGCCTTAGCTGCTAAGCCATCCCTCCAGCCGCTCCCCCTTTTTTTCAAGGTAGGGTCTCACTCTAGACTCACCTTGAATTCACTATGTAATCTCAGAGTGGCCTTGAACTCACTTTGATCCTCCTACCTCTGCCTCCCAAGTGCTGGGATTAAAGGCTGCACCACCATGCCTGGCTCTTATTTTTTTTTTTAGATTTTATTTTTATTCATTTGTTTATTAGAGATGGGGCGGGGGAGAGAGAGAGGGAGAGTGAGGATGGGTATGCCAGGGCCTCTAGCCACTGCAGATGAACTCCAGATGCATGCGCCATCATGTGCATCTGGCTTACATGGGACCTGGAAAATCAAATTGGGGTCCTTAAGCTTGGCAGGCATGTGCCTTAACCACTAAGCCATATCTCCAGCCTCCTATTTTTTAAAAAATATTTTATTATTTATTTATTTGAGAGAGAGAGATACAGAAATAGGCAGGTAGAGAGAGAGAATGGGCACGCCAGGGCCTTCAGCCACTGCAAACGAACTCCAGATGTGTGTGCCCCCTTACACATCTGGCTTATGTGGGTCCTAGAGAATCAAACCTCGAACCAGGGTCCTTAGGATTCAGAGGCAAGTGTTTAACCACTAAGCCATCTCTCCAGCCTCCTATTTTGTTTTTTAGGATGGCAATCTTAGATTTTATCCAGGCTGGCCTAGAACTTCTGGTCTTAAGTGAACTTCCAGCCTTAGTTGTCCCAAGTAGCTCAGACTAGAGAAATGTATCACCATGCTAAGTTCAACTTGAAGTTTCAGATGGATGAACCCAGCAAGGATCTGTTCTCTCAAAGGTGCTCAAGGTAAAATTAGTTCCAATGTTGCCTGGCGTGGTGGTGCATGCCATTTAATCCCAGCACTCGGGAGGCAGAGGTAGGAGGATCACCATGAGTTAATTCCAGGTCAGTCTGGGCCAGAGTGAGACCCCCCTGAGCCAAAAACAAAATACGGGCGTAGTTAATTCCAGGGTCAGGTCTGGGCCACCCTGAGACTACATAGTTAATTCCAGGTCAGCCTGGACCAGAGTGAGACCCCACCTCGCAAAACCATAAAAAAACAAACAAACAAAAAAAAACACAAGAATGTTATTTCAAGATGTTATTAAGGCCAGGGAAGAATCTATGAGTTGTCATGTAATAGCAGAACTTATTTTTTATAAGAATCTGCACTAGTGAGCCGGGCGTGGTGGCACATGCCTTTAATCCCAGCACTCGGGAGGCAGAGGTAGGAGGATCGCCATGAGTTCGAGGTCACCCTGAGACTACATAGTAAGTTCCAGGTCAACCTGGGGCGAGAGTGAGATCCTACCTTGAAAAACAAAAAATAAATAAATAAATAAATAAATAAATAAATAAATAAAAAAGAATCAGCACTAGCGAAAAGAGCCCCAATTGTGAGATTAGTGAATACCATCACTTGCTAGCTGTGTGCATAAAATATATTAATTTGGGCTGGAGAGATGGCTTAGCAATTAAGGCACTTGCCTGTAAAGCCTAAGGACCCAGTTTGATTTCCCAGAACCCACGTAAGCCAGATGCACAAGGGGGCACATGGATCTGGAGTTCATTTTCAGTGACTAGAGGCCCTGGAGCGCCTATTCCCTCTCTCTCAGTCTCTCTAATAAATAAATAAAAATAAAATATTAAAAAAACATTAATTCACTTTTCTGGGCTTGGGTCTCCTCAGAATGTTTCAGTATATTTTATTTGTTTTCACTGTGAGAAGAGAGAAAAATCTACCTCACAGAATGGATTTAGGGATTACAGGAGATGTTAGAAATATGGAAGGCCTTTATTAAATGTAAGGATTATTACGGCTAGGATTAGCATATGAACTTCACTAGGATAAATTGTTACTACTGTTTTGACAGATACTTTGCCAGAATGGAAAACATGCTCTTTGGATCAAGCCAGACTTTGTATTCCTGGCACCTCTTGCCAGCCCAATAGCTTGGGGCAGTTTATGTAAGCCTTTATTTATTTATTTGTTTATTTATTTATTTATTTATTTATTTATTTAGGTTTTTCCAGGTAGGGTCTCCCTGTAGCCCAGGCTGACCTGGAATTCACTCTGTAGTTTCAGGGTGGCCTTGAACTCACAGTGATCCTCCTACCTCTGCCTCCTGAGTGCTGAGATTAAAGGTGTGTACTACCACACCCACTTAGAGGCAGTTATCTTAATAAAGTCTGTATCAGAAGATTGAAATAAAAATGAAATAGAAAGGTTGGAGAGATGGCTTAGTGTTTAAGGCATTTGCCTGCAAAGCCAAAGGACCCAGGTTTGATTCCCCAGGACCCACGTTAGCCAGATGCACAAGGGGGCACACGCATCTGGAGTTCGTTTGCAGTGGCTGGAGGCCCTAGAGTGCCTATTCTCTCTCTCTCTCTGTCTGTCAAATAAATAAGTAAATAAAAATAAAATACATTCAAAAAATGAAATAGTATGCTGGTCATGGTGGTGTACACCTTTAATCTCAGTAACCAGGAGAGAGAGGTAGGAGGATTGCTATGAGTTCAAGGTCAGCCTGGAACTACAGAGTGAGTTCCAGTTCAGCCTTGGCTAGAGTGAGACCCTACCTTGAAAAGAAACAGAACAAAAAAAATTATAGAATATGTGTAAAGTTCTTAGCATAAGAGATATATTCAATTACTGGTATTTTAAATAATATTAAATGCTCAAGTATATTCTTTAGTATTCATAAGACAGCTCTCATTTGCTTGCTGAACCACTGCAGTCATAGCCCACCCCAGGCTCTGTATATGAAGGTAACCATACACTACAATAGATTTGGCCCATAACTCTGTTTCTTTGGTAGCTGTGCAGTCCTTTCTTGGTTCCTGGCTCCAGAGTTCACGGGACAAGTATTCTTGTAATCCGTGGTGGCCGCTGTGTCCTCATTCATTCACTCAGTGGCATCACCGCCTCCTTTTCCACTTGCAGGGCCAGAGCTGCTGCTCATCTGCTGACTGGGGGCGGCTGGGGGAAACGGAAGCGTTTGTGGATTCAGTCTCAAAATAGTTTGCTTTTGTCCTGATAAATAATGCCGAGAATTGCAGGGGAAAGGAAGCTCATTTCCCAGAGCTGAAGTGATCACGCTGCAGTTTGAATGTCTTCCAGAAAGTTGTCAAGTATTTAAGTTTGGCATTTAGATGATTAAACCCTTAGCTATTGTAGACTCAAAAATCTGAACAATTAAAGTGGAGAACTGTCATCTATATTTTTTCCCACCTAGTGCCGCCTCTATTTGAAGTGACGCATTTAAAAATAAACCCTGTTTACCCTGATCTCCATTCTGTTGGTCATGTTGATGGATCTTGGGCCAGGAGGGGTCCTTTGAACCAGCTGTTGTAGCTTTGAAGTATGTGACCACTATGGAGCAGCTAACCTGAGCTTTCTAGAAACTCTTATTTCCCTACTCTGTCTTTTATGCTGGCCACTATGAGGGTAAGCGTATTGTACACATACTGAATGTAGTGTGTGTGTGTGTGTGTGTGTGTGTGTGTGTGTGTATTTTGTTTTTTGTTTTGTTTTGTTTTGTTTTTGTTTTTGTTTTTCACAGTAGAGTCTCACTCTAGTCCAGGCTGACCTGGAATTAGTCTCAGGGTGGTTGAACTCACAGCAATCCTCCTACCTCAGCCTTCCAAGTGCTGGGATTAAAGGCGTGCACCACCACCACGCCTCGCGCTCTCTCTCTCTCTCTCTCTCTCTCTCTATATATATATATATATATATATATATATTTTTTTTTTTTTTTTTTAGGTAGGGTTTTGCTCTAGCCCAGACTGACCTGGAATTCACTAAGTAGTCTCAGGGTGGCCTCAAACTCACAGTGATCCTTCTACCTCTGTTCCCGAGTGCTGTTATTAAAGGCATGCGCCACCATGCCTGCCTGAATATAGTATTTTTGTATGTGATTTAGTTTTGCTTTTGCAGATCATCTGGCATTTTGCCCTTTGTTTTATTAATATCCTTTCTAGTCTCACATTCTCTGAGAAGCTTTTCCTAAGTTTGGTCCTTTCCCCCCCTGATTTCTTAAGTACCACCCCTTCGTTTATATGAGAGAAAGTATAGAATAGTGGAGAAAGGGGCTGGAGAGATGTCTCAGTGGTTAAGGCACTTGCCTGCAAAGCCTGACAACCCAGGCTTGATTCTCCAGTACCCATGTAAAGCCAGATGCATAAAGTGGCACACATATCTGGAGTTCATTTAGCAGTGGCTGGAGGCCCTTCTCTCTGTCTCTCTCTGCTTGCAAATAAATAAATTAATTTTTTAAAAAAGAATAGTGGAGCCGGGCATGGTGGTGCATGCCTTAATCCCAGCATTTGGAAGGCAGAGGTAGGAGGATAGTCATGAGGCTAGGTCAGCCTGAAAGTTACATAGTGAATTCCAGGTCAGCTTAGGCTACAGCAAGACCCTACCTTGAAAAATATATATATATTGGAGAAAGCTGGGCATGGTGGCTCAAGCCTTTAATCCCAGCATTTGGGAGGCTGAGGTAGAAGGATTAGCTTTAGGTCAGCCTAAGATGCAGAGTGAATTGCAAGTTAGGCTGGGCTGGAGAGAGACCTTGCCTCAAAAATAAGAAATAGAAGCTGGGCATGGTGGCACACGCCTTTAATCCCAGCACTCGGGAGGCAGAGGTAGAAGGATCGCCATGAGTTCAAGGCCACCCTGAGAATACAGTGAATTCCAGGTAAGCCTGGGCTAGAGTGAGACCATGCCTGGAAAAAAAGAAGAAGAAGAAAGAAGAAGAAGCAGAAAGGCAGAGGCTAGGAGGATTGTGAGTTCAAGACCACCCTGAGACCTTTGAATTCCCAGTCAGCCTGGGGAGTAAGACCCTACCTCAAAAAAAAAAAAAAAAAAAAAAGAAATAGAAGAAGAAGGGGGAGGAGAAGAACAGGAGGAAATTCAAGAGGAGGAGGGACCCTGGGGACTGCGAGGAGGAGGAATGAAGTTTTCAGCCAGAGAAACCTGTAATCCCATGCTAGATTTAAAAGTAGCTATAGAAGGCTGGGAGGTAGCTAAAAAAAAAAAAAAAAGGAAGGACTTAAGTGAATGATAATACAATATGTAAATAGAAGAACTGAGTACAGGGAGGGAGGAGGAGGCCATGGGAAAGAAGGGGGAGGAAGGGGAGGACAATTTAAACTCAAGATATTATCAATAAGACATATGTAAAATTACTTTTTTTGAATAAGGGTTATGCACTGTTACTAGAAAATTTTCAGTACCTGGGATGGAATTCCTTCCAGTGAGATGTTGGCCCAGGTGCTAGATTTAAGGCTTTTGCCAAAGCCCTTAGTTTCCCTAGAGAAATAGACAGTAAGACCCTATTGCTGAAGACATCTCATGCCTGAGAGGCAAGGACACTGAGAAAGCAAGCTGGTGCTGAGCAGAAAACCTTCTCCCTGTAGACCAGCCAACTGAAAGCTGCAAGTGTGAGGACCTGAGTTTGGATACCAAGAACTCATATAGCGATGGATGCTGTAGCCTGAGCATATCTAGGGCTAGAAGGGAGGAAAAGAACAGAGAACTGTCTGGAAGTTCATGGGTCAGCTAGCTTGGCAAATGCACTGAAGAACAATGAGAGACTCTACCTCAAAAAATAGTGGAGGGCTGGAGAGATGGCTTAGCGGTTAAGGCAATTGTCTGCGAAGCCTAAGGACTCATGTTGGTCTCTCTCCAGATCCCACTTAAGCTGGATGTACAAAGGTGACACAAGTACAAGGTCACACGTGCACGCTAGGTGGCACAAGCATCTGGAGTTTGATTTCAGTGGCTGAGGCCCTGGCATGCCAGTTCTCTCTCTCATTCCATTCTCTCTAAAAAAAAAAAAAATAGAAAAAAATACTGGAGCCAGGTGTGGTGGTGCACACCTTTAACCCCAGCAGATATAGAAGGATCCCTGTGAGTTCATGGCCAACCTGAGACTACATAGTGAATTCCAAGTCAGCCTGGGCTAGAGTGAGACCCTATCTCGAAAAACAAAAACAAAAAAATGCTGGAAGGTGAGGACCCACACCTGAAGTTGGCCTCTGACCTCCACATGCACACCAAGCATTGCAGGGCTGGAGAGATGGCTTAGTGGTTAAGGCACTTGCCTGCAAAGCTTAAGGGCCCAGGTTCAATTCTCCAGGTCCCACGTAAGCCAGACACACATGGTGTTGCACACGTTTGCAGTGGCTAGAAGTCCTGGTGCGCCCATCCTCACTTTCTCTCTGTGTCTCTCTCCCCCTCTTTTTCTGTCTCTAATAAATAAATAAAAATTAATAAATCTTAAAAAAAGAGAATTGCAGCTATGTGATAGCTTTAGATTAACTTAAAGTGTTCTGGACTGTAAAATGGAGTTAATGATAATCACATGATTTAGACACAGGATAGGCACTCAACAAAACAGATATGGATGGCAACAGTGATTATCATGTATTCATTTCCTTCTAATTATTTTTCCAAACAAAACTTGATTGTGTAAACAAGGTGGCTGAAAGGAACAGAACAGGACCTTTGCCTCTAAAGCTCTTTTGTTTAGCATAGAAGTCCTTGGATAAGTCAGGTCTGGTGGGGCATGCTTTAATCCCAGCACTGGGAGGCAGAGGTAGAAGATCACCATGAGTTCAAGGCCACTCTGAGACTATGTAGTGAATTCCAGGTCAGCCTGAGCTAGAGTGAG
Source organism: Orientallactaga sibirica (assembly GCA_036365145.1). Lineage (NCBI taxonomy): Eukaryota > Metazoa > Chordata > Mammalia > Rodentia > Dipodidae > Orientallactaga > Orientallactaga sibirica. Next base: position 1,349,629 of record JAEOAD010000055.1, read on the forward strand.
ACCCTTCCTCAAAAAACATAATAAATAAATAAATAAGTCAGTCCTTGGATGATACTAAGAATTTGAATGAATCTTCTGAAGTAGTATGCCAGCTTCTTGTCTATCCATGCCTTTAAAACATTTGTCTAGAGAAATTGTTAATGATTGAGCAGATCCTTAGGAAGGTCTCTAACCCTGAAAAAGCTAAGAACTTCTATGCAGTTCTCCTGGGTAAATGGCCAGGTGTGCTGTTGTTCATATATTTTGACTTTGTCATACAATACCTGTGGTATTTCTTAGTTCTTTAATGAAAGTGAATCATTTCATCACCCTGAAAAGAAACTCTGTACCCCTTAGCTGTCATTCCTAGTTCCCCAGATGCGCCAGCCCCACATAACCGCTAATCTGCTTCCCTTTCTCTATAGATGTGCCTAGTTAGGTATTTCATAGAAACGGAGTCATGCAATACTTGGTTCTTTGTGACTGGTTGCTTCACTTAGTATGTTTTCGAAGTTCATCATGTTTGTTTCATTTTTTTTGTTTTTTTTTTTGTTTTTTTTTTTGTTTTTGGTTTTTCGAGGTAGGGTCTCACTCTAGCCCAGGCTGACTTGGAAGCCACTCTGTAGTCTCAGGCTGGCCTTGAACTCATGGTGAGCCTCCTACCTCTGCCTCCCCAGTGCTGGGATTAAAGGTATGCGCCACCATGCCTGGCCATGTTTCATTTTTTTTTTCATCCTAAACTTCACTATTAATATTTTTAATATTTAATTTGCAAGGTCATTTTGTTTTTATATTCCCTTTAAATAATCTGATGTGGTTGTTGGTACATAGAGGTTTTTAAACATTTTTTTTTTTTATTTGTGTGTTTCTGTGTGTGTGTGTGTGTGTGAGAGAGAGAGAGAGAGAGAGAATGGGTGCACCAGGGCCTCTAGCCACTGCAAACAAACTCCAGATGCATGTGCCACCTTGTGCATCTGGCTTATGTGGGTATTGGGGAATCTAACCTGGGTCTATAGGCTTTGCAGGCAAGCACCTTAACTGATAAGCCATTTCTCCACCCCTATTTTTATTTTTTTTTTTTTATTTTTTGGTTTTTCAAGGTAGGGTCTCACTCTGGCCCAGGCTGACCTGGAATTAACTATGTAGTCTCAGGGTGACCTCAAACTCATGGCGATCCTCCTATCTCTGCTGGGATTAAAGGCATGTGCCACCATGCCCAGCTATTTTATTTTTATTTTTTAAAAGCCTCTAGGGCTGGAGAGATGGCTTAGAGGTTAAGGTGCTTGCCTGCAAAGCCAAAGGACACAGGTTTAATTTCCCATGACCTATGTAAGCCAGATGCACAAGGGGGTGCACACATCTGGAATTCATTTGCAGTTTTTAAAGAACACCCATTCTCTTTCTCTCTAGGGCTGGAGAGATGGCTTAGAGGTTAAGGTGCTTGCCTGCAAAGCCAAAGGACCCAGGTTCAATTTCCCATGACCTATGTAAGCCAGATGCACAAGGGGGTGCACACATCTGGAATTCATTTGCAGTGGCTAGAGGTCCTGGCACACCCATTCTCTTTCTGTCTCTCTCTCTCTACCTGCCTATTTCTCTCTCTCTCTCAAATAAATAAATAAAAATATTAATTCATTACCTTATATTTTACTCTGTGTGTGTGTATGGTGTATATGTGTGTATGGATGTATCCATAGTATGCGTGGAGATTAAAAGACAACTTCCAAGTCGGTTCTTACCTTTCACCCCATGTGAAGCAGGTCTCCGTCATTCTTGTTGGGATTACAGAAGCCCATCACAGCTTCTGGCTTTTAATATGGGGTCTAAGGATTGAACTCTAGTACTCAGCCTTTAGTGGTAAGTACTTTATCCACTGAACCATCTCCTCAGCCCCCTATCGACAGTCTCTGGTTTGCATGCTGTATGTGTCTACCTATTAGAAGAGGTGCTTAGAGGTGTATAAAAGGTTTAGATTTTCCTAATATTGCTATTTTATTGTAGGTGCTGGGCCTGCAGAACAATGCCATTTCCAAGCAAGCTTTTTCCCTCTTAAGGTAAGGATATTAGTGACAAACAGATAACAGTAGCATTCATAGTTCATGTAGCATGTTTCTTCCTTCCTTCGTTCCTTTCTTTTCTTTCTTTTTTTTCTCTTTGGTTTTTCCAGGATATAGCCCAGCTGACCTTGAATTCACTATGTAGTCTCAGGGTTGCCTTGAACTCATGGTGTTCCTTCTATCTCTGCCTTCTGAGTGCTGGGATTAAAGGTGTGTGCCCCCATGCCCAGTTGTCTCTTTTTCTTTTTGTGGGGTGGGAACTCGGTCAGATGGACTTGGGCCCCCTCCCACGAGCAGCTCCAGGGTCTTATGTTGTTGTTGTTTTTAGGTAGGGTCTCGCTGTAGCCCAGGCTGACCTCAAATTCACTCTTTAGTCTCCAGGTGGCCTTGAACTCACAGCCATTCTCCTACCTCTGACTCCCAAGTGCTGAGATTAAAGGTGTGTGCCATCACACCCAGCCTGTTTCTTTCTTTATTTTCTCGAGTTTTAATTCCTTTCTACCTTTTTTTTTCCCTTTTTTTTTTTTTTTTTGGTCCTTGTTCTTGACACTATCATTTTTCACTCAGGCCCAGGCTTCGACCTGGAATTCACTATGTAGTCTCAGGGAGGCCTCGAACTCATGGCGATCCTCCTACCTCTGCCTCCCAAGTGCTAGGATTAAAGGCGTGCGCCACCACGCCCGGCAGCCTGTTTCTTTCTTTATGACCAGTAAACATCTCGAGTTTTAATTCCTTACTACCTTGCTCCTTCCCCATCCTTAGTAAAAAGCAGTTCCAGTCATCTAGTTGCTCAGTCAAAACACCTTAGAGTTGTTCTTGACACTATCATTTTTGCTACTCCAGACCCAATTTTTCTTCCTTTGCTTTTGTTTTTCAAAGTAGGGCCTCACTCTAGCCCAGGTTGACTTGGAATTCACTATGTAGTCTCAGGATGGCCTTCAACTCACAGGAATCCTCCCACCTCTGCCTCCCAAGTTCTGGGATTAAAAAATTGCATCACCACACCTGGCTTTCTTCCTTTTTTTGAGGCAATGTCTCATATTAGCCCAGGCTAAACTGGAACTCATTCCATAGTCCAGGCTGGCCTTGAATGGATGGTAATCCTACCTCAGCCTCATCAGTGCTGGGATTACAGGTTTGAGTCACCACATCTGATTTCCCCTAATTTTTGAACAAAACCAGTTGGCTCCACTGTTCAGATATATGCAGAGTCAAGCCATTTTTACATTCAGTTTTTAGCTTCCTGCTTTCTGTTTTGTTAGGTATGGTTCCTCCTCTTATCACTTTTACTATAATCATTATCCTTTCTTTTTTTTAAAATTTTTTATTTTTTGGTTTTTCAAGGTGGGGTCTCACTCTCTAGCCCATGCTGACCTGGAATTCACTATGTAGTCTCAGGGTGGCCTTGAACACACAGCAATCCACCTACCTCTGCTTCCCAAGTGCTGGGATTAAAGGCATGCGCCACCACACCTGGCTTTTTTTTTTTTTTTTTTTAATTTAATTAATTGGGCCTAGAGAGATGCTTAGTGGTTAAGCTCTTGCCTGTGAAGCCTAAGGACCCCAGTTCGAGGCTCAATTCTCCAGGACCAATGTAATCCACATGCACAAGGTGGCACATGCATGTGGAGTTCATTTGCAGTGGCTGGAGGCCCTGGCGTGCCCATTCTCTCTCTATCTATCTGCCTCTTTCTCTCTCTGTCTGTCGCCCTCAAATAAATAAATAAATAAATAAATAAATAAAAATAAATAAGTAAATAATAAACAAAAATTAAAAATTAATTTATTTGAGAGAGCGAGAGAGGGAAAGAGGCAGAGAGAGAGAGAATATGCATGCCAGGGCCTTCCAGCCACTGCAAACAAACCCCAGACACTTGAGCCACCTTGTGCATCTGGCTTACCTGGATCCTGGGGAATAAAACTGAGCTCCTTTGGCTTTGCAGGCAAATGCCTTAACCACTAAGCCATCTCTCCAGCCCTGTAATCATCATTCTTTTTTTTTTTTTTCTTTTTGTATTGTTTTGTTTTTTGCGGTAGGGTCTCACTCTAGCTCAGGCTGACCTGAAATTCACTATGTAGTCTCAGAGTAGCCTCAAACTCACAGCGATCCTCCGACCTCTGCCTCCCAAGTGCTGGGATTAAAGGCGTGTGCCACCACACCCATCTTGGTTTTCCTTTTAAAAAAATATTCTTATTTTTAAAGATTTTATTTTAAATTATTTATTAGAATTAGAGAGGGAGAGAGAGAGAAAGTGAGAATGGGCACACCAGGGTCTCCAGACACTGCAAATGAACTCCAGACACATGTGCCAACATGTGCATCTGGCTTACAAGGGACCTGGAGAATCAAACCTGGGTCCTTAGGCTTCGCAGGCATGCGCCTAAACAGTTAAGCCATCTCTCTAGCCCTCTTTTTTGGTTTTTCAAGGTAGGGTTTCACTCTAGCCCAGGCTGACCTGGAATTCACTATGGAGTCTTAGGATGGCCTTGAACTCATGGTGTTCCTCCTACCTCTGCCTCCTGAGTGCTGGGATTAAAAGCGTGCACCCCCCCCCCCCCCAGCTAAGATAGTTTTTCAAATAAAAATATTTTAGGGACTGGAGGAATGACTTAGCCATTAAGGTGTTTGCCTGCAAAGCCAAAGGACACAGGTTCGATTTCCCAGGACCCACTTGTACATGCATATGGAGTTCGTTTGCACTGGCTGGAGGCCCTGGCATACCCATTCTCTCCCTCTCTGTCTCTGTCTTTCTCTCTCTCCCTCTTTCTCTGTCAAATAAATAAATAAATAAATAAATAAATAAATAAATAAATAAATAAATAAATAAAATTGTAAAAAATATTTTAGGTCACTGCCAGGCATGGTGGCGCACACCCTTAATCCCAGCACCTGGGAGGCAGAGATAGGAGGATCACCATGAGTTTGAGGCCACCCTGAGACTACATAGTGAATTCCAGGTCAGCCTGGGCTAGAGTGAGACCTTACTTCAAAAAACCAAAATATCTACATTTATATATATATATGATGGAGGGGGGATTTGTGAGAGGCAAAGTGGGGGTGGGGAAGGAATTATCATGGTTTATTGTCTATAATTATGGACAATGACAATGAAAAAGCCATATATATATACACACACACATGGTCACAATTTAGAAATTTTGTACTCAGCATTTAATCACAGATTTGTCTTCTTCAAACCTGTACTGTGGTTTGATTTCAAAGCTTCTCACAATACAGAACTAAAATACTCCAGTCACATAGTCAGCTGAACAGAGCCATATTAGCTGCCTTTCTGTTTTCTTGCTTTTCTCTCTCACTCTCATTGCTGTCCCTTTCTCTCCATCCTCCCAGAGCCTGTTCTAGTAATGAAAGGCTTGTGTTCTTTGAACTCACGGCAATCTCCTACCTCTGCCTCCCAAGTGCTGGGATTACAGGTGTGTGCCACCATGCCCAGCACCCCCCCTTTTTTTGGTTTTTCGAGGTAGGGTCTCACTCTGGCCCAGGCTGACCTGGAATTAACTCTGTAGTCTCAGGGTGGCCTCGAACTCATGGCAATCCTCCTACCTCTGCCTCCCAAGTGCTGGGATTACAGGTGTGCGCCACCATGCCCAGCCCCCTTTTTAAAAACAAAACAAAACAACTTTTTCATTGTCATCATCCATAATTATAGACAATAAACCATGATAATTCCTTCCCCACCCCCACTTTGCCTCTCAGAAATCCCCCCTCCATCATATCCCCTCCCCCTCTCAATTAGTCTCTTATTTATTTATTTGTTTTTTTTTTTGCTGGTGGGTCTTGCTCTAGCCCAGGCTGATCTAGAATTGGTCTCAGGCTGGCCTTGAACTCACAGGGATCCTTCTACCTAGCCTCCCAAGTGCTGGAATTAAGGGCATGTGCCACCCACCAGCTTTCTTTTATTTTGATGTCATCCTTTCCAACCCGGTTTTGGTTAGTTCTTTAGCCCAAGCTGGCCTCATTGTCCCTTTATAGCAGAGGATGCTTTGATATTCTTGCCTCTGCCTTCCATGTGCTGGGATTTCAAGAGTGCATCACCATATGTGGTTTACATGATACTGGGGATCAAACCTATGGCCTTCTGAATGCCAGGCAAACACTTTACCAACAAAGCTACTCCCCAGCCCTCTTTCCTCCTTTTTAATTTCCACTCATCCTCAGGACCACTTCATCAGGTATACAATAGATATTAAGTAATGTTTATGAAGGGAATAAGCAAGGAAATATCTAATCTTGGTATATCTTTAATGAGCATGTAAATTTTGGTAATTTTGCAACTAAATGTGAGTATCTTACTATATTCAACATAGTTTTCTTCTGCTTTTAGATTCAGAAATTTGGGAGAGAATCCCATTTATTCTCCAGGTAAGTGATGATTTCCTAATATGATAATTTTGTCTAGAGTACATAATGTATCTTGGACCAAATCCCACTCAATTTAGCTGAGCATGATGGCTCACTTCATTAATCATAGCACTCAGGAGGATTATATAAGAGGATTGCAGTGAGTTCAAGGCCAGCCTAGGCTATAGAGTTTGTTCCAGATCATCCTGGGCTACAGTGAGATTCCACCTCAAAAAAAAAAAAAAATTATCAACTTTTCGAGGCCAGCCTGAGCCTACATAGTGAATTCCAGGTCAGCTTGGACTAGAGCATGACCCTACCTTGAAAAACCAAAAACCAACAAACAATATATATATATATCAACTTAAAATATGAAATGAATACATAGGAAATTAGTGCTTTTCTGTGTTCTTTTTGGTTTTTCAAGGTAAGGTAGGGTCTCACTTTAGTTCAGGCTGACCTGTAGCCTCGGCTGTCCTCAAACTCACAACGATCCTTTTACCTTGGCCTCCAAAGGGCTGGGATTAAAGGTGTGCACCACCATGCTTGGCCCAACTTTTTTTTTCCTGAATAGAAGTTTTATATTTTCATATGGCTGAATTTGTTAATCTTTGATTTCTAAATTTTATTTCATGCTTTAAAAGATCTCTGCTCCAAAATTAATTTGCTTTTTTACTTGATTTGGTTTTTTTGTGTGTGTGGCAAAAAAAAAAATCTCACTATGTAGCATGGGCTAGCCTCAAATTTGCTTTGTAGCCCAGTCTGGTCCTGAACTCTTCGGCAATCCTCTTCCCGCAGCCTCCTGAATACGGGAGTTACAGGCATATGCCTTGAGGACAAGATTTTTTAAGATTTTTTTTATTTATTTATTTATTTATTTATTTATTTATTTATTTATTTATTTATTTGAGACAGGGAGGAGGGGAGAGAGAGAGAGAGGGTAAGAATGAGCGCACCAGGGCCTCTAGCCACTGCAAACGAACTCCAGATGCATGCGCCACCGTGTGCATCTGTCTTACGTGGGATGGGGAGAATTGAGCCAGGGTCCTTAGGTTTTGCAGGCAAGTGCTTTAACAGCTAAGCCATCTCTCCAGCCCTTAAATATAATTTTTAAAAATAAATTTAAAAAATTTATTTATTTATTTGCAATAGAAAGAGAAAGAAGACAGATGGACAGAGAAATAGAATGGGTGTGCCAGTGTCTCCAGCCACTGCAAGTGAACTACAGATACATGAGCCACTTTGTGCATCAAGCTGTATGTAGGCACTGGGGAATCAAACCCTGGTGGTTAGGCTTTGCAGGCAAATGCCTTAACCACTGAACCATCTCTCTTCAGCTCCCCTCCCCCAATATATTTTTATTTATTTATTTGAGAGAGACAGACAGACAGACAGAAAGAATGGGCGCACCAGGACCTATAGCCTCTGCCAATGAATTCCATATGCATACATCACTTTTTGTATTTTTGGCTTTATGTGGGTACTGGGGAATTGAACCCAAGTTGTTAGATTTTCTAGGCAAGTGCCTTAACCACTGAGCCAACTCTCCAGCTCCACAATTATTTTTTTAATGTATTTTATTTTTATTCATTTATTAGAGACAGAGAGAGGGAAAGAGAGGGAGGGAGAGTGAGAATGGGCACACGAGGGCCTCTAGCCACTGCAAACGAACTCCAGACGTGTGCGCCCCCTTGTGCATCTGGCTTACGTGAGACCTGGAGAATTGAACCAGGGTCCTTAGGCTTCGCAGGCATGTGCCTTAATCACGAAGCCATCTGTCCAGCTCCAGCCCCACAATTCTTGAAAAAAAAAATCATAAAATCTTCTGGTAGTTTGTTTTCCTTTAAGTAGATGATCTATCTGAGGTAAAGCTAGACATGGTGGTAAATGCCTGTAAAACAAGCATTCAGGAAACTGAGGCAGAATAACTGTGTTCAAGGCCAGCCTGGGGTATGCGATCCTATGTGGGGAAAAAAAATTGAGGCAGGAATGCAGTTTTTAATATATTTTAGTATCTGATAGCTACCAGTTAATTTGGCTGATCTGGAATTAGGCTGGCCTCAAACTCTGAGTGATCCTCCTACCTAAGCCTCCTGAATGCTGGGATTAAAGGTGTGTACTGGAGGTTGTTTTTATTTTATTTAGTTTTTTTTTTTTTTTTTTTTTTTGGTTTTACAAGGTAGGGTCTCACTCTGGTTCAGGCTGACCTGGAACTCACTATGTAGTCTCAGGGTGGCCTCGAACTCATGGCGATCCTCCTACCTCTGCCTCCAAAGTGCTGGGATTAAAGGCGTGTGCTACCATGCCCAGCGATAAATACATTTTTTTGTTGTTTTTTTTTTTGAGGTAGCTTCTCACTCTAGCCCAGGCTGACCTGGAATTCACTATAGTCTTAGAGTGGCCTAGAACTCACAGCAATCCTCCTACCTCTGCCTCCCAAGTGCTGGGATTAAAGGCATGCACCACCACGCCAAGTGAAAAATACTTTTGCAAAAGGGGCTAGGGAGATGGCTCAGCTGTTAAAGATGCCTGCTTGCTAGCAAAGCCTACTATTTTGAGTTTGATTCCCCAGTATCAACATAAAGCAAGACAGAATGGCCCTTGTGTCTGAAGTTTCTTTGCAGTGTCAAGCAACTTTGGCATCCCTATTTTCTCTCAAATAAATTAAAAAAAATTTTTAAAGAAAAAGAGCTGGTCATGGTGGTACACACCTTTAATCCCAGCACTTGGGTGGCAGAGGTAGGAGGATGCCGTGAGTTTGAGGCCACCCTGAGATTACATAGTGAATTCCAGGTCAGCCTGAGCTAGAGCGAGACCATACCTCAGAAAACCAAAAAATAAAAATAAATAAATAAAAGGAAAAAGATTTAGTATGGGGATAGAAGAGCTGAGGAGATGGCTCAGTGGTTAAAAGCACTTGCTTGCAAAGCCTGCAGGCCAGGGTTCAATTTCTAAGCTGCCCACATAAACGGGATGCCAAGAGTGTTGCAAGCATCTGGCAGTTGTTTGCAGAGGCAAGGGGGAAGCTCTGGAGCATGCGCTTGCAAATACATTTATAATAAAAAACTTAGTAGGAATCCTTTTGAATAGAAGATAATAGTCTAAATTTAGAAAAACATTTCCTATTGGGAAAAATTATCTCTAAGATTGTACAATATAAACAACACTAGTGGACATCTTGGTGCCCTTGGTGTGACTTACATAGAGTACATTCCTAAAAGTAGGGCTATTGAGCTGGGCATGGTGGCGCACGCCTTTAATCCCAACACTTGGCAGGCAGAGATAGGAGGATTGCCGTGAGTTTGAGGCCACCCTAAGAATACAGAGTGAATTCCAGGTCAGCCTGGGCTAGAGTGAGACCGTACTTCAAAAAACAAAACAAAACAAAATTTAAATATTTTATTATTGCCAGGCATGGTGGCACATGCCTTTAATCCCAGTACTCAGGAGGCAGAGGTAGAAGGATTTCGTGAGTTTGAGGACACCCTGAGACTACATAGTGAAGTCCACATCAGTCTGGGCTAGAGCAAGACTACCTCGAAAAGCATCAGCAACAGACAGGCGTGGTGGCGCACACCTTTAATCCCAGCACTCAGGAGGCAGAGGTAGGAGGATCGCCATGAGTTCGAGGCCACCCAGAGACTACATAGTTAATTCCAGGACAGCCTGGGCCAGAGTGAGACCCTACCTCGGGGAAAAAAAATCTTACCAAAAAAGAAAAACATCAGCAACAAAAAAAAAAAAAAAATCAAGCCAGACATGGTGGCACATGCCTTTAATCCCAGCATTCAGGAGGATCACTGTGAGTTTGAGGCCAGCCTGAGACTAATTCCAGATCAGCCTGAGCTAGAGCAAGACCCTACCTCAAAAAAAACAACAAAAAAATTATTTATTTATTTATTTGAGAGAAAGAGAGAGAGGGAGAAAGAGGCAGATAGAATGGGTGTATCGGGGCCTCTAACCATTGCAAATGAACTCTAGATATATGTGCCACTTTGTGCATCTGGCTTATGTGGGTTCTGGGGAATCAAACCTGGGTCCTTAGGCGTTGCAGGCAAGTTCCTTAACCACTAAGCTATCTCTCTAGGGCAGAAGTACACATATTTGCTTATGGGTGTGTGAGAGAGAATGCGGATACATGGATGGCACACTGCCTGTGTAGAGGCACGCTCAAGTGTCAGTCCTCACCTTCACCATGTTGAGACAGTGTCTCTTGCTGTTCATAGCTGCTCCTTGAGCTTCCAGATTCCCCTGTCTCCACCCTAGGTACACTTGGATTACAGACACTCGCACTGTGCATTCAGCTGTATGTGGATTCTGGAGATCCAAACTCAGGTCCTTAGGGTTTTTTTGTTTTTTTGTTTGTTTGTTTTTGGTTTTTTTTTATTTTATTTTTTATTTGTTTGTTTGTTTTTGGTTTTCCTGGAGAGTGGAGCCTTGAACCGGGTCCTTAGGCTTCACAGGCAAGCGTTTAACCACTAAGCCATGTCTCCAGCCCCCTGTTTTTGGTTTTCCAAGCGAGTTAGGGCCTCACTCTAGCTCAGGCTGACCTGGAATTCACTATGTAGTCTCAGGGTTGCCTCGAACTCATGGCGCTTCTCCTATCTCTGCCTCCCGAGTGCTGGGATCAAAGGTGTGCGCCACCACACCCGGCCACGCCTGGTTTTTTTAAAAGCTTTTGGTGTGCAGTAACAAATTGCTTTCCAGAATACTATATGATTTAATGCTTCTATGATATTTGAGACTCTCCCTCTCTCTCTCTCCTCTCTTTTTTTTTTTTTTTAGTTTCTCAAAGTATATGACTCACTCTAGCCTAGGCTGACCTAGAATTCACTGTGTCATCTCAGGCTGTCTTTGAATTTATGATTATCCTCCTATCTCTGCCTCTGGAGTACTGGGAATAAATGCATGTGCCACCACACCCAGATAAGCGTCTCTTTTTTTTTTTTTATTTTTAATTTATTTTTTATTTTTTTATTTTTATTTTTATTTTTATTTTTATTTATTTATTTTTTTTTTTGGTTTTGCAAGGTAGGGTCTCACTCTGGTCCAGGCTGACCTGGAATTCACTATGTAGTCTCAGGGTGGCCTCGAACTCTCGGCGATCCTCCTACCTCTGCCTCCCCAGTGCTGGGATTTTTTGGAGAGAGACACAGAGAGAGACAGAGAGGGGGGGAGAGGAAGACAGATAGAGATGGGCACGCCAGCAGTCTCCCAGCTGCTGCAAATGAAATCCAGATGCGTGCGCCCCCTTGTGGTCAAGTGCGGCATTGCGCCCTTGCGTCACTTTGCATCTGGCTAAACGTGGGACCTGGAGATTGGAACCGCTGGAGATTGGAACCAGTGTTCTTAGGCTTAGGAGGCAGGTGCCTTAACTGCTAAGCCATCTCTCCAGCCCGAACATCTCTTTTTATACATTCACTAGCACTGAGTTTTATTTCTTTTCTTTCTTTTTTTAAACTTTTTTAAAAAATTTATTTATTTATTTATTTGCAAGCAGAGAGTGAGATAGAAGATTTTATTTATTTATTTTTGAATAGCATTTTTAAGCCTACAGTATTAGTAAACATTAAAAGAAATAAAACTGGGGGCTGGAGAAATGGCTTAGCAGTTAAGGTGTTTGCAAAGCAAAGGATCCTTGTTTGATTCTCCAGGACCCACGTAAACCAGATGCACAAGGGGGCACATGTGTCTGGAGTTTATTTGTAGTGGCTAGAGGCCCTGAGATACCCATTCTCTCCTTCTCTCTCTCTTTCGGCCTTTTTCTCTCTCAAATAAATAAATAAATAAATAAAATATATTAAGAAAAAGATGCTGGGTGTGGTGGCGCACGCCTTTAATCCCAGCACTCGGGAGGCAGAGGTAGGAGGATCGCTGTGAGTTCAAGGCCACCCTGAGACTACATAATGAATTCCAGGTCAGCCTGAGCTAGAGCAAGACCCTACCTCGAAAAACCAAAAAAAAAGAAAAAAAAAAAGAGGTCTAAAGAGGCTAAATGAAGTACTCTGGCCATAGCATGAGCAAAAAGGCAGAGGCAGAGCTACGGCATATCCAAGTCTAAGAACAGAAAGGAGTATGAAAAGAAAGTTTAGGCAAAAAAGCCAGCAGCTTCAAGGGCATGTCTTTGCAGATTGCCTTAGTAACATAATTCAAGAACCATTTTGATGTCGTGTTTTAAATATACATTATCGAGCATCTACTATTTGCCAGGTGCTGCTGACATTGTCTCTGCCCTTGAATCTATTGAATGGACATAATATCCTGTGATTCAACCTTTCCCAGTTTTTGTCCCTTTTCCTACCTACATAGCTCTGCTGAAAAAAATGCATATGCCAGTTACCAAGGAGAAATAATGAACATAAAGCTGTTTGCCCTCATGCTACATTGACAGGTTTCGTTCCCAGGATAGTAGACAAGGATCCTGAAGGACAGTGGCCTCCAGCATATAAAAGGAAAGGGGAGTGATGGGGGAGAAATCAGCATGTGCTTACATCTGGTGATCATGGCAGTTTTCAATTTGAAGCACGAGGCTTTGTGTTTTTGTCAAAGAAGAGCAGCCTTTCCTCTCAGAGACTGTAATGTTAATGTGGCAGCAGGAAAGCCAGTTTAATGAGTGGAAAAATCGAGTTGAGCTTACTGGAAATAAGAGGCTGTCAAACTTAAACATTTTACAATTAAAACAACTGGCTAATTAAACAGTTTAACCACTAGCAATTCGATTCAACCCTTTCATTTAAGGGGGAAATGGTTAATTTAACAGTGGTTTGAAACAGCTTTTTAATTAACCAGCTGCTCTAATGATAGGAATTGTCCCAAACTGAATTTGAAAATGTCTCCTTGCCAAGGAATCCCTGCAGAGACTAAGGCATGTGTTTATAGTTCTTGCAACTTTAGATGATTATCATCTCAAAGATGAGTTTCCTCCTGCTTTTTTTTTTTTTTTTTTTTTTTGAGGTAGGGTCTCACTCTAGCCCAGGCTGACCTGGAATTCACTATGTAGTCTATGTAGTCTCAGGGTGGCTTTGAACTCATGGTGATTCTCCTACCTCTGCCTCCTGTGAGTGCTGGGAGTAAAAGCATGTGCCACCATGCCCAGCACCCCTCTGCTTTTTAATTTTTTTAATTTATTTATTTATTTATTTATGTTTTGGTTTTTCAAGGTAGGGTTTCACTCTAGCCCAGGCTGACCTGGAATTCACTATGTAGTTTCAGAGTAGCCTCAAACTCATGGTGATCCTCCTATGTCTACCTCCCAAGTGCTGGGATTAAAGGCCTGTACCATCACACCTGGTCTCCCTCTGTTTTTTTGTTTTGGAGAGAGAGAGGAGAGGGAGACAGAGAATGGACGTGCCAGCAGCCTCTCAGCTGCTGTGAACAAACTCCAGATACATGTGCCCCCTTGTGGGCAAGTGAAGCATTGCGCCCTTGTGTCACTTTGCATCTGGCTAAACGTGGGACTTGGAGATTGGAACCCGGGTTCTTAGGTTTAAAAGGCAGGCGCCTAAAACCACTAAGCCATCTTTCCAGCCCTTTCCTCTGTTTTAATTCACTGATGGATGATGGAATTTCTGGGTACTTAGAAATGGTGATTGACATCTGAAGTTTGAAAAAAGTGTAAACATAATATTTTATTCCATAATATAGGCACAAGAGAATTATAATTGATGTTAAACTCTTGATCTTTGCGTGCTTAGATCAGCAGAAGAGTTTCACAGAGATGGTGACATTGGTGGCTTCCAGCCACTGCAAATAAACTCCAGGTGCTTGTGCCACCTTGTGCATCTGGCTTTATGTGGGTACTGGGGAATTGAACTGAGTTCCTTTGGCTTTGCAGGCAGGCACCTTAACCACTAAGCCATCTCTCCAGCCCAGAAGTTCCAACTTTTTTTTCTTTTTTTTTCTTTCTTTCTTTCTTTCTTTTTTTTTTTTTTTTTTTTTTTTTGAGGTAGGGTCTCACTCTAGCCCAGGCTGACCTGGAATTCACTGTGTATTCTCAGGGTGGCCTTGAACTCATGGCGATCCTCCCACCTCTGCCACCCAAGTGCTGGGATTAAAGGTGTGTGCCACCACTCCCTGCTAGTTCCAACTTTTTTTGAGAGAGAGAGAGAGAGAGACAGAGAGAGAGAGATAGGAATGGGTGCGCCAACGGCCTCTCAGCCACTGTGAATGAGCTCCAGATGCATGTGCCCCCTTGTGGGCAAGTGCAGTATTGCACCCTTGCATCACTTTTTGCATCTGGCTAAATGTGGGACCTGGAGAATTGAATGGGTGTTCCTGGGCTTTGCAGGCAGGTGCCTTAACTGCTAAACCATCTCTCCAGCCCTAGTTCCAGCTTTTAAGTGGAAATCCTTCAAACATTAAAAAATATGGCTAAAGACATTTTCAGTCTCATTTATTATTGAGGTAGTCCTCAACAAATAGTAAAATGCTCCCAAAAGTGCATGTGTACAATGGATAAGTAGTTGAATTAGTGAAAAAGAATAGTGATTAAATTTGTGTTTTAGAACATTTAATTTGTTGTCTCTAGAGGGTGGAATAATTGTACTGTGGATATAGGAAAATAGGTAACAACGCCCACTCAGTCATCTCATCTCCTGACCCTTCCGTCTCTACCCTTCCCACTCCCTTCACATAGCACTCACAATGATTTCTCTGTTTATTGCTGTTCAGGAGGAAATCCAAACGCTTATCAAGGCCCAGTGTGAACCCACTCCTCACTCTAGGCAAGAATATTACCTATTGAGAAACAAGGGGAGACTAGAGCCTTGTGAGACTATATTTTGTTTTCTGACCCCCAGTGGTTTTTGCAGGAGAGAATTTCTCAAACAAAGATGGTTGGTGGGGACTGAATTCAAGGAGCTAAAAGAAAAAGAAGGCAAACTGGGACTCAATCTGAGATCAAGTAGTGCCTATGCTAGTATATACCTAAAAATCCTGAGGGGGAACTACAATATTTCCAGTCCTGCAGTGGACAGTTTGTCACCTTACACATGGTCTGGCTGTCTCTGGAGGATTAGAAATAGGTTTTTCTTATTTTCCCTTTTAGGTGGTGTTCTACTGACTACCAATCGGTACTATAAGACTAAGCCTACCCATGGCATCGGAAGATACAAACACTTAATTAAAGGGCAGGAGGTAAGGAGCAAGGGGAACCTTTGGAAAAGGATAGTGTATAGCTTCTGCAAAGCGTATGCACATGCACGGCTTGGGTAACAGTGGTGCTAGAAAGGAAAGTCGGCCCTCTGTCGTCTCTGGTATTTAGTTTGGGATTATCCAGACTGTAGATGTTTCCACCAGCTAATTTTATCCTTGGGCCAGATTATCACAGTAAAAAGTAATACATACCTAAAAGAGTCCTGGAGCTACAATATTTCCAGTCTTGCAGTGGACAGTTTGTCTCCTTATACATGGTCTGGCTGTCTCTGCAGGGC
This sequence comes from Orientallactaga sibirica, assembly GCA_036365145.1. Taxonomy (NCBI): domain Eukaryota; kingdom Metazoa; phylum Chordata; class Mammalia; order Rodentia; family Dipodidae; genus Orientallactaga; species Orientallactaga sibirica. The sequence goes on from JAEOAD010000055.1 coordinate 1,365,459, forward strand.
ACGGTAGTGTATGCCTTTAATCCCAGCATTTAGAAGGCAGAGGTAGGAAGATCACTGTGAATTTGAGCACCCCCCTGAGACTACATAGTAATTGCAGATCAGCCTAGGCTAGAGCAAGATCTTACCTTGAAAAGCAAAAACAAAAAAAGAAAGAAAAAGTAAGTGGGGCCTGGGGAGATGGCTTAGTGGTTAAGGCGCTTGCCTGCAAAGCCAAAGGACCTTGGTTCGATTCCCCAGGACCCATGTAAGCCAGATGCACAAGGTGGCGCATGTGTCTGGAGTTCGTTTGCAGTGGCTGGAAGCCCTGGTGTGCCCATTATCTGTTTCTCTCTCTGCTTCTCTCTTGCTGTCTCTTTCTCTCAAAAGAAAAATAAGGGCCGGGCGTGGTGGCGCACGCCTTTAATCCCAGCACTTGGGAGGCAGAGGTAGGAGGATCGCTGAGAGTTTGAGGCCACCCTGAGACTACATAGTTAATTCCAGGTCAGCCTGGATCACAGTGAGACCCTACCTCGAAAAACCCCCCCAAAAAAAAGAAAAAAAAGAAAAAGAAGGGCTGGAGGGATGGCTTAGCCGTTAAGGCATTTGCCTACAAAGACAAAGGACTCAGGTTCGATTCCCCAGGACCCACATAAGCCAGATACACAAGGTGGTGCATGTGTCTGGAGTTCATTTGCAGTGATTGGAGGCCCTGGCATGCCCATTCTTTCTGTCTGTCTGTCTTTCTTTCTAAATAAATAAATAAAAATTAAAAAAAAAAAAATAAATAAAAATTAAAAATGTTAAAAAAATTTTTTTAGAGTGGCCGGGCGTGGTGGCACATGCCTTTAATCCCAGCACTTGGGAGGCAGAGGTAGGAGGATCACCGGGAGTTCGAGGCCACCCTAAGTTCCAGGTCAGCCTGGGCTAGAGCGAGACCTTACCTCGAAAAACCAAAATAAAATAAATAAAAATAAATTAAAAAGTGGCTTAATATATATAAAATATTTATTTATTTATTTAAGGGAGAGAAGGGATATGTCACAGTCTCCCACCACTGCAAAGGAACTCCAGATGCTTGTGCCACTTTGTGCATCTGGAGAATCAAAACTGGGCTGTCGCCGGGCGTGGTGGCGCACGCCTTTAATTCCAGCACACAGGAGGCAGAGGTAGGAGGATCGCCATGAGTTCAAGGCCACCCTAAGACTATATAGTGAATTCCAGGTCAGCCTGGGCTAGAGTGAAACCCTACCTTGAAAAACTAAATAAAATAAAATAAAATAAAATAAAATAAAATAAAATAAAAGCAAAATCTTTAAAATAAAACTGGACTGTCATCTCTCTAGCAAGCATCTTTATATTTAGTAATCTCTCTATATATATATATATTTAGTATATATATATATATATATATATATATATAGAGAGAGAGAGAGAGAGAGAGAGAGAGGGGGGGGGAGAGAAAGAGAGAGAATGCACCAGGTTTCTTACCCCTGCAAATAAAATCCAGATGCATGCACCACTTTGTGTGTCTGGCTTTATGTGGTGTGGGTACTAGGAAATCAAACCCAGGCCAGAAGGCTTTGCAAGCAATCCCTTTAACCACTGAGCCATCTCCCAAGCCAAGTTTATGAGAGTTTTGAAAAAATATGATCTCCAGAGGAAAAATTATAGATCCATGTTAGTTGAATATATTGTATGTGGCAAGTAAGAGATGAATTGATATTTTCAGCCCAAATAACTGATTTTTATAGTACTTTTCAGACATATAATATGTGGTCCTTGAATCACTGATGGTGATTGCTGGGAGGTAATTCTAAGAATCGTGTGATCGTGTCACTCATTTCTCTGCTGCAGCTGTGGGGTTGATTCTGGGGTTGTTAGATTTCTCTGCAAACAAACACTTGCGGAAGACTGTGTGGCTTGGTAATATCACTGACCTGACAGTCACATTGAGTCTGTCACTTCCTGAAGTGGAAGATTTTGTTGTTCTAGCTAGACTCTTTTTTAAAAAAATATATTTTTATTGATTTATTTATTTGAGAGAGAGAAAGAGGCGGGGGGGTGTGGAGAATGGGTGTGCCAGGGCCTCCAGCCACTACAAACAAACTCCAGATACATGTGCCCTCTTGAGCATCTGGCTTGAGTGGGTCCTGGGGAACTGAACTGGGATTCTTTGGCTTTGCAGGCCATCTCTCCAGCCCTAAAGAATCTTTACCATCATTTGCTTCTTTGGTTTAGTTTAATGGTCCCATACAACTCCACATCTGCCATTGCTTCTCTCTGTGACAGCGGTCTGGACCACTGTATTCCCTAGTACCCATGTAAAGCTGGAAGCTGGATGCACAAAGTAGCACATGTGTCTGGAGTTCATTTGCAGCAGCTAGAGACCCTGACACACCCATTCATGCACACACACTCTTTCCTTGCAAATGAATAAACAAAAATACTTTTTTAAAAAACCCACAAAACTGTTCTTTGAGATGGTTAGCATAAAAACTAGGAATAAGGAAACACGTTCAGTCTTAGTTCTGCTCTTGAGCTTTGCGACTTTGGATAAACTAACACAACCTCTCTAGGCATGGTGGGCCCTGAAATTACATGTAAAATGTGTTCTGTACATTATTTTATTTTAGGAAGAGGGTATATAGAGTTTTTTGTTGTTTGTTTGTTTGGTTTTGGTTTTTCAAGGTAAGGTCTCACTGTAGCCCATGCTGACCTGGAATTCACTATGTAGTCTCAGGGTGGCCTCAAACTCATGGTGATCCCCCTACCTGTGCCTTCTCAAGTGCTGAGATTAAAGGCTTGCACTACCATGCCTGGTTTTAGCTTTTTATTTTTAAACTATTTTATATTTATTTATTTATTTATGACAGAGAAAGAGGGAGGGAGGGAGAGAGTGGGCGTGCCAGGGCCTCCAGCTGCTGCAAACGAACTCCAGATGCATGTGCCACCTTGTGCATCTGGCTTACATGGGACATAGAGAATCGAACCGGGGTCCTTAGGCTTTACAGGCAAGCGCCTTAACTGCTAAGCCATCTCTTCAGCCCTAAAATTAATTTTTAAATCATTATGTAGTAGAAACTTTGTATGGACATGTCATGTATTGGTACCATAATTTCCATCCCTGCCCCCACTCCACTGAGGGCCCTCCCTAATGAGATTACTGGTATTCACCATGGAGTTATGAGTTGTGAGAGTAACAGTCTGTCATTTGTGGGGATAGCTATGTCTTTGGATAATCCCTCCCACCCTGTGGCTTTTATGTTCTTTCTGCTGCCTCTTCTGCGAACTTCCTTGAGCCTTGGTGGATGTGTTTTAATTCTACTTTAGTGTCGAATTCTCAGCAGTTTCTGGATTTGTGCTTTGGTGTGTTTTGAGTATCCTCAGTGTCTGTCTCCATCACTTTTATTTATTTGAGAGAAAGAGAAAGAGACAGAGAGAGAGAGAGAGAGAAAGAGAGAGTATAGATGCTCCAGGGCCTCCTGCCAGTGGAAACTAACTCCATATGCATGCATCACTTTGTGCATCTGGTTTTACATGGGGACTGGGGAATCGAATCTGGGCCATTAGGCTTTATAAGCAAGCACCTTTAACCACTGAGCCATGTCTCCAGCCTGAGTTCATAGCTTTTATCTGAATTTTACTCCCAGTATTATGGATCCAAACTAGAGCCTTATGCATGGTAAGCAAGTGCTTGACCACTTAGGTACTTCTGCAGTCCCCATAGATTTTATCAAGGGCCTTTCAACTGAAATACTGTGATACTATGAATTATTTAATGAACATCTATTAGGTAATGTACCCTGTTGATGCCTTACCTATTCAAAATGGGTTGAAAAATAATTTTTGCAGAATAAATGAGCAAGACTTGATTCATGCTCACAAGGAGCTGGTAACCTAGCAGAGAGAAGACATGTATTGTTATGTTCCCAGGCAGAACATGCAAGTGCCAAAAGGAAGAGAAAGACTGCTATTAAAATTCAAAAGGAGTGATTTTGCTTTTAAAATTCAAAAGGAGTTGTTTTATTGCATCACACACACACACACACACACACACACACACAAACACCCAAAAGTCCCACATCATTTAGTAGGAATGAAAATTAATTTGTTTGGGTGATTTTTTTTTCTTTCCTGTTTCTGGGATCCTCCCTCTAAAGTGTGACCTGCTCCTTAGTTTGGTATAAAAGAAAGCAAACCACCATCTGTCCCTGTCTTTCTCTCCAGCCTCTTCTCTCATCTCACAGATACTGTGGCTTGCTTGCATTGGGTCTCTTGCTTCTTATCCACATTATTCTTGTCTTTCAAGGCCTCTCACATACTGTTTCATCTGCTTGGAAGACCTTCTTATCACTAGAAAACTTTTTTTTGGGGGTGTTGTGGAAGGCTTTTTTCTAGCCCAGGCTGACTTGGAATTCACTATGTAGTCTCAGAGTGGCCTTGAACTCACGGCAATCCTCCTACCTCAGCCTCCCAAGTGCTGGGGCTAAAGGCGTGTGCCACCACGCCCAGCCATGCTTGTTTTTTTGAAGCACCTCTTCCTGTGTCGTCTAGGTTAGCCACAATGGCCTGGCTCTCCTCAACCTTAAGTTGGGACAGACACCTTGTCTTCCTTGCACTGGATGATTTGACCAACCACCAGCTTCCATAGTTCCTTGTGTTCCCTGTGTCCTAGGACTTACTGTCTGCACCTAATCTTCTAGACTGTGAGACACCAAAGGGTAGAGGCAGGTCTCTCTCTTCTCTGTATCCGCAGGACATGGCATCAAGCAGGAACAATAAGTATTAATCCAGCTGAGCTGAAGTGGTTGCTGGAGCTGCCTGAGGTTTTGTGAAAATACAACCCACTCTCTGGAAATGTCTGGCTCCATGTGACTTTGGTTGGTTGAAGAGAGCAATGCTTCCTTGGGTTAGATCTGTAGGCTTGTCTCTGATGCCATTCAGTGTCCCACAGTCCCAAGCACAGTGGTGCTGGATGGCAGTGGAACTGCTCCAAAGCTCTTCTGTCCTACCTAGGACAGCACAATGAAAGCTTTCATCTGCAGCTCGCAGGGGCTCCATCCAGTGTGCTGGCCACATTTCCCCCTGGGGACTTGGACTGGGTAAGTGAGAAGGAATCAGTGTGCCCTCCATTGTATCTCTCCCTGAATCCTGGAGCCAAGAAAAAACAAACAAGTCAGTAGTAAGATCCCACTTTTTCTCTCCTGGTGTCAGTCTGGCCCTATTTGAGCCCAACGTTCCTGAAGTAAGAGGTGATTCTCTTGCTTGTGCACAAAGTGCTCAGCGCTTGTCTCCTTTCTGCTGGAGTGACCCGTTTCTTCTCCGTGTGGCCCACTAAGTCCTCTGATTTCTGAATGGGAGGAAAAAGGAACATGTAGCTCATCTCTGTTTCTCGTGTCAGTGCTGGGTTGACCTCCTTGTTGCATGGCCTGGTTATTAACTCTTTTTAATTTTTAAAAAATTTTTTTTGGAGAGAGAGACAGAGAGATAGACAGAGGGAGACAGAGAATGGGTGCGCCAGCAGTCTCTCAGCTGCTGCGAAAGAAATCCAGATGCATGCGCCCCCTTGTGGTCAAGTGCGGCATTGCGCCCTTGCCTCACTTTGCATCTGGCTAAACATGGGACCTGGAGATTGGAACCGCTGGATATTGGAACCAGTGTTCTTAGGCTTAGGAGGCAGGCACCTTAGCTGCTAAGCCATCTCTCCAGCCCTCTTTTTAATTTTTTTGACAATTTTTTTTTGAGGTAGAGTTTTGCTCTAGCCCAGGCTGACCTAGACTTCACTATGTAGTCTCCAGGTGGCCTCGAACTCACAGTGATCCTTCTACCTCTGCCTCCCGAGTGCTGGGCTCAAAGGTGTGCACCACCACGCCTGGCCCTTGACCATTTTTTTTTGAAACAAGGTCTACCTCTAGCCCAGATTAACCTGGAGCTCACTCTGTAGGCTAGCCTTGAACTCTTGGTGACCCTTCTACTTCAGCCTCCTAAGTGCTGGGATTAAAGGCATTTGCTACCACTCTCGATAATTTGTGTTCTTGTATATAATGTGTTTTCATCATAATCACCTCCCATTACCTTCTCTTTCCCCCCTCCCACGGAACTCCCTCTTCCCAGCTAGTCCTTCTTCTACTTTGATCTGTGTGTGTGTGTGTGTGTGTGTGTGTGTGTGTGTGTGTGAGAGAGAGAGAGAGAGAGAGAGAGAGAAAGGTAACAGACTCATTAAATTTAATTAGGGGCCGGGTGTGGTGGTGCATGCCTTTAATCCCAGCACTCGGGAAGGCAGAGGTAGGAGGATCACCGAGAGTTCAAGGCCACCCTGAGACTCCATAGTTAATTCCAGGTCAACCTGGACCAGAGTGAGACCCTACCTTGCAAAAAAAAAAAAAAAAAAAAAAAAAAAAAATTAATTAGGGTTTCTTGCATGAGCATGGGTGAGGGGTTATTTACCAGCCCACATGCAACTTACTAGTGACTATACTGCTGGACAAAACGTCTCCCCAACCCTGGTTTTTAACTCTTAAGTTGGTTCCTTTCCCTAAATCCTGTACCCTTGTCCCTGAGGAGGTAATGAGAAGGTAAATAAGATTAAAGCTCCTTTGGGGTGCACATGGGAGGATGGCAGCTAACCACAGTAGCCCAGGACTCTTATACCACAGTCCCAACGTCCGTAGTGATTTCTCTGCACATTTTCTCATTCACCTATGCTTTCTCCTGCTTCTATGCCTTTGTATATGTTATTTCCTCTCTATAAACTCATCTTTTCAGGATGGAGAGATGGTCTAGCTGTTAAGGTGCTTGCCTGCCAAGCCTGAGGACCCAAGTTCTATTCCCCAGTACCCATATAAGCCAGATGCACAAAGTGGCACATGTATTTGAAGTTCATTTGCAGTGGCTCAAGTCCCTGGCATGCCCATTCTCTCTATATCTGCCTCTTTCCTTCTTTCTCTCTGTCTCCCTCTAAATAAATAAATAAATAAACACTCCTTTTCCTTTTGCCCCATGGTCCTACAAGACTCAGCTTGACTCATGGCAATGAGATCCCATTTGAGAGTATATATCCAGGCTTAGCACTGTCTTACTGTATAGATCTCATAATTCCCTCACATGCTCTGCATCATTCTGTTGAATTTAAAGTGGTGTAGATTTTTTTAACTAATTAGTTTATTTTTTATTGACAACTTCCTTAATTCTAGACAATATCCCATGGTACTTCTCTCCCTCCCCCCACTTTCCCCTTTGAAACTCCACTCTCCATCATATCCCCTCCATCTCTCAGACTCTCTCTCTCTCTCTCTTTTTTTTTTTTTTTTTTTTTGGTTTTGCAAGGTAGGGTCTCACTCTGGTCCAGGCTGACCTGGAATTAACTATGTAGTCTCAGGGTGGCCTCAAACTCTCGGCGATCCTCCTACCTCTGCCTCCCGAGTGCTGGGATTAAAGGCGTGCGCCACCACGCCTGGCAGACTCTCTTTTAATTATGATGGTCTTGTGTAGGTAGTGTCAGGCACTGCGAGGTCATGGATATCCAGGCCATTTTGTATCTGGAGGAGCACTTTGTAAGGAGTCCTACCCTTCCTTTGGCTCTTACATTCTTTCTGCCCCCTCTTTCGCAATGGACCCTGAACCTTGGAAAGTGTGATGGAGGTGTTTCAGTGCTGAGCACTCCTCTGTCCCTTCTTCTCAGCACCATGGTGCCTTCTGAGTCATCCCAAGGTCATAAAGTGGTTCAGATTTTTAGTGTGCTCTACATTTCCTTTAATCCCAGCACTAGGGAGGCAGAGGTAGGAGGATCACTGTGAGTTTGAGGCCAGCGTGAGGCTAGGATTAAAGGCATGTGCCACCATGCCCAGCTTTTTCTTTTTTAAAAAAAATTATTTTTATTTATTTATTTATTTGACAGAGAAAGAGAGAGAGAGAGAATGGGTACACCAGGGCCTCCAGCCACTGCAAATGACATCGAGACATGTGCACCTCCTTGTGCATCTGGGTAATTTGGGTCCTGAGGAATCAAACTTGGGTCCTTTGGCTTTGCAGCCAAACGCCTTACCACTAAGCCATCCCTCCAGCCCCAAGACCCCTATTCTTTTGAAAACTTTATGCTGTTTTTTTTTTTTTTTCTGTTTGACATAAAGGACATGTCTGGCATTTCTGACACCTACATACTTTGTTGTAACACCATATACACGTCAGCTCTCATGGCCATAATTCTGTGAGGAGACTGGAATTATTCCTAGAAAAGTCAGCTATCACTTTATACTGTCTTAGTTTCCTGAGAATGAAAAGATTAGGTTTGTGGGTTGGATCGATGGTTTAGTGGTTAAGGTGCTTGCCTGTGAAGCCTAAGGACCCAGGTTTCATTCCCTAGAACCCATGTAAGCTAGATGCACAAGGTGGCACATGTGTCTGGAGTTCATTTGCAGTGGCTGGAGGTCCTGGCATGCCTTTACTCTGTCTCCTTCTCTCTCTCTCTCTCTCTCTCTTTCTTTCTCTCAAGTAAATAAATAAATAAAGTTAAGAAAAAAAAGATTGGGTTTGTTAATTTAGTGATCATAGGTCTAGACATGGATTATAAGGGTGGCTAAGGAGAGTTGGTTGTTTTATACTAGTGCCCATGTCTGCATCTTGTAACTCAGTGAAAAGAAAAACCATCGTTGAGCACATACTCTGTGCCAGTCCTGTGTTGAGCATAGTGATGCTCAGGTCAGTGGGATGTGGTCTTGTTCTTAAAAACTCACAGACAAGGGGCTGGAGAGATGGCTTAACAGTTAAGGCACTTGCCTGCGAAGCCTAAGGACCCATGTTCCACTCTCCAGATTCCACTTAAGCTAGACCCATAAAAGTGAGGCAAGTGCAAGGTTGTATGTGCTCACTAGGTGGCCGAAGCATCTGGAGTTTGAGTGCAGTGGCTGAGACCCTGGGACATTAATACTTTCCCTCTCTGTCTCTCTGTCTCTCTCTCTTTTTTCGAGGTAGGGTGTCACTCTAGCTCAGGCTGACATGGAATTCACTATATAATCTCTGGGTGGCCTCGAACTCACAGCGATCCTCCTACCTCTGCCTCCCAAGTGCTGGGATTAAAGGCGTACGTCACCATGCCCAGCTGTCTCTCTCTCTCTAAAAAGAATTTAAAAAAAAAAAATCACAGACAACTAAGAAAGTTATTCCTCCAAAGTCTAACTAGGTCCATGTGTTAAATGTGCTGCTAAAGGAATGAGCTTTTATGGGAGCAGTGAGTGGCACAGGAACACTTCTGTCATGTATATGTTCAATTGTATCTGTCAGTTTGTTTTTAATTTTAATTTAATTTAATTTTTTTGTTTTTGAGGTAGGGTCTTGCTCTAGCCTAGACTGACCTGGAATTCACTATGTAGTCTCAGGGTGGGCCTCAAATTCATGGTGATTCTCCTACCTCTGTCTCTCAAGTGCTGGGATTAAAGGTGTGCACCACCATACCCAGCTTATTTTTAATTTTTTTTTTCCAGGTGGGGTTTCACTCTAGCCCAGGCTGACCTGGAATTAACTATGTAGTCTCAGGGTGGCCTCGAACTCCCAGTGCTTCTCCTACCTCTGCCTCCCGAGTGCTGGGATTAAAGTCGTGCACCACCATGCCTGGCTTTACTTTTAATTTTTAATTTTATTTTTTTAATTATTAATTTTTTATTGACAACTTCTATACTTACATACAAAAAACACATGATACTTCCCTCCCCTCCCCCATTCCACTTTAGAACTCCAATCTCCATCATATCCCCTCCCTCTCTCCATTAGTCTCTCTTTTAATTTGATGTCATCTTTTTCTTCTATTTTGAGGGTCTTGCAAAGGTATTGCTAGGCACTGCAATGTTTATTTTATTTTTGTTTGAGACAGAGAGAAAGGGAGAGAGAAAGAGAGAGAGAGAGAATGGGCATGCCAGGGCCTCTAGCCAGTGCAAGTGAACTCCAGACACATGTACTACCTTGTGCATCTGGCTCATGTGAGACCTGGAGAATGGAACCTAGGTCCTTAAGTTTTGCAGGCAAGTGCTTTAACTGCTAAGCCATGTCGCCAGCCCTTATCTGTCAGTTTTAAGTGAGTGAACGAATGAAGAGCAGTGAGTGATACAGCAGCACTATTATCATGTATGTATACGTTCAATTTTATCTGTCAGTTTGAAATGAATGAATGAGTCAATGAAGGGGTCATGGACTTTAGCATAATAAAGCTTTATTAAATGTTACCTTTATTCTTGGCACTAGGCATGTAGGAATATCCAGTGCTTGGGGTAGCTTAAGATAGACTCTACTGAGTATAAAAAGTTCTCTGGAGCTTCTCCAGACACAGAGAGTGACTTCTATGGAAATATGACTCTGCTATCAAAGCCCCTGGCCTTCAGCCCTCTTAGCATCTTACCCAGCCCTGCCCGTTCTGCCAAATTACAGGCACATCAGATTTCCAGAGAGAATCATTTTTGGCATGAGGGGTGTTTGGTTCGACAGAGTCTTTCTTGTTGTTTTGCTGCTGGGAAGGCCAGACTAGCCCCCCAAAACACAAAACTGTATGCCACAATTTCCTTGGCTTTTTGTGGGAAAGTATACTTCCCAGTGTTGCTGGGAAGAGTAAATTAAATGAGAAGATTTAAAGTGCTTCCACGGTGTCTGAAACTATGGTGCCTATAAGTGATAGTGATGGTGGTGATAGCATTAGTCCTTTTTATGATCCCATTGCACTCTATTCTTTACAGGATGTGCATCTTCTCATAATGACTTGTTCTATAAATGCCTTTCTCAGTAGATTGCCTGCTCCAGAGAGCAGGGCCTGTGCCATCTTATTTTCTTTCTATCACATCCCTAATGTTGGCCCTAGGCTGGCTCATCACCAGTGTTGAGTCAATATTTATTAAGGAAATGATTATACATGATAACTGGTAGTGTTGGGAAGGGAGGGGAAGCTCTGGGGACACAAAGGAGAAGTCCCTAACTGCATGAGCCATCAGAGAAGGCTTGTATTGAACTTGCCTTGCACAAAGGAGGTGCAAGTCTGCTCTTTATGACTAAATTGAGAGGACCTGTGGGTTTTTTTTTTCCCCAGGTTTTTTCAAGGTAGGGTCTCACTCTAGCTCAGCCTGACCTGGAATTTGCTATGTAGTCTCAGGGTGGCCTTGAACTCATGGCAGTCCTCCTACCTCTGCCTCCCTAGTGCTGGGATTGAAGGTGTGCGGTCTCCAAGCCCAGCTGATTGTAAACTCTTTGAGGGCTGGGATTGGGGTTTCTATTTCTTTGGTATCTTTCCTTAGAGTAGTTGAAGTAGCACACAGCAAGTGCTTAATAAGTTCTCATTCTATGACCCTTACCAATAGGATGCTGGGAGCATGCTTTTTCCAATTTGTCACACTTACAATACCTTGGACATTTCTCAACTTCTCTTTGTGTTTTGTTTTGTTTTGTTTTGTTTTGTTTTGTTTTTTTTGAGGTAGGGTCTCACTCTGCCTTTACTGGACTGACCTGGAATTCACTATGTGGTCTCAGGCTGGCCTTGAACTCATAGCGATCCTTCTACCTCAGTCTCCCTAGTGCTGAAATTAAAGGTGTGCACCACCATGCCTGCCCTTAACTTCTTCAAATACTGTTTGGGCTAGTGAGATGGCTCAGTGGTTAAGGCTCTTGCCTGCCAAGCCTAATGACCCAAGGATTTCCCAGGATCCACATAAAGCCAGATGCACAGCTTGTACATGTGTCTGCAGTTTGTTTGCAGTGGCAAAGTATCCCAGTAACCTGGGCCACAAACTTGCCTTCCGAACACCTCAGTTTTCTCTTTGTAAAATAGGAGTAGCAATGTGGACATTCCTGTACAAAAGTGTCTTGGAGGCCAGGCGTGGTGGTGCACACCTTTAATCCCAGCACTTGGGAGGCAGAGGTAGGAGGATCACCATGAGTTCGAGGTTACCCTGAGAATACATAGTAAATTCAAGGTCAGCCTGGGCTAGAAAGAGACCCTGTCTTGAACCCTCCCCCCAAAAATTGACTTGGTAACTTATTACCCTTTAAAGGAACATAGTACAATCCTCTGAGAACCTAAAAAAGGCTATGTGGCCCATCCCTGTGAGTCTAGGCCAGTTCTAGAAGTGCCAAGGTTTGTTGGTAAACAGTAGTCTATCATTCCTACCACTTTTCTCCTACCCTCCCTTTCTTTCTTGCCTGGTTGTCCTGCATGTGCAGTTAGAGTGGGCTTCAAAACACAGCTCTCTGTTCATGTATATCCCTTGAAGATATCTTTTTTTTTTTTTTTTTTTTGGTTTATTGAGGTAGGGTCTCACTCTAGCTCAGGCTGACCTGGAATTCACTATGTAATCTCAGGGTAGACTTGAACTCACGGCGATCCTCCTACCTTTGCCTCCCAAGTGCTGGGATTAAAGGCATGCACCACCACACCCGGCCGAAGATATCTTTTTTAAAAAAGTATTATTTATTTGACAGAGAGAGAGGAAGGAAGGGGGAGAGAATGGACGCGCCAGGGCCTCCAGCCACTGCAAATGAACTCCAGACACGTGTGCCCCCTTGTGCACCTAGCTAATGTGGGTCCTGGGAAATCTAACCCTTTGGCTTTGCAGGCAAATGCCTTAACTGCTAAGCTATCCCTCTAGCCCCTTGAATATATCTTTAAAAAAAATTTTATTGACAACATCTATAATTATAGACAACCATGTTAATTCCCTCTCCTGCCCCACTTTCCCTTTCACAAATCTACTCTCCATCAAATCCCCTCTCCCTATCTCAATTAGTCTCTCTTTTATTTTGTAGCCATCATCTTTTCCTCCTATTATGAGGGTGTAACAGACAGCTTCAAGTTCTCTGAGATGAACTTCCAGACCAGGCACAGTTATGGAGGAAGGGATATTATTTATTGAAGCTTACAGATCCAGGGGAAGTTCCATAATGGCAGGAGAAACTAGCCTGCCTTCACAGGGCCAAACAGAGAGAAAAGCCACCAGCAGCACAGCACACAGAGCACTTCAGGAACTCCCGCTAGGCACACTTTGCATATCTTTACAGTGGAATCTCAAACCCACCACCACCACTCCTTAAGAACCGCCCAGTGACATTGCCTCTAGCAAGGTGGCTGCAGATGCAAACTATAAACTAATAAAACACTGAATATATTGGGGCCATATATTCAAACTACCACAGAAGGTCTTGTGTACTGTGAAGTCATGGATATCCAGGCCATTTTGTGTCTGGAAGATTGCATTGTAAGCATTCCTACCCTTTGTTTAGCTCTTACATTCTTTCTGCCACCTCCTTGATACCTTTAATATCTCCCATGGCATTCTGAAGGTCTGAACTCAATCAGTAGGAACAAAAGAGAGAGGAGGATGGATGTGAGAAAAATTCTGTTCAGTAAAATTATGTAGAGTAGGGAGAGGGGTTGTAGCTCAATGATAGGGCACATGTTTGGCATGTACAAGGCCCTGAGTTCAACCCCCAGCACCCCCACAAAGAGCTTTTCTGTGGAAACTAGTGTATGGTATTAGATGCAGTTAAGCTATTGCTGGCTATGCTGTGCCTTGACTCAGAACTGCAATATAATAATATCACAATGGTCTTCTGATAGTGTAGATTGGTTCAGACAGATGTAGGCCAGCATGGAAAAGCAAGGGCCATGCTAAGAGGAATGGATACTGGAATCAGCTTTCTTTGTTCTACTAGGGCAACAACTTTGAAGAGCCCTGGCACTTTCCTCCCTTATAAAAAGCCTCTTTCCTACTGGCTTCAGAGACGCTCCTCCCTCTCTGCTGGAAGTTTTCCCTGCTCCCTTTGTATTCAGGCTGTCAGCATTCTTGGAGCTCTGTCTGCAGTGCTGACTCTCATGATAATGGTCCTCCTTGCAGCTTTCAGCCAGGGTGTGGTGGTCTCTGACCCTGTGCGAGGGTGGTGGGCTTTTCATGGTCACCACTGTTGAGAATTTTAGTAATGCAGTAGAGCCTGCACTGGGAAAACCTCTGTATTGCAGTTAGAGAATGCTGGGTTTTAGTTCTTGGGATCTGTCCTGTCTGGCTCTGAGACTCTGGAGGATAAATCTAATCCTTCTGCCTTCATATTCATCCCACACAAAGATGAAGAATCAGGACAAAAACCAGCTCTAAATTCTTCCTGTTCTGAAGTTCTAAAATAGCAACTTACCATGGTTTGTATGTGCCAGGCACATGCTGGGTTGAGGACTATAAAAATGAAAATAATGGTTAAGTTAGTGCTTGAGTCTTTAAATATATGCCACACTTTGTATTAAGCACCTTACTCACATTCCTAGAACATCTGTGAGATCAGTTGTGTCATCCGTATTCCCGGCTTTGTGAACCGATCTTTTCTTTGTCCTCCTCCTGCTTCCCATACTGGTTCCTGTTCTCCTAGGCTGACTGGAGAGCATCCATCTGGAGGTGCCATTCCAGATGCACTGTCAGGAACAACTGATAAATTGGTAGCTGCTATTAAGAGGGGACTTAACACATGTAACTCTAAACTTTTAAATATTTTATTTATTTATTTATTTATTTATTTATTTGAATGTGAGAGAATAAACATATCAGGGCCTCTAGCCACTGCAAATGAACTATAGATGCAGGCACCACCTTGATCTGGCTTTACATGGGTACTGAGGAATCAAACCCTGGGTCATTAGACTTTGCCAGCAAGTGCCTTAACGATTGATCCATCTCTCCAGCCCCTGTCTCTGTCTTTTAATGTTGGGGACTACAGAGTGAGTTTCAGGTCAGCCTGGGCTAGTGTGAGACCCTTCCTTGAAAAAAAAATTAAAAATGATTTCTACCAATAGCAAGACAAAGTAAATCTCTAGTTCTTAATCAAGATAATGTAGTATGACCTCAAGGATAGACAAAATGTACGTCAAAAGAATACAAGTTCCTACTACTATATGTCCACTAGAATGACTAAAGCAAACAGTGTTAGCAAGAATATAGATCAGCCAGTGTGGTAACACACACCTTTAATCCTAGAACTTGGGAGGCAGAGGTAGGAGGATCACCATGAGTTCAAGGCCAGCCTGAGACTACATAGTATAGTCCAGATCAGCCTGGGCTAGAGTGTGACCCTCTCTCAAAAAAAAAAAAAAAAAAAAAAAAAATAATATATATATATATATATTTATATATATATATCTATATCCAGATGGATGCTCTCCAGAGAGGAGAGAACCAGTATGGGAGCAGGAGGAGGACAATTAGATACGGGTGACACTCTATACACTGCTGGTGGTACAAAGTGGGAAGGATTGCACAATTGTACACTAACATAGAAACTACTTTGTAAATCTGAGAGTATGTATTAAAGATGAACAGTTGTGAGCCAGGCATGGTGACACATGCCTTTAATCCCAGTACTCGGGAGGCAGAGGTAGAAGGGTTGCTGTGAGTTCGAGGCCATCCTGAGACTAGATAGTGAAGTCCAGGTCAGCCTGAGCTAGAGTGAGACCCTATCTCAGGGGAAAAAAAAAAAAAAAGATGAACAGATGTGTCCTCTGTAGCCCAGGAGTTCAGTTCCCAAGGATATCCCCATGAAAGAACATACATACATATGCCAAATGGTACATCCAAGTGCAAATACGTAGCTGAGCCTGACGTGGTGGCTCCCACCTGTAATCCTGGCACTTGAGAGGCTGAGGCAGAAGAATTGCTGTGAGTTCAAGGTTAGTAGTGAATTGTCATGCCAGGCTAACCTGGACTACATAGAGTGAGACTCTGTCACAAAAAATAAATAAATAAATAAATAAATAAATAAATAAATAAATAAATAAATAAAAATAGAACATTGGTAGCAGCACTACTCATAGTGGTGCCACACTGGGAATAATCCAAATTGTCACCAACGATGGAAAAGGTAGAGTGTAGCTTGGTATGCCCAAGGCCCTGAGTTCAATCCATAGTACCACAAAACAAACATAAACAAAAACCATAGTGATCTAAGGAGGCCAGATACAAAAGAGAATGGACTGCATCATCCCATTTTCATGCAAAATAACCTTGTTTTAAACTTTTTATGGACAATATATTCATACATACAGACAATATACCATGGTCATAATCCCCTCCCACCACCCTCCATTTTCTCCTTCTCAATCCTCTCCAATGAATCCCTTGCTCTTTCCTCCTAGTTTGTCTTCTATTCTGCAGGTCTTGTTGTAGCTAGTCAGACACCCATGAGGTCATGAATACCATGACCACTTCGTGTCTGGAAGACAGTATTGCAAAGCACTCCTCCTCTTCCTATTGTTTTAACTTTTTAAAATTTTTATTTTATTTTTATTGACCAATAATTGCAGACAATAACCCATGGTAATTCCCCCCACACACACTTTCCCCTTTGAAACTCCACTCTCCATCATATCCCTTCCATCTCTCAATCAGTCTCTCTTTTATTGTGATGCCATCATCTTTTCCTCCTGTTATGATGGTCTTGTGTAGGTAGTGTCAGGCACTGTGAGGTCGTGGATATCCAGGCCACTTTGTGTCTGGAGGAGCACATTGTAAGGAGTCCTACTCTTCCTTTGACTCTTACATTCTTTCCACCAACTCTTCCACAATGGACCCTGAGCCTTGAAAGGTGTGATAGAGATGTTTCAGTGCTGAGCACTCCTCTGTCACTTCTTCTCAGTATCATGGTGCCTTCTGAGTCATCCCAAGGTTTCTGCCAACTGAAAGAGAAGCTTCTCTAACCAAAAGTGAGAGTAGCATTAATATATGGGTGTGCACATTAAGAGAAGTGCTTACTGGGCAGTTTGGTGAGCATAGTATATACATTTAGCCAGACATCAGGAGGCGTTACCCCCCCCCCCAGGGCTCATGAGTACCTCTGTTGTAGGTTTTCAGTATCAGGGATATATTCCCTCCCATGGAGGAGGCCTCCAGTCCAATTAGAGAGTGGTTGGTTTCCCCCATAACAGGCATGCCACTATTGCACCCATTGGCTCATTTGGCCTGACTGGCCAAATTTAAGGCTTGCAGTGTCCACTGTTGAGTATCACCATTGGTGATTTCTCTCCCTCCCCTTGAACTGCATGCAGCATAGCTTTTTCCAGCTTTCTGTCAGCAGGTCTACATGGAGGAGGTTTTCAGCTCAGCTCCAGCAGGATTTTTCATTGACTTTGCAACCCAAGTATGTGGAGTCTTCAGCAATAGGGTCTTACCATTTATTCCTGGTGGGAAACCAAGAGCCTTGGCAATGGCCTGTAATGTTTTGGGTGTATCTGTGGCCTCCCTGGCCAACAACTCACTGGAGGGTATCCCATCCCTGGCACTGAAAATTTTCTAGTTAACAATCGATGGCTCCTGAGTATTCCATTGTCCAAAAACATAGGTTCCCATATGACTTACTTATATCCTCTTAGATTTTGATTAGTCCTCCCTCCACCTTTCCTTTACTCAATCTCTTCCCCTGACCTCACTTTGGACTTTTCACCCCCATTAATCTGTTCTTCTACTTACATATACACAATAACATCCTATTAAGTACCCCCTCTCTCCCTCCCTATTCCCTTTCTATCTCCTTGTTAGCTTACTGGCTTCTGCTACTGAGTTTTATTCCTACTCACATAGAAGTCCAATCATTTGTAGCTAGGATCCACATATGAGAGAGAATATGTGACATTTGGCTTTCTAGGCCTGGGTTACCTCACTAAGTATAATCCTTTCCATATCCGTCATTTTCCTGCAAGTTTCATAATTTCATTTTTCTTTACTGCTGAAAAGAACTCCATCGTGCTTTGTGGGCCTGGTAGCTGTCTGTAATGTCAGTGCACAGGAAGCAGAGACAGAGGATCCCTGGGACAAACTGGCTACCTAGACTAGCCAGATCAGTGAGCTCTGGGCTCAAGTAAGAGATCTTGTCTCAGTAAAATAATAGAGTGGTGGAGGAAGACACTCAGTGTCAATCTCTGGCTTTCACACACGCGCGCGCACACACACACACACACACACAATGTTATATAGTAATGACATTTTCAAAAACAGGGTCTGACTCTAGCTCAGGCTCACCTGGAATTCACAATGTCTCAGGGTGGCCTATCACAGTGATCCTCCCACCTCTGCCTTCAGTGCTGGGATTAAAGGCGTTTTCAAAAAAAATTATTATTATTATTTTTTTTTTTTTTGGTTTTTCGAGGCAGGGTTTCACTCTGGTCCAGGCTGACCTGGAATTAACTATGTAGTCTCAGGGTGGCCTCGAACTCTGACTCTGCCTAGTGCTGGGATTAAAGGCATGCGCCACCACGCCCGGCTTAAAACAATTATTTTTAACATTGTGAATTTTAAACTGCTGAGTATGGTTACACATGTCTATAATTCCAGCACTTAGGAAGCAGAAGTAGGAGGATTGCTACACATTTGATGCCAGTTTGGGTTACATAGTGAGTTCTAGACCAGCTTAGACCCATCTTTTAAAAAAAATATTTGGGCTGAAGAGATGACTTAGTGGTTAAGGTGTTTGCCTGCAAAGCCAAAAGATCCTGGTTCGACTCTCCAGGACCCACATAAGCCAGCTGCACAAAGGGACGCATGCATCTGGAGTTCGTTTGCAGTGGCTAGAGGCCCTGGCGTGCCCATTCTTCTCTCTCTCTCTCAAATTAATAAATTTAAAATATATATTTTAATTTTTTTTTCGGGCTAGAGGGATGGCTTAGTGGTTAAGGTGTTTGCCTGCAAAGCCAAAAGACCCAGGTTTGATTCCCCAGGACCCACGTTAGCCAGATGCACAAAGGGTGCACATGTCTAGAGTTCATTTGCAGTGGCTGGAGGCTTTCTCTCTTTCTCTGTCAAATATAAATAAATAAAAATAAAATATTAAAATTTTCTTCCTATTCCTGTGCCCTAGCCACCCAGTTCTCCTCCCAGGAAGCCAATTATAATAATGTTTTTGTACATCTTTCCATATCCTTTTGACATATAGCAAATAAGTGTGCATATAACACACACATCTGCTATCTCTCCCACACACCCTATAGGTGTGGCAGTATCCTACAGTGTCTTATTTATTATAAAACTTATCTTAAACTTTTTTATATATGAGGTCATAAAGAAGTTCCTTATTCTTTCAGCTGCATTTTTTCCTTTTTTTCTTTTTCTTTTTTTTTCTTTTTCTTTCTTTCTTTCTTTCTTTCTTTCTTTCTTTCTTTCTTTCTTTCTTTCTTTCTTTCTTTTTTTGTGGTAGGGTCTCACTCTAACTCAGGCTGACCTGAATTCACTATGTAGTCTCAGAGTGGCCTCAAACTCACGGTGATCCTCCTACTTCTGCTGGAATTAAAGGTGTGTACCACCACGCCCGGCCTCGGCTGCATTTCTTTAACAAGTCTGTCTCTTGATTGGCATTTAGGTTAATCATTTTCAGTTGAAAACCCTTCTTTATCTAATCTAGAGTGTGTTGAGTATGTTTTTTCCCCAGGCCTCATACTAGCTATTTATAACAGCCTGCATAGGTTGATATGTAGTAAAGCAATACTTTGTATGAAAAGGAAGGTAGAAATGAAAGTATCCTATGTCAGTTCTTAAAAGGAAAACTCTGGAGATAATTGCAGGATTTCAGAGCTAGGAAGGCTAGAAGAGAACTAATGCTGAGATTCCTTGGTATTGAGTTCTTTAAGATTCTGGTGAAAGGTAAGGATTCTTTCCTCAAAAAAATACATATCAAATTTCACATATACATTTTGGGGCACATGGGCCCCCTTGAAATTCTGTAGATTCTCTTGGGCTGGGAATGTAGATCAATTGGTAGCATGCTTGCCTAACATCCTTGAAGCTCTGACTTGGATTTCCAACACCTGGTAAAACTGGGTATGGTGGCACATGCCAATAATTTCAACAGGTAGGAGTTCAAGGTGATTCTTGCTACATAGCAACTCAAAGCTAGATTGGGCTACATGAGACTATATCTTTTTTTTTTTTTTTTTGAGGTAGGGTCTCACTCTGGCCCAGGCTGACCTGGAATTCACTGTATTCTCAGAGTGGCCTCAAACTCATGGTGATCCTCCTACCTCTGCCTCCCGAGTGCTGGGAGTAAAGGTGTGCGCCACCTTGCCCAACTGAGACTATTTCTTAGAAAGAAAGAAAAAGAACCTCAGGCTGGAGATGTAGCTGAGTAATAGAGTACATGGTTTCCATGCACAAGGCCCTGGGTTCAATACCAGCACACACAGAAAGGCACAGATAGGGCCTGGAGAGATGGCTTAGCGGTTAAGTGCTTGCCTGTGAAGCCTAAGGACCCCAGTTCGAGGCTTGATTCCCCAGGACCCACTTAAGCCAGATGCACAAGGTGGTGCATGCATCTGGAGTTCGTTTGCAGTGGCTGGAGGCCCTGGTGCACCCATTCTCTCTCTCTCTGCCTCTTTCTCTCTCTGTCACTCTCAAAAGTAAAATAAAAAATTAAGAAAGGCACAAATGGAGAAACAGAGGGCTAGAGATGGGAGGTGTGATCAAAACAGCTAATTGCAAAGAAAGTCACCTGCAGTCTTTTAAAATAATGTCACCATATTCTCTCCTTATGCCACCTGGTGCCACTGCTCATTCCTTCCCCCACGAGAACTTCAGCTTCTGGGTAGGCTAACCTGAGAGAAAAATGGTGAACAATTTTGTTTGAAAGGTTGCATTTTTTAAAATTTGAACATGTCATGATCCAATTTTTTATATAATATTTTTATTTTCTTTGTAATTTTGTTTTTATTCAGGCCAAGAAGAAGAAAGTAAAAGTGGAAGTGAGGCCCATTAATATGGGGACAGATTACGAATATGGAGTTTTAAATATTCACCTGACAGCATATGATATGACCCTGGCAGAAAGTTATGCCCAGTATGTTCATAAACTCTGCAATAGTCTCTCCATCAAAGTCGAGGAAAGGTAGGACAGATGCCTTTGTCCAGGTTGTTCTGCTGTGAGTAGCATGCTGTGTGTGTTGTATGCACATTTGTGTACACATGCATAGCCCCTGTGAGGAAGCCGGAGGAAGACATTGAGTATCCTCTGTCATTCTTTTGCCTATTTCCCTGGATAGAGTTTCTTACTAAACCTGGAGCTCACTGGTATTCGGTTAGATTGGTTCACTGGGGAGCTGAAGCCATCCTCCTGTCTCCACTGTACTCAGCATTGGCTTGACAGGCCAGCATAGTCATAACCAGCTTTTTCTTTTGGTGGGGGGGGGGTTGTTTAGAGGTAGGGTCTCACTTCTAGCCCAGGCTGACCTGGAATTCACTATGTAGTCTCAGGGTGGCCTTGAACTCATGGCGACCCTCCTACCTCTGCCTTCCAAGTGCTGGGATTAAGGGCATGCCTGGCTCTATACCCAGCTTTTTATGTGAGTCCAAGAGAATCAAACTCAGATCCTGGGATGGGGAGATGGCTCAGAGGTTAAAAGCACTTGCTTGCAAAGCCTGCCAGCCTGGGTTCCATTCCCCGGTGCCCATCCAAAGCCTGATGCATAAAGTACTGTGCACATCTGGAGTTTGTTTGCAATGGACAGTGGCCCTGTCATGCCCACATTCTCCCTTTATCTCTCTCTTTCTGCCTTTTTCTCTCAAATAAATAAATGAAATATCAAAAAAATTAAATAATAATGTGATTGATTGTTGGATCAAATGCTAAGTGTAGTATATGTTTGACTTTATAGGAAACTGCCAAACTCTTCTAAAGTGGCTGTACCCTTGTACTGTCTCCCCAGCACTGTATGAGCTCCAAATTGTTCTGCATCTCAATTAGATAAATATAAATATTTATTTATATTTATATTTATATTTATTCAAGGTAGTGTCTCACTCTAGCCCAGACTGAC
This sequence comes from Orientallactaga sibirica, assembly GCA_036365145.1. Lineage (NCBI taxonomy): Eukaryota > Metazoa > Chordata > Mammalia > Rodentia > Dipodidae > Orientallactaga > Orientallactaga sibirica. The sequence continues at coordinate 1,387,234 of JAEOAD010000055.1, forward strand.
CTGGAACTCATAGTGATCCTCCTAATGCTGCCTCCCAAGTACTAGGATTAAAGGCATGCGCCACCATGCCCGGCTTCAAATTTATTTTTCATTTATTACAGAGAGGGAGAGAAAGGGAAAATATGAGCATGCCAGGGACTCCAGCCTTTGTAAACAAATTCCAGATACATGTGCTACTGTGTATCTGGCTGTATGTGGGTAATGGGGAATCAAACCCCAGTCATTAGGTTTTGTGGGGGTGGGGGGAGAGAAAGAGAGAGAAAGAGACAGAAACACACCAGGGCCTTTGTCACTGCAAATGAACTCCAGATACATGCACCACTTTGTGCATCGGGCTTTATATTGATATTGGGAAACTGAATCTGGGCGAGCAGGCTTTGTGAGCAAATACCTTTAACTGCCTAACCATCTTTCTAGCCCACAATTTTTTTTTTTGTTTGTTTGCTTGTTTTTGTTTTTGGAGGTAGGGTCTCACTCTAGCTCAGGCTGACCTGGAATTCACTATGTAGTCTCACGGTGGCCTCGAGCATTTGAGAGGCTGAGGCAGAAGAATTGCTGTGAGTTAGTAGTGAATTGTCATGCCAGGCTAGCCTGGACTATATAGAGTGAGACTCTGTCACAATAAATAAATAAATAAATAAATAAATAAATAAATAAATAAATAATGGAACATTGGTAGCAGCACTACTCATAGTGGTGCCACACTGGGAATAATCCAAATTGTCACCAACGATGGAAAAGGTAGAGTGTAGCTTGGTATGCCCAAGGCCCTGAGTTCAATCCATAGTACCACAAAACAAACATAAACAAAAACCATAGTGATCTAAGGAGGCCAGATACAAAAGAGAATGGACTGCATCATCCCATTTTCATGCAAAATAACCTTGTTTTAAACTTTTTATGGACAATATATTCATACATACAGACAATATACCATGGTCATAATCCCCTCCCACCACCCTCCATTTTCTCCTTCTCAATCCTCTTCAATGAATCCCTTGCTCTTTCCTCCTAGTTTGTCTTCTATTCTGCAGGTCTTGTTGTAGCTAGTCAGACACCCATGAGGTCATGAATACCATGACCACTTCGTGTCTGGAAGACAGTATTGCAAAGCACTCCTCCTCTTCCTATTGTTTTAACTTTTTAAAAATTTTATTTTATTTTTATTGACCAATAATTGCAGACAATAACCCATGGTAATTCCCCCACACACACACTTTCCCCTTTGAAACTCCACTCTCCATCATATCCCTTCCATCTGTCAATCAGTCTCTCTTTTATTGTGATGCCATCATCTTTTCCTCCTGTTATGATGGTCTTGTGTAGGTAGTGTCAGACACTGTGAGGTCGTGGATATCCAGGCCACTTTGTGTCTGGAGGAGCACATTGTAAGGAGTCCTACTCTTCCTTTGACTCTTACATTCTTTCCACCAACTCTTCCACAATGGACCCTGAGCCTTGAAAGGTGTGATAGAGATGTTTCAGTGCTGAGCACTCCTCTGTCACTTCTTCTCAGTATCATGGTGCCTTCTGAGTCATCCCAAGGTTTCTGCCAACTGAAAAGAGAAGCTTCTCTAACCAAAAGTGAGAGTACCATTAATATATGGGTGTGCACATTAAGAGAAGTGCTTACTGGGCAGTTTGGTGAGCATAGTATATACATTTAGCCAGACATCAGGAGGCGTTACCCCCCCCCCCAGGGCTCATGAGTACCTCTGTTGTAGGTTTTCAGTATCAGGGATATATTCCCTCCCATGGAGGAGGCCTCCAGTCCAATTAGAGAGTGGTTGGTTTCCCCCATAACAGGCATGCCACTATTGCACCCATTGGCTCATTTGGCCTGACTGGCCAAATTTAAGGCTTGCAGTGTCCACTGTTGAGTATCACCATTGGTGATTTCTCTCCCTCCCCTTGAACTGCATGCAGCATAGCTTTTTCCAGCTTTCTGTCAGCAGGTCTACATGGAGGAGGTTTTCAGCTCAGCTCCAGCAGGATTTTTCATTGACTTTGCAACCCAAGTATGTGGAGTCTTCAGCAATAGGGTCTTACCATCTATTCCCGGTGGGAAACCAAGAGCCTTGGCAATGGCCTGTAATGTTTTGGGTGTATCTGTGGCCTCCCTGGCCAACAACTCACTGGAGGGTATCCCATCCCTGGCACTGAAAATTTTCTAGTTAACAATCAATGGCTTCTGAGTATTCCATTGTCCAAATACATAGGTTCCCATATGACTTACTTATATCCTCTTAGATTTTGATTAGTCCTCCCTCCACCTTTCCTTTACTCAATCTCTTCCCCTGACCTCACTTTGGACTTTTCACCCCCATTAATCTGTTCTTCTACTTACATATATACAATAACAGTCTATTAAGTACCCCCTCTCTCCCTCCCTATTCCCTTTCTATCTCCTTGTTAGCTTACTGGCTTCTGCTACTGAGTTTTATTCCTACTCACATAGAAGTCCAATCATTTGTAGCTAGGATCCACATATGAGAGAGAATATGTGACGTTTGGCTTTCTAGGCCTGGGTTACCTCACTAAGTATAATCCTTTCCAGATCCGTCATTTTCCTGCAAGTTTCATAATTTCATTTTTCTTTACTGCTGAAAAGAACTCCATCGTGCTTTGTGGGCCTGGTAGCTGTCTGTAATGTCAGTGCACAGGAAGCAGAGACAGAGGATCCCTGGGACAAACTGGCTACCTAGACTAGCCAGATCAGTGAGCTCTGGGCTCAAGTAAGAGATCTTGTCTCAGTAAAATAATAGAGTGGTGGAGGAAGACACTCAGTGTCAATCTCTGGCTTTCACACACACACACACACACACACACACACACACACACACACACACACACACACAATGTTATATAGTAATGACATTTTCAAAAAACTATTATTATTATTATTTTGTTTGTTTGTTTTGAGGTAGGGTCTGACTCTAGTTCAGGCTCACCTGGAATTCACTATGTAGTCTCAGGGTGGCCTCGAACTCACAGTGATCCTTAGATCCATCTTTTAAAAAAAATATTTGGGCTGAAGAGATGGCTTAGTGGTTAAGGTGTTTGCCTGCAAAGCCAAAAGATCCTGGTTCGACTCTCCAGGACCCACATAAGCCAGCTGCACAAAGGGACGCATGCATCTGGAGTTCGTTTGCAGTGGCTAGAGGCCCTGGCGTGCCCATTCTCTCTCTCTCTCTCTCTCAAATTAATAAATTTAAAATATATATTTTAATTTTTTTTTCGGGCTAGAGGGATGGCTTAGTGGTTAAGGTGTTTGCCTGCAAAGCCAAAGGACCCAGGTTTGATTCCCCAGGACCCACGTTAGCCAGATGCACAAAGGGTGCACATGTCTAGAGTTCATTTGCAGTGGCTGGAGGCTTTCTCTCTTTCTCTGTCAAATATAAATAAATAAAAATAAAATATTAAAATTTTCTTCCTATTCCCTGTGCCCTAGCCACCCAGTTCTCCTCCCAGGAAGCCAATTATAATAATGTTTTTGTACATCTTTCCATATCCTTTTGACATATAGCAAATAAGTGTGCATATAACACACACATCTGCTATCTCTCCCACACACCCTATAGGTGTGGCAGTATCCTACAGTGTCTTATTTATTATAAAACTTATCTTAAACTTTTTTATATATGAGGTCATAAAGAAGTTCCTTATTCTTTCAGCTGCATTTTTTCCTTTTTTTCTTTTTCTTTTTTCTCTCTCTTTCTTTCTTTCTTTCTTTCTTTCTTTCTTTCTTTTTTTGTGGTAGGGTCTCACTCTAACTCAGGCTGACCTGAATTCACTATGTAGTCTCAGAGTGGCCTCAAACTCACGGTGATCCTCCTACTTCTGCTGGAATTAAAGGTGTGTGCCACCACGCCCGGCCTCGGCTGCATTTCTTTAACAAGTCTGTCTCTTGATTGGCATTTAGGTTAATCATTTTCAGTTGAAAACCCTTCTTTATCTAATCTAGAGTGTGTTGAGTATGTTTTTTCCCAGGCCTCATACTAGCTATTTATAACAGCCTGCATAGGTTGATATGTAGTAAAGCAATACTTTGTATGAAAAGGAAGGTAGAAATGAAAGTATCCTATGTCAGTTTAAAAGGAAAACTCTGGAGATAATTGCAGGATTTCAGAGCTAGGAAGGCTAGAAGAGAACTAATGCTGAGATTCCTTGGTATTGAGTTCTTTAAGATTCTGGTGAAAGGTAAGGATTCTTTCCTCAAAAAAATACATATCAAATTTCACATATACATTTTGGGGCACATGGGCCCCCTTGAAATTCTGTAGATTCTCTTGGGCTGGGAATGTAGATCAATTGGTAGCATGCTTGCCTAACATCCTTGAAGCTCTGACTTGGATTTCCAACACCTGGTAAAACTGGGTATGGTGGCACATGCCAATAATTTCAACAGGTAGGAGTTCAAGGTGATTCTTGCTACATAGCAACTCAAAGCTAGATTGGGCTACATGAGACTATATCTTTTTTTTTTTTTTTTTGAGGTAGGGTCTCACTCTGGCCCAGGCTGACCTGGAATTCACTGTATTCTCAGAGTGGCCTCGAACTCACGACGATCCTCCTACCTCTGCCTCCCGAGTGCTGGGAGTAAAGGTGTGCGCCACCACGCCCAGCTGAGACTATTTCTTAGAAAGAAAGAAAAAGAACCTCAGGCTGGAGATGTAGCTGAGTAATAGAGTACATGGTTTCCATGCACAAGGCCCTGGGTTCAATACCAGCACACACAGAAAGGCACAGATAGGGCCTGGAGAGATGGCTTAGCGGTTAAGTGCTTGCCTGTGAAGCCTAAGGACCCCAGTTCGAGGCTTGATTCCCCAGGACCCACTTAAGCCAGATGCACAAGGTGGTGCATGCATCTGGAGTTCGTTTGCAGTGGCTGGAGGCCCTGGTGCACCCATTCTCTCTCTCTCTGCCTCTTTCTCTCTCTGTCACTCTCAAAAGTAAAATAAAAAATTAAGAAAGGCACAAATGGAGAAACAGAGGGCTAGAGATGGGAGGTGTGATCAAAACAGCTAATTGCAAAGAAAGTCACCTGCAGTCTTTTAAAATAATGTCACCATATTCTCTCCTTATGCCACCTGGTGCCACTGCTCATTCCTTCCCCCACGAGAACTTCAGCTTCTGGGTAGGCTAACCTGAGAGAAAAATGGTGAACAATTTTGTTTGAAAGGTTGCATTTTTTAAAATTTGAACATGTCATGATCCAATTTTTTATATAATATTTTTATTTTCTTTGTAATTTTGTTTTTTATTCAGGCCAAGAAGAAGAAAGTAAAAGTGGAAGTGAGGCCCATTAATATGGGGACAGATTACGAATATGGAGTTTTAAATATTCACCTGACAGCATATGATATGACCCTGGCAGAAAGTTATGCCCAGTATGTTCACAAACTCTGCAATAGTCTCTCCATCAAAGTCGAGGAAAGGTAGGACAGATGCCTTTGTCCAGGTTGTTCTGCTGTGAGTAGCATGCTGTGTGTGTTGTATGCACATTTGTGTACACATGCATAGCCCCTGTGAGGAAGCCGGAGGAAGACATTGAGTATCCTCTGTCATTCTTTTGCCTATTTCCCTGGATAGAGTTTCTTACTAAACCCGGAGCTCACTGGTATTCGGTTAGATTGGTTCACTGGGGAGCTGAAGCCATCCTCCTGTCTCCACTGTACTCAGCATTGGCTTGACAGGCCTGCATAGTCATAACCAGCTTTTTCTTTTGGTGGGGGGGGGGGGTTGTTTAGAGGTAGGGTCTCACTTCTAGCCCAGGCTGACCTGGAATTCACTATGTAGTCTCAGGGTGGCCTTGAACTCATGGCGACCCTCCTACCTCTGCCTTCCAAGTGCTGGGATTAAGGGCATGCCTGGCTCTATACCCAGCTTTTTATGTGAGTCCAAGAGAATCAAACTCAGATCCTGGGATGGGGAGATAGCTCAGAGGTTAAAAGCACTTGCTTGCAAAGCCTGCCAGCCTGGGTTCCATTCCCCGGTGCCCATCCAAAGCCTGATGCATAAAGTACTGTGCACATCTGGAGTTTGTTTGCAATGGATAGTGGCCCTGTCATGCCCACATTCTCCCTTTATCTCTCTCTTTCTGCCTTTTTCTCTCAAATAAATAAATGAAATATCAAAAAAATTAAATAATAATGTGATTGATTGTTGGGTCAAATGCTAAGTGTAGTATATGTTTGACTTTATAGGAAACTGCCAAACTCTTCTAAAGTGGCTGTACCCTTGTACTGTCTCCCCAGCACTGTATGAGCTCCAAATTGTTCTGCATCTCAATTAGATAAATATAAATATTTATTTATATTTATATTTATATTTATATTTATATTTATATTTATATTTATTCAAGGTAGTGTCTCACTCTAGCCCAGACTGACCTGGAACTCATAGTGATCCTCCTAATGCTGCCTCCCAAGTACTAGGATTAAAGGCATGCGCCACCATGCCCGGCTTCAAATTTATTTTTCATTTATTGCAGAGAGGGAGAGAAAGGGAAAATATGAGCATGCCAGGGACTCCAGCCTTTGTAAACAAATTCCAGATACATGTGCTACTGTGTATCTGGCTGTATGTGGGTAATGGGGAATCAAACCCCAGTCATTAGGTTTTGTGGGGGCGGGGGGAGAGAAAGAGATAAAGAGAGAGACAGAAACACACCAGGGCCTTTGTCACTGCAAATGAACTCCAGATACATGCACCACTTTGTGCATCGGGCTTTACATTGATATTGGGAAACTGAATCTGGGCGAGCAGGCTTTGTGAGCAAATACCTTTAACTGCCTAACCATCTTTCTAGCCCACAATTTTTTTTTGGTTTGTTTGCTTGTTTTTGTTTTTGGAGGTAGGTCTCACTCTAGCTCAGGCTGACCTGGAATTCACTATGTAGTCTCACGGTGGCCTCGAACTCACAGCTATCCTCCTACCTCTGCCTCCCCAGTGCTGGGATTAAAGGCGTGCTCCACCACGCCTGGCTCAAATTTCTTCTTTAAATTAATTTTTTTAATGAGCTTATTTAAAAATGGTAAATAGAGCTGGATTCGAGGCTATCCTGAGACTACATAGTGAATTTCAGGTCAACCTGGGCTAGAATGAGACCTATCTCAAAAAAAAAAAAAAAAAGCCGGGCATGGTGGCGCACACCTTTAATCCCAGCACTCGGGAGGCAGAGGTAGGAGGATCGCCGTGAGTTCGAGGCCACCCTGAGAATACATAGTGAATTCCAGGTCAGCCTGAGCTAGAGTGACACCCTACCCAAAAAAAAAAAAAAAAAAAAAAAAGAAAGAAAGAAATTTGGTTCAAGCCAGGCATGATGGCGCACGCCTTTAATCCCAGCACTTGGGAGGTAGAAGTAAGATGATCGCTGTGAGTTCGAGGCCACCCTGAGAATACATGGTGAATTCCAGGTCAGCCTGGGCTAGAGGAAGACCCTACCTCAAAAAAACAAATAAAAACAAATTGGCTCAAGTGAGTGTTTATAGTGACTGGCACATGTATCTTGTCAGGAGATGACCATTTGCTCACTGTCACCTTGTCTATGGAACACACCTGGAGTGAGCACACGATCTTTGTGATCAAATTACTTGCATTCAAATTCTAGCTATATCAGTTATTAGCAGTATAACTTTGGAAAAGTTTGAACCTGTTTCCTTACCTGTTTAATGAGGGTGATAACTTGTTTCCTTCAGTTGTGAAAATTTGGTATCATAGTACACGATATTTGGCACATTGTAAACTCTCTAAACAGTGCATTGTTATTAATGAGTAATGAAGACTTTTGTTCTGCCAGCAAGGACTAGAGACAGACAGGAGGCATTAAGTGTCACTCTCAGAATACTATTGTCATACCTAGTGGATCTGTTTCCTGGAATACTCTTTTAAATTTTCAGAGGGACTCTTTTTTTTTTTTTTTTTTTAATAGGTGCTGCTTAAAAAATAAAATAAAACAAAACAAAAAACCTCTAGCATGCCAGATATGGTAGCATAGTCTTTAATCCCAGCACTTTGGAGGCTGAGGTAGGAGGAGGCTAGCCTGGGCTACAGAGTGAATTCCAGGTCAGCCTGGGCTAGAGTAAGACCGTGCCTCAATAAGCCCCCCAAATAAGTAAATAAACACAAAAGTAAAACCAAAAGCAGCATCCAGTGACTATTGTGGCTATTCTGGAGGTCAACACAAGAAGATTTCTTTTTAATTTTTTAAAATTTTATTTATTTATTGAGACAGAGACAGAAAGAGGCAGAATGAGTGAGTATGCACCAGGGCCTCCTGCCACTATAAATGAACTACAGATGCATGCACCAAGTGGAGCATCTGGCTTTACGTGGTATTGCAGTCAGGTTCACATTGTTGGCAGAAATCACCCGACCAAGAGCAGCTTTTGGGAAAAAAATACTTCTTTTGGCTTATAGACTCAAGGGGAAGCTCCACAATGGCAGGGAAAACGATGACATGAGCAGAGGGTGGACACCACCTCCTGGCCAACATCAGGTGGATAACAGAAGAGTGTGCCAAACACTGGCAAGAGGAAACTGGCTATATAACCCATAACCCCACTCCTAACAATACACTGCATCCAGGAGGCGTTAATTCCCAAATCTCCATCAGCTGGGAACCTAGCATTCAGAACACCTAAGTTTATGGGGGGACACCTGTACCAAACCACCACACGGTACTGGGGAATCAAACCCAGGCTGTCAGGCTTTGCAAACAAGTGCCTTTAACCACTGTGTATCTCTGTAGCCTGGAAGACTTCTTGAGTTTAGGAGTTCAAGGCCAGCCTGAACAATATAGAAAGATCCTCCCTGCCCCCAAATCTTAATTAAAAAAAAAAAAAAAAAAAACTTAATCAGACCTGGAGTTGTGGTGCACACCTATAGTCTCAGCAATTAGGAGATAAGGCAGAAGGATCCGGAGTCCAAAGTCAGCCTGTACTACAAAGTGAGTTCAAGGCTAGTCTGGGTTACACGAAACCCTTCTAAAATAACACAACCAATGAACCAAAACAAAACTTCACCTGTAAAAAGCCCTGGCTGTGTTTGAGTGGCTATAAAAAGCAGTAAGATTTGTTGAACATGTTGTCATGTCAGCCAGACCCTCAGAAAAAGCAAAGTATTTGTTTTGTACATTTTCTCACTTCATCAGCTAAAAACCCTTTTTGCCTGGTGGAACAAAGCACTCAGGAGCCAGATTTCCTGGGTGTATCTCTTACTCTGGAGCATTCCTCTTGTTCTTATTGTTTAATATTAGACAGTTTAATTCACCTCTTTGTTTCCTAATCTATAGAATGGAGTTAATAAAGTATCTACCCAAAAATCCTCTAGTGAGGGCTGGAGGGATGGCTTAGCAGTTAAGGCGTTTGCTGCAAAGCCAAAGGACCTAGGTTCGATTTCCCAGGACCCACATTAGACAGATGCACAAGGGGGAGCATGTGTCTGGAGTTAGCGTACAGTGGCTGGAGGCCCTGGTGCACCTATTCTCTCTCTCTCTCTCCCATGCCTGGCTATTTTTTTTTATTTTTTATTTTTTTCAAGAGGGAAAGGATTTATTAGACCATCTCCAGGACAGTGACCCAGCAGAGACGGAAAAGGCAACAGTAAAGACCGGCTTGCCTGCCTTCTCTCGTGATGGAAACAGTGTTGCGCTCACAGAAGACACCAGTTCCTCCTTCAGTGAAGACACAGAGCTCTAGATGCGAACCTAGGTGGTGGAATGGCTTTTCTTTCCATCCCACAGTCTGTACCCAAGGAGCCAAATTTAGGTGGAAAGGAGCAGAGGGCTGGGGTCTGGGGCAGCTGCCACTCCTTGAAGCTTCCAGGTGGTTTTATCTTTATGTATAAACAAGACAGGAATTGAAGCAGCATTAATTTCGGGGAACAAAAGAGGTTTCAAAAAGAAAAGACATAGAAGGTCAGGGCAAGGAGTTTGTAAGCCACCAGGAGAGGCAGAGCCAGTGTCCACCGTGTGCCCAATGCACAGCAGAACACCTCTGTGGCCACGGAGGGTTTTCCTTCCTGCTTCCTGGTCTATATTTTTTTACTTTTATTTATTTACTTACTTGAGGGAGAGAGAGAGAGAGGAAGAGGGGGAGAGAGAGAGAATGGGTTGCCAGGGCCTTTAGTCGCTGCAAATGGGCTCCAGATACATGTGCCACTTTGTGCCTCTGGCCTACATGGGTCCTGGGGAATCAAATCTGGGTCCTTTGACTTTGCAGGCAAGTGCTTTAACCGCTAAGCCACCTCTCCAGCCCTGTGTCTTCACTTTATTTTTTTTTTTTTTTTTGTGTGTGTGTGTGTGTGTGTGTGTGTGTGTGTGTGTGTGTGTGTTTTGGTTTTGGTTTTGGTTATGGTTTTCGAGGCAGGGTTTCACTCTGGTCCAGGCTGACCTGGAATTCACTATGTAGTCTCAGGGTGGCCTCGAACTCACAGTGATCCTCCTATCTCTGCCTCCCGAGTGCTGGAATTAAAGGTGTGAGCCATCATGCCTTCACTTCATATATATATATATGATTTATTTATTGGAGAGAGAGAAAAAAGGAGGCAGAGAAAAAGAGTCTACAGCCATACCATCCTGAATGCACAGTCTCGTCTAATCTTGGAAGCTAAGCAGGGTCAGGCCTGGTTAGTACTTGGATGGGAGAAAGAAAGAGAGAGGGAAAGAATGGGCATGCCAGGCCCTCTAGCCACTGCAGACAAACTTCAGATGCATATGCCACTTTCTGCATCTGACTTATATGGGTACTGGGGAATTGAACCTGGATCTTTAGGCTTAGCAGGCAAGTGCCTTAACCACTAAGCCATCTCTCTAGTCTTTATTTATTTATTTATTTATTTATTTATTTATTTATTTTGGTTTTATGAGGTAGGGTCTCACTCTAGCCCAGCTGACCTGGAATTCACTATATAATCTCAGGCTGGCCTCAAACTCACAGCAATCCTCCTACCTCTGCCTCCTGAGTGCTGGGATTAAAGACGTGTGCCACCACACCTAGCCCCACTTTTTAAAAAATATTTTATTTTATTTTTATTTATTTATTTGACAGAGAAAGAGGGAGAGAGAGAGAGAGAGAGAGAGAGAATGGGTGCGCCAGGGCCTTCAGCCATTGCAAAAGAACTCCAGATGCATGTGCCCCCTTGTGCATCTGGCTAATGTGGTTCCTAGGGAATTGAGCCTGGATCCTTTGGCTTTGCAGGCAAATGCCTTAACTGCTAAGCCATCCCTCCAGCCCCCCACTTTTTGAATATATATACAGGAGTTTATAACCGGATTCCATTTGCACAAGATGAGAGATTGTGCTGGTAGCAATACCCAGGTGTTTGTTGACTTTGGGTAATGGTGGGTGTAATATGACAGGTAAATTGTCCATGTAATCTCATTTAACCATTGCAACAACTCTGTGAGCAAAGACGTATTATTCTCATTTCATTAGCAAGAGAAATGCTGTGGAGCCTGGCTTATGGGAATTGCTTGGGAATTGAAGCCAGGCCATCAGGCTTTACCAACTCAAAAGTGCCTTTAACTCCTGAGCCAACTGCCCAGCCTCTCCAACAGCTAACCCTTCTTCCACAGTTTTGCAATGCCCACCAAGACCATGGAGGTGCTGCGGCTACAGGACCAAGGCAGAAAAATGGTCATGGACTCGGTTCTTACCACCCATGAGCGAGTGGTGCAGGTAGGTACTTTGAGTGTGCTAGCTTTTCTGGTTCTCCCCTTCATTTTTTCTCTTTCTGTCATGCAGTCTTCTTTCTCTTGTCATCCTGGTCTTGAATGAACAGAGTTCCGTACTTAACCCCTCAACCTCTCCTTTAATGCAGTCTCATTCATCCCCCAGCCTCTCACTGCTTGCAGAATAAATAAAAATATTAAATTAAAAAAGAGTATGAGAAGATCCCAAACAGAATCATATGAGATATCCAAACCAACAGATGGAATAATGACAACCCAGAAATACAAGAAACAGGAAAAAGCAAGGCAGTATGACACTTCTGACAGATCATAACTCCTTACCTATGGAACACAAGGTTACTGTAAATGGTAAAATGGCAGATGAAGATATCAAAAGTTAACTGGCCAAAATGATCAACGAAAGTAACAGTGGCGTGTTCAGCACTGAGTGAGACATCTCTACCACACCCTTCAAGGCTCAGGGACCATTGTGGAAGAGGTATTGGAAAGACTGTAAGAGCCAAAGGAAAAGAGGGCGTGCTTACAATACTGTCTTTCAGACACAAAGTGGCCCTAATTTCATAACCACACAGTGGCTGGTGCTACCTACACAAGACATGCAGAATAGGAGGAAAAATGATGACATCTAAATTGAAGTGAGACTAGTCGGATAAATGGGATTCACTGGAGGGGGATTTGGGAGAGGGAGGAGAGAGGGTAGTGGGAGGGAATATGATTATGGTGTATTGTTTGTATTTATGGAAATTGTCATTAAAACATTAAAAAAGGGAAGAAAAAAGAAGAGTAAGAAGCCAGACATGTGGTACATGCCTTTAATCCCAGCACTTGGGAGGCTGAGGTAGGAGGATCACTGTGAGTTCAAGGCCAGCCTGAGACTACATGGTGAATTCCAGGTCAGCCTGGGCTGAAGTGAGACCCTACCTTGAAAAACCAAAATAAATAAATAAAAAGAATAAAAAAGAATCAGTAAAATGCTTTGAAAATTTTAGTTCTTTAAATATCTGTAGAACTAAATTATCTTGTCATAGTTCTTTCTTATGACGGAGGTCTGTAGGATAAACTATGAATTCTGTAGAAGTTGGGTGCATTTATTTTTCTTCTCCTGCTTTTCAACATTCTACCCTAATACTGTAACACCACTCCACATTTTACTGAACACTGCTTCCACTTCCCTGAAAACTCTCCATGCTACTGTTGAATTCTTCCATTTGAATCCTGTTTGCTTTCAAAACTCCACCAAGATGCTGCCTTCTCTTGGAGCTTTTCTTCGTCCCTTGTTGGGGTCCCCCCTAGGGCCAGCCCACGAGCCATACATAGTCCCTTACTGAGCTGATGGGTTTTTCTCCCATGGATCCTCACCACAGCCTGCATGCCTTTCTGCACACATTTGACTCTCCTCTAGATTCTCAGGACAAGGTCTGACACCACTCAGCACCTGGCCCATGTGGGAAGAACTGCATTGCATCAGAAAGCCTGGACTTGATTACTTACTGGTCCAGTTAGGACATCCACTGCCTACAGGAGCAAGATACTGGCAGTGACCATCTTAGCTAGCATCTTAACAAATAGCAAGAGAAATGCTGGGGTGCCAGATTCAGAAAGCAGCTCTGGGTGTTAATCCCTTAGTTTACTGGAGATGGCCTGGGTGCCAGGCCCTGTTGCCCAGGCTCCTGGCTGTCAGTGCCTCCTTAAAACATTTTCTTTCATTTTGCAGATCAGTGGTTTGAGTGCTACGTTTGCAGAGATTTTCTTGGAAATACTACAAAGCAATCTTCCTGAAGGCGTCAGTTTGTCAGTAAGGGAGGTAGGTGCTAGTTTGGAAAGAGACCCTCCCCCCGGTGGTCTGCTTGTGCTTCAAATGAGGAGGACCATCCATGCTGCTTGGCTTTTGAAACAACAGAGGCTGTGTCTCACTGAGCCTAGACTCCGAAGCGGTGTGTGGTCTAGTGGTGTGTGATCATGTCCCGGGACTCTGTGGCACTGGGGACGGAGCTCACCTCCAGCACAGCATCCTGCTCTTAGGGGTAAACATGACACACTCCAGGGTCTCTCCTTCCAGGTAGTTGTGTTGCAGGAAGAACATGGTTTAAGATCATCTACAGCATAATAAATCAGAACACAAATGGTAAAATGTGCAGGAAAGAGAGATTTTCCAGACCTTCAAGGCCATTAAATGTATCTGGTAAAGAATGCCAGTCAAAGGAAGTCTGGCTGGACATGGAAACTTGCAGAACATTAGAAACCTCTGCTAAAAAGTGGGTATATCACCAGGCATGGTGTCACAGGCCTTTAATCCCAGCACTCGGGAGGCAGAGGTAGGAAGATTGCCATGAGTTTGAGGCCACCCTGAGACTACATAGAATTCCAGGTCAGCCTGGGCTAAAGTGAAACCCTACCTCGGGAAAAAAAAAAAAAGTGGGTACATCAAGTCCAGTTGCCATGACAATCCTTCTTATGACACAGATCCCATCAGATCAGGGTAGATTGGTGCCACCGCTTTATCGAGAACCCTTGTTCTGAGCAAGACCTGTCACTTAAAGAATGAGAATGTGCTGGTCATATTAACTTAAAATATTCTACCTCCTGTGAATATTTTCTGTTATTACTGTATAACTTTTTCATTGAAAAAAAAAATGTCTCCAGGCTAGGTGTGGTGGAGTATGCCTGTAATCTCAGGACTCGAGAGGCAGGGGCAAAAAGACTACTACGAGTTTGAGGCCAGCCTGGTCTGTATAGCAAGTTTCAGGCCACCAGGGCTACATAGCAAGACCTTGCCTCAAAAAAAAAAAAAAAAAAAAAAAAGCCAGATAAAGGGGGCTGGAGAGATGAACAACCTGGGTTCAATTCCCCAGTACCACATAAAACTGGATGCACAAAGTGGCGCATGCATCTGGAATTCTTTTTGCAGTACCTAGAGGCTTTGGTGCGCCCATTCTCTCGGTCTCTACTGAATCTCTCTCTGCTTATAAATAAATAAATAAATAAAACCTAAAACAAAAACAAAACAAGCTTCTAGGGCATGTGACTCAGTGGTGCAGTACTTGCCTGGTGTGGTGACCCTGGGTTTGATTCCCAGGACAAAAACAAACAACAACCAACTACTGCTGTGATACTCATAGGATCCCTACATTAACTGCTTGTGTCTGTCTTCTCTTAGCACACTAAGTGCATTGAAGGCAAAGAGGAAGTCTCATTCAGCCTTGGGTCCCTGGTACCCAATTCAAAACATGCTACATACGCATTTAAGAATTAGCTGAAGCTGGGTGTGGTGGCACACGCCTTTAATCCCAGTGCTAGGGAGGCAGAGGTAGGAGGATTGCCATGAGTTCAAGGCCACCCTGAGACTACAGAGTGAATTCCAGGTCAGCCTGGGGTAGAGAGAGACCCTACCTCAAAAAACCAAAAAAATAAAAAGTAAAAAAAAGCTGAATGTGAATGATTCTCTGCACAGCTCTCCCGTGTGCCCTTTTTGAATGTTGTGCAAGCACATGGGCAACTATAAGCTCTGTGTTTTCTTTTCCTTTCCCCCAGCACTCTGAAGAAGACTTCAAGGGAAGGTTTAAAGCTCGACCAGAACTGGAGGAGTTGTTGGCCAAGCTGAACTAGCTACTGCAGACCCTTTCATGTCGTCCCCAGTGACGCTGAGTCTTATAGAGACGTGCTTCCTGGGTGACCAGAGTGAAACAGGAAAACGCCTGTATCAGGAATGCCTCGTCTCCTTTGGGTGGCTGTGCCTGACTGTTGTTGCCACTTATCTTGAGATTACACAGGGTTTTCTCCATCTAATAAATACCTACTACTGTTGCTGCTGCTGCTCCTGTGTGTGTGTGAGAGAGAGAAAGACAGACCAGACAGAGGGGGTTATTCTGACGGGTGTCTTTAAGGAATTCTGTTTTCTCTTTGTCTGAAACATATTCTCAGTCCATATTTTTTCTAAGCATGAATATTTTTTGTTTGTTTGTTTGGTTGGTGTTTTGAGGTAGGGTTTTTCTCTAGCCCAGGCTGACCTGGAATTCACTACGTAGTGTCAGGGTGACCTTGAACTCACGGCAATCCTCCTACTTCTGCATCCCAAGTGTTGGGATTAAAGCTATGTGCCATTAGCCCAGCCCAAGCAAGATTCTTTAACCACTGAGCAATCTCCCTCTTTCTTCTTTCTTTCTTTCTTTCTTTCTTTCTTTCTTTCTTTCTTTCTTTCTTTCTTCCTTCTCTCTCTCTCTCTTTCTGTCTGTCTATCTATCTATCTATCTATCTATCTATCTATCTATCTATGTATCCTGTTTTTGTTTTTTTGGTTTTTCGAGGTGGGGGTCTCATTCTAGCTCAGGTCTGACCTGGAATCCACTATGTAGTCTCATGAACTCAAGGCGATCCTCCCATCTCTGCCTCCCGAGTGCTGGGATGAAAAGTGTGTGGCACCACGCCTGGTTCATTTCTATATTTTTTTCAATTAGAGTTCATCTTCTAAAGCAATCTATATGAATTCATCTTTGAAAGTAAGGAGGTATGGAGTCTTGTGAGATAGAGATCACAGCATAAGTAAACTCTTTACTATTATTTAACATAATACCAAAGATCAGATTCTTTTTTTTTTTTTTTTCCCCTGAGGTAGGGTCAAACCCTAGCCCAGGCTGACCTGAATTCACTATGTAGTCTCAGGGTGGCCTCAAACTCACGGTGATCCTCCTACCTCTACCTCCCAAGTAAGACCAGATTCTTTATAAAGAAATTTGGCCACGTTTGGTTGTACACACCTGTAATTCCAACACTTAGGAGGTTCAGGGTTATTTTCAGGCACATAGTGAGTTCAAGGCCCACTTGGGCTACATGAGACTCTATCAAGAAAGAAGTAGCCAGGCATGGTGGTGCACGCCTTTAATCCCCACACTCGGGAGGCAGAGGTAGGAGGATCGCCGTGAGTTCGAGGCCACCCTGAGTGGTGTGAATTCTAAGTCAACCTGAGCTAGTGAGACCCTGCCTTAACACCCCAAAAAAAAAAAAGAAAGAAAGAAAGAAAGAAAGAAAGAAAGAAAGAAAGAAAGAAAGGAAAAGGAAGGAAGGAATGAAGGAAAGAAGGAAGAAGAAGTATGGCTGGGGAGAAGACTCAGTGCATAAAGCACGTGCTACTCAAGTTCGAGTACCCATGTTTGGTCCTCTGACCCCACAGAGAAAGCGGAAACTGTGGTGGGTTCTGTAATCCCAGCACGCTGATGCTGGTGACCAGATGGGAGGCAGAGACAGGAGAGTTTCCTGCATGCCGTGGTAAGCACAGCAAGAATCCAGAGCCAGAAACCACGCCTCAGATGAGGGAACAGGTGAGAACTGACCCAAAAGCTGTCCTCTGACCTCCGCACACACAATATGGCATGTGTGTGCCTACACTCACACACTCAGGCACACTTACATTCACATGCACATAAAAAGTCATTTAAAAATTTTAAAAATGCTGGGCGTAGTGGTGCACACCTTTAATCCCAGCACTCGGGAGGCAGAGGTAGGAGGATCTCTGAGAGTTTGAGGCCACCCTGAGAATACATAGTGAATTCCAGGATAGCCTGAGCTAGTGTGAGATTCAACCTCAAAAAAAAAAAAAATTAAAAGAAGACTTTTCTAGGTGTGATGGCACACTCTCTCATCCCAGTACTCAGTAGGTTAAGGCAGGAGGACTGTACATTCAAAGAATTGAAATTTTATCTTGGTCAGAGGTACCATTGCCTGATTTTTTTTTTTTTTTTTTTTTTTTTTTTTAGTTTTTCGAGGTAGGGTCTCGCTCTGTCGCTCTAGCCAAGGCTGACCTGGAACTCACTATGTATTCTCAGGGTGGCTTTGAACTCATGGCGATCCTCCTACCTCTGCCTCCCAAGTGCTGGGATTAAAGGCATGTGCCACCACGTCCAGCTTCATTGCCTGCTTTTTAAACCAGTCTATTGAATTAAAATTCACATGCCATAAAAGTAGCCATTTTAGGCCAGGCATGGTGGCGCACACCTTTAATCTCAGGAATCCAGAGGCTAAGGTATGAGGCTCGTCTTGAGTCTGAAGCCAGTCTGGAGCTACAGAGTGAGTTCCAGGTCAGCCTAAGCTAGAGTGAGACCCTGCCTCAAACAAACAAAACACAAACCACTTTAATCCCCACACTTGGAAGGCAGAGGTAGGAGGATTGCTGTGAGTCCAAGGCCAGCCTGAGATAGAGCGAGTTTCAGGTCAACCTGGGCTAGAGTGATATCCTATCTCAAAAAAAGAAAAGAAAAAAAATTAGCTGTTTTTTTAAATGAACAATTTAGTCCATTTGCAATGTTGCATAACCACCACCTCTTGCCTAGTTCAGAGCCTTATCCTGTCTTTTGTAAATGAAGGTTTATTGGAACAGAGCCATGCTCATTCACTCAATATTGTTTCTGGCTGCTTTAATGCTGTGATGGCAGAGTTATAGAGTTGCAACAGAGTCCATTAAGCTAAAACTCTCACTGTCTGGTCTTGTAGAAAGTTTGTCAAATCCTCATCTAAATCATTGGTTCTCAGACTGTATCAGAATCACTGGAACAGTGTTTTTTTAAAGCACAAATTGTTAGACTCTACCTCCAGGTTTTTTTTTTTTTTTTTTTACATATTTTTACTTATTTGCAAGCAGAGAGGGATAGAAGAGCTACAGACAAAGGGAATGAGTGCACCTGGGCCTCTAGCTACTACAAACAAACTACAGATGCACACACCACTTTGTGCCACCTGGCCTTATATGGGCACTGGGGGATCAAACCAAGGTCGTTAGGCTTTACAGGCAAGTGCCTTAATCACTGAGCCATCTCTCCAGCCCCTACCTCCAGGTATTTTCATTTCACAGATATGGAGTGTAGATTTTGCATCTTATGACTTCCCAAGTAATGCCAATGCTGTTGACCCAGGGCTGCCTCTTTGAGAACTTACCATGTAAGTGAAGTCTAATGCTCTTTCTTTCCTAAGCATCAGTACTTTTGTGCAGAATGGCCATCTTTTATTGAATGACACCTTGGGTCAGGTGCCCATTAGCACTCATCCTCTCAGCTGCCTTCCAGGGTGTGTGGGTGTCTGTGAATGAGTATCTGTGTGACTGTGCGGGAGTGCATGTGAGTATCTGCGTGTATGTGGTGCTGAATTTCATCTTTATTGATCCCCTGTGCTATGTTGTATATACAGATTAACCTGGAGATTGTTAGTATTATCCCAATAGTACAGGGAGATCAGTGAAATTTGGAGTGCTTGAGTCATTTCCTAGAGCCACTCAGCTAATAAGAAACAAACCTTGCCGGGCGTGGTGGTGCACGCCTTTAATCCCAGCACTCGGGAGGCAGGGGTAGGAGGATTGCCGTGAGTTTGAGGCCACCCTGAGACTGCATAGTGAATTCCAGGTCAGCCTGGGCCAGAGTGAGACCCTACCTCAAAAAAGAAAAGAAAAGAAAAGAAAAGAAAAGAAAAGAAAAGAAAAGAAAAGAAAAGAAAAGAAAAGAAAACCTCTTTCCCCTCTACTTCTGTCCTCTGGTGTGGACAGAAGTAACCCAGAGGTCTATGGGATCTTAGAGTATTCTTGGTTTTTTTTTTTTTTTTTTAATTTTTTAATATATTTTATTTATTTATTTGAGAGAAAAAGAGGCATAGAGAGAGAGAGGAGAGAGAATGGGTGTAGCAGGACCTCCAGCCATTGCAAACGAACTCCAGACGAATGTGCCCCCTTGTGCATCTGGCTTATGTGGGTCCTGAGGAATCAAACTGAGGTCCTTTGGCTTTGCAGGCAAGTGCCTTAACCGCTAAGCCATCTCTCCAGTCCAATATTCTTGGTTTTACATGTACTTCTCTGAAACTCATCAGCCTCAAAGACAAGAAGAAATTCACATTTCCTTCCAAAGTAAAACACTAAAGGAGCTGAGTGAGCGTGGTGGTGCATACCTGTGCTTCCAGCACTCTGGAGGCAGAAACAGAATGATCTTTGCAAGTTCAAGGACAGCCTGGTCTACATAGCAAGTTCCTTGTCAGCCAGGGATATATATCAAAAATAAAGAAAGAGGGCTGGAGAGATGGCTTAGCAGTTAAGACACTTGCCTGCAAAGCCAAAGATCCCAGGTTCAATTCCCCAGGACCCACGTAAGCCAGAAGCACATAGTGGTGCATGCATCTTGAGTTCCATTACAGTGGCTAGAAGCCCTGATGCTCCCATTCTCTCTTTTTATGCCTTTATTTCTATCTCTCTCAGATAAATAAATACATTTAAAAAGTAATAAAGTAAGGGGCTGGAGAGATGGCTTAGCGGTTAAGGCGCTTACCTGTAAAGCCTAAGGACCCAGGTCCTATTCCCCGGTACCCATGGAAGCCAGATGCCCAAGGTGGTGCACACATCTGGAGTTTATTTGCAGTAGCTAGAGGCTCTGACATGCTCATTTCCTCTCTCTCTCTCTCAAATAAATAAATAAAATACTGAAAATAAAGAGCCAGGCGTGGTGACACATGCCTTTAATCTCAGTGCTCAGGAGGTCAAGGTAGGAGAGTTACTGTGAGTTCAAGGCCAACCTGAGACTGACTACATAGTGAATTCCAAGTCAGCCTGAGCTAGAGTGAGACCCTACCTCAAAAAAAAAAAAAAAAAAAAAAAAAAAAAAAAGATGAAGATTCAAATTTGAATAAATTAACTCACATGTACACACACACACAGCATACGGGCAATGGACTATGTCCTATGGACTCCATTTAAGAACCTGAAAAACACATTAGTTTTCCAGTTCCTAGAATGCCTGGTCATCAGTATGAGTGAACAGGACATGGGACTAAATAAATTGATGAGATACTGCCAGTGCAATTCTTAGGACCCCGCCCATCTACTTGTCTCCTTAGCAGTTGTAGGTTAGGAGCTCAGAGCAGTGCTTTGCCCAGGGTCCCAGGGCATGTAATGGGCAGAGCAGCAGTAGGATTCAGATCTGTTTCCCAGTCGCTCCCTCCCCATCACATTGCTTAGGGAGAATCAGGCTTATCTCTTTAACAGGAGACCGCTGGAGTCTGTCACACTGTCACTGACCTACTTGATGTTCCATCCTCCCGCTGGAGTCAAAGAGCTTTTGTCATTCTGCCCCAAGAAATGGAAATGGCTCTTAATGTCCCATCCTCCTGAGCACAGAGACAGTCTGATTGCTAGGTCCTCAGGGTTACAAAACAATTACGAGCAGAGAGTGAGGTCCACAGGGAAATTGGCTTTCTTAAGATCACAGGACAATGAAATCAAAAGGAACACTCCTGGCTCTAGGTTGACAATACCTGTTCCACCCTCCTTGAGACAATCGATTAAAAGGGGGAAAGGCGACAAACCTATGTTGTGCCTGGGCTCCCTATGTGATTAGCTTTGAGGCCTCTTGTGAGTTATGTTTTTCTAGTAAGTTATTTTAATCTCATTGAACAACTGCTTTCTGATCTATTATTCCTGTTTTGGGGGATTTCAGATGAAGATATGTAATAGACTGGCAAGTGCTCGTCACCGTTAGCTTTCCTTCCCTTTTACACAACTTAAAGGGGGTTGCTGGGGAGATGGCTCAGTACATAGAGCACTTGCCACTCAAGCCTGAGTCCCAGGTTTGGATCCCCAGACCCAATGTAAAGCATGGAGCTGTGATGGGCTTCTGTAATCCCTGTGCACTGACAGCTGATGGCTCAGTGCACATTACTGAGGTTTCTAGAAATATTTGGGGGGGGGCGTGGCACACACCTTTAATTCCAGCACTTGGGAGGCAGAGGTAGGAGGATCGCTGTGAGTTCAAGGCTACCCTGAGACTACATAGTGAATTCCAGGTGAGCCTGGGCTAGAGTGAGACCCTACCTCGAACCCCCCCCCTCCCAAAAAATAAAATAAAAAATAAAGAGATAGCTGTTTACCAGGGTAAGAATCCCTCTCCTCTCACATGCTTTGCAGCTTTAAGTCCTTGCTGGAGCAGATGTGGGAGCTGCAGCTTTCTACAGAAGGGTCGTGTAAGATTTCAACCTGGATTCACTCCAGTTGTCTTTGGATTTCTAAAGTCAGCAGCGCAAGGACCTAGTGTGGCAACTTTACCCAAGGACGGGAAGGAGTATCTTCTTACTCACCTAGTGAAATGCATTCCAGCGCAGCTTTGTAGCAAACACAGGGCCAAGACCGCAGCCAAGGACTTTGCAGCAAAGAGCTTAACCCTGGGTCTACCTACCCTAGGCCTACTCAGGAAGGGCACCTAGCCAAGAAGTCCTGTAATCAGAGCTGTAGAATGAAAGCTCCAGCGCTAGCAACCCCTGCTGGCTAGGCTTGCCTACCCACCCCATGTCAGTTGGAGACTAGTGGATGGAAAAGCAGAGGAGGTTTAGCGTGTTGGGAGAAGGAACCAATAATGGGGTCTAGTGACCCAAAGTTGAGTTTTTGGTGTACTGGCCTGAGCTTTAGTTTTTTTTTTTTTTTTTTTTTTGTTTTTTTGAGGTAGGGTTAGACTCTAGTCCAGGCTGACCTGGAACTCACTATATAGTCACAGGGTGGCCTCGAATTTACAGCGACCCTCCTACCTCTTCCTCCTGAGTGCTGGGATTAAAGGCGTGTGCCACCACGCCCGGCTAGTTTTTTTTTTTTTTCAATGCTTTATTATTTATTTATTTATTTGAGAGAGAATGGGCATGCCGGGGCCTCCAGCCACTGCAAACGAACTCCAGATGCTTGCACCACCTTGTGCATCTGGTTTAGGTGGGTCCTGGGGAATTGAACCGGGGTCCTTTGGCTTTGCAGGTAAGAGCCCTAAGTCATCTCTCCAGCCCTTTCTTTTTCTCCTTCTCCCTCTCCCTTCTTTTTTTAATTTATTATTTATTTATTCATTTGAGAGACAGAGGAAGAGGCAGATAGAGAGAATGGGCATGCCAGGGCCTCCAGCCATTGTAAATGAACTCCACATGCATGCGCCCCTTGTGCAGCTGGCTTATGTGGGTCCTCAGGCTTCGCAGGCAAATGCCTTAACTGCTAAGCCATTTCCCCAGCCTCCCTCCCTCCTTTTTTTCTTCTTTTAGCTTTAGGTTTAAATAGAAGAACTGGGGCAAGGGGCAAAAGGTACACCTAGTTAATTAAGCAGTCCTGTTTAAGGTGTGGTCGCCTTGATCTGTGTCTCAGCTCCAGGTCTGTAAAGTGGTAGACCAAAGAAGCCCTTATTGCTTGAGGAGACAAGCTGGTTCTCAAGAGATTATTTATTTGTTTGTTCATTCATTCATTCATTCTGTTTTTTTGGTTCTTGTTTTTGTTGTTGTTGTTGTTGTTGTTGTTTTCAAGATAGGGTCTCACTCTAGCCCAGGCTGACCTGGAATTCACTATGTAGCTTCAGGGTGGCCTCGAACTCATGGCAATCCTTCTACCTCTGCCTTCCGAGTGCTGGGATTAAAGGCGTGATCCACCATGCCCTGCTATTACATTCCATTCATGTGCCTAGGTGAGGTGGCATCTCCTGGTTCCCTCTGGGCCTCAATCTCCTAACTGAATGTGGTAGTTTGAAAGAATATTCCCCAATTGATTCAGGAGTTTTATTAAAGCTTGTAATTTAGATCTCCAGCCATCTGCCTGGAGGAGGTGTCACTGTGGGCAGATCCTAGGGTCCAACTCTAAGATGTGGGGCTGATCTGGAATTTCCAGCCAAAGATATGCAGTGTACCTGGAATTCCTGGAGTGTGCTTGCTTATGGTGGTGATGGTGGTGGTACCTATGAAAGTGGGCCAATCAAAATGAACCTTTTTCCCCACAAGCAGCTCTTGGTCGGGTGTTTTCTGCCAGCAATGTGAACTTGACTGCAACACAGATAAGAGAGAATGGGCATGCCAGGGCCTCCAGACCCTGCAAACAAACCAGATGCATATGCCACCTTGTGCATCTGGCTTACATGGGTACTGGTGAATCAAACCTGGGTCCTTAGGCTTCACTAGGCAAGCACCTTAAGCCACCGAGACATCTCTCCGGTTTTTAAAATATTTTTTATTTATTTACAAGGAGAGAGAGATAGAAGAAAGACAGACAGACTGGACGCACCAGGGCCTCCAGCCATTGCAAACGAGCTCCAGAGGCATGCTCCCTGGTGCATCTGGTCTTACATGGATACTGGGAAATTGAACCTGGGTTGTTAGGCTTTGCAGTCAAGTGCCTTAACCGCTGAGCCATCTCTCCAGCCCAACCTTTTCTCTTTTTAAGTTGATCTGGTACTTGTTATGATCATGTAAAGCTGATTAACACATCATTGATCGAGCTGGAGCCCTCTAAACTTTCCCTTTCCACTTCACCAGTTTGGAAAACATTCCACCTACAAAAGATGTCCTCGTACTCATCCTTTCTGTTGCTGTCATCACTGCTGCTCTCAATAAAAAATGACCTTTTTTGTTTGTTTGTTTTTTCTTTGAGGTAGGGTCTCACTCTGGCCCAGGCTGACCTGGAATTCACTATGTAGTCTCAGGGTGGCCTTGAACTCTTGGTGATCCTCCTACCTCTGCCTCCCCAGTGCTGGGATTAACTGTGTGCACCACTGGCTCTTAAATGTATTTTTTTATTTACCTATTTGAGAGAAGCAGGTGAGGGGGGTAAGGGAAGGAAAATGGGTGCATCAGGGCCTCCAGCCATTGCAGACGAACTCCAGACACATGTGCCACCTTGTGCATCTGGCTTATGTGAGTACTGGGGAATGAAACTCAGGATGAGTCATGTTCTTTTGGTTTCTCATGTATGTGCCATTTCCCCAATCTTGTACTTTCATTTGCAGAGGTTCTTGCTGAGCAGCCTCGGTGCACACTGCTCCCTTCAGATGAAGCTCGGCACTGAGCACATATGTCTATGGAGATACTGCTTCATTTACCTGCATCCCCTTCAGCTGGAAATGGGTTTATTGTTCCTTAAACTCCTTGTCCTCTTTACTTTTTCCCTCTTTGAAGGTTCAAAGTAGGTTATAGAGTACTACATAGTATATTCTTCATATCTGGGCTCCGAAGTGTTAATAAAGATCATACAACATTCCAGCTTCTATGGCAGGGGTCACCCTCCGATCCCCTTCCTGCTCCCAAATGCCTTCCAGGGACGTGCAGGAACAGACTGGTTTTACTGAGGAAAAGTGCGGAGTGACGGCAACTGTTCTGCGAGGACACAGTCCCCTAAGTGGGGCCTCATCAGCTCTGACAAGTTGTTGGAAAGTAGGAACAGTTCTGTTGACAGAGCCTCTGTTTGTCAAAAGGCCAAAGTCTGTATTTTAATGTTTAACATACTTGTAAAATGTCAGGCCAGCTTTAAGTGTTGACTAAATTAGAGGCAGACTGAATCTTTGAAAAAATTTTCCAGAGAGACATAGTAATTCTTGTCATCCCAGCACTTGAGGGTGGCGGTAGGATCAGGAGTTTAAGGACATCCTTGACTACATAGCAAGTTCAAGACCAGCCTGGACTACATAGACCTGGTCTCAATAAGGGAAACAAAACAAAAAAGCCAGTTTCCACAATTTGCTTTCTTATTCCCAATAACTAAATGAAATATCCAATACAGGTGATAAAAGTGCTCATATTACTGGTGGAAATTAAATGCTCCACTGTTGCTTTATTTCCATCTCCCAAAGGAGACCCCAGGCAACATGAAGGCAGAAGTCACATTCCTCATCACATCACATGTTACCAACACAATAACAGAAACACTTTCTGCTACTGAATTTAAATAACCAAATTCCCTTTACATTGTGAATTTGCTTATAAGGTTTATTTATTTATTTGAGAGAAAGAGGCAGATAGAGAATGGACGCACTAGGGCCTCTAGGCACTGCAAACGAACTCCAGACACATGCACAACCTTGTGCATCTGGCTTACATGGGTACTGGGAATTGAACCTGGGTCCTTAGGCTTCACAGGAAAGTGCCTTAACTGCTGAGCCATCTCTCCAGCCCCCTACTTATAAGGTTCAAATGTCCCTATTATCTCAGTACTTGGCACATGAACCCAAGAGGTAAGGTGAGGGGAGTGTCCCCTATCCACCTCTTTGTTTTACATATAAATACAAGTAGAACAAGATAGGTGAGGATGCATGAGATCTGACCATTAACTTGACAGATCATTATTATGCCCAAGCTCAGTTCTGGATTTCAACCCTGGTCCCAAAGACTATGCCCAAGTTTTTGTTGTTGTTCTGTTGTTTTTTTTAAAAAAATTTTTTTGAGGTAGGGTCTCACTCTATCACTCAGGTTGACCTAAAATTCACTGTGTAGTCTCAGGGTGGCCTCGAACTCACAGCAGTCCTCCTACCTCTGGGATTAAAGGCGTGCACCATCACGCCCAGCAATGCTCAAGTTTTTTTTTAAAAATATTTTATTTTTATTTATTTATCTGAGAGAGATACAGAAATAGGCATGGAGAGAGAGAGAGAGAGAGAGAATGGGCACACCAGGGCCTCCAGCCACTGCAAACGAACTCCAGACGCATGTGCCTCCTTGTGCATCTGTCTTACATGGGCCCTGGGGACTCGAGCCTCGAACCAGAGTCCTTAGGCTTCACAGGCAAGCACTTAACTGCTAAGCCATTTCTCCAGCCCGATGCCCAAGTTTTATACCCTCTGACCCACACTTCTGCCACTTGCTGTGGTCTCTCTGGGCGCTGGTTTCCACAGGACCAAATGCTTGGGATGGATGACTTAGGGCCTCAGCGGTGGACACTAGTTTGTTCTTTCCTCCTCTGCAATTCCTCCCGCCGTTTTGCCTGTTGTTCACTCATGCAATCCCGGAAGGCCTGCACTTGTGGCTGGCACTGGCGCCAATCTTGATGCTGGGCCATGCACTCTTGCACTGCGAAATGGGAGGCAGCGCAGCCAGAGCGGGTGATCAGCTGGTCCAGGGGGTCTTCTTCCTCAGCATCCTTTTTCACCTGCCGGGTCCAGGTATGGCCTTGAGGGGCTGAAGTTGACATCCTGAGGAGTCTAGAATATCAACACAGGGTTGAAGCACAGATACAATTTTAAGTGCTTTGCATTATAAATAGCATAGACTAAACTACTCTGTATAGCCACTTATGTGTCTGCCTCCTTAGAAGTCTGTGCCTTTTTTTTTTTTAATACTTTTATTTGCAAGCACAGAGAGACAGGAGATGGGGGGCGGGGGTAATGGGTAAGCCAGGACCTCTAAATTAACTCCAGATATATGAACCACTGCATCTGGCTTTATGTGGGTACTGGAGAATCGAACCCAGGTTGTTGGGACTTTGCAGGAAAGCTCCTTAATCTCTGAGCCACTATTTTCAGCCCAACTGTACCTCTTTGAGGTCAGATAATGCTGAAGCCTGACTGATTGTGGTGTTCTAAAGCAGGAGGCCAGGCAGACAAAGACCTGCAGAATGGCTTTAACTGGACTGACGAGATAAAGCTCAAAGAGATTGGCTCAAAGGATTCTGCTACTTGAATGCAACTTAGGCAAAACATCGCCTTCTCCCATTTACCTCCAAAGACCTAACCTTTTTTCTTGTTCCCTAGTCGCCGTATTCCTTGCCAGAAGACTCAAGTTCAATCCAAATGAGTAGGTTTAATACACGGGAAGAGTGGAGAGAGTTCAGTGTGGCTGCAGCACAAAACACAAGGAGGCCAGGGCAAGAGATGAATCTATGGGGTATGAATGAGACCACTGTAGTTGGCGATATGCAAATGTGACTGGTCTTTACCCCGGACTGTTTCCCCAACGTTATCTGCTTCAAAACACCCAGCAGAAGGAGGAAGGAGTGAGGAGGAGCCTAAGAGAGGCTTGAAGAGAAATGACATTAGCTTTTGCCCAAGTTTTACTATGACGGCTGGCTGAAAAGGTATAGAAGGACTCTTTAATGCCTCTTCTCGGTTCCATTCATTTAAAAGGATTACTGAGAACCTACTATGCCAGTTACTATGATAGAGTATCCAGGAGTGACCACGTAAGAGAGCTAGCTCCTCTCTCATGGAATTTACAAGCTGGGCAATAGGCAATTTACAACAGTATTTACAGACAGCTAGGACTGGGAACACAAAGGCAGGAGTAAATAAGGAAGGCTTCCTGGAGGAAGTGATTTCTAAGGTTAAACTCAAAGGATGAATAGCCAGAGATGGTAAGAGTATTTATGCCTAGACGAAGAGATACAGAATTTGATACATGGAGAGGAATCAAACATTCAGAGGCTGGGCTGAGTGTTTAACTCACTTGTAGAGAAAATGTCCAACATGTGCAAAGCCATACTGAATTTTATCCCTGGAACCACAAAATGACAATGGCAAAGTCAGGCATGGTGGCGCACACCTTTAATCTCAGCACACGGGCAGCGAGGCAGGAAGATCACTGTGAGTTGAAGGGCACCTGAAACTACATAGTGAATTTCAGGTCAGCCTGGGCTAAAGTGAGACCCTACCTTGAAAAACAAAAACAAAACAAAACAAAACAAACAAAAAAAAAAAATGGGGCTGAGAAATGGCTTAGTGGTTAAGGCATTTGCCTGTGAAGCCAAAAGGATCCCGGTTCGATTCTCCAGGACCCATATAAGCCAGATGCACGAGGGGCACATGCATCTGGAGTTCATTTGCAGTGGCTGGAGGCCCTGGCATGCCCATTCTCTCTGTCTCTCCCCCTTGCAAATAAATAAATAAATAATTTAAAAAATGGCAAAACCTTTCAGTGACTGGAAAAAACATATAACATCAAGACACGAGGGCTAGAGAGATAGCTTAGCAGTTAAGGCGCTTGCCTATGAAGCCTAAGGACCCAGGTTCAATTCCCCAGTACCTAGGTAAGCCAGATGCACAAGGTGCAGGGGCTAGAGGTCCTGGCATGCCCATTCTTTTTTTTTTTTTTTTCCCCTCTCTCAAATAAATCAAATATTTAAAAAATGAAAAAAGAGCTAGAGAGATGGCTTAGCAGTTAAGACGATTGCCTGCAAAGCCAAAGGATCCTGGTTTGATTCTCTAGGACCCATGTAAGCCAGATGCACAAGGGGGTATATGCATCTGGAGTTCTTTTGCAGTGGCTGGGTGTCCTGGCGTGCCCTTTCTCTCAAATAAATATTTTTTTAAAAAGAAAGAAATGAGGGCTTGAGAGATGGCTCAGCAGTTAAGGCACTTACCGGCAAAGAGTAAGGACTGGGTTTAATTCCCCAGTACCCAGATAAAGACAGATGCACAAGGTGGCATTTGCAGAGGCTGGTGGCCATGGTGCTCCCGTTCTCTCTCTCTCAAATAAATATCACTTTTATTTAAAAAAATTATTTATTACAGAGAGAATGGGATAAATACAGTGAGTTCTTTTTTAAATTTCTGTTTATTTATTTAAGAGAGAGAAAAAGAAAGAGGCAGACAGGGAGAGAGAATAGGTGTGCCAGGGCCTCTAGCCACTGCAAACGAACTCCAGATGCAGGGCCACCTTATGCTGCTGGCTTACATGGGGTTCTGCGGAATCAAACCTGAGTCCTTTGGCTTTGCAGGCAAGCACCTTAACCTCTAAAGTCTCCAGAACCGCCCCCCCTTTTTTTTTTTTTTTTTTCAGTGAGCTCTTTAAAGGCCAGGAACAAATCTCTTTAAGAGCAAGGACGGTAGGTCCCAGCACCGTGCACTACAGGTCACCCGTTCAGTTTCCTCCTCAGTAGAAGCTAACTGAAGAACTGAAGATGGGCTTAATGAAGAAGTGTTTTCGAAGCCGGGCGTGGTGGCGCACGCCTTTAATCCCAGCCCTCGGGAGGCAGAAGTAGGAGAATCGCCATGAGTTCGAGGCCAGCCTGAGACTACATAGTGAATTCCAGGTGAGCCTGGACCAGAGTGAAACCCTACATCGAACCCCCCCCCCAAAAAAAAAAGTGCTTTCGGCCACAGTAAGAGTTGGCCAACAGTCCTGCAGTCTAATAACCCCCATCCCACCCCCCAAACATTGCCTTCAGCATTCCCGGACTAAAAATGACCTGGACTAGACAAGAACAGGCAGCAGAGAAAAGCGGGGAGCCAGGTCACGGCGGCGCCTCTTCCGCTTGGGTCAGGACGCATGCGCGCAGCACTCCCGCGAGAGGACAGGCACGCGCGCCGTCCGGCCCGAGGGCCTTGCGATCTCGCGCTTCTCCCACCGGAAGCAGCCTTCCTGGGAACGCGCACGCGGAAGGGCGGGGAACCCCGCGCATTCTCATTGGTGAACTCAGTGCAGGTCCCGCCCTCCGTCCTCGCGCAATCTTTTTGAGGGAACAACTTCCGGAAAGAGGCCGGAAGAGAGGTGGAGGCGGGGTCAGGGTGGCGGCGACTTTGAAGTTTCGAAAGGTGTGTCTTGAAGCGTTCAGGTGAATCCAGGCCCAGAGCAGAAACCGGGGAGGCGGGCTGCGGGTGTTGCCGTGGCGTCAAGACAGCCGTATATAAGGCAGGAAGCTCAAAAATTCAAGGTCATCGTCAGCTTCATAACCTGGCTTACCTAAGTTGCCTGCCACGGTCACAAAAATCAAAGCAAACCCCAGACAGACAAAAGAAATGGGGCTGGAGAGATGGATTAGCAGTTAAGGTGCTTGGCTGCAAAGACAAAGGACTCAGGTTCGATCCCCCACATGCACAAGGGGGCGGATGCATCTGGAGTTCGTAATGCATTGGCTAGAGTCCCTGGCGCACTCATTCTCTCAAATAAATAAAAATAATTTTTTTTTTTAAAGAGAGAAATGACAAAGTGTTATGCCTGGTTTAGAAAACCATGTGGGAGCCTGGCATTATGGCTTATGCCTTTAATCCCAGCACTCGGAAGGCAGAGGTAGGAGGATCACTGTGAGTGCAAGGCCACCCTGAGACTACAGAGTGAATTCCAGGTCAGCCTAAGCAAGAAAGAAGAAAAAAAGAAAGAAAAGAAAAGAAAGAAAGAAAGAAAGAAAGAAAGAAAGAAAGAAAGAAAGAAAGAAAGAAAGACGAAAGAAAGAGCCTGGTGTGGTGGCGCACGCCTTTAATCCCAGCACTTGGGAGGCAGAGGCAGGAGGATCGCTGTGAGTTCGAGGCCACCCTGAGACTACATAGTGAAATCCAGATCAGCCTGGACTAGAGTGAGACCTTACCTCAAAAAAAAAAAAAAAAAAAAAAAGAAAGAAAGAAAGAAAGAAAGAAAGAAAAAGATAACACCACAAAAGGAAATAAGTGTTATAGTAATTAAATCCAATATTTATCAGGAGAAGATATTCCAGGAGAATTTCAGATTTTGATTAAGTTATATTACAGCCCCATCACCTTGTCAGACCCCATCAAATACACCACGTGGGTGGCTGTGTGACTGGTTTGCAGATCTTCCTCAAGCTTCTTGATTCTGGATGGCTTCTGCCAGAGAACTACGAGACAGATCATAAACTTACTTCCAATAATTGGTACTAAAAAGGAAACTTCTGGCCCAGGACTGAAATCATTTGCCTGTGAATAACTGAGAATGCTGTGTGTTCAACTTGGTCAAACACTCATCTCTTCTGAAGTCTGCCAGTTTAACCTGAGCTCAGCAGACACATCCATCCAGAACACATCAGGAAAAGAGAGGAGAGTGTAACCAAACGGTAACGTACAACAAACGAACCAGCACCCTCTCTGCTTCCAGACTGACTTAAAAAAAAAAAAATCCTGTGGGGTGTTTGAGCCTGCTGGGGAGCTGGGTGAAATGGGAACTCCATGCCGGAAGTGGACTTCTTCTGATACTGCTAATTAAGGAATGTGGAACCCTTCCTTCTGAGTCAGCGTGTCGGTACTCAGGCTTATCGGAGGACTTTGAAGATTCCCTAGAATTACACAGCAATAAAAATATCTCTGTGGGACTGTAAAAAAAAAAAACAAAACAAAACAAAACAAAAAAACCCAAAAAGAACCATGTGGGCTACACCCATCAATTGTTAAGGAAGGGCAAAGTCCAGAACAAGAGGTTTCAAACATGCATGGTCTCTCTCTCTCTCTCTCTCTTTTTTTTTTTTTTTTTTTGGCTTTTCAAGGTAGGGTCTCACTCTAGCCCAGGCTGACTGGAATTCACTATGTGTTCTTAGGATGGCCTTGAACTCATGTCAGTCCTTCTACCTCAGTCTCCCTAGTGCTGGGACTAAAGCGTGTGCCACCACGCCCAGCTATGCATGGTCATTTTTAAAATTTTTTTAAGTTTTTATTTTTATTTTTTAATTTATTTGAGAGAGAGGCAGAGAGAGAGAGGGAGGATGGACATGCCAGGTCCTCCAGCCACTGCAAATGAACTCCAGACGCATGTGCCACCTTGTGCATATGGCTTACATGGGTCCTGGAGAATCAAACCTGGGTCCTTTGGTTTTGCAGGCAAGTGCCTTAACAGCTAAGACATCTCACCAGCCCCTCATTATTTTTTTAAAATATTTTATTTATTCGAGAGGGAGAGAACGAAAGAAGAGGCAGGTAGAGAGAATGGACGTGCCAGGGCCTCCAGCCACTGCAAATGAACTTCAGACACATGTGCAGCCTTGTGCATCTGGCTTATGTGGATACTGGGGAATTGAACTTGGGTCCTTAGTCTTTACCTTAAAGGCTAAGCCATCTCTCCACCCCTACATGGTCATTATTTTTCATTCTCTAAAGAGAACAAACATGCCCTGAGTACTCCTTGTCAAAACTAAGACAGAGCCGGGCGTGGTGGCGCACGCCTTTAATCCCAGCACTCGGGAGGCAGAGGTAGGAGGATTGCCGAGAGTTCGAGGCCACCCTGAGACTACATAGTGAATTCCAGGTCAGCCTGGACCAGAGTGAGACCCTACCTCGCAAAACCAAAAAAAAACTAAGACAGGAGTGTGTGTGCCCATGAGGGTCCACCACTCCCTGAGCATCTGCAGGCCGTTAATGTAGGCTGAGGAGAGAGACATTTTCTTCAGTGATATAGTCATTAATAAGTTGCACATGCCTCCTGTAACCAATCCTAACTAAACTCATTGAGTCATCCTCCCTCCCCCCAAAAAAGGACAAGAAAGGGGACTAGTGGGAAGAGGAAGGACATCAGAGGCAGTGGGAGGAGGGCAAGAGAGATTGGGGGGAATATGATCAAAATACATTATGTACATATATGAAAATGTCATGAAATCCATTAGGTAACTAATATATGCTAATAAGAACTTAAATAAGGGTTAATGGTTGGACAAGGGAAATTGGAAACCAGACTTTTGGCAGAGTAGTCATTTAGGAAATATTTATTGGTCAACAGATATTTGCCTAAGTTCCATACTTCCACCATTTGTTATATGAGATAGAGCTTGTTTCCCCAGGCCCTTGGTGCTGCATAGATTCATAGGATGATGATTCTGTTTGAAGCAGTGCAAAACACCTACCTTGCCCAGGCCTTGTACAGCATGCTCAGTGGGGCTCAGGTGTAAAGTTTAAGTGATGGCTCCTGCCCTTCAGGAAGCTGACATCTTGGGCAGGGAAGTTGGCTCAGTTATACAAGCTTGCTTGCAAAGCCTGACAGCCTGGGTTCACTTCCCTAGTACCCACCTTAAGCCAGAGGTACAAAGTGGTGTGTGGTCATTTGAATCTATGGCCCCCAATATATTCAGTGTTTTATTAGTTTATAGTTTGCTTCTGCAGCCACCTCCTGGAGGCAAAGTCACTAGGTGGATCTTAAGGTGTGGTGGTGGGTTTAGGATTTCAATCGAAAGATATGCAAAGTGTGCCTAGTTGGAGTTTCTGAGGTGTGCTGTGCTGTGTGGCTTTTCTCTCTCGCCTGGTCCTGTAAAAGACAGGACAGCTTCTTCTGCCCTTATGGAACTTCCCCTGGATCTGTAAGCTTCAATAAATAAATCCCTTCCTCCATAACTGTGCCTGGTCTGGAAGTTCATCTCAGCAAACCTAAAGCTGTCTGCTACATGGCGCATGTATTTGGAGTTTGTTTGCAGCCACAAGAGGCCCTGGCTTGTCCATATTTCTCTCTCTTTCTTTGTTTCTCATTCTGCTTGCAAATAAATAAAAATATTTTTAGACATTTTGATTGACTTGTTTTAGAGAGACTGAGGGTGGGGAGTGGGCACTCCAGGGCCTCTAACCACTCCACAAGCATGTGCCACCTTGTGCATCTGTCTGATGTGGGTACTGGGGAATTGAACATGGGTCCTTAGTCTTCACAAGCAAGCATCTTAACTGCTAAGCTATCTCTCCAACCCCCCCTTTTTTTTTCGAGGTAGGATCTCACTGTGTCCCAGGCTGACCTGGAATTCACTCTGTAGTTTCTTTCTTCCCCTTCTTCTTCTTCTCTTCCTCCTCCTCTTCCTCCTCCTTCCTCCTTCCTTCTTCTTTCTTCTTTTTTTGGTTTTTTGAAGTAGGGTTTTGCTCTAGCTCAGGCTGACCTGGAATTCACTATGAAGCCTCAGGGTGGCCTTGAACTCATAGCAATCCTCCGAATGCTGGGATTAAAGGTGTGCGCCACTACACCCGGCTTTTTAAAAAATATTTTAAATTAATTATTTATTTATTTGAGAGTGATTAGAAGAGAGAGAGAATGGGTGCACCAGGTCCTCCAGCCATTGCAAACAAACTCCAGATGCATGCGCCACCTTGTGCATCTGGCTTATATGGGTCCTGGGGAATCGAGCCTCGAACCGGTGTCTGTGGGCTTCACAAGCGCTTAACCGCTAAGCCATCTCTCCAGGCCCCCACTCTGTAGTTTCTATGTGGCTTCGAACTCGTGATCCTCCTACCTCTGCCTCCTGAATGCTGGGATTAAAGGTGTGCATCACCAAGCCCGACCTAAAAATATTTTTTATGGGGCTGGAGAGATGGCTTAGTGGTTAAGGCATTTACCTGCAAAGCCAAAGGATCCGGTTCAACTCTCCAGGACCCACGTAAGCCAGGTGCACAAGGAGGTGCGTACATCTGGAGTTCGTTTGCAGTGGCTAAAGGCTCTGGCATTCCCTTTCTCTCTTTCTCTTTCTCTCTGCCTCTCTGTCTCTCTCACTCTCAAATAAGTAAATAAAATATATATATTTATTTATTTATTTTTGGTTTTTCGAGATAGGGTCTCACTCTAGCTCAGACTGACCTGGAATTCACTATGTATTCTCAGGGTGGCCTTGAACTCACAGCGATCCTCCTACCTCTGCCTCCCGAGTGCTAGGATTAAAGGCGTGCGCCACCATGCCCGGCTATTTTTTTTTTTGAGAACTCATGTTCAGTTCTCCAGGTCCCACACAGTGACCCAAGTGTGCAGTGTCACACATGTGCCACAAGGGGCGCGCACACATCTGGAGTTCATTCACACCAGGCTGAAGGTCTTCCTGGAGTGCCCATTCTTCTCTCTGCCTCACTCTCTCTCAAAAATAAAAATAAAAAAGAAAATCTTTCACAGAGATTTGTTACCATGGTGATTCTAAATCCTGTCAAATTTACAACACTGTCTATAAAATTTTTCAGGGCCGGAGAGATGGCTTAGCAGGTAAGGCTCATGCCTGCGAAGCCTAAGGAACCAGGTTCAATTCTCCAGGTCCCATGTAAGCTAGATATACATGGTGGCATATGCATCTAGAGTTTGTTTGCAGTGGCTGGAGGCCTTGACACACCCATTCTCTCTCTCTCTCTCTCTCTCTCTCTCTGTCTGTCTGTCTCTCTAACTCTTAATAAATAAATAAAAATAAAATCTTTTTTAAATTTTTCAAAAAAAGCTGGGTGTGGCGGCGCACGCCTTTAATCCCAGCACTTGGGAGGCAGAGGTAGGTGGATCTTTTGTGAGTTCAAGGCTACCCTAAGACTACATAATGAATTCCAGGTCAGCCTGGGCTAGAGAATAAGACCCTACCTCAAAACACAAAAACATTAAAAAAAAAAAAAAAAGAAAAGAAAGAAAATTGCACGAGGGCTGGAGAGCTGGCTCAGCAGTTAAGAGCACTTCCTATACAAGATGAGGGCATGAGGAGGCTTCATAAGTTTGCTGCTCAGGATCCACATAAACATCTGGGTGTGGCCATGCACATCTGCAACCCCAGTCCCTTAGGGAAGAAGAGATGTGGGGAACTGCTAGAGCTCTTGAAAACCTGGCAAACTCTGGGATCAGTAAGAGACCCTACTCAGGAAAGAATGGGTGAGAGAGCAATGGGGTTGGGCACCCACATTCTGCTCCAGCCTCCTCAGGTGACCCACAGTGCCACAAGTGTGCACATGAGCACTACATGGATACATATGCCTGTATCACACACACACCACATCAAACACATGTGCGTGCATGCACACACACACACATGCACACACAAACCTACTATAGACCATTGACATTTATAGTTAACCAAGAAAATTGGGAAAATAAATTGTAGTAGACACATGTAATGTGTAGAGCTAGGTTGGGATAGTGACACTCCAACATAGGATTAAAACTAAATGTGCACGATCAGACGAGCTAGAATCACATAGTCGCGTTACGTGACCCGTGTGTTTTGGTCAGTCAATAACGTGTCTTTCGGCTACCATAGCAAGATAACAATGGTGGCAAAGCAGGAACATACATCTAGTACCCAGCGTTAAATTCAGGTGATAGGACTCGCTAAAGGCTATTTGTAATCATTTTATGTATATCTTGGCATTTCAAAGCAGAATGTATAGAAGAAAAGACTGATAAGCTGGGCACTGTGGAGCATGCCTGTAAGCAGAGCTCTTGAGAGGTACAGACAGGATCGGGGAGTTCAAGGCCAGCTATCTACAGAACAAGTTCAAGGCTAGCCTAGGTTACATGAGACTCTGTCTCTCAAGGTTTCTTTTTTTTTTAAATTATATTTATTTTTTATTAGTTATGTATATAATGTGAATACTGTCATGTTGGTACCATTAAGATTTCTTTCAATGTGACACGTCTGACTAACCACAGGATGCCACCAAACTGTTTCTTATGATGTTCCAAGGAGCTGCACTTACCCAAGGGCCTTTAACCTGTGATCTCTCCCATGGCAGTACTTCAAAGTTTCCAGAAATCCTGAAGGACAATGAAAATGCACTCAATAATTAAGATCTCTTTATATCCAAAAAACACAGCTTCTCACATTTCATCAGAAAAAAGGTTTCAAAGTCATAATAATCTCATCCCTGAAAAATCAATATTCTCTTATTACAGTTCATCTATTCCTTTTAAAAAACTATTAGAAGGAGCCGGGCGTGTTGGCACACATGCCTTTAATTCCAGCACTTGGGAGGTAGAAGTAGAAGGATCATAGTTAGTTCCAGGCCATGCTGAGACTACATAGTGACTTCCAAGTCAGCCTAAACTAGAGTGAGACCCTACCTTGAAAAAAAAAAAAAAAGACTATTAGAATATCTATACACACAGTACTTTCTGAGCCAGTGTATCCAGATCTGGCTACAGGCCTTTCATTAAATGAGTTTTTGTAACAAAGCACATATAGCTAAAAGTTCACTGACTGGATTTGGAAGTGCCTCCTTCCAGAAACCAAGTGTCCATTAAACTCTCGGCTCACTATCCACAGCAGTCAGGAAGCAAGAAGCACCAATAGCTTAGTGCTCTGGTCTTTTTAAAAAAATATTTTTAAACTTTATTTATCGGAGAGGGAGAAAGAGGAAGATAGAATGAGCCCACCAGGGCTACCAGACACTGCAAATGAACTCCAGATGCATGCACCACCTCGTGCATCTGGCTTACGTGGTTCCTGGTGACTTGAATCTGGGTCCTCTGGCTTCGCAGGCAAGTGCCTTAACTGCTAAGCCATCTCTCCAGCCCCTTGCTTGTCTTTTAGTAGTGATGGGAGCATGAAAACCACACAGGCTTCTAATGGAAAACTCAAAGTAAAGGGTTTGGTTACATTTGTAAAACTTACATATGAAGGGTGGTCTGCAAAGCCTTAGACTGGGCCCTGGAAGAAAGAGTGGCCACTTGTTAAAATATAGGCCCACTGCTCTTCAGTAGATCTGTGTTCTTGCTTGGTAGTTCACAAGACAGAGCGGGGCTGCAGTGGGTGAGCCAGGCCTGGGAATGCCTTTCCTGATCAGTTCCTAGCAGAGTAGCTTGACTGTTAGACTGAATGCATGGCTAATCCTCCAACCTATACAAGGACTTAAGAAGAGATGAGTAAAAGAGTTCCTAAGACTCCTCAGCTCCCTGAACTTAAAATTGGACTTTGGGGGCTGGAGAGATGGCTTAGCAGTTAAGGCACCTGCCTGCGAAGCCTAACAACCTGGGTTTGATTCCCTAGTACTCATGTAAAGCCAGATACACGAAGTGGCCCATGCGTCTGAAGTTTGTTTGCAATGGGGATAGAGGCCCTGGCATGCCCATTCTCTCCCTTCCTTCCTTTCTCTCTCTCTCTCTTTTTTTTTTTTTTTTTTTTTTTTTTTTTGGTTTTTGAGGTAGGGTGTCACTCTAGCTCAGGCTGACCTGGAATTTACTATGTAGTCTCAGGGTACCTCGAACTCTCAGCGATCCTCCTACCTCTGCCTCCCGAGTGCTGGGATTAAAGGCATGTGCCACTACGCCCACCTTCTTTTGTATATATAATTTATTTGCAAACAGAGAGAGATAGAAGAGAGACAGACAGAGACAATGGGCATGCCAGGGCCTCCAGCCACTGCAAATAAACTCCAGATACATACGCCACTTTGTGCATCTGTTCGTGGGCACTGGAGAATCAAACTCTGATTGCTAGGTTCTGAAGGTGCCTCTCTCTCTCTCTTTACCTACCTCTAAGAAAGGAAGGAAGAAAGAGAGAAGGAGAAAGGAAGAGAGAAAGGAGAAGGAAGGAAGGAAGGAAGGAAGGGAGGGGGAGGGAGGGAGGGAGGGAAGGAGGGAGGGAGAGAAAAAGAAAGAAAAAAGAATATTCACTGGTGGTAGTCAAATGAGCTAAAGAGATCTCTTAAATGGCTTTTTCTAAATTTCAGCACGTGGGTATAGCATGTAGATATTTCATGTAAGCAACCAAAGATATGGGAAGCAAGAAAACATCAAAGGCAAGTCGGGCGTAGAGGCATACACCTTGAAAAATTTTTTTATTTGTATTTATTTATTTGAGAGCAACAGACAGAGAAAGAGGCAGAGAGAGAAAGAGAGAGAGAATGGGCATACTGCAGCCTCCAGTCACTGCAAATGAACTTCAGATGCATGAGCTACCTTGTGCATCTGGTTTATATGGGTCCTGGGGAATAGAGCCTCAAACCGGGGTCCTTAGGCTTCACAGGCAAGCGCTTAACCATTAAGCCATCCCTCTAGCCCCGAGGTGCACACCTTTAATCCCAGCACTAGGGAGGCAGAGGTAGGAGGATTGCTGTGAGTTCAAGGCCACCCTGAGACTACACTGTAAATTCCAGGCCAGCCTGGGCTCGAGCGAGACCTTACCTTGAAAAAACAAAAAAAAAAAAAAAGAGAAAGCATCAAAGGCTAAACAATAAAAGTAACATGACATTTTCTCTTGTTTTTGCAACTTTTTGGATTTATTTATTTATTTATTTATTTGCAGAAAGAATGGACACACCAGAGCCTGTAACCACTGCAAATGAACTCCAGATACATGCCCCACTTTGTGCATATGGCTTTATGTGGGTGCTGTGGAATCGAACCCAGGTCCTAAGGCTTTGCAAGCAATCATCGTAACCACTGAGCTATCACACCAGCCACTTTCTCTTGTTTTTCCAGAAAGTTATTGGAAGGACATGTATTTGATGTGAATTATTGCAGGTTTTTCCCATCAGGACTTGTGGGAGGGTTGTTTGTTTTTATTTTGAGGTAGGGTCTCACTCTAGCCCAGGCTGACCTGGAATTCACTATGTAGTCTCAGGGTGGCCTCAAAATCACAGCGATCCTCCTACCTCTGCCTCCAGAGTCCTGGGATTAAAGGCGTGCGCCACCACATCCGTCATGGACTTGTGGTTTTGAGTGAGGGAATGGATGCTCAGCTAAAGATCTGGTTACCTAAAGATGCTAGCTAGCTGCATGGTGACCTTCAAAGGCCACATAGGAAATATGAAAAGGCTTCTCTGTGGGCAGACAGATTATTGCAAAGATAGAAACAGAAGCTAGTAATTACAAATGCATAAATAATTCATTCCACTGGCCATTTGGATGAGCTGTTATTTCCTCAAGGACTTGAAAGTCCTTTGCTGGTCATGGTGGGTTTTTTGTTTGTTTGTTTGTTTGTTTGTTTCCCAAAGTATGTGGTCTCACTCTAGCCCAGGCTGACCTGGAATTAGTCTCAGGTTAGCCTCACACTCACAGTGATCCTCCTACCCCAGCCTCCCAAGTGCTGGGATTAAAGGCATGTGTCACCACATCTGGCTGTTTTTTTTTTTGGTTTTGCAAGGTAGGGTCTCACTCTGGTCCAGGCTGACCTGGAATTAACTATGTAGTCTCAGGGTGGCCTCGAACTCTCAGCAATCCTCCTACCTCTGCCTCCCAAATGCTGGGATTAAAGGCATGCGCCACCACGCCCGGCTGTTTTTGTTTTTTTGAGACAAGTTCTCATGTAGTCCAGGCTGGCCTCAAACTTGCTATGTAGCCAAAGATGACCCTTAACTCCTGGTCCTCCTGCCATTACTTCCATGCCTGTTTTTTTTTTTTGGTTGTTTGTTTTTTTCAAGGTAGGGTTACACTTTATCTCAGGCTGCCCTGGAATTCACTATGTAGTCTTAGCGTAGCCTCAAACTCACAGCAGTCCTCCTACCTATGCCTTCCAAATGCTGGCATTAAAGGTGTGCGCCACCATGCCTGGCTCAAAATTTTCTTTTTTAAAATATATTTCAGGGTTGGAGAGATAGCTTAGGAGTCAAGGCATTTGCCTGTGAAGCCTAAGAACTCACATTCAAATCTCCAGGTTCCGCCGGGTGTGGTGGCACACACCTTTAATCCCAGCACTCAGGAGGCAGAGGTAGGAGGATTGCCATGAGTTTGAGGCCATCCTCAGACTACATAGTGAATTCCAGGTCAGCCTGGGCCAGAGTGAGACCCTACCTCAAAAAACAAACAAAAAAACAAAAAAATCTCTAGGTCCCAGACGCAGTGACACAGCGCACAATGTGGCACATGTGCCATGAGGAGGCGCATGTGTCTGGAGTGTGTTTATAGCAGAGGCTGAAGGCCCTGATGCACCCATTCTCTCTCTCTCTCAAAATAAAAACAATAATAAAAATATTTTAAAATATATTTTATTTATTGATTTTTTGACAAAAGAGAGAGGCAGATAGAGAGAATGGGCATGCTGGGCCTCTAGCCACTGCACAAAGTGGCACATGCATTTACAGTTCATTTGAAGTGGCTGGAGGCCCTGGTGTGCCATTCTCTTTATCATCTATCTGTCT
Source organism: Orientallactaga sibirica (assembly GCA_036365145.1). NCBI lineage: Eukaryota > Metazoa > Chordata > Mammalia > Rodentia > Dipodidae > Orientallactaga > Orientallactaga sibirica. The sequence goes on from JAEOAD010000055.1 coordinate 1,428,163, forward strand.
GTCTGTCAATCTAATCTATCTTTCTTCTATCTCTCTGTGTGCAAATAAATAAATAAAACAGGGCCTGGAGAGATGGCTTAGCAGTTAAGCACTTGCCTGTGAAGCTTAAAGACACCAGTTCTAGGATTGATTACCCAGAACCCACATAAGCTAGATGCACAAGGGGGTGCATGCATCTGGAGTTCGTTTGCAGTGGCTAGAGGCCCTGGCGCACCCATTCTCTCTCTATCTGCCTCTTTCTCTCTGTCTGTCACTTTCTTTTTTTTTTTTTTTTTTTTTTTTTTGAGGTAGGGTTTCACTCTGGTCCAGGCTGACCTGGAATTCACTATGCAGTCTCAGGGTGGCCTCGAACTCACGGCGATCCTCCTACCTCTGCCTCCCGAGTGCTGGGATTAAAGGCGTGCGCCACCACGCCCGGCTCTGTCTGTCACTTTCAAATAAATAAATAAAAAATAAACAAACTATTTTTAAAAATAAACAAAACATTTTATTTTAAAATTTATTTTATTTATTTATTTGAGAGAGAGAGGGAGAGAAATAGGCAGGTAGAGGGAGAGAGATGGGGGGGGGCTCCAGCCACTGCAAATGAACTCCAGATGCACATGCCCCCTTGTGCATCTGGTTTATGTGGGTCCTGGGAAATTGAACCTGGATCCTTTGGCTTTGCAGGCAAGCGCCTTAACCAGTAAGCCATCTCTCCAGGCCTTTAATCCTAGCACTTGGAAAGCTGAGGTAGGAGGTTCACTGTGAGTTCAAGGCCAGCCTTCCATTTGGTTCAGTTAATTCAACACAACTTTTTATTTATTTATTTTATTTTATTTTGGTTTTTCAAGGTAGGGTTTCACTCTGGTCCAGGCTGCCTGGAATTCACTATGTAGTCTCAGGGTGGCCTCGAACTCACAACGATCGTTCTACCTCTGCCTCCCAAGTGCTGGGATTAAAGGCATACGCCACCATGCCCAGCTTATTTCATTTTTTGTTTGAGGATTAGACCCAAGACCTTGTGCATATGAGGCAATCACTCTGCCACTGGCGTGGCTCTTTATATTTTTCAGTGGGGATTCTCACTAAGTTGTCCAAGCTTGTCTCCAATATGTGATCCTCCTGCCTCAGCCTCCCTAGTACCTGGGATTTGGGCATGTGCAACCACACTTAGCTGCTACGTGACTGGGTTGAGGATGGTCCTCTACTCTCTTTGGCATATTGCACTTTTTTTTTTTTTTGCTGTTATTGTTGCTGTTTTACACAGGATTTTATGTAGCCCAGGCTGCATGAGATATGTAACAGAGGATGACTTTGCACTTTTGATCCTCCTGGCTCTGCCTCCCCAGTGCTGAGACCTAGGTATAGGCCACCTCCAAGCTGAATGTGCTTTTCATGTAGTGTTTATGACTCTGCATTGTACTTGGTCACATACCTGTTTCCCTCTCCAGTTCCAGTCTAAGCTTCTTTTTTTATTTATTTTATTATTTTATTTTGTTTTTTCAAAGTAGGGTCTCATAACCTGGCATGGTGGCAATCCTACCTCTGCCTTCCAAGTGCTGGGATTAAAGGCGAGGGCCACCACGCCCAGCTTCCAGTCTAAACTTCTTGAGAGTAATGACTGTGCTTATTCATCCTGCCAGCTCCAGCATTTAGCTTAAGACCCACTATGTAACTGGAGCTCAATAAATACTGGAAGAGCTGGGCGTGGTAGCTGGGCATGGTTGAGGCCCCCCTGAGACTACATAGTGAATTCCAGGTCAGCCTGAGCTAGAGTGAGACCCTACCTCGAAAAACAAAAACAAAAACAAACAAACAAAAAAAACACAGGTAGAGTAAATGTATGGGCCTTCATTGCAAAACATTGAGGATTCAGTAATAAATCATTAGTGACGATTGCTTCTTGGCCTTTGGCTAAGGTCAAGTACAGTAGTGACAGTCTCTGCCCTAAAGACGCTCACAGTACAGCATATGTGTGGCATGTGATTGTGAACTTAATAGTAAATGTCACTTTTCCTTGCAAAATGAACTAATCGAAGTGAGAGAAACTGAACGGGGCGTGGTGGCGCACGCCTTTGATCTCAGCACTCGGGAGGCAGAGGTAGGAGGATCGCTATGAGTTCGAGGCTACCCTGAGACTACATAGTGAATTCCAGGTCAGCCTGTAGTAAAAAAAAGACAGTCTCTAAGTTCTCTCTCCAGATCTCACTCTTGTCCATTACCACTGTCATGCTCACCACCCCCTTTCCGTGGGTTTCCAGAATTGATGTTCTGTTTCTGACATTGGACAGCTGCTCTAAAATCCAGACCCATAAGAGCAGGAGCGCAGCCAGCTTGCTGGTGCTCAACCACTGAGGGGAAGGTGCCCCAGTTTCCAGCAGACAAAGCTTTTTTCCCCTTTAGGATGGAGGAGTGCGTTCTGGGTGAAGGACACGCTCCATCTGCAGCTCCTCAGGCCACTGAAATCCTGCACTGGGCCTTGTTCCTTGCCTCTCGGGTGCCCCCATGTGGCTGCTGGTGAGTACTGCCTCTAGGCCTGAAAGTGCCATTAGCATTCAGCCAGACGCAGTACTCAGCAATAGATAAAGGATTTTTTTTTTTTTTTTTTTTTTTTTGTTGACTCTCTCTCTTTTTTTTTTTTTTTTTTTTTTTTTTTTTTTTGGTTTTGCGAGGTAGGGTCTCACTCTGGTCCAGGCTGACCTGGAATTAACTATGTAGTCTCAGGGTGGCCTCGAACTCTCAGTGATCCTCCTACCTCTGCCTCCCGAGTGCTGGGATTAAAGGCGTGCGCCACCACGCCCGGCCTGTTTTTATTTAAATATATTTTATTGCCGGGCGGGTGGCGCACGCCTTTAATTCCAGCACTCGGGAGGCAGAGTTAGGAGGATTGCCCTGAATTTGAGGCCACCCTGAGACTACATAGCGAATTCCAGGTCCAGCCTGGGCTAGAGTAAACCATAAATAAATAATAAATAAATAATAAATAAATAAATAAATAAAATATATTTTATTTATTGGGCTGGAGAGATGGCTTAGTGGTTAAGGCACATGCTTGCGAAGCCTAAAGACCCAGTTCGATTCTCCAGGTCCCACGTAAGCCAGATGCACAAGGGGGCACACACTTGTCTGGAGTTCATTTGCAGTGGCTGGAGGCCCTGGCATGCCACATTCTCACTCTCCCTCTCTCTCTTTCCCTCTTTCTATCTCTAATAAACAACTAACTGAAAGACCCTAAAACCAAAGTATAGGCTTCAGCTGCCTTGTAGGCTTCAGGCTAATCTCAGGTCAGGTTCCCAGAATGTAAGTAAGAACAAACAGTTACTGGAAAGACCATACTGACCCAATACAACAAGCCAATTTGACAGAATAAGCTAAACGTTCCTAAGCTGCTGCATAATCAATCATATTAGAAATCTCCCTTCCCTTTGTTTGAACCCAATAAAAGCTTCTCCCAAACATAGCTCGAGGCTCTTGTACGGATCCACTGTGTTGGTGAAGTCAAGAGTCCGAGCTTGAGCCTGAACTAAAGTGCTTTGCTTTTGCATGTGTCTGGACTCTTTGGTGGTCTCTGGGGGGGGGGCGTGAACTGGGCACAACACTAAGTAAATAAACAAACAAACAAACAAATAAATAAATATAAAATCTTAAATATATATTTTTTTATTTATTTATTTATTTATTTATTTATTTGAGAGATAGAAAGAGGCAGAGAGAGAGAATGGGTGCACTCGGGCCTCCAGCCACTGCAGACAAACTCCAGATGCATGCACCCCCTTGTGCATCTGGATTATGTGGGTCCTGGAGAGTCAAACCAGGATCCTTTGGCTTTGTAGGTGAACACCTTAATTGCTAAGCCATCTCTCCAGCCCAGGTAAAGGTTTTTTGTGTAAGATGACTCTGTGCACATAGTTTTGTACTCTGTGATTTTACTTTTCTTTTTTAAAAATATTTTATTTACTTATTTATTATTTGAGAGAGAGGGCCTCTAGCCAGTGCAAACAAACTCCAAACGCATGCACTATCTTGTGCATCTGGCTTTGCGTGGGCACTGGGGAACTGAACCTGGGTCCTTTGGCTTTGCAGACAAGAGTCTTAACCACTAAGCCATCTCTCCAACCTAGTTTTCTTTTTCTTTTTCTTCTTTTGGTTTTTGTAAGTAAGATCTCACTGTAGGTCCAGGCTGACCTGGAACTCACCATGTTATCTTAGTGTAGCCTCAAACTCATGGTGATCCTCCTACCTCTGCTTCTAAAATTCTGGGATCAATGGCATGTGCCACCATGCCCAACTTTTCTTTTCTTTTTTTAAAATTTATTTATTTATTTGAAAGAGAGAAAGAGGCGGGGGGTGAGAGAATGGACATGCAAGGGCTTCCAGCCACTGCAAATGAACTTCAGATGCATGTGCTGCCTTGTGAATCTGACTTACGTGGGTCCTGGAGAATCGAACCGAGATCCTTTGGCTTTGCAGGCAAATGCCTTGACCACTAAGTCATCTCTCCAGCCCCTCTTTTCTTTTCTTTTTTTTTTTTTTTTTTTTTTTATTTGAAAGAGACAGAGAGGAAGAGGCAGAAAATGGGCATGTCAGGGCCTCTCAGCTGCTGTGAACGAACTTCAGACGTGTGTGTCCCCCTTGAGTGCATGTGCGACATTGCGTGCTTGCGTCACTTTTGTGTCTGGCTAAATGTGGGACCTGGAGATTTGAAAGAGCGTTCTTAGGCTTCACAGGCAAATTATAGTATTTGAGTTGGGGAGGGCTTTACTTCTCTGTCCAATATGTTAATCTGTTCTTGGCATACCTTATCCTGGAACATAGGAACCTTAGGGTTTTTATCAAATTAGAGCATATGCAAGCGGGCCCTATTTCTGACCAATGTGTTAATCTCTTGTCTGCAAACCTTAGCAGGGGACAAATGGACCTTAGAGTTTTTAATAAAATTATAGCATATGGACATTGGTCCCGACCAATGTGTTAATCTGAAGTCTGCATCTACTTTCTCTAAGCTTCTGCTATTTCTTTTTCATTCCCTTTTACCCTGTTGAGATCCTTATGATACTAAGCAAAGGCAGAAAACAACCATAGCAAACATTTCTGCATGATAAATTCCCTTGATTATCCAGCCCTTACTTTTTAAAAAATATTTTATTTCCTGTTTCTCTTTCATTGCAAAACCTTGACTAGAGGCTCCCCCAGGTCTGCCACAACCTCATAATCTGGCCTTGTAAACATTTAAAATAAGATTCTTATGTCAACCCCTAAAAATAAATAAATAAATAACAAATGGATAAATAAATAAATAAATAAATAAATAAATAAATAAATAAATAAATTGTATTTAGCCAGGGCATGTGCCACCATGCCTGGCTCTAACTAAATAATTTCTTTTCTTTTCTTTTTTGGACAAGAGTGTAACCTTACCTCAAAAAAAATTAGAAAAAGAAATTAAATAGAGTAATACATAAACATTCTTGTCCCATTATTCTTAAATACCTCAAGAAGCATTTGCTACGATGCAGGACCCTCTCCTGCATAACACTGTAGCTATCAGAAGTGTTATCCAGTCTGTAGACTGCACTTTAGTTTGGCCAGTTATCCCAACAATGTCCTTTATAATCATCCTTTCCTCTGTGGCCTTGGATCTAAACCAGAGCCATGTGTTCTGCGTATTTACTTTCTGTTTGAAGTCATTTCTCAGCTTTTCCTTGTCTTTCCCTGATGTGTTTATAATATTTGCCAATCTGCGGAAGAACGCTTGGATTGGGGTGGGTTTGGTTGTGTACTTTGGCAAGAACAACACAGAAGTGGTTCTGTGTCCTAAAAGCATCATCCTGGGAGCCACACAGGTGATTTGTAACATAACTGGTGGTGCTAACAGCACAGGAAGACACCAAGCCCATGCAGAAAGTAGCCTGGGGTCACAACCACTCCTCTGTGCTCACTCTGGCAGACAGAGCCTCTACTATGGAGGCTCACAGGAGCCTGGAGCTTAGGACTGGGCCTGGGCCTGGGCCTTGATTTGAGCCTTTGCATCAGCCTATGTCTGGCAGAGCAGGAGACCCTTGACGATATAGGCTCAAGCACACTCCCAGACTAGGGGTGAGCCTTTAGGCAAATCAAGTGAGCTTCCAGCTGATATTCTTGGGACCGTGGTCTTCATCTCACTGAGCTTTAGAGGGGCCTTTCTCCTCAGCACATGCTTATGGCCTTGGCATTGTTTTCTGCAACTTCTCCAGGTGCTGTGCTTCTTGGCAATAGCATGTTCCTCGGGAAGTGGCTGTCTACCCTCTTATGACAGCCCATCTTGTAGTTGGGATTTTTTTTAATTTATTTTTTAGGGCTGGAGAGATGGCTTACCAGGTAAGGCACTTGCCTGCAAACTATAAGGACCCAGGTTCGATTCCCCATACCCATGTAAGCCAATGCACAAGGGGGCACATGCATCTGGAGTTCATTTGCAGTGGCTAGAGGCCCTGGCATGCCTATTCTCTCTCTCTCCCTCTCTTAAATAAATAAATAAATAAATAAATAAATAAATAATTTTTAAAAAGAAAGACTATTTTTATCAGTTCACACATGCATAAAATGTATTTTGAATATATTCACCCACCACCATTGCCTTCCCTTACTCTCCTCCCACTTCTGCTCATTCCTCTTCTCAACTTGTCCCCTTTTTACTTTCATGTCTGTGCTTTGGTCTAATCCTTCCAATTATTGGGGTTACAGGTTTGAGTCACCATACAGCTTATCCTGTATTTTAAATTAAACGCACTTGTTGCACTTCCTAAAAGTAAAACGGGGCTCTGCAACTCTCCCGTTTCTGAGTTGGGTGACCTTTTTTAGGGTCACAGAACCAGCCCCAGTTCTGACTTTTCATTTCTCTTCTCTGAGAGCCTAGGTGAGAAGGAAGGACTACAACTCCCAGAGTGCCCCTGTACAGTTGTCAGGAGCAACCAAGGAATGCAGACTAACAGCCCTGCAGGAGTCTGAGGGCTGACTACCCGGACCCACTGCCAGCCAGCCATGGGCCAGGATTACTACTCGGTGCTCCACATCACTCGCAATTCAGAGGATGCACAGATCAAAAACGCGTAAGTTGTGTGGGAGCCAGGCCTAGATCACCCGCTCCAAACCGCTTTCCTGCACAGTTTAGGGCAGACAAAGGGAACCTCACTCCTCTGGCTTTTTGCATACCTTAGTCTAGCTTGGAGCTGGGTGAGGGGTGCAGGCCAGTAATTTAGACACACCTCAGTCCCTAATTCTGAGCCCTCGCTTTTCTTCTGGTGCCTATGTAAAGGAAAGTGCACGATGCTATGGAAACTTGTATTGGGAGAAGAGACTCTTAGGAGGCTGTCCTGGTAATTAGGGCAAAAAATGAGGCTTAGCCAGGCGAGCTCAGCATTCGGGAGGCAGAGGTAGGAGGATCGCCATGAGTTCGAGGCCACCCTGAGACTACAGAGTGAATTCCACCCTGAGACTACAGAGTGAATTCCAGGTCAGCCTGGGCCAGAGTGAAACCCTACCTCGAAAAACCAAAACAAAACATCCCTGTGTAGCCCAAGGACCCAGGTTTGACTCCCCAGAACCCATGTAAGCCAGATGCACAAGGTGACGCTTGTGCGCAGGTGGCACTTGCACCCAAGTGGCTAAGGCCCTGGCATGCCAATTTGCTGTCTCTTTCTCGCTTGCTCGTTCTCTCATAAAAAGAAAGAAGAAAGAAAAAGAAAAAAGAAAGAAAGAAAGAAAGAAAGAAAGAAAGAAAGAAAGAAGCCTGAGCCAGAGTGAGACCCTACCTCCAAAAACCAAAAAAAGAAAAAGAAAATAAAGAAAAGAAAAGAAAAGAAAGAAGAAAAAGATAAACAGCCCAGTCACTGAGGGCCAAGGCTGAATCCAGGCCCTCCTACCTGCTCGCTCAGTGCATGGGCACATCAACCTGTCAGCCTCAGGTTTTCACTAGAAAAGGGGGGATTATTGTGGTATTAAAATAGGATTAAAACTGGGAGCAGAAGCACATGCTGTAATCCCAGCACTCATGAGGCAGAGACAGGAGAATCACTGCAAGTTGAAGGCCAGTCTGGTCAATGTAGGTGAGTTCCAGGCCAGCCAATGATTAGATAGATAGATGATAGATAGATAGATAGATAGATAGATAGATAGATAGATAAAGATGAGATAATATATGTAAAAATGCCCAGAAATCATTGTGCATATGAGGAGTGATTAAAAGAATTATGTATGTTTCAAACAACAGTTCTTAATTCTTTTCCCCTGTAACAACTTTTGTGTGTGTGTGTGGTGTGTTTTGGTTTTTTGAGGTAAGGTTTCACTCTAGCCCAGGCTGACCTGGAATTCATTATGTAGTCTCAGGGTGGCCTCGAACTCATGGCAATCCTCCTACCTCTGCCTCCCGAGAGCTGAGATTAAAGGCGTGAGCCACCATGCCTGGCTCCCTATAACAACTTTCAAGACATGAGACTCATGTGACATACTCTTATGGAGTTCCATGATTCTGACCTCCAAAACTAAAATAAAACAATAAAATGCTAAACATATATAGTGAAGAAAAGCTTCATGCTGGTTCAGAATCATCCCAGATCTCAGTTTCTTCAGCATCATTCACTCACTCTTTTTTAACTAATTAATTATTATTATTATTATTATTATTATTATTATTATTGGTTTTTCGAGGTAGGGTCTCACTGTAGCCCAGGCTGACCTGGAATTCACTATCTAGTCCCAGGCTGTCTTCAAACTCACAGTGATCCTCTTATCTCTGCCTCCCAAGTGCTGGGATTAAAGGTGTGTCACTATGCTCAGCTCATTTACTCTTCTATTAGTGTATATTCACCGCACAAAACATTGGGTTTCATTATGACAGTTGCATACACAAATATGATGTCCTTTGAACATACACACCTTGTAGCAGACAGCTTCAGGTTCTCTGAGATGAACTTCCAGACCAGGCACAGTTATGGAGAAAGGGATATTTATTGAAGCTTACAGATCCAGGGGAAGTTCCATAATGGCAGAAGAAACTGACCTGCTTTCACAGGACCAGACAGAGAGAAAAGCCAAAAGCCATGCAGTATAGCACAGCACACCTCAGGAACTCCAGCTAGGCACACTTTGCATATCTTTAGATTGAAATCTCAAACCCACCACCACACCTTAAGATCCGTCCAGTGACACTGCCTACAGCCAGATGGCTGCAGATGCAAACTATAAACTAACAAAACACTGAATATATCGGGGCCATCTATTCAAACTACCACACACCTCCTCCCCACTTGCTCTGGAGCTGTGACTTCATCCTTATTCTCCCCCCTCGGGAAGGCAGGCGAACAACAAGAATGTTACTGCAGGGAGAGGGAATCTTGAATCTTAGAATGAGCTATTTGGATTGTGGGTTGAAGGCAACAGGGGAATGGGTGAAGGGTTTTAGCAGGAATGTGATGTATTCCAAGTATTTTGGAGAGAGCTGTCAGTGGCACACAAAATAGATGGGATTGGAGAGGGTTCTACTTGTACAGGGAGGCATGGAAGAGTCAGGAGCAAGCCGGGCGTGGTGGCGCACACCTTTAATCCCAGCACTTGGGAGGCAGAGGTAGGAGGATTGCCATGAGTTCGAGGCCACCCTGAGATTACATAGTGAATTCCAGGTCAGCCTGGCTTGAGTAAGATCCTACCTCGAAAAACCAAAAAAAAAAAAAAAAAAAGGTGTTCTGTTAGGATTTTGAGCCTGTGGCTCCTGCAAGACCTTGGAGAGAAATACAAATGCAGGTGGTAGATACAAACATCTAGGGGGTCAGCACAGTGGTCTGGTTGGAGATGGTCTCAGCCGAGTGAAAGGTGAGCATACAGACTGGAATAAGACTGGCGCCTGCCTTTAATCCCAGGAGGCAGAGGTAGGAGGATCACTGTGATTTCAAGGCCACCCTGAGACTACATAGTGAATTCCAGGTTAGCTTGGGCTAGAGTGAGACTCTACCTCGAAAAAAAAAACAAAACTCTTACTCCCTGGCTTCCCTCTTACGGGGTTTCTCTGACTGCATATCTGCATGTGATCCTCAGCTGAAAGTTACAGCTCCTGCCGGGCGCTGTACACACACTCCTTCCGGGTTCAGTCCAGGCCCCTCCCTGCCTTCACAAAGAACAAAGGCTGCGCAGTGTCTGAGTGCAGCACACACAGACCCGAGACCAATTTCTCCCTCTCACGCTTCTTTGGCTTCTTCGCTTGGGAGGTTAGATTTTGCTTTACTGGACATCTGCCCCCTGAAAGATTACCCATCCATGGAGAACAGTCAAAACAGATGCCGTGTAAAATAAGTGCTAAGTAAAATAAACCTGGTCGTCAGTCACTGACCGAAATCAAACCATAGAATCCACCATTGTTATACCACAATTCATTTAGATGGGATCCTACTGCAAAAGGAACTTTCTCGTAACTTTCAACATGCAGTGCAAATGATACTTTCATCCTGGGGGCACTTTGCTAGTGTTCACAGGAGGAAAAGAACTAAAGGCATGACAGTGCATGGATATTTTTCTGTTTTTAGTATTCCAGCCAATTTGGAGTTGTATACATTTCAATAACATCTCATTAGAAAATAAGCAGCATGGGCTGGAGAGATGGCTTTGCAGTTAAGGCGTTTGCCTGCAAAGCCAAAGGATCCCAGTTCAATTCTCCAGGACCCACATAAGCCAGATGCACAAGGGGGCACATGCATCTGGAGTTTGTTTGCAGTGGCTGGAGGTGTGCCCATTTTCTCTCCCTCTCTCTCTCTCTCTCTCTCTGCCTCTTTCTCTCTCTCAAATAAATAAGTAAAATAGTAAAAAAGAAAGAAAGAAAGAAAAAAAAAAAGAAAGAAAGAAAGAAAGAAAAGAAAAAAAGAAGCAGCAGGTTCAATGTTTTCACAGCCTTTACCTGAGAGAAGGAGAAACTGTATTAGCTACTTTGGTCAGGGTGTCGCAGCATGCCTCGCTCTGTGGCACTGCATCGAGCCTGTGGTCTTCTTCCCTCCTTCCTGCACCTTGGTGAACATTTCCTTCATTAATCTCTCCACAGATTGTCTAGTCTCCACCATCTCTTCCCTCCTGGGATTGTAGCACGTTGGGTGCTGGTGCAGGTGTCCCAGGACTGAGGGGTGGGACTGACACACACAGTAGGGAAAGAACAAGCACCAAGGGGTTACTGTCTGGTTGCTGTGAGAAAATATCTGTCCAGAAGCAACTTATGGAAGGAAAGGGGCTAATTTTGGCTCATGGGTTCTTTTCTTTTCTTTTCTTTTCTTTTCTTTTCTTTTCTTTTCTTTTCTTTTCTTTTCCTTTTTTCCTTTTTTCCTTTTTTCCTTTCCTTCCCTCTTTCTTCCTTTCTCTCTCTCTTTCTTCTTTCTTTCTTTCCTCTTTCTTTCTTTCTTTCTTTCTCTCTCTTTCTTCTTTTTCTCTCTTTCTTTCTCCTTCCTTCCTTCCTTCCTTCCCTCCTCTTTCTTTCTTTCTTTCTTTCTTTCTTTCTTTCTTTCTTTCTTTCTTTCTTTCTTTCTTTCTTTCTTTCTTTCTTTCTTTCTTTCTTTGTTGTTTTGGCTCACAGTTTCAAGAGGACACTTTCCATCACAGGGAGGAAGTCAAGGCAAGTTGCCTTGTCACATTTAATCAGAGCCAGAAAGCAGAAAATGAACAGGAAGTAGGGCCTCAAAGTCCACCCATAGTGACTCACTTCCTCCATCAAGGCTCCACCTCCTAGTGCTTCCACAACCTTCCCAAACAGCACCACCAGCTGAGGGCCAAGTGTTCAAACACATGAGCCTGTGGGGGATATGTCACATTGCATATTCAAACCAAAATTGGAGACAGTGTCAGGCCTGCAGGGCTCGTACACCTGGTTGTATCTCCTCCTACCGAGAAGTCTGTCCGTCCTGGTCCTCTGAGAAGCAGACACCAAGATGGGTTTAGATGTGAAGGATGATGGGAGGGAGTATAAATATGAGGGGAAGTTGGGCATGGTGGTGGCACACACCTTTAATCCCAGTACTTGGGAGGCAGAGGTAGGAGGATCACTGTGAGTTTGAGGACACCCTGAGATTACAGAGTGAATTCCAGGTCAGCCTAGGCTAGAGCGGAGACCTTACCTCGGAAAAATACAATGAGGGGAAGAAAGACTTCAGACCATAGTGTGAGCCCAATATCTGTGAAAGGAGAGAGAAGAGGAAGGGTTGGATGGTGAGAGCTGAGCGTGGCCTGTGGTGGAGGGAATCTTCAAGCCAAGGTTGCCAGTTAGCAGAGGGTTTGGCTTGACTATGAAGTGTCCTCCAAAGCCTTGATTTCCAGCTGGTTGTGACATTGAGAGGTGAGTGGATCATGAAGATAGTAAGGTATCAGCAGATGAATTCCAGGGTAGCTGAATGGGCTCTTAGGAGGTGGGGCCTAGTTGGAGGAAGTTGGTCACTAAAGGCTGGCTTTTGAGGTATGCCTGGGCCTGTCCTGTCCTGTCCTGTCCTCTCCTCTCCTCTCTTCTCCTCTCCTCTCTTCTGTCTCTCTTCTTTCCCTCTCCTCCTTTTCTCCCCTCTTTTTCCCTCTCCCCTCTTCTCCCCTTGCCTCTTCCCCACAGCCATGAGATGACCAGCTCATGCTCCTAGCCATGAAGTTCTGTCCCAGCACAACCTAAAGACAACAAAGCCAGCCAACCACAAACTGAAATCTTTAAAATGTGAGCCAAAAAGAAATATTTCCCCCATTTAAGTTGTTTCTGTCGGGTATTTTGTCACAGTGACAAAAATCTAACCCTGAGATGTTCCATCTCACAGGGGGACCATCACTAAATCCCTACCATACTTAAGGCCAGGGCTGCAGCTGCCCGGCTAAGGACCCAGGTTCGATTCCCCAGGACCCACATAAGTCAGATGCACGAGGGAGCGCATGCATCTGGAGTTCTTTCGCAGCAGCTGGAGGCCCTGGCATGTCCATTCTCTTTCTCTCATAAATAAATAAATAAAAATAAAATATTAAAAAAGGAGGGAATCAGAGAACACCCTGCTGAGTTCCAGAACACAGTATGGCAGCTTTTATAATCATAGCTGTAACCATTTGCCACCAGTGCTGCTCCGCTTGCCCCTGGCAGGCATGACACTAGGGCATGGGGGCAGGATCCAGTGTTGTAGAAAAACCCAGTGACATCTTGGCCAGTGCTCAGCAGCTCCAGCCAAGTCCCATCACGTTCTGACTTCCAAATGGCTTAGTTCCCACCTCATGACCAGAATTCAAAGCCAGGCTGCAGGAAGGCTTGAGAAATGTTCCTTTTAGCTCTAGAGACGCCACAGCAGAGAAGACTCATAGGAGGAGGCACGAGTAGCTGGCAAGAACCAGTATATCCACTAAAGGGAACCTGATGCTTGATAACAATCATAAGGGCTGGGAGAGATGGCTTAGCAGTTAAGGCGCATGCCTGCGAAGCCTAAGGACCCCGGTTCGATTCTCCAGGTCGCACATAAGCCAGATGCCACATGGTGGCTGGAGTTTGTTTGCAGCGGCTGGAGGCCCTGGTGCACCCATTCTTACTCTCTCCCTCTCCCTCTCTCTCTGTCTCTAATAAATAAAATAAAATCTTTTTTTAAAAGTTAAAAAAGAAACAATAATCATAAGAAATTTAAATAATCCTTTGAAAAAATATTTTATATATTTGTTTATTGAGAGAGAGAGAAAGAGGCAGATACAGCCTGGGGGGAGGTATAGCCTCAGAACAAATGCCCAGGGGCAGCCGCCAAAGCATTCAGCCAGCTAGAGTCCCTATACCAGATTCTCCCAAAAGACCCAAGCAGTGCAGCCTGGTGGCCAGCACTTCCTGTGACATCACCCCCGGCTCATAGCAAGGCTGGACGGAGAGCGGCACGAGTCTTGAGCGGAGCTCTGATATCCTCAGAAGCAGGTGAGCTGCAAGGTGTTGCATTACCCCTCCTGTAGGTATCGAAAACTTGCCCTGAAGACCCACCCACTGAAGACAAGTGAGCCGACTGCAGAGGAGACATTCAGGCAGATAGCAGAAGCCTATGACGTGCTGAGTGACCGTAAGTGACAGTGGGGTAGAGCACAAAGAGTCGCCTGAAGAGTGGATGTCATCCACCTCACCATTAAGATCGTTCCTTAGGGCTTAGCGGTTAAGGCATTTGCCTATGAAGCCAAAGGATCCAGGTTCGATTTCCCAGTATCCACATAAGCCAGATGCACAAGGGAGCACATGTGTCTGGAGTTTGTTTGCAGTGGCTGGAAGCCCTGGTGCACCCATTATCTCTCTGTCTCTCTTCTTTCTCTCTGCTTGCAAATAAATAAAATTTTTAAAATGCCTTTTTTAAAAAAATAAAAAATAAGTGTTCAGGCTGTTGAGTTTTCTGCAGGGAAAAGTCCTCCCTGCCTGGAATCTGTACACCCTAAGAGGGAACGCAGAGTGAAAGTGATCCTTTTTGGTAGCTAAGGTGGGCTGGCTGAGCACTCTCCCAGCTAGGGCGGGACAGGAGCAGATACATTCCCCACGTCTCCCAGGCCCTGCAGGGACGTGCTTTCCTGAGGTGGAGGCTGGCTGCCCAGGGGCAAAAGGCCAATGCTGAGCTGGCATGTTTGTTCATCCTTCCCTGACTGTCCACAGGGACAGCAGGAGTGTAGGGGACAGAGAAAGGCTAGGAGCCATGAAGAAATCTCCCTCCTTTGGAAATCCGATGGTTGGGGCAAGAATGATTACCCATCTTCTGCAGGACCAACCTGGGCACTGTGACGGTGGATACGGTGCAGAATGCCTAGAACACTGGTTTCTCCAGGACCGAATTTTCAGGAATCTAGGATTTCAAAACTATGCAATCTACAAGTTCAGAATTCTTAGATTCTCAGCTTTCAAGGTTCTAGGATTCTAGTTGCCCCCAGATTAAGAGAGCAGATGTGACGGCTGAGTTAAACCAAACCTAGGTGTGTAGCCTGACCCACAGCCACCCAATTCAGTTCTTCCTGCTGCCCCCCCCACACAGATTGTTCTCATCTTCCCTCGGGGCTGGAGGGTCATCTTTTGGGATGAAAGGATCTAAAGTTTATACGGGATGAAATGGATCCTCTGACTTCCAGGATCTTGTGCTAGAGACTGGCAGGTGCAGGTGCTGGGAAATAAGACTGTTCTTGCCCCACCCCTTCCCCAGCTCTCCCACACCCCCAACCCCTCCCTTAAGGCTGGACCCCTCCTCAAGGTCACATGTGTCCACAGCCGTGAAGAGAAGCATCTATGACAAGTTTGGAGAGGAGGGCCTGAAGGGTGGGATTCCTCTGGAGTTTGGATCCCAGACCCCATGGACTACGGGCTACGTCTTCCATGGCAATCCTGATAAGGTGTTCCATGAATTCTTCGGGGGAGACAACCCTTTCAGTGGTAAGAAAGACCACTCAGCACATAAATTATTATTATTATTAATTATTATTATTATTTTGGTTTTTTGAGGTAGGGTCTCACTCAAGTTCAAGCTGGCCTGGAATTCACTATGTAGTCTCAGGGTGGCATCGAACACGTGCCGATCCTCCTAACTCTGCCTCCCAAGTTCTAGGATTAAAGGTGTGTGCCACCACACCCAGCTCAGGACCCAAGTTCAATTCCCTAGTACCCACATAAGTCAAATGCACAAGGGAGCGCATGCATCTGGAGTTCTTTCACAGTGGCTGGAGGCCCTGGCATGTCCATTCTCTTTCTCTCATAAATAAATAAATAAAAATAAAATATTAAAAAAGGAGGGAATCAGAGAACACCCTGCTGAGTTCCAGAACACAGTATGGCAGCTTTTATAATCATAGCTGTAACCATTTGCCACCAGTGCTGCTCTGCTTGCCCCTGGCAGGCATGACACTAGGGCATGGGGGCAGGATCCAGAGTTGTAGAAAAACCCAGTGACATCTTGGCCAGTGCTCAGCAGCTCCAGCCAAGTCCCATCACGTTCTGACTTCCAAATGGCTTAGTTCTCACCTCATGACCAGAATTCAAAGCCAGGCTGCAGGAAGGCTTGAGAAATGTTCCTTTCAGCTCTAGAGACTCCACAGCAGAGAAGACTCATAGGAGGAGGCACGAGTAGCTGGCAAGAACCAGTATATCCACTAATGGGGACCTGATGCTTGATAATAATCATAAGAAATTTAAATAATCCTTTGAAAATATATTTTATATATTTATTTATTGAGCACGCATACGAGAGAGAAAGAAGCAGATACATAGAGAGAGAGAGAGGAAATGAGTGTGCCAGGGCCTCTAGCCATTGCAAACAAACTCCAGACACATGCACCACCTTATATGGGTACTGGGGAATTGAACCTATGTCCTTAGGCTTTGCAGGCAAGTGCCTTAACTGCTAAGCCATCTCTATGGCCTCAATCTTTTTTTTTTCCAGGTAGGGTCTCACTCTAGCCAAGGCTGACCTGGGATTCACTATGTAGTCTCAGGGTGGCCTTGAATTCAGCAATCCTCCTACCTCTGCTTCCTGAGTGCTGGGATTAAAAGTGTGCACCACTATGCTGGGAAACAATAGCTTTTAAAAAATAAATTATTTATTTATTTATTTGAGAGAGGGAGAGAAGGGTGGAGAGAATGGGCAGGACAGGGCCTCCAGCCACTGTAAATGAACTCCAGGCACATATGCCACTTGTGCATCTGGCTTACATGAGTACTGGGAAATTGAACTTGGGTCCTTAGGTTTTGCAGGCAAGCACTTTAACCACTAACCCATCTGTCAAGACCAAATAGAAGTATTTTTTTTAATTAAAAAAGCCAGGTGTTGTGGTGCACGCCTTTAATCCCAGCACTTGGGAGGCAGAGGTAGGAGAATCGCCATGAGTTCGAGGCCACCCTGAGACTACATAGTGAATTCCAGGTCAGCCTGGGCTACAGTGAAACCCTATCTTGAAGAAAAATAAAGTTTTGGGCTGGTGAGATGCCTTAGTGGTTAAGGTACTTGCATGCAAAGCCAAAGGACCCAGGTTTGATTCCCCAGGACCCATGTAAGCCAGATGCACAAGGTGGCGCATACGTCTGGAGTTCATTTGCAGTGGCTGGAAGCACCCATTCCTATTTTCTCTCTTTTTCAAATAAATAAAATAAATCTTTAAAACAAAAAGAAAAATAGTTTCTAAGTTTGAGAGGTGACGTGAGATGCATTGTTTGGGCAGGTACTGAGAAGGCATGAGGGAGCATGGTATGGGACCCGTGTGTGTGTGTGTGTGTGTGTGTGTGTGTCTTTTTATAATCTCTTACCCTTCTTTCTCCCATAGAATTTTTTGATGCAGAAGGAAATGATGTGGATTTAAATTTTGGGGGGCTCCGGGGCCGAGGGGTCCTGAAGCAGGATCCCCCAGTTGAACGGGATCTCTATCTTTCCCTAGAGGATTTATTCTTTGGCTGCACCAAAAAAATTAAGATTTCCCGGAGGGTGAGTACTTGTCTAGTTCTTCTTGGGAGCCACAGTTTATCCCCACCACCTCCGTCCCTGCCATCTCCTCTCTCATCCTACCTAGAGACCCAGAAATGGTGTCTGATGGCATCTTAGATGGAGAGACTCACAAGTTTACATTTTAGAATTTGGAATGGGAATTTGCCCTTTTTCTTCTTAGTGTAGTGGAAGTCCCCTCTGCTGCCTCCCAACTGGGGAAGGATCCCTCCTGTCTCTCAGACCAGCCCCGCCCTTGTAGGATGCAGAGGAGTCAGGAGTCTGTGTCCCAGGGGAGGAGGTCCCTGTTAATTCTGCTATTGGGGCATTACCAGTCTAAAACCCTAAACTTTATTTATTTTCTAATTTTTTAAATTTATTTTTATTTATTTTTGGAGAGAGAGACAGAGAGAGATAGACAGAGAGGGAGAGGGAGACAGAGATGGGCGCACCAGCAGTCTCTCAGCTGCTGTGAACAAAATCCAGATGCGTGCGCCCCCTTGCATCTGGCTAAACATGGGACCTGGAGATTGGAACCGCTGGACATTGGGACCAGCGTTCTTAGGCTTAGCAGGCAGGCGCCTTAGCCTCTGAGCCATCTCTCCAGCCCAACTTTATTTTTTTATTGTTTTGAGGTAGGGTTTCACTCTAGCTCAGGCTGACCTGCAATTCACTATTAGTTTCAGGGTGGCCTTGAACTCACGGAGATCCTCCTACTTCTGCCTACCAAGTGCTGGGATTAAAGGCACACCAGCAATCCTAGTTTTTTTGTTTTTGTTTTTGTTTTTGTTTTTGTTTTTGTTTTTTGGGTTTTTCGAGGTAGGGTCTCACTCTGGTCCAGGCTGACCTGGAATTCACTATGTAGTCTCAGGTTGGCCTCGAACTCTCAGCGATCCTCCTACCTCTGCCTCCTGAGTGCTGGGATTAAAGGCGTGCGCCACCACGCCCGGCTCTTTTTTTTACTTTTTTGAGAGAGAGAGAGAGAGAGAATGGGCATGCCAGTGGCCTCTCAGCCACTGTGAACGCACTCCAGACACATACGCTCCCTTGTGGTCAAGTACAGCATTGCGCCTTTGTGTCATTTTGTGTCTGGCTAAATGTGGGACCTGGAGATTGAATGGGTGTTCTTAGGCTTCGCAGGCAGGCATCTTAACCGCTAAGCCATCTCTCCAGCCAATCCTAGGTTTTAATTAAGGCTGTGTGCCTCTGAGCAGGGTGGCCTGGGGCAGTCTCCAAGGTGACAGGTTGAAGAAGACGCATGAGTCACAGAGTTTAGCCCTTAGCTTGACCCTGTTCTGTGGCCCAGCCCTCTGCTTGGCCTCCTCATCTTGGCCCATAGGGGAGATGGTCCTTGTGGCTGTGCTTTCCAAAGATGGCTCGTGTGATTTGGAATTGGCTGAGCCAATCTGGAATTGGATGGGGGAATGTGTTGAGTGAAACTCAGATAAGCCGAGAAATCTGGGAAATTCTTGTGACCTGTCCCTGTCTTTCTTATCAGCTGACAGCTTCATAGAAACTTGAGTTTGAAGTCTCTAGTGGTCTTGGAGTGGACAGTGAGGGACAGAAGAGCTCCAAGACTTGAGACTTGGGGATTCAGAGAACTGTCCTAGGTTTAGGGCCAGGTATGGTGGTTTGACTCAGGTGTTCCCCTATAAACTTAGGTGTTCTGAATGCTAGGTTCCCAGCTGATGGAGATTTGGGAATTAATGCTTCCTGGAGTCAGTGTATTGTTGGGGGCAGGCTTATGGGTGTTATAGCCAGTTTCCCCATGCCAGTATTTGGCACACTCCCCTGTTCCTGATGTTGGCAAGGAGTTGATGTCCACCCTCTGTTCATGCCATCATTTTCCCCTGCCATCATGGGACTTAGAGGGAGAAAGTAAATACATTTTCACTGTGTATCTGTTAGTGGCCAGAGCTTGTGTTGGTGTCATAGGCCTCAGCTCCCACCTGAGGACATGCCCTGCCATTAAGAATCATAAGCTCTTAGTTCCAGTGGCAACAAGATGGGAATGGCTTGGGGCAGTTCATCTCTGTGACAGAAGTGAACCCAGGCTTAAATCCCACAGCTTCTTTTATATGAGCAAAGGTGGAAGGGGGTTCATGGAGACCTGAGCAAACCACCCTCCACCCTCTCGCTACAGGTACTGAATGATGACAGGTACTCTTCCACCATCAAGGACAAGATCCTGACAATCGATGTGAAGCCTGGTTGGAGGCAGGGCACGCGTATCACCTTTGAGAAGGAAGGGGACCAGGTAAGAGAGGGAAAAGTTGGCTAGGGTCAGGAACCAGGCTCAGGCAATGGGAAGACTGAGAGAGAAGGAAATAATGATTTTATGAGCCCTGGTTTAACAAGGCCAGATGATTTCTAGTGTCCCTTCCCAGGGACAGAACCTCACATCTCTGAGTAGGCAACTCTGGAATTTCTCTCTCTCTTTTAACACTTTTATTTTTATAGGAGAGAAAGAAAATGGGTATGCCAGGGCCTCTTGACACTGCAAATAAATGTGTCTGGTTAACCACTGAGCCATCTCTCCAGCACCAACAATAACTTTAAATTCTTCACAACTGGGGCTGGAGAAATGGCTTAGTGGTTAAGGCATTTGCCTGCGAAGCCAAAGGATTCTGGTTCGATTCTCCAGGACCCATGTAAAGCCAGATGCACAAGGGGCACATGCATCTGGAGTTCATTTGCAATGGCTAGAAGCCCTGGCATGCCCATTCTCTCTCTGTCTGCCTCTCTTCTCTCTCTCTCTCTCTCTCTCTGCTTGCAAATAAATAAAATAAAAATGAGCCAGGTGTGGTAGCACACGCCTTAAAAAAAAATTCTTCACAACTGTGTGTGGCATCCCCCACAAAAGACCAGCACCTAGACTGCTGGAAGCCTGTCCATACACTGCTGTCCTTCTGTCGTTGTGATTGAGTTGTATACACATCTGACTTCCTCTAACCCTATTCAAAAGGAACTTTTCTTGTGATGATGTATCATTTGGAGCAAAACAGAAAACATACTTGTCCTCAGCCTTGGTGAAAATGATCTTGTCCTGAGGGTTCATTACTTTCAGGGAACATATTGGAAGGAGCTCTGGATACATGAAAACTTTGCTTGTGGCCAGGATCCAAGTCTTGCTTTGGCAAGAATTCACTGGCAGTCTTCTTGACTGTTTTACATGGACTCCAGTCAATGCTGACATGTGTGTTGAAGTCTTCAATGAGCTGCATAGCTTCCATCCAATTACAGGATTGGAATAAGGTCTGAAAGTTGGGGTTGAACTGCTGGTGAAGGGCTAAGGAGTTTTCAGCAAAGGTTCCCAGCTCTTTAAGAAACATCCTGGTGGTACTGGCCTCCCAACTGAGGTTGGGGTTGGAGGACGTGAGAAGGCAGAATTGTGTCAAGAGCTGAACATGCTGGGGCGTCTGCTCCTCTGCGCTGGGTCCACAGCGAGGGTCTGACTGGCTTTTTCCTTCTGAGGCTGGAGCTTCTCTGCGTCGGGTTGCTGCCTGGCTGACAACTTCTTCAGTTTCAGCTGTTCAAATAGCTCCTTCTCTGTGTGATGCCATTCATTTAGTAAGTTGGCTAATGGTTCCTCAAACCTTAGGGCTTGAGGGGTGTTAAAATTAGGCTGAGACTCAGCCACACTCTCCTCTTCCCTGGGTTGTTGTCTTCCATATTGGAGAATGTCATCTCATCTGGGAAAGTTTCAAATAGTTCTTCCATCAGTCCATTCACTTCCTTTTTTGTGATTCTCTCTCTCTCTTTTTGGTTTTTTGAGGTAGGGTCTCACTCTGGCCTAGGCTCAGGCTGACCTGGAATTTACTGTGTAGTCTCAGGGTGGCTTCAAATTCACAGAGATCCTCCTACCTCTGCCTCCCAAGTGCTGGGACTAAAGGTGGTGCACCATCGTGTGCTGGGTTTTTTAAAGGTGTGCGTCACCACGCAAGGTTTTTTTTTTTTCTTTGTGGTTTTTCGAGGTAGGGTCTCCCTCTAGCTCAGGCTGACCTGGAATTCACTGTGTAGTCTCAGGGCGGCCTTGAACTCATGGTGATCCTCCTACCTCTGCCTCCCAAGTGCTGGGACTAAAGGTGTGTGTCACCACACCATACTACTCTCTTTTTACAGAGTGGGAAGCTGAGGCCCAAAGATGGAAGAGATTTGTTCAGATCAAGATCACAAGAGCTGAAGAGAGGACCGGGCCTCACCTTCAGTGTCCTTCCCAATTTTCTTCAGGGCTTCTCTGAATAAAGCCCAAGCATAAGAGGCGCTCAGAACCATTTTGTTAGTAATCAAATACTTATCTGTGAAAAAATAAAACTACCCTCCTAAGGAGGCGGAGTCCTCAAGTGCTGAGAAGAGAAGCAAAGGGATGGAGTGTTCAGAGGCAAGAGATGAGTTCCTTTGCCCGTACCAGCCACCCACTTTCTTGCCTGTGAAAACCCACTTCTAAAAACAGGGCTGGAGAGATGGCTTAACAGTTAAGGCACTGGCCTGCAAAGCCAAAGGACCCAGCTTTGTTTCCTCAGGACCCACGTAATGCACAAGATGCACAAGGGGGTGCATGTGTCTGGCGTTGATTTGCAGTGGCTGGAGGCCTTAATGGGCCCATTCTCTTTCTATCTACCTCTTTCTCTCTCTCATTCTCTCCATCCTAAATAAATAAATAAATAAATAAATAAATAAATAAATAAATAAATAAATAAAAGAGCCAGGCATGGTGGTGCATGTCTTTAATCCCAGCACTCAGGAGGCAGAGGTAGGAGGATCACCATGAATTTGAGGGCACCCTGAGACTACATAGTGAATTCCAGGTCAGCCTGGGTTAGAATGAAACCCTACCTTGAAAAACAAAACAAAACAAAAAACCCAAATAAATAAGTAAACAAAAACAAAAAACCACCTCCTCAGTCTAGGTGCAGTGAATGACACGCAGCCCCAACTAGTTAGGAAGCATGAGGCAGGAGGATCACTTGAACCCGGAAGTTCAAGGCCAACCTGGGCTGCAAAGTGAGACCTTATTAGCACAAGTACCTAGCTCCAAATTCCCTGCTGTGGGCAGCCCTCCTTCCCTTCCCCACATGGCCCCTGGGAGCCCCAGTCTCTGGACTTCCCTCTTGCCAGTCTTGACTTTGCTAAGGAATAACTGAAAGTCTGAGAGATGGGGCTATCTGATTACGCTGCCCCCAGTGGCCAGAAGAGATCTGGGAAGGTTTGGTAACTCACTGAAGGAGAAGTAGCACTCCTGAGGATTTTTTCTGGGGGTGGGGGGAGGGAGGTGTTTCGAGGTAGGGTCTCACTCTAGTCCTTGCTGACCTGGCACTCACTCCGTAGTTCCAGGCTGGCCTTGAACTCATAGCGATCCTCTTAACCTCTGTCTTGTGGTGTCCCAGCAATTTTAAAAAATATATTTTCACCTGTGTGTGTGTGTGTGTGTGTGTGTGTGTGTGTGTGTACATCAAGGTCTCTTGTTACTGCAAACAAATGCCTGACTAGCTTTACGTGGGTGACTGGGGAACTGAACTTGGGACAGCAGGCTTTGCAAACAAGTGCTTTTAACACCGGCCCCACTCCTAGGTTTTTAGTGGACAGAGACTTGTGGGCAGTTGTCTATCTCCAGCTCAGGGTTCTGCTGACACCAGGGGAAGTCCTTGCCCCCTTCCACTGAGTGGCCTACCCTGGGCATGCTCAGTAGAGATGTACTCCAGAGGTGGTGACTGGGTATGCGTCTCAAGAGAGGCGGTCTGATCTACTGTGAAATGGCCCTTCCAGAACTCCTGGTTTAATTCTCCATCGTACAGATGACAACATGGAGACAAGCAGAGGGGGACACGTAGCTAAAGTCACATAGTCAATAAGTCCTTGTCGCCCTTGGCTTCCTCCGCTCAGGGTCCCAACATCATCCCAGCTGACATCATCTTTGTTGTGAAAGAGAAGCTCCACCCTCGTTTCTGCCGGGAGAACGACAATCTCTTCTTCGTGTACTCTGTCCCTTTGGGCAAGGTGAGTGGGCACATGGAGGCCCAGACTAAGCCCCACTTATGCCAGCCTCAATTCCGTCTCCCCAGCCCCCCGCCAGCAGTCACAAGGTCCTGTGGATTCCACGCCCCGCATCTCCTTCCCGTCTTCCCCCACCGTTGTGTTCAGGCATTGGACAGACCTCACAAGAGGCCCTCCCGCCCCTTCCTCATCTCCTCTTCTCAGGGCTGTTTCCACACACTGCCCCGACCACGCCCCGGTCCCCATTGTCTCAACATCTCTGGGTAGCCATCTTTGGTTTTGGAGGCAGGGTCTTGCTCTAGGCCAGGCTGACCTGGAATTCACTCTGTAGTTTCAGGCTAGCCTTGTACTCATGGCAATCCTCCTACCTCTGCCTCCCAAGTGCTGGGATTAAAGGCACGTGCTACCATGCCTGGCTTTCCTTCTTTTTGTAATTTTTTTTTTTTTTTCTGAGAGAGCAAACATTGGCACACCAGGGTTCGAACTACTACAAACTCCAACATGTACACCGCTGCCACCTTGTGTACATGTGCGACCTTGCGCTTATGGGTCACCTTGTGTGTGTGGCTTACGTGGGACCTGGAGAGTTGAACGTAGGTTCTCAGGCTTTGCAAGCAAGCACCTTAAGGGCTAAGCCATCTCTCCAGCCCCCACCGTAACTTTTATACTCTCCCAACATTCATCTGACCTACCACACTGTGAACTCCAGATACTTTGAAAGCTTAGCTCATTCACATTAATTCAAGTCTTTTTTTCTCTCCCTGGTGCCCAGCTCAAAGTTTTGCCCGAAATAGGCTCATAAATGCTTTCTAAATAGAACGGCCCTGTCCTAACCTCCCTAGGCCCTAACCTGTTGCACCGTGGAGGTGAAGACTCTAGATGACCGGCTGCTCAACATCCCCATCAATGAAATCGTCCAGTGAGTCTGTCTGTCTGTCTGCCCTGGGCTCCGTAGCCACGAGAAGGGATAGACTGAGGCTTAAGAGGGCAGAACCAGAGAGGTTTGCCCAGTGGTTATGCAGAACATGTCCTGCAGAAGGATGCCCCACTGGGAGAGGGACTACACTGTAATGCACCCCACACTCTGGACAGCCTGGCTGGCTTTACCTGGCAAAAGGAATGTCCTGCTCCAATTTGTATGCAGCCCCAATAGAAGCCAGAGGTCCCCCAGTGTCAGGCATTCCCAGCTGCCTCCACCCCCAAAATCTCACCAGAGCTTTTTTTTTAATTTGAGAGAGACAGAGAGAGAATGGGTGCACCAGGGCTTCTCAGCCGCTGTGAACGAACTCAAGACACGTGCGCCCCCTTATGTGCATGCGTGACATTGTGCACTGGTGTCACTTTTGCATCTGGCTAAACATGGGACCTGGAGAATTGAATGGGTGTTCTTAGGCTTCGCAGGCAGGCACCTTAACTGCTAAGCTCTCTCCAGCCCTTTTTTTTTTTTTTTTTTTTTTTTGAGGTAGGGTCTCACTGTAGATCAGGCTAACCTGGAATTAGTCTCAGGTTGACCTCGAACTCATGGCAGTCCTCCTACCTCTGCCACCCAAGTGCTGGGATTAAAGGCGTGTGTCACCATGTCCAGTTCTCACTAGAGTTTTAAGCTATGGTCCCTCCTAAATTCTTTTCCAAGAAAATCCCCCATCCCTGAGGGGGAAGGATTTTGCTCAGCATCCCGTGCCTAGACTCTTTTTTGCTTCCCATTTCTAGAACACAATTCTTGGGGTCCTCCAGCAGAGTTCTCAGTGAAAGCAGGTTTTCCAGGGAGTGTGCTGTCTGGAACTAGCCAGTCTCTTCTCCCCTCCTGTCCATTCTGGCAAATGAGAACTATTCTTCCCACTCTGGAAACAATAGTGACATCCTATTCCCACGGTTCTGTGACCTGGGGTGGCATGGGACTGCCAGGTGCCACTCTAGGTGGCCTCTAAGCTCCCTTCTTCTGTTCTTCTGTATTTCAGCCCCAAGTACTTCAAGCAGGTGCCAGGTGAGGGGATGCCACTGCCCGAGGACCCCACCAAGAAGGGTGACCTGTTCATCTTCTTCAACATCCAATTTCCTACCCGCCTCTCACCCCAGAAGAGGCAGCTGTTGCGCCAGGCATTGCTCACCTAACTCTTGGGGGTGGGAAGGAGCGGGGGTGGGGAGGGCTAGCTGGGTCAGACCCACCCTTATAGTCCCAGCTATACAGGGAAGCCAGCTCCTGCAGATGTCCTGTGAGGGTGGAATAGCACAGGATCCCAGGCTAAGATAATAAAGATTCCTTTCTTGTCTTCTGTGCCCTGGAGTGTGCATAGAGGAACTTCCTGCAGGCCTAAGAAGCTGGACGCCCCATTTCCTGCTCTGGCTTCCTGAGCATATGTAGCTAACCTCCCTGGAGCTTCAAAGCCTCTGTGCTTCCAATTTGGTAATGGGGGGCAGGGATGATACGTGACCTGCTAGGGTCCTCAACTCTACCCCCCCCTCCTTTTTGGTGTTTCTGAGGTAGGGTCTCACTCTAGCTCAGGCTGACCTGGAATTCACTGTGTAGTCTCATGGTGGCCTCAAATTCATGGCGATCCTCCTACCTCTGCCTCCCAAATGCTGGGATTAAAGGCATGCGCCACCACGCCCGGCTCAACTCTACTCTTGACTTTGTTTGATTTTTTTGAGGTAGAGGCTTAGCTCTAGCCCAGGCTGACCTGGAATTCACTATGTAGTCTCAGGGTGGCCTTGAACTCATGGCAATCCTCCTACCTCTGCCTCCTGGGGGCTGGGATTAAAGGTGTGTGCCACCATGTCCGGCTCTACTCTTGACTTTTGATGACGCATGAAGTCCAGAAGGAAGTTTCTAGAATGTGCTCTATCACAATATAGAGACAGAATGGCAAGGCATGGGAAAACAATGCTCAGGGCCACTTCCTGCGGAATCACAAGCTATGATTAGAGAACACCCCAAGAATACAGGTGCCAGGACAGCTTGGTCCCCACCTCTGCCCTTAGTCCCTTGACTATGAGATGGGTTCCAGGCTGTCTCTGGACTGGCATTTGGGGAGGCAAGGGAACCTGGGTCCCAATTTTCAGCACCCCTTGTCAGCAATGTAGGGTTCATACTCTGCCCAGAGGCACGAGGCCAGGACACCACGGATGCAAAGTGTGTGGAAAACTCATGCTTAGACGACGGGGAGAATTAAGTGTTGCTGACCTTGTGGTCTAGAGTTCCTATTTCTGGGTCCAGCAAGCCTTCAGCTACCTCCTCAGTCACCAATAACATCCCCTCTTCCAAGCTCCTCTGTGGGGTCTAAGTTTGGGCCAGAATATGTCTAGACTTATGAAGTGTAAGCAGGTAGAATGGCTTCAGGGATAAGGTCCCTATGTTACCTACATTGCTTAGAATCCCACCCATTGAGAGCACCAGGTTAGTTTAAGACTCCTGCGGGGAGGACAAGATTCCATGTAGCTGAGGCTGCCCTTGACCTCCTGATCCTCCCTGCCCTTGCTTCTCAAGTGCTGGGGTTACAGGCATGTGCCACCATATCTAGCTCTATGTTTGTTTTTTTCCTTTAAGTGAAAGTACAGCCCTGGGCATTCTTTTTTTTTTTTTTTTTGAGAGACACAGAAAGAAAGACAGATGGGTGCGCCAGCAGTCTCAGCTGCTGCGAACGAAATCCAGATGCGTGCACCCCCTTGTAGTCAAGTGCAGCATTGCGCCCTTGTGTCACTGCATCTGGCTAAACTTGGGACCTGGCGATTGGAACCAGAGTTCTTAGGCTTAGGAGGCAGGCGTCTTAACCGCTAAGCCATCTCTCCAGCCCCCTGAGCAGTTCTTTTGTGTTTGACAAGGTCTTTCAGTCCTGTCCAGGCTGTCCCTAACCTCCTGCCTTCCAAGGTACTGGGCAGACTCCAGGAGCTCAGCACTGTGCCTGGCTTTGGTAGCTATTGTAGGACCATTGTGAAAGGCAGCAGCAGGAATACCTTGAGAGGCTCTGGGGCAGGGGTTCTAGCAGTTGTCAGAAGTCGTGGGCCTGGGGTCATACACTTGGACAAAGCACTTCACTTCTCTGGGCCCACTTACAGTAAAGGTTTCAACTCCTATATGGAAACCACACGATGGAATAAAACAAACTCGACACTCCTCGGCAAGGCCGAGGTGGAGGATTTTAACTCCCTGTTCTGAGAACAAGCTTTGGACGGTTGAGGGATGTCGAGAAACCAGGCCTTCAGGCTGCTACAGCCGCCCCTCGAGTAGGCTCTGCAGGATGCCTGGACCTGGACTTCAATGAGACTCCTTCAACCTCAATGACTGGTGCTGCCCTGGGATTCAGGCAAAGCAAGGGTGTATTGCACATCCATTCTGTCATCGTCGAGGCCTCTCTGGTGTTTTCCAGACTCCTGCCCTTTCCCCAACCCACCCAAGGGCATGCTCAGACTCGTGAATCCTGTTAGCCTCATGTCAATGCTATGTGTCTGGTCCGCAAGGCTGGTTAGTGAACAAGCCTGAAGATTGTTCACCCCC
This sequence comes from Orientallactaga sibirica, assembly GCA_036365145.1. NCBI lineage: Eukaryota > Metazoa > Chordata > Mammalia > Rodentia > Dipodidae > Orientallactaga > Orientallactaga sibirica. Next base: position 1,456,060 of record JAEOAD010000055.1, read on the forward strand.
ACTTGCATGTTTGGCTATTGACAGATACACCTAGGGTCATAGACTCTCTCACAGGACATCAGTAGAGGTGCCTTAGCAATGGCCAGGCCTCCATTTATGCAGGGGTGCAGCAGAGCAAGTATGCACCCAGCACTGACACCCCGATTCTGGCTTGCTGCTTCAGGGGACTGGGGAGCTCAGCTGGATTTGTCAGAAGCTGGAGTGCTGAGCCCACCAAACACTGAAGGGTCTAGTCTGCGGCTCTGACCCTGGGCTACTAATGAAGTAAAGGGCCAGTAGCTGTCACTGACTTAGACTGATGGATGGGGAGGGCTGACCCCCTTCACAGCTGCCACACTTCCCCAGGGGACCCAGGCGCTGGCCCTGGGAAGGAAGTCAGCAAGAACAGTCTGAGTCCCAGTCTCCGCTCAGTGGCTTTGTTTTTGCCTGCCTGACCCTAACTGTCTCGGCCCTTAGCTGAGACACACATAAAATAGATGAAACATGTCTAAAACATGCCCGGGTGACTTAACTCTTAAGGCCCCAGACTTGTCTCAGATCCTACAGTACCCTGATTCTTGAAACAGAAATTGCCCTGCGCACCTGCTTTCCTGCCTTTGGGGCAGGCAGTAGGAAGAGACTGAAGCTGAAACCCCTGCACAACCAAAGCCCTGGCTGGTCACTACCTCCATGTGCTCCCTAGCCTGGGGAGAAGGTAAAACCACCAACAGAAAAACTCCTCTGAAGCCAGGTGGCCCACACCTGTAATTCCAGCACTTGGGAGGTTGAGGTGGGAGGATTGCCATGAGTCTGAGGCTGGCCTAGGGCTAGAGTGAGCCCCTACCTTGAAAAAAACAAAAACAGGGCATGTTTGCCTACAAAGCTGAAGGACCCCAGTTCGATTCTCCAGGACATAAGCCAGATGCATAAGGAGGCATATGCATCAGGAGTTTGTCTGCAGTACCTGGAGGCATGCCCATTCTCTCCCTCTCTGAAAAATTAATTAATTAATTTTAAAAAATCCTAGAGGCAGTATGTTTGCCCGGAAGCCCGAATCCAACCGGCATTGAGTCAGTTCTGCCCTGCCCTCCTGCCCTGCTTGTTCAGAACACACCCTCCTATGGGTGTGACTGTAGAGGGTGGACAGCCTGGCTTGCCCTCAGTAAGTCTAGGACTTGGGGTGATGGGTAGCCATGTGTGAAATGGAGTTGAGTAAGGCCACAGTACTGAAGTTTCCAACAAGCAGATGTGGGGAGTCAGGGGCAAGCCTGGCCAGCTGGGGGCTGGGAAAGCAGCCCCAGAGCACCAGGTACCTCCAAAGCCACTGCTGTCCTCTGACCTGCTCCTCCACCCACCACCTCAGCCCAGGCTGGGTATGGAGTAAGAAATGGACGAGACAACCTCCTGAGGCCCTGGGCTCGAGGCCGGATGTGGAAGGTGATTATTTCTCTGCCCACCAAGTGCCTAAAGGGCTCTTTGGACCAAGACATCAGGTAACAGCTATGAGAGAGGAGGAGGAGGCACCAAGGTTAAGCTTGCTTTATGGGTGAAGGAAGCCGGCTGGGGTGGGCAGGGGTCAGGCCTCCTCAGGCATGGGAAGGTGGGGTGGGAGTGTGGGGCGAGGGAAAGGAAGGGGTAGGGAGAGGGAGGACAAAGAGGGAAAGGTAGAGAAAGGTAGGGCAGGGTAAGGGGAGGCGGAAGGGAAGTGGGGCCCTGGGAAACATGAAGCCAAAGCCAGAGGCATCAGGTCAGCAGCAGGAGAGGCTCAAAAGGACGCCTCCTGGGATGTGTAGGCAGCCATCAGCGCCCGTTTCAGCTGCTCGTAGGTGACAAACATCACCACATTCCAGGACCCCAAGCGAAGAAAGGAGGGCATGAACCTAGAAGAGAAAAAATACAGGTTACAGGGCTGGAGAGATGGCTCAGCGGTTAAGGCTCGCCTACAACACTGAATGACCTGGGATCGATTCCCTAGTCCCCATGAAAAGCCAGATGTACAAAGTGGCTCATGAATCTGGAGTTCATTCCAGAGGCTAGAGCCCTGGCATGCCCATTCTCTCTGTCTCCCTTCTCTCTCTGCAAATAAATAAATAAATAAATACACAAATTGTCGGGGTGTGGTGGCACACGCCTTTAATCCCAGCACTCAGGAGGCAGAGTAGGAGGATTGCCGTGAGTTTGAGGTCACCCTGAGACTACATAGTGAATTCTGGGTCAGCCTGAGCTACAGTGAGACCCTACCTCAAAAATAAATAAATAACACAAAAATTACTTAATTATAGGTTACAGGTCATAAAGGTACCTCCACTTCCTGCTTCTACCACTGGGCCGTCATCCACTCACGTATGTGCTGCCCCAGAGAGACGGGGCAGACTTGGGTGAACAAAACCTCACGGCTTGGTACCTATATAAACAAGACTCCTGAGACCCCGCCCCTCCCTCTGTAGTGCTAGGGATGAAACCAGGGGCTCTGTGCATGCCTAATGCCCTAATACTGAGCTACTCCTCCAGCCCGAGCCCCCATTTTAGCATCTACAAAACAGGTGACAGCAGTGGTGGGAGGTTTGATACTTGGTCGCTCCTCACTTCCGGGTAGTTCTCTCCCACCAGTGTGGCAGGCGTGGGTGGGTGGGGGGAACAGAGGCTCACCCTTTGTAGAAGGCTCGGGGCCCCTCCTTCTGGATCATGGTAAGGGCACAGTGTCCAGCGCTGTGGTACTGGCCCAAGGCAGAGTTCATATATCTCGTCTTGACCACGTCAACGGGGGAAGCAATGATGGTGGTGCAGAAGCCTGCCCCAAAGGCAGCAGTGAAGTGGCACGGGAGGTTATCTGCCAAGGAGCAGCAGGGAGGGGCAGTCAGCTCTCTCTACCCTCACTCGGTCATTCAGGGAGGGAAGAGAATTACTTAAGTAGAGAGGAGTCTTGGGCTTTTAAATTTATTTTTATTTTTTGGTTTTTTGAGGTAGGATCTTCGCTCTAGCCCAGGCCAGCCCATGTGCTAGGTCAGCCTGGGGTAGAGCAAGAAACTACCTCAAAAAAACAACAACAAAAAAATATCCAGCCGGGCGTGGTGGCGCACACCTTTAATCCCAGCACTCGGGAGGCAGAGGTAGGAGGATCGCCGTGAGTTCGAGGCCACCCTGAGCAGCTAATTCCAGGTCAGCCTGGACCAAGTGAAACAAACAAAAAAAAAAAAATATCCAGATGTGGTGGTACACGCCTTTAATCCCAGCACTTGGGAGGCAGAGGTAGGAGAATCACCATGAGTTCAAGGCCACCCTGAGACTACATAGTGAATTCCAGGGCAGCCTGGGCTGGAGTGACACTTTACCTCAAAAAAAAAAAAAAAGAGAGAGAGAGAGAGAGACAGACTCCAGCTAAGACCTAAAAAAATCTTTTTGCCTCCCCGGGCATGGTGGCGCAGCCTTTAATCCCAGCACTCGGGAGGCAGAGGTAGGAGGATTGCCGTGAGTTCGAGGCCACCCTGAGACTACATAGTAAATTCCAGACCAGCCTGAACTAGAGTGAAGGGTGAGACCCTACCTCGGAAAAACAAAACAAAACAAAAATCTTTTTGCCAGTTTCTCAATGTGCAAGTGGGGTCTTCTCCAGCTGGATTTGATACGGCAAGAAAACGTCATAAGCAAAACATTTTAAGCACTTTGGGGTCTTCGCCTTTAATCCCAGCTGGATTTGAGTTTGAGGCCACCCTGAGGCAAGTTAATTCCAGGTCAAAGAGTCACCTTGCAAAACCAAAAAAAAAACAAAAACAAAACAAAAAAAAACATAAAAACATTTTAAGCAAATGGGATGAAAAAAATGTGGTCTCGAGGCAACTGGACCCCTCCTCCCCAACTCCTACACCACTGACCCTGAATCACCTGTCATAAGGTTAGCCTTCAGGAGGGCATCTTTGATGAGGTCATAGGTCACCAGCTCAGCACAGTTGACAAGGGCATTACGAGCAACATTGGGCGAGGTTCCTACAGAAAAACAAGGAGAGCTAGTGTGAGCCCAGGGCATGGGGAAGAGGAAGGGGGGAAGGGCCAACATCCTGTACGGACCTTTCCAGAGACCTCGGAACCCTTCCTCGCGTGCAATGATCTTGTAGGCTTCGACCGTACTTTGGTACCTCCGGCCACCTCCAGCTCGGGCCTGAGCTTGGAACCTGACCTTTACCACATCCGTGGGCTGGGCCACAGCGACAGCCAGGGCACCTGTGGTGCTGCCTGCCAGGAGGCGGCTCCCAATGCCAGCATCTGTGGGCATACAGGGGGTCAGTGGTCAGGTTAGCTTGCACTTGTTTCCACCTCATCTCTCCTTGCCACAGCATGCCACTGTCACCTGACCTTCAGGAATAAAGTCCAGACCACTCCTGCTCTAAGAACTCCTCCAAAGGATGTAGTAAGAAAGAAGGTAAAAGGAGGCATAGAGCTTTCCTAAAATGTGTCCATTTAGCCTGCTTAAGAGTCCAGAGAGGCTGGAGAGATGGCTCAGAGGTTAAAGATGCTTGCTTGCAAAGCCTGATGGCCACATTCAATTCATTCCCCAGTACCCATACATAAAGCCAAATGGGGCTAGAGAGATGGCTTAGCAGTTAAGGTGCTTGCCAGCAAAGCCAAAGGACCCAGATTCAATTCCCCAGAACCTATGTAAGCCAAATGTACAAGTGGGCACATCTGTCTGGAGTTTGTTTGCAGCAGCTGGAGGCCTTGGCACGCCCATTCACTCTCTACCTGTCGTTTTCTCTCTCATTCACAAAAAAAAAAAAAAAAAAAAAAAGCCAGTCAGGGTGGCACACGCTTTTAATCCCAGCACTTGGGAGGCAGAGGCAGGAGGATCACCAGGAGTTCGAGGCCCAACCTGAGAATAGTGAATTCCAGGTCAGCCTGGACTAGAATGAGACCCTATCTCAAAAAACCAAAAAAGGTCTGGGGAGATGGCTTAGCGGTTAAGGCACATGCCTATGAAGCCTAAGGACCCAGGTTCGATTCTCTAGGTCCCATGTAAGCCAGCTACACATGGTGGCACATGCATCTGGAGTTCGTTTGCAGTGGCTAGAGGCCCTGCCATGCCCATTCTCTGTCTCTCTTTCTCTCCTAAATAAATAAATAAATAAATAAATAAATAAATAAATAAATAAAATATTTTTAAAAATTTTAAAAAGTGCCAAATGGAAAAAGTGGCACATACATTCTTTCTCTTGCAAATAAAAAGTAAGAGCCCAGAGGCTGATTTCTCAACAAGTGTGAAACCCAAAACTCCTTCTAATGGAAGAGGACTCATGAGACTTGGGACCTCATTCCAGACCTAATTCTCTTTCCCATGTGATCCGGGGAAGGCAGCCTCTTGCTCTGAGCGCTTGCTCACTTTACTTGTGGGTAAGAAGGTGGGCTAACTTGGTATGGTGGCTCATGCCTGTGATCCAAGCAACTGGGAGACAGAAGCAGGTGGGTATCTGTGAGTTCAAGGCCAGCCTGGTCTACATAGGGAGTTTCTGTCTCAAACATACACACACACGCATGCACGCACGCACGCACGCACGCACACGGAGGGCTGACCATGGCATGCTGAGGTGGGAGGCAGAAGAGTATGACTGCTGGTTTGCCATTGTGTCCCCTTGAGCCAGCCCTTCTCCCACTTCAAGCCTCAATTTCTTCATATCTGTAACATGGGGAGGGATGCCACCTACCCCCAAGGTGATTGTGAGCCTGGCACAGTCCTGGTGGAGAGAATCAGGACCTTTCCACACCTCCATCCCTCTGATCCTCTATCTTGGGGAGGGGGAGACGACTCAGCTATATGAACTGAGATCAATTATCAGCAAGATAGAGGCTGACGCCAAGGCATCCGCGGCCAGCGCCACACTCACGCTCAGAGCCCTTGGTGTAGAACTGCTTGACGGAGTCGTAGAGGCCAATGCGGACAGAGGCGAAGCTCATCTGACGCTGCAGGCCGGCCACCAGCCCGTTGTAGAGGCTGCGGGGCCCCTCCGTGCGCACCATGGTCAGGATCGTGCCCAGCACACCACGGTACTGGGTGCTGGCCGCAGTGCGCACAGGCCCTTGACTTTCTCCTTGGATCTGCAAGGCCAAGACAGGATGGCTATTAAGCGTAGGAAGATGGTACTGTTAGGGTCCGAAAATTGCTGAAGGGAGACTCAGACTCATATAGCATGTAAAAACATAGAGCGTTTATTGTGCAGAGAAGTCCAGCATGCGGGGGTCCACCATGTGCACTAAATGGAGCCCCGAGAAGAACTTTCTGGCTCTTTTAAAGACAGTTAAACAAAGACCTCTAACATAATTGGCTACTTTGAAAAATATAATACTTGTGCACTCCTGACTGGTTATAATTTGGCGCACGTGGGCTAAGGGGGGCTAAGGGAGGGGGGCTCTAGGGAAGGTAAATCTTCCTAAAGTGGCCAGTAAGCATATCTCACATTCTTTTACTTATAATTGGCTGGGGCCAAGAAAGGGGGAATGGCCTTAGACATCCCTGAAACCTTCCAGGAAATGACTTGTTCTTTGTTCTGTTCTCCCAGAATTTAGTTCAGGCTTCTTCAGAAATTTAAACTTAGGCCTAGCTAGGAAATATCTGATTGAAGCCTGTCATGGTGTTGGTTTGACTCTTTCGGTACTTACAGGTCTCCTGCCATCCCTCCACTCCCAGTCATTCCACTGACCCAGGAGTTTGAGCTGGGGAGGGAGATGAAATACCATCGGGGCTCTCTGCCTCATCCTCACCTGTAGGCGGACCTTAGCAGTGTCCAGAGGAAAGGTGATGAGATCTGCAATGCAGGCGGCTGTGCCAGCCCCCAGGAACTTCACAGTGGCTGTAGGGGGCACATCTGTGGCCTTGAACCCAACCATGATTTTGATTTCCTATTATGGTCCCAGAAGATGATGAAGAAAATTGGAGAAGGGGGCACCTTCAACCAGCAAGACGAGACACAGGAACTCTGCCGGAATCTAAGCCAAAAGGAGAGAAGCCCCATCAGCGATGGCCCCAGGCCTCCCTGCTTACCACCCAAGCCATCCTCAACTCCACCTCCCCTGACAGCACCAAGCCCTTAAGCAGATCTCAGTGACCCTAGAAGGGAAAAACAGGAATGAGCTCTGCATGAAGGGTTAATAGCCTTCCCTGAAAACTAGAGGGAACTAAAGAGTTAATAACTGTCCCCAAGACCAGCAGAAACACGTGGCCTTGACAGGCTCGGTCTACTCCTGATGACACACTTCCCTTAGCTCAGAAAATCTTGAGGGAACAGAAACCATCTGGTGGGATAGCCTCCCAAAAAGCTTATTCTGAGCCAGGCATGGTGGCATATGCCTTTAATCCCAGCACTTGGGACGCAAAGGTAGGAGGAGTGCTTTGAGTTTGAGGCCACCCTGGGACTAAACAGTGAATTCCAGGTCAGCCTGGGCTATAGTGAGACCCTACCTTGAAAAAACAAAACAAACAAAAAAAACCACCTTATTCTTGAGTAAAGCCACAAATAACTACAGTTCCTTATCTACTTCCCTGGACCTGCGGCTGGTCCAGTCTGTTTTTCTTAGGATCCTCCTTATAAACTTGCACCCCAGCCTGGCTCAGTGTTTTAGCCTTCATCCCGCGGGAAGGCTGCTGCCCCTCGCTGTTTCTCTTGATAAGCAATCTGTCTGCAGCGATCAAGTCTGGTGCTCTCTTTGGCTTTTTCCTCTTACACTTTCCTTACACTGAGGTATTCAAATTTTGTTAAGCGCTCCCTCCCACTCAACACAGGGAGTGTGGTGGGAGTTAGCCTGGTATTTCCTGGCAGCTCTCACGTAGCCCTTGGTCTATTGGTCCTGACTGCACTGATGAAGCCCTGTTTCTGTTGTGTGGATCTATTCTGGGGGCTGACAGAAGTGGGAAAAGTCCTGCCAAACCCAGGATCTGATAAGCAAAGGCGCACAGGCTTATGCTGGGGGGGGGGGTCCACGCAGGAGAGGTTCTGATGGGTCTAGGTTTACTGAAGAGAAGGAGGGGTCAAGGTGACTAATTCAATCCTTCCCAGCCCCCACAAAGCTCAGGCCCTCTACTGTCGATCTTAAACAAGTCTGCTTTGCTTGGCACCAGTTCACTGAGACACAGGGGACAGTATCCACTCTTACGGGGGCAGGTGATTCCAGCTGCACTGGGATTTGCAGGACATTTGCTTACAGAGGGAACAATGATCTATCACTCCATCAGGAGAAGAATGAGGAAGGGGGGAATCAGAAAAGAGGATGCTGGGTGATCCTCAGGGCTGAGGATAAGCACAGAGCCACTAGACTCCTCCGGGCTAACAGGAGACCTGTTTCTTTTCCTCCAACATGGAGGAAATCCTCATCTTTACTCAAGGGACAAGATGGGAGGTGCAGGTTGGAGCTACAAAGACCCAGGAAACCAGAAACTGTATTTTGTTTTCAGAGTTGGACCAACACCCTTTTCACTGCCCCAGGAGGAAGTGAGCCCAGCACCCCCAGCGGGGGAGGGTGACCAGCTTCTCTTTCTCCTGAATTTACTTCTCTGATATCATTGGAGCAGCTGCTTTAAGCCCAGCTTGATTGGCTGTCCTGTTGCTGGGGCTCAGGAGGAAAGCTGCGACTGGTGGAAGGAGGATGTGGTAGAAGGTCACTTGTGCCATGGAAACAAACAGTTCACCCAGCTTCTTCCTCCTGGGCTTCACCCAGGTGGTTGAGACAAACAGGGACATCAAGAGCAACGCACCATGGCAACCGGTTCAAGAGCTCCTCTGGGGCAAGGCTGCACCTGAATCATGTTTCCCACAGCCAGAGCCCCTTGGGTAACTCCCCTTGGATAAAGGTGCTTCCAGACCTCCCCAGCTGTCGCCCCTTTCCCATATAGAGGTACTCCACACTTTGGTCCGTTCTACTGCCCCAGCCTCGCTTAATCCCACCAGCAGCTGCTGCCCTTACTGCTGTGTAAAATGAGGGAAGTCAGAATCATGTCTACAGGCTCTAAAGCTTCCCCTATTTGTTTTGCACTGTTGCCCAACTCCTTATTTCTTTCCTCCTGTTTTCTTCGGCTCCCGGCACACACGAGGCCGTTCTGAAGGAAAGTCCCATGCTAATAAAAACAGTTCTGACACCTTTGATCCCAGCACTCGGGAGGCAGAGGTAGGAGGATCGCCGTGAGTTCAAAGCCATCCTGAGACTACATAGTAAATTCCAGGTCAGCCTGGGTTAGAGTGAAACCCTACCTCAAAAAACCAAAACCAAAACCAAAACCAAAAAAAAAGTTCTGAGAAGGTTCAAGCAATTGACATCCATTTTTCTGGGCATCAGAGACATGATGCCACAAGTCCATCACATGCCTGACCTTGAGCTGGGTTTCAGGGTGTTGTGAAGTTCAGCTAAATGAAGATCAGCTAGCCGGGTGCGATGGTGCACGCCTTTAATCCCAGCACTCAGGAGGCAGAGGTAGGATGATCACTGAGAGTTCGAGGCAACTCTGAGACTACATAGTGAATTCCAGGTCAGCCTGAGCCAGAGTGAGACCCTACTTTGAAAAACAAAAAAAAAAAAAAAAAAAAAAACAGATGAAGATCAGCTGCTACCCAGACCCATGGACAGAGGCTGAGTTGCCACTGTGAATAGCCTGGGGGTGTTCCAAAAGCCAGGTGTTTGAGAGGGCTGAGAATTGGGGCAAAGATGACTGTACTAAAGACCCTACAAGAAAAGCAAAACCCAGACTCAGAAATTTCATCATATGTTGTAGGCCTAGAGAATTAACTCGTGTCAGAGAGCCTCGGGAACATTTAAAAAAGTATCAGCTTTGTTGCTGATTTCCAGGGTGACTTGGGACCTCAGGTTCCTCCTTTAAACAATGGGGTCCACCGCCCTTGGTTTGCTAGTCCAGGAGACCAGGGATGATCAAAGTGTTCAGTGAATTGTGATAAGCCACTTGGGAGTAGGGGAGGAGGGCAGCAGCAGAGGCTCACTTAGCACTTAGCCTAGATAGACTCTTACCCGGGCGTGGTGCTGTGAGGTCTCACACCGAGGCCTCCACGATCAAGCTTCTCTAAAGGCGTCCCATTCTTCAAAGCTGCCGGTGGCTATCATGGCCCAATCGCCTTGATTTTCCATAGAAAACAGCTGGGAGACTAAACACTTCAAGATCATACTATGTGTCCTGGGGGGGTAAGGACAAAGGAGCAGCGTTAGGAAGGGCGATTCCCCTTATAGGGCCACACCACAGCCACCTGCCCCAGACACACAAGCCCATTCAGTCTCTGCCTTAGGTGCCCATGGGGCAGAGATCAGGTGCACATCGGAGTGGGGGAAATGAACTCAAGGGTCTGGCCTTTCCCTTCAAAGTATCACAATGAGGGAGAGAGAGAAGCGGCAGATAGAGAGAATGGGCACACCAGGGTCTCCAGCCACTGCAAATGAACTCCAGATGCATGTGCCCCTGTGCATCTGGCTTATGTGGGTCCTGGGGACTCCAACCGGGGTTCTTAGGCTTCATAGGCAAATGCCTTAACCGCTAAGCCATTTCCTTGGCCTCTCAAAGTATCACACTTTGACTGTCTTCCAGACTCGTTTTCCTGACAAGTCTGTGGGTAGGCAGCCTCCAACACAGGAGTGTTTTGTGTGTGTGTTTGTGTGATGATTACGGGACAGTGTCTCTTCCTCTCCAGTCTCTTGAAAGTAGTCAGGGGACTTGCTCTGACATCAAGTGACTCAAACTCAAGGCCTTCTCCTGGCAGAGACAGCCCCAGAAACTAGAAAAGGCATCAGGGCACATGGCTTGGGGCCACCTAGAGAGGCTCATTCTGGTTATCAGTGACGTGTAAGGCCCCACACCCACCCAGGCAAGGCAGGCTGGCATCGGGGCGGCGGGGGCGGGGGAGAGGGGCGTCGTAGGATACTGGACGCGGGCTGGAAAGAACCAAAAGGAGTTAGTGAAAGAGTGAAAGGAGCCGGGCAACCCCAGCATTCTGGAGGCAGAGATAGGAGGATGGCTGTGAGTTCGAGGCCACCTCTGAGACTACAGAGTGAATTCCAGGTCAGCCTGAAACCCTACCTCAAAAACAAAACAAAACAATTAAAAAAACACATCTGAAGAGTGAAAGGAGAAATAACAGAGTAAAAAAAAATAACAAGCAAGAACACATACAAATTAGGTCGGGAGGAAAAGGTAATTAAAGAGAGGAAGCACGAGGGTCCGCGCGGCGAGGATGGAGGGAGCAGGTGCAGCGGGTGCAGGGCTGGAGCCGGGCTCACCGGACCGCAGAGAGAACTTGAGCGCGAGAGGCTTTGTTCGACGGCGGGAGCAAGGGCGGGCGTGGAGACTGCGCCGACTGGGCTGGATCCGAAGGCACCGCTGGCGGGAGGAGCAGAGGGTGCGCGGGCGGCAGGGCGATGTAGTCCTGGGGGCGGGGCCCGAGGGGCGGGGTCTGCGGACGGGGCTGGGTGGGGCGGGGCCTGCGGGCGGAGCGCGGGCTCCTGCGGGCAGGGGACCAGTCCCCGCTGCAGCGGCAGGTGGCCGGCGACCGTCCACCGCGGGGCTTCCCGCCTCCTCCTCCCACCGCACCTGCCCGGTCCCAGGGGACCCGGGTACCTAAAGGCTGGGGTGGGGCTGGGCGTCCAGCGGACAGGATGGCGCTCAGAAAGTGAGAAGGCAGAGCAGGCGCGGCCCAGGCATGGGAGAGTGCGGAGTGGACGGACGGGAGCCTCAGCTAGCGGATGGTCGTGGGGTGGCAGGTGGGGACGAACACGAAAACAAGCAATACTTGATTGAGCCTTGTGGCCCGACTGACATGCATTCGGGGAGTAGGGAATGGAAATTGGCCTCTATTTGTCTCTGAACTTTAAAAAATATATGTTTTTATTTATTTCTTATTTATTTTCGAGGTAGCGTCACTATCCCAGGCTAACATGGAATTCCTATGTAGTCTCAGCGATCCTCCTACTCCAGCCTCCTGACTGCTGGGATTAAAGGCGTGAACCACCACGCCTGGTTTATGTTTTTTTGTTGTTTGTTTTGTTTTGTTTTTATGTTCCTATCTTGTATACCCTCTGTTCCATTATTTGTTTCCATCCTGTGGGCATCACAGGACTACTTTATTAAGGATGAGATCAGGCAGTGGAACGCTTTTCTTTGCCTACACTGTAAGTGCCAAGGGCATAAAGACATCTGCCAAGGACCCATATATACTGTAGTAGAGGCTCATTAACTTTTTTTTTTTTTTTTTTTTTTTGGTTTTTCGAGGTAGGGTCTCACTCAAGCCCAGGCTGAGCTGGATTCATTAGGTAGTCTCAGGGTGGCCTTGAACTCACCGCGATCCTCCTACCTCTCCCTCCCGCGTGCTGGGATTAAAGGAGTGCAACACCACGCCTGGCTCATTAACGTTTAAAAAATATTTCTATTTAATTATTTGCAAGTAGAGAAAGAAGAGTATGGGTGTGCCAGAGCATGTAGCCACTGCACACAAATGCGCCACCATGTACACCTAGCTTACTTAGGTACTGGAGAATTGAACCTGGGTCCTTAGGCTTCACAGGCAAGCGCCTTAACTGCTCAGCCATATCTCTCTAGCTTCCTCATTAAGATTTTGATACAGTAAGTTTGAGGTTTCTCTGCCAATGCACCAATATATGAGAATTTTGGGATGGCCCTGGATTCTTATGAATTCAAAGACTTGAAATCCACAGACTAGGGGTAAGGTTTACAGAAAGTTTTGTATTTTCGAGGTAGGGTCTGACTCTAGTCCAGGCTGACCTGGAATTCACTATGTAGTCTCAGGATGACCTTGAACTCACAGCAATCCTACCTAAGCCTCCTGAGTGCTTGCAGGCATGGGCCTTGACTGCTGAGCCATCTCTCCAGCCCTGAGAGAGGGAGAACGTTTTCTATTGGAATATAAGTGTTAGAAGGCTTTCTTTTCTACACAGGCTATGTGTAACAATTTCCTCACAAATTTTCTCATTTAAATCAGAGCTAAACAAAGCTTGGCATAGTGGTACATGCCGTTTAATCCAAGTGCTCAGAAGGCTGAGGCAGGAGGATTGTGGGTTCCAAGCCAGCCTGGGTTACAAAGTGAGACTCTGTCTCATAAGACCAAAAATAATTCAGAGCTAAACAATGGCCTTCCATAGTAAATTTCTCTAGAATTCCAGTCTCTTTCTGTTGTGGCAACATGACAGTTGTTTTGTAGTTCAGTCTGTAGGGGCTTCCTCTGTGGCCGTTGCAAATGACTGTACTTTCGTTTGCTCTGACCAGGAAGACAATCAGGTTTTCCATTCTCATCACTGACCTTTCTGGGTGCGAGTCTGCTACTTGCATGCACCCTAGCGACATACCCACAGAAATTCCTGTGAGCCCACGCTGTTCTTACCATTTGCGATGCATTTATAAGCATTCGTATATAGACACAATTCTCTTGGTAGTTGTTTTATCAGATGAAAAGGGTTCCTTCCATCTTGTGATTCAGCACTATAAAAATACCTGAATTAGCAGGGTATAGTGGCACATGCCTTTAATCCCAGCACTTGAAAGGCAGAGGTAGGAGGATCACCATGAGTTCAAGGCCACCCTGAGACTACATAGTGAATTCCAGGTCAGCCTGGGCTAGAGTGAGACTCTACCTCAAAACAAAAAACAAAAACAGAAGCCGAGCGTGGTGGTGCACGCCTTTAATCCCAGCACTTGGGAGGCAGAGGTAGGAGGATCACCGTGAGTTCGAGGCCACCCTGAGAATGCATAGTGAATTCCAGGTCAGCCTGGACTAGAGTGAGACCCTAACTCGAAAAACCAAAAAAAACAAAACAAAACACCAAAACCAAAAACCAAAACAAACAAACAAAAAAAACCCTGAAGTAGTAATTACTTCGAGATCATGACTCTAAAACAAAATTATATATATATATATATATATATATATATATATATATATATATATATATTTTGTTTTGTTTTGTTTTTCGAGGTAGGGTCTCACTCTGGTCCAGGCTGACCTTGAATTCACTATGTAGTCTCAGGGTGGCCTCGAACTCTCAGTGATCCTCCTACCTCTGCCTCCCGAGTGCTGGGATTAAGGGCATGCACCACCACGCCCGGCCCAAAATAATAATATTAAAAAATAAAAGGATGAGCCAGGCATGGTGGCGCACGCCTTTAATCCCAGCACTCGGGAGGCAGAGGTAGGAGGATTGCCATGAGTTGGAGACTACATAATGAATTCCAGGTCAGTCTGAGTTAGAGTGAGACCCTACTTTGAAAAACCAAAAAAAAAAAAAAAAAAAAAAAAAAAAAAAAAAAGCCAGGCTTGGTGGCACATGCCTTTAATCCCAGCACTCAGGAGGCACAGGTGGGAGGGTCGCTATGAGTTCGATACCACCCTGAGACTACATAGTTAATTCCAGGTCAGCCTGGGCCAGAGTGAGACCCTACCTTGAAAAAAAAAAAGAAGAAGGGTGCTGAAGAATCAGCAGTTATGGTACTTGCTCTGCAAAGCAGATGTACAAAATGGCATATGCAGCAAGTGGAGGTCCTGATGTGCCTATGTCTCTGTCTGTCTCTTTCTCTATATATATATCTCTGCTTGCAAATAAATAACAAGTAAAAATAAATAAATAAATAAATAAATAAATAAACCTAAAACCTGTCTTACATATCCGATGGTTTCTGAAATTTTATAGCTTTGGATAATAAAATAAATAAGACTTTGACTTCCGGATATGAATCTTGGTTAAACAATCTAATACAATGAGGAATCCCAATCTAATGGGCTGGATTCACTGGTGAGGAACCATGGAGAGAAGCAATGTGTATTATTATTATTATTTTAGGCAGGGTCTTGCTCTAGCCTAGGCTGACCTGGAATTCACTATGTAGTCTCAGGGTGGCCTTGAACTCATGGCGATCCTCCTACCTCTGCCTCCTGAGTGCTAGGATTAGAGGCATGCACCACACCTGGCTCTTTTATTATGTTTTTTTTTTTCTATTTTTATTTAATTCTTTGAGAGAGAGAAAGAGGCAGATAGAGAGAAACAGAGAATGGGCATGCCAGGGCCTCTAGCCACTGCAAACAAACTCCAGACGCATGTGCCCCCTTGTGCATCTGGCTTACGTGGGTCCTAGGGAATTGACTGGGTCCTTATCATTAAGCCATTTCCTCAGCCCTCTTTTATTATGTTTAAAAAAAAAAACATTTCCCGGAAAGATGGCTTAGCAGTTAAGATACTTTCCTGCAAAGCCAAAGGACCCAGGTTTGATTTCCCAGGACACACATAAACCAGATGCACAAGGGGGCACATTTGTCTGGAGTTCATTTGCAGTGGCTGAAGGCCATGGAGTATCCATTCTCTCTCTTTATCTGCCTCTTTCTCTCTTTATGTCTCAAATAAATAAATTAAAAATTAAAAATTAAAAAAATAACTTTATTTATTTGAGAGAGAGACAGACAGAAAGAAAGAAGCAGACAGAGTGAATATAGGTGCACCATAGTCTCCAGCCACTACAAATGATCTCCAGACACGTGAGCCTGTGTCTTACACTTCAGAATGATTGCCTAGCAGAGACCAGAGAATAGTGTTGGGGCGCATCAGAGCTTCAAGGTTTTTTTTTTTTTTTTTAATATATTTTATTTTATTTATTTGAGAGAGAGAGAGACAAAGAGGAAGATAGAGATGATGGGTGTGCCATGGCCTCTAGCCACTGCAAACTCCAGACACATGCCACCTTGTGCATCTGGCTTTACGTGGGTAATGGGGAGTCAAACCTGAGTCCTTTGGCTTTGCAGGCAAGTGTCTTAACTGCTAAACCATCTCTGCAGCCTGCTTCAAGGTTTTTCATTAAATCACATTTAAGGATAAAAGGCTTTCACAGTAATCTTTCATGGGAGTAACTCTCTAAGCTCACTAACCATACCTCACAAGTGAATATTAAATTTCACTGAAAAGATTAGAGAATGCATTAATTTTTTACAACCGCTAGGACTACTTTTTTGTTTGTTTGTTTGTTTGTTTGTTTTCAGGGTAGGGTCTCACTCAAGCCCAGGCTTGGAATTCACTATGTAGTCTCAGGGTAGCCTCGAAGTTATGGCAGTCCTTCTACCTCTGCCTCCTGAGTACTGGAATTAAAGGCATGCACCACCATACCTGACAGGACTTTTATTTATTTGTTTGTTTGTTTATTTATTTATTTATTTATTTTTGGTTTTTCAAGGTAGGATCTCACTCTAGCCCAGGCTGACCTGGAATTCACTTTGTAGTCTCAGGGTGGCCTTGAACTCATGGAGATCCTCCTATCTCTGCCTCTTGAGTGTTGGGATTAAAGGCATGCGCCACCACGCCCGGCTTAATGGACTTTAAAAAAAAATATTTTATTATTTATTTATTTATTTAGAGAGAGAGAGAGAGAGAGAGAGAGGCAGATAGAGATAGAAAGAATGAGAGAATGGGTGCGCCAGAGCCTACAGCTACTGCAAACGAACTCCAGATGCATGCGCCACCTTGAACATATGGCTTACGTGGGTCCTGGGGAATTGAACCATGGTCTTTTGACTTTGCAGGCAAGTGCCTTAACCACTAAGCCATTTCTCCAGCCCCATTCATGGACTTTTTTATTCCTAGTTTTCTCATATCTGAGTGATCTCTCCTACTTATGTCCTTTATTCTGTCCCCTTATATTTTCTTCCAAATTTTGTTTCTATAATTTGTTCCTGTAATTTCCGATTTTTCCTTTTTACTGCATGTGTGTGAATTGAAAGGAACCCTCTGGCCTTCCTTCTACAACATTTATTCTTTTTCCTTCACTTCTCTGCCAAATTTCCCAAATAATCTAATTTCCTTGAACTCCTCAGCCTTTGGAACATTTCTTGAATATTTGACAAATGAATATATGAATAATATCACTTTCATGTCTGCATTCACTTTGATCCAGACATGTAGGCCCCTGGCTGTGTAACTATAGTATGTTCTTTTTATTCATTTTTATAGATTTATTTTATTTTACTTATTTATTTATTTGAGACAGAGAGAATGGGCGCTCCAGGGCCTCTAGCCACTGCAAACAAACTCCAGACGCATGTGCCACCATGTGCATCTGGCTTAAGTGGGACCTGGAGAATTGAATCTGGGTCCTTAGGCTTCGTAGGCATGCACCTTAACCACTAAGCCATCTCTCCAGCCTCTTTTTATTCTTTGAATGGGTCATGCTCATTCCCACTCCAAGATCTCTGGACTTTTTGTTCTCTTTTCCTGCAACATTTTTCCTCAGATTTTTGTCTAGCCAGGAACTTTCCTCATAAACAAACACCTTGGAGATCACTACTGCTCTCTTCATAAAGTATATCTTTAGTTTTAATTTTGTTGTCCAGGTAGAGTCTCACTGTAGCCCAGGCTGACCTGGAATTCACTATGTAGACTCAGGCTGGCCTGGAACTCATAGTGATCCTCCTATCTCTACCTCCTGAGTGCTGGAATGAAAGATGTATACCATTACACTCGACCCTTACTTAAAAAAAAATTTTTTTTTTTCAAGGTAGGGTCTTACTCTGGCCCAGGCTGACCTGGAATTCACTATGTAGTCTCTGGGTGGCCTTGAATTTATAGCGATTCTCCTATCTCTACCTCCAGAGTGCTGGGATTAAAGGCTTGCACTACCATGCCTGGTCTAAATTTTCATTTATTTTTTTTATTTGTTATTTATTTGGTGTTGGGGATTAAAACCAGGGTCTTATGCATGCTGGATAAAAGCACTCTACCATTGAGTTACTCCCAAGCTCTTAAGGTATACTTAAAAAAGAATCTTTGCGGGGGCTGGAGAGATGGCTTAGTGGTTAAGGCGTTTGCCTGCAAAGCCAAAGGATCCCAGTTCGATTCTCCAGTATCCATGTAAGACATATGTACAAGCAAGATGCAGCAGCTAGAGGCCCTGGCATGCCCATTCTCTTTCTCTCTCTCTCTCTGTTCTTCTTTCTTTCTCTCAAATAAATAAGTTAAATATATTTTAAAAATCAGCTGAGTGTGGTGGCTCACACCTTTAATCCTAGCACTCGGGAGGCAGAGGTAGGAGGATCACTAAATTCAAGGCTACCCTGAGACTACATTGTGAATTCCAGGTCAGCCTGGGCTACAGTGAGACCCTACCTCGGAAAAAAAAAAAAAAAAACCTGGGAATAAAGGTGTGTGCCATCACAGTAGGAGGATCGCCTAGAGTTCGAGGCCACCCTGAAACAACATAGTTAATTCCAGGTCAGCCTGAGCCAGAGTGAGACCCTACCTTGAAAAACAAAACAAAGCAAAACAACAAAAAAAATCTTTTTGTGTATTGTATGTACTAGGTGTGTGTGTGTGTAAGCCATGGTGTGTATGTGAAGGGGTTCCACGATAACTTTGAGTGTTGGCCTTTGCTTTCCACGCGTGTGTGTTCTGTCTGCAAATGTTTGTGCAGATGAAACTTGGGTGTTCTTCTCTTCTCCCTATTCTGCATATTTCCTTAAGAGCATTTCTGATTCTTCAGCCTCAGCCTCAGTGGACTGGGGTTACAGATGTGCCTGGCCACGCCCATCTATTTACATGGGTTCTAGAGAGTTGAACTTGGAAGCCTGGGAGCCATCTCCCCAGCCCTCTTTCACCTTCGTACGCTTTTTAAAAAAAATTATTTTTATTTATTTATTTGAGAGAAAAAGGCAGAGAGAGAAATAGAGAATGACACACCATGGCCTCCAGCCATTGCAAATGAACTCCAGATGCATGCGCTACCTTGTGCATCTGGCTTACGTGGGTACTGGGGAATTGAACCTGGGTCCTTTGGCTTTGCAGGCAAGCACCTCAAACGAGTTCATTTGCAGTGTCTAGGGCCCTGGCGCACCCATTCTCTCTCTCTCTCTGTCTGTCTCAAATAAATAAATAAATAAATAAATAAATAAATAAAATAAATCTTAAAAAATAGTTAATATATTTTATTCTAATAGCACAATTACAATGCATGTCAAAGTGAAAACCAATTATAAGTATACAAAACAGATAGTTACTAAGATGTATTGAAAGCACTAAGAGGTCCCATGACACCAAAAAAATCAGTTCTGAGGTTGCAAGGCTTGCTCTCTGGCAAATGGCTGCCTGCTTGCTATATTCTCTCATGCCAAGGAAAGAGAGAGAGACACCTCAGGGTGTCTCTTCTCTCCCCCCCTCCTTCTTCTTCTTTGTTTTGTTTTGTTTTGTTTTTCGAGGTAGGGTCTCACTCTGGCTCAGGCTGACCTAGAATTCACAATGTAGTCTCAGGAAGACCTCGAACTCATGGCGATCCTCCTACCTCTGCCTCCCGAGTGCTGGGATTAAAGGCGTGCACCACCATGACTGGTTTCTCTTCCTCTTCTTATCTCTTTATGAGGACTCCATTCTCTTGACCATATCTACACTTTATTTCCTTTAAAGGCCCCACCCTCAACACCATCGCATTGGGGTAGGGTGTGGCGGGTGATTTCACTGTGTGGTTTAGGGAAACACAAGCATTTAGTCACTAACAAGTGGCTCCTAGCCACACTGACAGCTGGCCGTCCCTTAAATGTTCCCTGTTCCTTCTTATGTCTAGGTCTCTATAGAAACCATCCTCTCTACCTACAATGGCTATCTTCCTCGGTCTAAATAACTCTTGTCCTGTGAATGTCTTCTTTTTTAAAAAATATTTTATTTTATTTATTTATTTGAGACAGAGAGAGGGAGAGACAGAGAGAGAGCAAGTGAGAATGGGCACGCCAGGGCCTCTAGCCACTGCATACGAACTCCAGACGCATGTGCCACCATGTGCATCTGGCTTATGTGGGACATGGAGAATCGAACCTGGGTTCTTAGGCTTCATAGGCATACGCCTTAACTGCTAAGCCATCTCTCCAGCCCGTGTGAATGTCTTCTTCCAAGAAGCTTCCTGACCTCTAAACCAGGCTAGGTACCCCTCATCTGTGCTTTTTCTTGTATGTACCTCTATTTGTAGATTATGACTTTCTATGCAATTGGTTTTTGGTGCATTGTCCTTCCTGTTCAGCATCCGCTACTCCAGTGAGCTCCTTGAAGTCGGGACTGGCCTTGTTCACTGCCATTCACAACATAAAGTGCTGCTTGTGGTGAATGCACAGCGAATATTTGCGCTAGTGTAGCATTGTGCAGTTTTCAAAGTGTCCAGTCACAAATGAACTTGCCTACAAAGATGTAATCTTTCCTTTTTCTTAACATTCATTTCTCTTGAGTAAAACAGTCTTTTAAAATATTACCATTTAGGCTGGAGAGATGGCTCAGAGGTTAAAGGTGCTTGCTTGCAAAGCCTGCTGTTCCAGGTTTGATTCCCCCATACCCATGGAAAGCCAAACTCACCAAGCTGCACATTCATCTGGAGTTTGTTTGCAATGGCATGAGGCCATGACACACCTATACTCTCTATCTCCTCTCTCTCTCTCTCTCTCTCTCTCTCTATATATATCAAATAAAAAATTTTTAAAATATTGCCACAGGCTGGAAAAATGGCTTAGGCATTAAGGCACTTGCCTGCAAAGCCAAAGGACCCAGGTTTGATTCCTCAAGATCCACATAAGCCAGATGCACAAGGTGGTGCATGTGTCTGGAGTTTGTTTGCAGTGGCTGGAGGACCTCCTGCACCCAATTCTCTCCCTTTTCCCCCTCCCTATTCTCTCAATAAATAAATAAAATATTTTAAAAATATTGCCAGGCATGCATGGTGGCACATGCTTTTAGTCTCGGCTCTTTGGTGGCAGAGGTAGGAGGATCGTAGTGAGTTTGAGGCCAGCCTTGAATTACATAGTGAATTCCAGGTTAGCCTGGGATAGACCGAGACTCTACCTCAAAAAATCAAAAAAAGGGCTGGAGAGATGGCTTAATGGTTAAGGCGTTTGCCTGTGAAACTTAAGGACCCTGGTTCGATCCCCCAGGTCCCACATAAGCCAGATGCATAAGGGGGTGCATGCGTCTGGAGTTCATTTGCAGTAGCTAGAGTCCCTGGTGCACTCATTCTTTCTCTTTCCCTCTCTCTGTCTCTAATAAGTAAATAAAAACAAATAATTGTTTTAAAAATCAAAAAAAGACCTGGGCGTGGTGGTGCACATGTTTCATCTCAGCACTGGGAGGCAGAGGTAGGAGGATCTTTGTAAGTTTGAGGCCACCCAGAGACTACATAGTGAATTCCAGGTCAGCCTGGGCTACAGCAAGACCCTACCTTGAAAAACCAGGAAAAAAAAAAAAAGAAAGAAGGAAGGAAAATACTATATTTACTCATAAGATTTCTGTAAAGTGAATTATTATATCACTATTATGGTTGAGTCTGAGCTCAAACTAGTGCATTTTTACTTGATATATTACAAGAGGTTGAAGAAAAGTAGACTTCTTTTTAAAAATTAATTAATTAATTAATTATTTTATTATTTTGGTTTTTCGAGGTAGGGTTTCACTCTGGCCCAGGCTGACCTGGAATTAACTATGTAGTCTCAGGATGGCCTTGAACTCATGGTGATCCTCCTACCTCTGCCTCCTGAGTGCTGGAATTAAAGGCATGCACCACCACGTCCAGTTTACTGCTGTTTAATTAAGAAGAGTGGACATGCATATCGATAAGTCTCTCTAATAAATATGCTTATCCTCTTTAATTAAAGCTACTCTCACTTTAGGTTAGAGAATCTGTACTATATTTCTGATGCTGGAGAATGCTAGGGAGAACCAGGATACACCAATACATCAAAAATAGCCAGCTAGGAAGCGGGGCGTGGTGGCGCATGCCTTTAATCCCAGCACTTGGGAGGCAGAGGTAGGAGGATTGCCATGAGTTCAAGGCCACCCTGAGACTACATAGTGAATTCCAGGTCAGCCTGAACTAAAGTGAGACCCTACCTCGGAAACCTCCCCCCCCCAAAAAAAAGCCAGCTAGGGCTGGAGAGATCAGGTCCCATGTAAGCCAGATGCACATGGTGACGCATGCCTCTGGAGTTTGTTTGCAGTGGCTTAGAGGCCCTGGTGTGCATATTCACTTTATATGTCTCTCTCTCTCCTCTCTCTGTCTCAAATAAATAAAAATAATTTTTTTTTCATTTTTCAATGGCCTCGAACTCACTACAATCCTCCTACCTTTGCCTCCCGAGTGCTGGGATTAAAGGTGTGTGCCACTATGCCTGACAAAAATAAATCTTTTTTAAAAAATTCAACTATCTACCATGAGATGGGGCCCCTGCACCTCATTTGCCCAGACCCAGAAGTCATTGCAGAAGCGGTGACAAAAATATTGCTCTCATGGCCAGTCTGAAAGCCAGTTCCAGAGAGATGGTTTCAGACACCATGATCACTCCAACTTCATCAAAACAGGGATCCAGAGGCTACAGAGAACTCAACACTAAACCAGACCTCTGTGTTGCCTGCCAAGGCTCAGGGAACGTAGTAGAAGATGAAGAAAGATTATAAGAGCCTCAGGGTGGGTGGGCATGGCCTTCAGCACCCAGGAGTGTGCCTCCTACCTCTACAGGGATTAGTGTGCCACCAATCCCACCTAACCATGCCTTTTAAAAAAATATGTATTTCAAGCCGGGCGTGGTGGCGCACGCCTTTAATCCCAGCACTCGGGAGGCAGAGGTAGGAGGATCACCATGAATTCAAGGCCACCCTGAGACTACATAGTGAATTCCAGGTCAGCCTGGATTAGAGTGCAACCCTACCTTGAACCCCCGCCAAATATATATATATATATTTCAGCTGGGCTTGGTGGTGCATGCCTTTAATCCCAGCACTTGAGAGGCTGAGGTAGGAGGATTGCCACGAGTTCAAGGCCACCCTGAGACTACATAGTGAATTCCAGGTCAGCCTGGGCTAGAGTGAAACCTTACCTCGAGACCCACCCCCACCCCCAAAAAAAAGAAACAGAAAGAAAATATTTTGACTCATTCATTTTTGAGGAGAGAGACTGACTGTATAGGCACACCAGAATCTTTTGCCATTGCAAATGAGCTCCAGACGCTTGCCTCACCTTGTGCATCAGGCTTTTCAATTGTCTTTAACCACTGAGCAATCTTCCCAGTCCCTCTATCTTATTATTTTTAAAAATATTTCTATTTATTTATTTGAGAGAGAGAAAGAGGCAGAGAGAGAGAGAGAGTGTGTGTGTGAGAGTGAGCATGGGCACGCCAGGGCTTTCAGCCACTGCAAAAGAACTCCAGATGCATGCACCACCTTGTGTATCTGGCTTACATGGGTCCTGAAGAATCGAACCAAGGTCCTTTGGCTTTGCAGACAAGTGCCTTAACCACTAAGCCATCTCACCAGCCCCTTTATTTTATTTTATTTTATTTTATTTTATTTTATTTTATTTTATTTTATTTTATTTTATTTTATATATATATATTTTGAGACAGGGTCCCTCACTGAACCTAGAGCTCCTCAGTCTGGCTAAACTAGGTAGCAAGAAAGCCCTGGAGATCTGCCTGTCTTGGCTTCCCCAGCGCTGGGGATGTAGGCACTCATCACTACACCCAGCATTTTACATGGGTGCTGGGGATCCGAACTCAGGTCCTCATGCTTGTGCAGCAAACACTTTTACTCACTGAGCCACTTCCCCAACCCTTCAGGTTACTATTTAAATTTGGAGACATGGAGGAGGGATGCATATTCACTTTTTCTGTGTACTGAGGGGCTGGGCAGAGAAGGAGGAAATGACGTTGCTGAGCCATCCAGTATTCCTGACTGTGCTCAACCTTCACGATCACTAGAGAGGTCATGTGTCATTGACACTTCTCGGAGGGGACACTGAGAGGCAAGGATTCCCTGTGGTTAGGTTGCTAACACGGTGAGGTGGAGTGAGGGGCGGGAGAGGGTTCTGGTTCCTCAGAGCTACATCCTGCTAAGAAGCAGGAAGACACTGGCATTGTGCTCACCCCCTTGTCGTAGGCTTGGAAGTTGGTGAAGGGTTAATAGCTTTCCCTGAAAACCAGAGGGAACTAAAGAGTTCATAACTATCCCTAAGGCTAGAGGGCCTTAAAGAAACAACAGAGGAGATCAGCCAGGCTCCCCTGATTGATGCACTGCCCCCTTAGCTCAGGTAGCCTTGAAGGACCAGAGACCATCTGAGTACCCTCCCTTAGACAATCCTGACTGAAGAAGCCTATTCCGAACAAGGACACAAACAGCTACAAGTTCCTTATCTACAGCACCTGGTCCAGTCTGCTTTTCTTAGGATCCTCCTTATAAACTTACACCTCAGCCTGGCTCAGCGTTTCAGCCTTCATCCCGCCGGGAAGGCTGCTGGCTGTTTCTCTCAATAAACAGTCTGTCTGTAGAGATCAAGTCCCGTGTTCTCTTTTGCTTTTTCTTACACTTTCCTTACAGTTGGCCATGTATTTCAGCCCTCCTTTTTTTTTTTTTTTTTTTTTTTTTTTTTCACCATGGTCTCAGGGGGTCTTTTTTTTTTTGCACTGGCCCAGGCTGGCCTGGAATCTCAGGGTGGCCTCGAACCATGATCCTCCTACCTCTGCCTCCTGAGTCTCACCACGCCCGGCTTCTCAGGGTGGTCTTGAACTCACAGCAATCCTCCTACCTCTGCCTCCCGAGTGCTGGGATTAAAGGCGGGTGCCACCTCGTCCTTCCTCAGCCTTCCTTTTTGTGGATGGACAATCTGATACCCTAACAGCAGAGCAAAGATACTGTGAGAGAGGAAAAGAAAATATAGGCTGGTGGAGCCTACCCTGACAAGGAGGACCCTGACATGAGAAAAGAAAATTCTGTCCAAAGAAGAGAAGGCAGAAAAGCAGCTGATCTTATTTTCACTCTCCTTTATTGAGTCATAACCATTTTCCAAAGATTCTGAGTACTGGTGTCAGGAAGTATTTCTTCCCCCTGACCCCAAAACCCTTCCAGGTACGTCAGTGTTGCCAGGACCCGGGCCCGGCTTTCCGTCATCCACTGTTGCCACCATGGAGTCCAGGTTCGTGTGACCTCATCACCAGACAACTGCGTCTTCCTGAAACTTCCCCCACGGCAATGCTTTTCTGTCCAGATAAAATCTTTCCTAAGACAGTGTTTCTGGTTACACTTGGAGACAGCTTGCCTTTTATGAAGAGCTTCCATGCTCAGAGTCTCAATGACCCTCCTGACACTGGGGTGAGGCAGGCAGGGAAGGGACCATTAATCATTTTACAGGACAGGAGAGTGCGGCTGCCTCCATCCTCCACAGTTCTCACGGGGGGCCGGGATGTACAGGCCAGCAGGGCTTGTTTGGCACAGGTTCAAGGTTTTCTCTTTCTAGTCTCACATTTCCAAGAATTCCAGAGAATTTCATTTGGCCGACTCGTTATAAACAGGCAGGTGATCCGTGTGTGACTATGAAGGCTGTGGTCCCAGCCTTGGGCTGTGGCTGTGGTGTCTGTCCCTCGAGCCTCCTTAGCTGACTCAAGCACACTGAGGGCCACTTCTTCCCAGGCTTGCAGCCTTTCCTGTTTATAATTCACCGTCTAAACCGATTTTCTTTTCAGGAGATGCAAGTTTGCAAATTGCTCTTTTATCCAAATGGATCTATTTCTGTTTGCCTAAATATTAGGCATCCAACCTAATGGGTTTCAAAAATTAATATAATTTATTTCCCATCATGTAGGTGCAAAACAAAGGTGTTTTAGAACAAAACACCAAGGTCCAGAACCTTCTTCCTCTTTTAGAACAGTTTCTTCTTGAATCAGCAGCAAGTAAAGAGGCCTGTAAACACGTGTGGGTCTGCGTCTCGTGGACGTAAACTGACCAGTCTTATATAAGGAACGTGCCCAGGGCTCCACTCTTCGTGTTCAAAACGGAGATTCCCGCAGTACCTGCACTTTCATCAAGGCCCGCTTCAGTTGCTCATAGGTTACGAACATCACCACGTTCCAGGCTCCCAAACGCAAAAAGGAGGGAGTAAATCTGATGAGAAAAACAGATGTTTGTTTGTTTGTTTATTTATTTATTTAAGAGAGTCAGACAGACAGAGAGAATGGGCATGTCAGGGCCTCCGGCCACTGCAAACAAACTCCAGACACTTGTGCCACCTTGTGCATCTGACTTACGTGGGTCCTGGGGATCGAACCTGAGTCTTTGGCTTTGCAGGCAAATGCCTTAACCGCTAAGCCATCCCTCCAGCCCCTCCTGAGCCTTTTTTCTCAGGGGACTTGGGCAGAAGCTAGAACCAGAAAAGGAAAGAAAACTAACATTTTGTGCCAGGTTATTCTGTTGGGAGATTAATTTCTCACCATTCTATCTGGTAACTTTTTTTTTTTTTTTTTTTTTTGAGGTAGGGTCTCATTCTAGCCTAGGCTGATCTGGAATTCACTATGTAGTCTCAGGGTGGCCTCGAACTCATGGTGATCCTCCTACCTCAGCCTCCCAAGTGCTAGGATTAAAGGCGAACACCACCACGCCTGGCTTGTGTTAACTACTTTATTACCAAGTTTCTTTGTTGGAAACTGAGGCCCAAGCTTAGACAGATGGCTCAACAGTTAAAAGCACTTGCTTAAGCCGGGCGTGGTGGCGCACGCCTTTAATCCCAGCACTCGGGAGGCAGAGGTAGGAGGATCGCCGAGAGTTCGAGGCTACCCTGAGACTACATAGTTAATTACAGGTCAGCCTGGACCAGAGTGAGACCCTACCTTGCAAAACCAAAAAAAAAAAAAAAAAGCACTTGCTTGCAAAGTCTGACAGCCTTGGAGTGATTCCCCAGTACCCACATAAAGCCAAATGCACAAAGTGGAGCATGCATTTGAAGTTCATTTGCAGTGGCAAGAGGCCTATGGTGTGCCCTTACCCTCTTTCATCCTCTCTATCTTTGCAAATAATATATATGTATATTTAATTTTACATATATATGCGTGTAATAGAGTTCCAATCAGGCTAAGTACCTCAGCCCAAACTACACTATTGGTAAACACTAGATTCAGGGTTCAAATGCACTGACTGGATTCATGGAGATGGATTGGGGCTCATTTACATCCCAATGGGCCACCCAGAGAGGCCAGGGACTAGGACCCTGAGAAGGGGGGACATTGCAGGGTGAAGATAGATTGGCAGGTTGAGTGGTAAGGAGATGGTGTCCACCTGTGCTGTGCTTCCCAGAGGCAGGGAGGAGCCTGTCACCTGGCCCCTGCCCTTCTCCCAGCCTCTAACAGTCCCTTCCTGGGCCCTGTGATTCTGGCCAGAATCAGCAAGTTACAGGGTCCTGACAGTGCCAGGCCTTCTTCAGTGCCTTTCTGTAGGTTGTCCTCAGCTTGGCTTCCTCTTCTTCACCTGGGCAGCTGCTTATCATTCTTGGGACTCAGCTTGAGCTTTAGAGCCTCCTGTTTCATGTATTTATTTTTATTTTTTGAGATTGTGTATCATTGGTCTTAAACTTGGCACTCCCCGTCTCAGCTTCCTGAGTGCTGGGATTTTATATATATTTTTAAATTAGGGCTGGAGGGATGGCTTAGCGGTTAAGGTGTTTGCCTGCAAAGCCAAAGGACCCAGGTTCGATTCCCCAGGACCCACATTAGCCAGATGCACAAGGGGGCACATGTGTCTGGAGTTCGTTTGCAATGGCTGGAGGTCCTGGCGTGCCCATTCTCTTTTCTCTCTCTCTGTCAAATAAATAAAAATGAGCTGGGCATGATGGTTTATGCCTTCAATCTCAGCACTTCTTTGTTTTTTTTTTTTTTTAATTTATATTTATTCATTTATTTGAGAGAGAGAAAGCGATAGAGAGAAAATGGGCATGTCAGGACCTCTAGCCACTGCAAACGAACTCCAGATGCATGTGCTACCCTGTGCATCTGGCTTATGTGGGTCCTGGAGAATCAAACCTGGGTTCTTAGGCTTCACAGGCAAGCACTTTAACCACTAAGCCATCTCTCCAGCCCAGTCCCAGCACTTCTCTGTGGCAACTGCATCTGTACTGTTCACTGTTACCAGTGTCAGCACATGAGATAAGAAAGAGTGGGGCTTGGTATCTCACGCCTTTAATCCCAGCACTCAGGAGGTAGAGGTAGGAGGGTCACTGTGAGTTCAAGGCCAGCCTGGAGCTACATAGTGAATTCCAGGTCAGCCTGGACCAGAGCAACATCCTACCTCGAAAAACAAAAAAAAAAACAAAAAAAAAAAAAAAAAAAAAAAAAAAAGAAAAGGAAGGAAGAAAGAAAGCAGAAACCTGCAAGGGGTAGGGGAGGGGTGGCATATGACTATAATTCCAGCAATTAGGAGGTAGAGGTGGTCATGTTTGGCTACTAGAGGCCAGCATAGCCCATATGAGCTTCTGTTTAAAATAAAATAAAATAAAAAGAAAGAAAGAAAAAAAGAAAGAAAGAAAGAGGGAGAGAAAGAAAGAAGAGGAAAGAAAACAAACACAGTGTAAGGTTTCTAGGAGGAGTGCAGCTTACCCCTTGTAGAAGGCTGTGGGACCCTCCTGGGTCACCATCTTCAGCATACAGTGTAGGGGGCTATGGTACCGCCCTGGGGGTGCATTCATGTACCGTGTCTTTACCACGTCCACCGGGGAGGCCACCACTGTGGCACAAAAGCCGGCTCCAAAGGCGGACACAAAGTGGCAGGGGAAGTTGTCTGTAGAAGTGTGGAAGGGAGGAAGGTAAGTATCAGGGATGGGGCACACGTGCACTCTGTCCCTCCTGCGTTCACCATCCTTCTCCAACTAAAGGGACTTTCTGAAGCATAGATCAGTATTGGCTGTATCTCCCACAAGGCCCAAGGCTGGGCTCTTCTTTAGTCCTGGCACACCAGAACTGGGCCTCCCAGAGAAAGGTCACCCAGCTCAACAGCCTTGTTGAGGAAACTGAAGGTGAGTGACCCTTGCTTAAAAACACACTGAGGGGCTGCAGAGATGGCTCAGTCATTACTTAAGGCGCTTGCTTGCAAAGCTTAATGGCCTGAGTTCTATTCCCCAGTACCCACATAAAACCAGAAGCACAAAGTGGTACATGCATCTGGAGTTCATCAGCAGTGGCAAGAACCCTGGAACACCCATTCTCTCTCCTTGCAAATAAATAAATAATTTAAAAAAATACTGAGGGCTGGAGAGATGGCTTAGTGGTTAAGGCACTTGCCTGCAAAGCCAAAGGACCCAGGCTCACTTCCCTGGGACCCACGTAAGGCAGATGCACAAGGCGGTGCATGTGTCTGGAGTTCGTTTGCAGAGCCTGGCACACCCATTCCCTCTCTTTTCTCTAACTTTTCTCTGTCTCTCTCTCAAATAAATAAGAATAAAATTATCAAAAACAGAAACAAAAACAAAAAACAGAGTGGTGCTGGCCCTGGTTGCTCTTTATTGAAATACTGAACTAGACAATGTTCCTTTCTCCCCTCTTGTTAACACCCACTGCCTCTGGGTGGCTCCCAGTCCTGTCTCCCTGGAGCCCAATGCCTCACCAGTAAACAGGTGAGACTCCAGCAGCTTCTCTTTGATGATGTCATAGGTCACCATCTCAGCACAGTTGACAATGGCATTTCTTGTGATGTTGGGAAAAGTTCCTGTTAGGAAGGTAGGAAGGCTGACGAATGCAGCTGCGATGGGAGAAGCCGGTACCCCAGCTCTAGGGCCCAGAGCAATGGTTTCAGCCTAGCACTTTTCCTTCTGGAGTTAGCAACCCTCACACTTCCCCAATTCCTCTTCAGACACAGGAAACGGAAGCCCACTGTTTGGTGACATTTTGGAGGATGATTTGCAATCACTGTTTAAAATAAAATGTGGCAGGGCATGGTGGCACATGCCTTTAATCCCAGCCCTCGGGAGGCAGAGGTAGGAGGATCGCTGTGAGTTCAAGGCCACCCTGAGACTACATAGTGAATTCCAAGTCAGCCTGAGCTAGAGCGAGACCCTACCTGGAAAAAACAAAAAATAAAATAAAATAAAATAAAATAAAATAAAATAAATAAAATAAATAAAATAAAATAAAATAAATAAAATAAAATAAAATAAAATAAAATAAAATAAAATAAAATAAAATAAAATAAAATAAAATGTGCTCCCTGAGACCCAGGTGTGTCCATAAAAGGACGGATGTTCTTGAGAGAAGCCGGGCTCTTAGGTCAATGAGAGAAGGTTGTTCTAGAAGGACTCTAGGAAAGAGGCTTCAGTGAGGAAGGGACAAGCATGGGGTAGGGTTTGAGTACCAGGAAGCGAGTGCAGAGGCAGCACTGTGACACAGGTGTCCTAGTCTTAAACTTCACTGGGCCACTGTTTCTTCTGCAAACCGTAGTCCATATGCAGGAGGGAGTCTGGCCTTTGTCAAGATGCCCACTGTATAGACCCATGGGAAACCCTAAAGTCTTGGCTCCCCATGAAGTCTCTGCACTCCCCTCACCACTGTCCTTCCACAGCTGTGCTTTGCCAAGGGCCCTCCCATCCCTGGCTAGAACCTGCTCAGCCTGGATCTTCACTTTTGGCCTGACCCCAGGCCTTCCTGCCAGTGTGTCACGGAAGCTACTGTCTTTTCTGCAATCTGTGGAAGACTCTGTATTTATTTTATTATATTTTATTTATTTTTTGGTTTTTGGAGGTAGGGTCTCACTCTAGCCCAGACTGACCTGGAATGCACGATGCAGTCTCAGGGTTACCTCGATCTTCCTACCTCTGCCTCCCAAGTGCTGGGATTAAGGGCGTGTGTCACCAAGCCCTGTCTAGACCCTGTATTCATTTTCACATCTCTCTCTCTCTCTCAGGGCAGCCTGAACACTGTGAAGGGCAGGCAAGTTGAACTGACTTTCAGAGACCCTATGGCAGCTATATGATTATATATATATATTTGAGGTATGGCCTTGCTCTCGCCCAGACTGACCTGGAATTCACTCTGTAGGCTCAGGGTGGCGGGAACTCACTGTGATCCTCCTGCCTCTGCCTCTGGGATTAAAGGCGTGCGCCACCACATAGGGCAAGAGACTTTGTTAAGGCACCACAGTAGGAATTCTCTCCTTGCGGGGTTCCCTGCCCCCGGGGCTCCCCAGCCTACCTTTCCACAGGCCCCGGATGCCTTCCTCCCTGGCGATGGTTCTGTAAGCGTCCATGGTTCCATTGTATTTCCTTTCGCCCCCGGACCCCAGGCGTATGGCGGCCTGAAACCGGACCTTGACCACATCCGTGGGCTGCGCACAGGTTACCGCCATGGCCCCAGTGGTGCAGCCCGCCAGAATCCGGACAGCGATGCTGGAGTCTGCAGAGGCCAGAGAGAAGGGAGCCAGGCATTGAACTCTGCTTCTGGGCGGCTGGGGAAGCATCCCTCACTCCATTAGTATCTCACCAGCTTCCCGTTTTCTTCGTATAAATTAATCCTTATTCATATTCACGGATTTTCTAGGAAACTGGAATGAGTTTTTCTGCATATGGAATATATATTTTTTAACTGTATCCTCTTAAATAGAATGGCCAGTTTGGAGTTCTATGTTTGTGTTATTATTGCTTTTTTTTTTTTTTTTTTTTTTTTTTTTTTTTGGTTTTTCGAGGTAGGGTCTCACTCTGGCCCAGGCTGACCTGGAATTAACTAGGTAGTCTCAGGGTGGCCTTGAACTAACAGTGATCCTCCTACCTCTGCCTCCCAAGTGCTGGGACTAAAAGTGTGTACCACCACGCCCGGCTTACTAAAACTTTTTATTGACAACCTCTGTACATACAGACAATATATCATGACTATAATCCTCTCCCATCGTCCTCTCTTTTCTCCTTCCAGAATCCCCCTCCACTGAATCCCTTCTTTTTAAAAAAAAATTTGCAATTTGCCTGGGAAATTGAAACAGACAGAGAATGGGCACACCAGGGCCTTTCCAGACCCATGTTTACATGGGTCCTGGGCAAATGCAGGCAAATGCCTTAACCACTAAGTCATTTCTCCAGCCCCTGAATCCCTTCTTATTTCCAACTAGTCTCTCCTTTATTTTGATGTCATCATTTCATTATTTACCATCCTATGATGCAGGAGCTCTGTGGATTCTATTACCACAAATAACATTATTTATTTAAATCTTCAAATGAATTACTGAAGGACTCATAATACTAAACCTCAGAAAGTCCTATAGTTTGGATATGGTTTGCTCCACAAAGGTGTTGAAGGCTTAGTTCTCTGTGTGGAGGTAGTGAGGTGGTAAAACCTTTGAGAGATAGATAGATGATAGATAGATAGATAATAGATAGATAGATGTATCTATATAGATATAGATAGATACAAATAGAGAAGTCGGGAAGGAGAGAAGGCATGGAAAGGAAGAGAAGAGAAAAAGGAAAATTTAAAAGCAAATTTACCTCTTTTTTGTTTGTTTGTTTTTCGAGATAGGGTGTCACTGTAACCCAGGCTGACCTGGAATTCACTCTGTATTCTCAGGGTGGCCTTGAATTCACTGCGATCCTCCTACCTCTGCCTCCTAAGTGCTGGGATTAAAGGCGTGTGCCACCAAGCCTGGCTCCTATCTCCCTCCTTCCCTCCCTCTCTTCCTCTTTCTTTCTTTCTTTCTTTCTTTCTTTCTTTCTTTCTTTCTTTTTCTTTCTTTCTTTCCCTTTCTTTCTTTCTTTCTTTCTTTTTTTTTTTTTTTTTTTTTTGGTTTTTCGAGGTAGGGTCTCACTTTAGCTCAGGCTGACCTGGAATTAATTATGTAGTCTCAGGATGGCCTCGAACTCACAGTGATCCTCCTACCTCTGCCTCCCGAGTGCTGGGATTAAAGGCGTGCGCCACCACACCCGGCCTTTCTTTCTTTCTTTCTTTCTTTCTTTCTTTCTTTCTTTCTTTCTTTCTTTCTTTCTTTCTTTCTTTCTTTCTTTTTCTTTTCTTCCTTCCTTCCTTCTTCCTTCTTTCTTTCTTTCTTTCTTTCTCTTTCTTTCTTTCTTTCTTTCTTTCTTTCTTTCTTTCTTTCTTTCTTTCTTTTGGTTTTTCAAGGTAGGGTTTCACTCTCGTCCAGGCTGACCTGAAATTCACTATGTAGTCTCAGGGGTGGCCTTGAACTCATGGTGATCCTCCTACCTCTGCCTCCCAAGTGCTGGGATTAAAGGCATGTGTCACCATGCCCGGCATTTAAAAAATATTTTTATTTATTTATTTATTTAATTTGGGAGAAAGAGGCAGAGAGAGAGAGAGAGAGAGATCGAGAGAAAGAATGGGCACGCCAGGGCCTCCAGCCACTTCAAGTGAACTCCAGATGCATGTGCCCCCTTATGCTTACATGGGGCCCGGAGAGCCCAACCGGGATCCTTTGGCTTTGTAGGCAACCCCTTTAACCGCTAAGCCATTTCTCCAGCCCTGGCTTCCTATCTTATTGTGTCCTGACCCAACACACACCAGGCTCTTCTGCCCGCCCCTTGCTGTCCACGGGTGCGGCACTCACGGTTGGCTTCTTTAGGGGTGTAGAACTGCTTGACGGAGTCGTAGAGGCCGATGCGGATGGAGGCGAAGCTCATCTGGCGATGCAGGCCAGCCACCAGCCCGTTGTAGGGGCTGCGGGGCCCCTCCGTGCGCACCATGGTCACGATGGTGCCCAGCAGGCCGCGGTACTGCACACTCTGGGCTGCCGGGTTCTCCCCCTGGATCTGGGGGTACAAACCACAGGGGCTGTGTGCACAGGACCCCTGCCTGGGCTGGACTCACTTGGCTGGGCCTTGAAAACAAGCATGACTATAGCCTCACAGAGTATTAGAGCCGAGGAGGATGCAGCATTTTACAAAGCACCAGTGCAGGGGCTGGAGAGATGGCTTAGCAGTTAAGGCATTTGCCTGCAAAGCCAAAGGATCCAAGGGTGGCGCATGCATCTGGAGTTCATTTGACTCTCATTCTCTCAAGACCAAATAAATAAATAAATAAATAAATAAATAAATAAATAATATTTTTTAATACATTCTTTTTTGTAAGCCAGAGAAGACAAGGTGGCGCACCATGCATCTGGAGTTCATTTGCAGATGGCTGGAGGCCCTGGTCACTTTGCATCTGGCTAAACGTGGGACCTCTCTCTCTGGAGATTGGAACCAGTGTTCTTAGGCTTTCTCTCTCAAATAAATAAATAAATAAATAAATAATATTTTTTAAAAAGCACTAGTGCACACCGTGTGGCTGATCAGAGAGAGAACCCCTCTTTCATCGTGAGCAGTGACCTCTGGCCAAAGGGCACCTACCTGCAAGCGGACCTTGGCTGTGTCCAGGGGGAAGGTGAGGAGGTCAGCAAAACAGGCCGCTGTGCCTGCCCCCAGGCACTTCACAATTGTTGTGGGAGGCACCTCTGAAGGCTGAAGTCCAACCATGGTCCCTGTAGCATGGGCCTGGTACCTCCAGGTTCCACCGAGGTCCAAGGAGAGAGTTTGCTGGGCAGACCTGGGGGTCAGTGCAAGGAGGAAGATGTAGGAGATGGGCAGGGGCCATCTGCCTCTGTCCCATTTGGAGGCACCCCATAGTACTAGGAAAGGGACTGAACACTGCCACACTTAAACTGCCTTAATCTGGCCTGTAACATCAGGCCATAATCCCCTCCCATTAAAATGTACAAGTATAAAAGTTGTCAATGAAAAGTTTTTAAAATGAAAAAAGAAGGGGCCGGAGAGATGGCTTAGTGGGTAAGGCACTTGTCTGTGAAGCCTAAGGACTTAAGTTCAATTCCCCAGAACTCAGGTAAGCCAGATATACAACGCGGCACATGCATCTGTAGTTAGTTTGCAGTGGCTGGAGGCCCTGATGCACCTATTCTCTATCTCCCTCTTACTCTCTCTCAAATAAAGAAAGAAAGAAAAAAAGAAAGAAAGAAAAGAAAAGAAAAAAGTTTTTTTTTTTTTTTTTTTTTTAAAAACAATGAAGGGCTGGGTGTGGTGGTGCACGCCTTTAATCCCAGCACTCAGGAGGCAGAGGTAGGAGGATTGCCATGAGTTCAAGGCCACCCTGAGACTACATAGTTAATTCCAGGTCAGCCTGAGCCAGAGTGAGACCTTACCTCGAAAAACCAAAAAACAAACAAACAAACAAACAAACAAACAAACAAACCAATGAAGGGCTGGAGAGATGGCTTAGTGGTTAAGGCGCATGCCTGAGAAAAGCATAAGGAACCAGGTTTGATTCTCCAGGTCCTATATAAACCAGATGCAAATGGTGGTGCATGTGTCTGGAGTTCATGTGCAGTGGCATGCCCATTCTCCCTCTCTCTCCCTGTCTCTAATAAATAAATAAATAAATAAAAACAAATCTTAAAAAAAAGTTCAAAAAAATCAGGGAGCTGGGAAGATGACTCAGCAGTTAAGGCACTTGCCTACAAAACCTAAATGATCTGGGTTTGATTCCCCAGTATCCAAGTAAAACCAGATGCACAAAGTGGTGTACGTGTCTGGAGTTCGTTTGCAGTGGCTAGAAGCACTGGCATTCCATTCTCTTTCTCTGTCTCTCTCTGCTTGAAAATAAATAAAAAAATATATTTAGGGCTGGAGACATGGCTTAGTGGCTAAGGTGCTTGCCAGCAAAGCCAAAGAACCTAGGTTTGATTCCCTGGGACTCAAGTAAAGCCAGATGCACAAGGTGGCACATGCATCTGGAGTTCTTTTGCAGTGGCTAGTAGCCCTGGCATGCCCATTCTTGGGAATCAAACCAAGGTCCTTTGGCTTTGCAGGCAAGTGCCTTAACTGCTAAGCCATCTCTTCAGCCCATAAATATATTTTTAAATTAGGTCACTTTCCCAGCTTTCACATCTTGGAACCATTACCCTGTCCACTCTGCATTGAGGGGGAGGTAGGACTACTAGTGGTATCTTCATTGAATGGACAAGGAAACAGGCTCAGGCAGGAGGCTGGCCTGGTTCTGCCCCATGGGCAGCCCGTTCTCCCCAGTGTCCTGCAGCTTCTCTGTGCTCCTGCTGCCTGAGGGGTCTCATCACTTCAAATCCTTCTCTCCCAAGCAGTGGAAATGAACATTCCTTGTGACTCAAGGAAACTCATTCATCTTGGGCAAAAATATTGTTCCCCTGTAGGATGCCTGAATATACAGCCCCTGTACCCCAGTAGTGGGGACTGAACCCAGGGCTTAGTGTAAGGTAGAAACTACCTGCCACTGAGCTACATCTCTAGCTCCCACTGTCTTCTATTTTATTTATTTATTTGGTTTTTTGAGGTAGGGTCTCATTCTAGCCCAGGCTGACCTGGAATTCACTCTGTATTCTCAGGGTGGCCTTGAACTCACGGTGATCCTCCTACCTCTGCCTCCTGAGTGCTGGGATTAAAGATATGCGCCACCACGTCTGGTTTATTTTATTCTTAAAATTTTTTTTTATTTTAGAGAGATAGACAGAGGGAGAGAGAATTGGCATGCCTGGGCCTCAGCCACTGAAACTGAACTCCAGATGCTTGTGTCATCTAGTGGGCTTGCCTCACCTTTGTGCATCTGGCTAACATGGAATCTGGAAAGTTGAACATGGGTCCTTAGGCTTGGCAGGCAAACGTCTTAACCGCTAAGCTATCTCTCCAGCCTGCTTCTGTTTTTTTCTTATTCATGAGTATGTATGAGCACACCAGGGCTTCTTGCCACTGCAAGTAAATACCAGACCGATGTGACAATTTTTGCATCTGGCTTTAAGTGGGTATTGAGAAATCAAACCCTGGATGACAGGCTTTGCAAGCAAGTGCGTTTAATCTCCCTAGTCATCTCTCTTTTCTGTTTTTTTTTTTTTTTTTTGTTTGTTTGTTTTTGTTTCACTCTAGTCCAAGCTGACTTGGAATTCACTGTGTATTCTCAAGGTGGCCTTGAACTCATGGGGATCCTCTTAACTCTGTCTCCTAAGTGCTGGGATTAAAGGCATGTGGCCTTTTTTTTTTTTTTTTTTTTTTTTTTTTTGAGGTAGGGTTTCCTGCTAGCCTAGGCTGACCTGGAATTCACCATGTAGTCTCAGGGTGGCCTTGAACTCACAGCGATCCTCTTACCTCTTCCGAGTACTGTGATTAAAAGTGTGTGCCACCATGCCCAGCTTCTTCTGTTTTTTTTTTTTTTTTTTTTTTTTTGAGGCAGTGTCTGTAACCCAGGCTGGCCTGGAGCTCACTCTGTAGCCCAGGCTGACCCTGAACTCACAGCGAACTTCCTACCTCAGCCTCCTGAGTGCTTTGCAGCCTTCTCTAATTTATTTATTTATTTATTTTTGGGTTTTTGAGGTAGGGTCACACTCTGGCTCAGGCTGACCTGGAATTCACTATGTAGTCTCAGGGTGGCCTTGAACTCACGGCGATCCTCTTACCTCTGCTTCTGAGTGCTGGGATTAAAGGCGTGCGCCACCATGCCCGGCTAGCCTTCTCTAATTTGAGATAGTTGCACCACATCACCTACTCCTTGAGATCCTTCTACTTCCGTCTCCAGTGTTGGGATTACAGGCCTGCACCACCATGCTTGGTCTGGGTATACCCTTTCTATACATAAAACATCCAAACCCTTCTTCGCTCAGGTTTCTTTGCTCCTGTCACTACAGGATTCCTAGAACGAAGGTCTTTCTGTGTAGCTGGGAGGGGGCCCAGGACCCAGGCTTAGTGGGAGGTCTGATATGGTCTGATATGTGATATGTCGGGGCAGTCATGGTTGCTCTATGTGACTTGACATAGGTCCCTTCTTCTCTTGCTCCACCAAAGGGAAAGGATGTTGAGAAGCTCAGAAGAGAATCTTAGTTTTGGATCAAGGCAACATGCTGTCCCTTGTCCTGCTAGAACGTACATATGACTCCATAGTGCTTATGTGTGTGTACACACACACACTTGTGACTTTTGGTTACCCAGGGTGCCTTTGATGTGAGGGTCTGGGAGCCTCCTTTGTTATTCTAGAAAAGTGGCACATTGCCAAGCATGGTGGCACACATCTTTAATCCTAGCACCTGGGAGGCAGAGGTAGGTGGATCGCAGTGAGTTTGAGACCACCCTGAGTCTACATAGTGAATTCCAGGTTGGCCTGAGCTAGAGTGACACCCTATCTCGAAAATCAAAACAAAACAAAACAAAACAAACAAACAAACAAAAAAAAAAAAAGAAAAGAAAAGAAAAGAAAAGTGGCACATTATCATGGGTAGACCTTCATTCTTACAACCTGGACTTCTGTACATCAGGCCTTAGTGTTGATGTTGTTGCTGTTTATTTTCATTTATCTATCTATCTATCTATCTATCTATCTATCTATCTATCTATCTATTATTTATTTATTTGACAGAGAGAAAGACAGAGAGAGAGAATGGGTGTACCAGGGCCTCCAGCCACTGCAAACGAATTCCAGACGCATGTGCCACCTTGTCCATCTGGCTAACGTGGGTCCTGGGGAATTGAACCTGGGTCCTTTAGCTTTGCCGGTAAATGCCTTAACCGCTAAGCCATCCCTCCAGACCCCCCCATTTTTTGGTAGGGTTTCTCTAGTCCAGGCTGACCTGGAATTTGCTATGTAGTGGCCTTGAACTCACAGTGATACTCCTACCTCTGCCTCCCGAGTGCTGGGATTAAAGGCATGTGGCACCACGCCCTGCACCTCTTTTCATTTTCTTTTTTTTTAAAATTATTTTATTTATTTTTGAAGAGAGACCCAGAGAGAGACAGACAGAGAGGGAGACAGATGGGCGTGCCAGCAGTCTCTCAGCTGCTGTGAACGAAATCCAGATGCGTGCGCCCCCTTGTGGTCAAGTGCAGCATTGTGCCCTTGTGTCACTGCATCTGGCTAAACGTGGAACCTGGAGATTGGAACCGCTGGAGATTGGAACCAGCGTTCTTAGGCTTAGGAGGCAGGCGCCTTAACAGCTAAGCCATCTCTCCAGCCCTCTTTTTGGTTTTTTGAGGTAGGGTCTCGCTCTAGTCCAGGTTGACCTGGAATTCACCATGTAGTCTCAGGCTGGCCTTGAACTCCTCCTACCTCTGCCTCCCAAGTGTTGAGATCAGAGGTGTGTGCCACCATGCCTGGCTCTCTCTGAGCTTTTTCCAGACACGAATCACTCCTCAACCTTGTCTCCTGCTATATTCTCCTGCTGGATGAGCCATTCCCCCACCAAAGAGACTTGGTCTGCCTAGACAGTATTTGTTGAAAGAAAATGGGTGGAGGCATTCCTGGAAGATGCCTTTCCATCCCTGTCTTAATTCCATCCTCATATCATGCCATTGAAGTCAACCAGGCATTCAATCTGGTAAGACCCCGCATGTGCTTGGCATTCTGGGAAGTCTGGAGATGAATAAAAACCATGTGACCTGCACGTGTGTGTGTGTGTGTGTGTGTGTGTGTGTGTGTGTGTGTGTGTGTGTGTAGGCGGGGGTGGGGGAGTTCTCCAGGAGGCTTTCTTTAGGGAGTGGCTTAGGCATTACCCACAAATAACTGCAGTGTAAGATGGACTATAGGGGCCAGGGAAGTTGGCTTAGTGGTTAAAGGTGCTTGCTTGAAAAGCCTACTGGTTGGGTTCAATTTCTAAGCCACCCATGTAAGCCAGAAAAAGTGATGCAACTTGGGCTGGAGAAATGGCTTAGTGGTTAAGGTGTTTGCCTTCAAAGTCAAAAGATCCCGGTTCGATTCTCCAGGACCCACATAAGCTAGATGCACAAGGGGCACATGCATCTGGAGTTCGTTTGCAGTGGCTAGAGGCCCTGACGTGCCCATTCTCTCTCTGTCTGCTGCTCTTCTATCTCTTTCTCTGCTTGCAAATAAATAAATAAATAAAAATTTAAAAATATTTAAAAAAAAAGTGATGCAACTCGCTTGCAAAGTCTGAAGGCTTGGGTTGTATTCCCCATTACCCATATAAAGCCAGATGCACAAAATGGTATATGTGTCTGGAGTTCTTTTGCAGTGGCACTAGGCCCTGCATGCCCATTCTCTCTCTCCTTACCAATAAATGAAATAAAAAAAAAAAGTGTCCTGGCATGGTGGCACATGCCTTTAATCCCAGCACTTGGGAGGCAGAGGTAGGAGGATCGTCATGAGTTTGAGGCTACCCTGAGACTACAGAGTGAATTCCAAGTCAGCCTGGGCTAGAGCAAAACCCTACCTCGAAAAACAAAAACAAAACAAAAACAAAAACAAAAGGTGGTATAAGTGTCTGGAGTTTGCAGCAGCAGGAGGCCTTGGCACCCCTCCCCATTCTTCTACACTCACATGTGCAAATACATTAATTTAAAAAAGGAAATTGGAATTATTTTTTAAAAAATAAGATGGGTGCTGGAGAGATGGCTTAGCAGTTAAGGTGCTTGCCTGCAAAGCCAAAGGATCCCGGTTCGATTCCCCAGGACCC
This sequence comes from Orientallactaga sibirica, assembly GCA_036365145.1. Lineage (NCBI taxonomy): Eukaryota > Metazoa > Chordata > Mammalia > Rodentia > Dipodidae > Orientallactaga > Orientallactaga sibirica. The sequence goes on from JAEOAD010000055.1 coordinate 1,496,233, forward strand.
TCGTAAGTCACATGCACAAGGTGGCGCATGCATCTGGAGTTCATTTGCAGTGGCTGGGGGCCCTGGCGCCTCTCTCTCTCACTCTGCCTCTTTCCCTCTCTCAAATAAATAAATAAAAATAAAATAAATAAAGCCAAAAAATTAAAAAAAAAAAAGGATGGTTAGTGGTCAGTGTAGAAGGGGAGGAGCTGTTAAGAAAGGACTCAGAGGAAGATGTTCTTTGGTTTGAGGTGACAGGAGGATAGACATGAGCCAGGCCATAAACAGGTCTAGAGGGCCCAAGAAGTGAAAAGTGTGGTGCAGTGGAGGCAGAAGCCTGAGCTTGTGTGAGGGGCCAGGGCTTGGCGGCAGCCCAGGGTAGGAGGGCGTGGCTATAGGGCTTAAGCTATCTTCCAGTGGGAATGTTCCATATGTATCATATGTGTCCCGCAAGGTAGCTGAGGCTTAGGTATTAGCTTGCTCAGTATGGCCAGTCTGGTGACCAAGCTTGCACTCATTTTCCTATTTTAAGTTCAACACAAACTAGGAAAGAGCCAGGCAGCATGTGAATCCAGTTACAGATGAGGAAATAGAGGCTTAAGATGGAAAGACATTAGCCCTTGGTCACAGGATTTCATTCTGGTTGTCCCAATGGCCAAGCAATAAAGCTGTGCTACCTTCAACCTGTGTCGATGTGGTACTGCGGCTTCTTCTGGTCTTGACTTTTGTTGACCATTCAAAGCCCTTTTGCAGTTACTAAATGCTTCCCAAGACCCAGGCGCCAGGCTTTTGAAGTCTGGAAGGAAGGCTGAGTGAGCACCAGACCTCACTGAGCAGATGAAGTTTATGGGCCCAGAGAGGCCCCAGCTCTCCCAGCTTCCTCCCTCGGCCCGGCTTCCAGCTGGCTTGTCTGCAATGGTCTGACATGAACCCAAGCAGGGCCCTTTGGGGGTGGGGGATGGGGAAACCAGCTGCTCTTGGAGCTGACTTAGCGAAGGAGACAGCACTTCGGGTGGTTCCACCTGCTCCAGCCCCACTCCCCTTTGCCCTAGAGAAGAGCAGCCAGGCCTGGCTCCTTGCCAGCAGGGATTGTACCTTGGGAGCAGCTGACAGGCCTCATGGCACCCTGGTGGTGGCTTTTCTTCCCTCTAGCTTTGGCATTTTCCCTGCTCTTCCCTCAGGGCCCTGAAGAGAGCTGGGCTGCTGGGGAATTTGGCTTCATGAGTCTGAGGGGTCCTTGAGGTGTGATCTTCAGCATCTTTGCTTTAGGCTTTTAAAAAATATATTTTATTTACATTTATTTATTAGAGAGAGAGAGAGGTAGATAGATATTGAGAAAGAATGGGTGTACCAGGGCCCCCAGTTGCTGCAAAAGAACTCCAGATGCATGGACCACCTTGTGCATCTGTCTTACATGGGTTCTGGGGAATCAAACCTAGGTCTTTAGGATTCCCAGGCAAGTGTCTTAACTGCTAAGCCATCTCTCCAGCCCAGCATGTCTTCTATAAAACTGTCTGGAGCCACTAATGTGTTAATGGAAGAACCCTCTGTTAAGTGTCTCCACTCCACTTGAAAAAATTTTTTTAAATTTTATTTATTTGGGAGAGAAAGAGACAGTGGGCATGCCAGGGCCTTCAGCCACTGAAAGCAAACTCCAGACGCATAAGCCACCTTGTACACCTGGCTTAGGTGAGTCTTGGGAATCGAACCTGGGTCCTTTGGCATAGGCAGGCACATACCTTAACTGCTAAGCCATCTCTCCAGTGCTTCACTCCACTTTTTTTTTTAATTTTTATTATTATTAATTTTTATTTATTTTTGGAGAGAGAGAGAGAGATAGACAGAGAGAGAGAGGGAGAGGGAGACAGAGATGGCGCGCCAGCAATCTGAACCTGGGTCCTTTGCCTTACTTTGCATCTGGCTAAACGTGGGACCTGGAGATTGGAACCGCTGGACATTGGAACCAGGGTTCTTAGGCTTAGCAGGCAGGCACCTTAGCCGCTAAGCCATCTCTCCAGCCCCTTCACTCCACTTTTTGAGTTACACTTTGAGGCTCAGTCAGTCAAAATGTCCTGCCTGGAGTCACAAAGTGAGCATAGGAGGGAGTCCTGTCAGGGATGTGTGACTCCAGGGCATTTTCTACCCCAGGTGGAGTGTTGGAGCGATGCTGCCCCACAGAGGATACTTCATGGGTTTTGCTCCCTGCTGAGGCTGGCTGTGGCTCTCTGGAGAATCTTTTCACCCCTGGAAAGAAGGATAAAACTGACAGGCAGGTCTTGTCTCCTGAACCTACTTTGTCTCCTGTCACCGCTGACCCCACACTTTCTTGTGGAATTGCCTCATTATCTGTAACAGTTTTCCAGCTATATGGGGAAGCCCCTCAAGCAAGGACAGGAACTCCTTGTCCATCTCTGTGAAGCCCACTGCAGGAAGGCACTCAGAGGCCAGCTGACCCAAGAACTCCTCTAAAATGAGGAGCTGAAGCTGGGCGTGGTGGTGCACAACTTTAATCCCAGCACTTGGGAGGCAGAGGTAGGAGGATTGGCGTGAGTTCAAGGACACCCTGAGACTACATAGTGAATTCCAGGTCAGCCTGGGCTAGAGTGAGACCCTACCTAGAAAAACAAAAAACAAAACAAAACAAACAAACAAACAAACAAACAAAAAAAGAGGAGCTAGGAAGGGTTGGATTTAATCTAGTGGAGAATGGGGAGTGACTGGTGGTTCCCAAAGAGGGGAGTGACACTGTCACCTCTGTGTTTGAGCATGCTGGCACAGGAGTAGAGACGGGTTGGAGAGGAGATCTGAAGGGCTTATAGACCAGTGAGGACATTGTTGGAACTGTGCCAGGAAGAGGCGTTAAAGCATGAACTTGGGCAAGAGCTGTGGTCTGGGTGATGCTGGCACAGGCACAGGGGCAACTCCCGAGAGATCCATCAGAAACAGAAAGGCTGGCCAGACTCAGGTCAAAAGTCACACCTGGGACTGGAGAGCTGGCTTAGCAGTAAAGGCGCTTGCCTGTGAAGCCTAAGGACCCAGGTTTGATTCCCCAGGACCCATGTAAGCCAGATGCACAAGGTGGTGCATGTGTCTGGAGTTGCAGTGGCTGGAGGTCCTAGTGTGCCCATTTCTTTCTCTCTCTTTCTCTCTCTCTGCCTCTTTCTCTCTCAAATAAATAAAAATAAAAAATATAAAAAAGTCACACCTGTGTTATGTGGGAGGCCACAGTGACCAGCATGGTAAGAGCTGCCTTGAAGCTAGGACTCCCCAATCTCATGCACCCCTGAACTGTTACTGGAGGAAGCTTGGCAGCCAGATCTCTGTCACTGGCTGGAAGAGGAGGTCCGGAGCAACCCCCCTAGCAGGTCTGCTAGGCACTTGAGGGATGGGACAGTCTAGTCTGTAGGATCTATTTTTTAAAATTTATTTTATTTATTTGAGAGAGAGGGAGAGAAATAGGCAGGGGGAGAGAGAGAGAGAGAAAATGGACGCACCAGGGCCTCCAACCACTGCAAACAAACTCCAGATGTGTGTGCCCCCTTATGCATCTGGCTTACGTGGGTTCTGGGGAATCGAACCTGGGTCCGGTGGCTTGGCAGGCAAGCGCCTTAACCGCTAAGCCATCTCTCCGGCCCCATCTGTAGGATCTATTAACGTTTGCTGAGTGCTTCCTCTGTGCTAAGTCAATCCCTTTATAGGTTTAAGTGCTACTATCCAAGGTAGTTGCTGCTGTTCCCACATTAGAGACAAGGGCCTTTGAGGGCTTTAGCTCGACCCAGTGGAGGGATGGAGCTGATGGTGTTGCCCAAGTCTGCCTCACAACTGAATTAGTGCCTGTTCCACTGCCCAGATTCCCGAGTCTGTAGGCGAGCTCAGGATCCCTGGAGCAGCCTGTTTATAGAATGGATTCTTGGCCCTCAGCCCCAGAGATCCTGACGCAGGTCTGGGCTGGGGCCTGGCAATCTGCATTGGAAACACATTCCCCACAGTAGCTCTGAAGTGGGGTCAGAGAATTCTATTCTGACCCCGACCCCACCCTCCCTAAATGCTTCTACAACATGTGCACAAGTAAGCCATCTGAGCAGAGTGACCACAGGGTCCCTAAACACACCCTGGGCCAGGCCACAGGTTAGATGCATGAGGCAAAGAACTTCAGGATCCTTCCTGAAGAAGGCTTTGTGTTCTGGGGGAATCCTCGAGATTCTGGGCAGAGCCATTTTCTGTTTTTTTTTTTTTCAAGGTAGGGTCTCACTCTAGCCCAAGCTGACCTGGAATTCACTATGTAGTCTCAGGGTGGCTCGAACTCTCCGCGATCCTCCTACCTCTGCCTCCTGAGTGCTGGGATTAAAGGCGTGCACCACCACACTCAGCTCAAGGCCATTTTCTATCTGAGGGATTTGTAAAATCCCACCAGAGGAGCTAGCAGGGCAAGGGTGAGTACTGGGGAGTGACATAGGTGTGGGAGGTCAAGGCTGTCTTCCTTCATCTTGACCAGGCAGGGGCTGCACTGAATCAGTCTGTCTCTCTTACTGTGACGAGTGATCGCTGGCAGTGCCCGTGAGTGTCTATTAAAGAGACAGTGGGCAGAGGGAGGACGAGAAGGGAGAGGAATGGAGTCTTACCTGTGAGCAGGGATGTGCTGGGGCTCCCTAGGGCTCCATTCCAGGGGACAGCAGCAGGACCTTATATCCTTCTTGCTACAGTTGTCTCTGCTGCCTTTGGCTTGGCACTGGCCTTTTATGCACCAGCTGACCTGAAACCCAATGCTGAGAAGCTAGTAGACAGTGTGATGACTTGACAAGAGGCGGGCTCCTGAGGGCCGGGGAGGGGAGGGCACCAGTGAGTTCCAGATCTGGTTCAGCTCCCTTGACTTGGGGCTCTTTAATCTGTCTCCTTCAGGCTGCGAGAGAAGGGCTACCTTGGTAAAGGGTACACGGTGTGTATGTGTGTGGACCGATCACATGTGAGAGCCCAAAGGTCAAGGCCTCCTAGGACAGCTGTACAAGGCTCCTTCAGGCCTCCATGTACTAACTGCAATGAGAACCATTACTTGTTGGTGACTAGTATGTGCTCAATATGTTATGTACATTACTTCTATTTTTAAAATCCCCTATGAATTAGGTACTATTAGGATTATAAATGTTTTTTTTTAAACTTCTTTTTTATTATATATATTTCTTATGTTAGAGAGAGCAAAACAGAGAGGGGGGGAGAGAATTGACACACCAGGGCCTCAGCCACTGAAATCAAACTCCAGATGCTTGCACCACCTAGTGGGCATGTGCGGCCTTGTGTTTGCCTCATCTTTGTGCATCTGGCTTACAGAGGATCTGGAGAGTTGAGCATGGGGCTTTAGGCTTTGCAGGTAAGTGCCTTAACTGCTAAGCGATCTCTCCAGCCCCTATAAATGTTTTAAAATATTTATTTATTTGAAAGAGACAGAGAGAGGCAGATAAAGGGGAAAAAATGGGTGTGCCAGGGCCTTTAGCCACTGCAAATGAACTCCAGATATATACATCACCTTGTGCATCCAGCTTTACACAGGTCCTGGGGAATGGAACTTGGGTCCTTTGGCTTTGCTGGTAAGTGCCTTAATTGCTAAGCCATCTCTCCAGCCCATAAGTGTTTTTTTAAATAACAGCTTTATTGATACAATCTATATAGTTTTTAGTAGATTCTGAGTTGGACAACCATAACCACAATCTATTTTAGGCCATTTCTATTACCTCTCAAAAAACTCTACATACCTCTGTAGTCCCACTCTTCCCAGCCTCCAGATTTGCCTGTTCTAGATGTTTCTTATTTATTTACCTGTGTGTGTATGGGTGTGTCAGGACCTCTTTAGCTAGATGCTTGTGCCACTTTTTGTGCTGGCTTACATGGTAGCTTTGGAATTGAATGTGGGCCAGAAAGCTTTGCAAGCCATCTTCCCAGCCCCTTGAATGTTTCATGTAAGTTGGATCACACAGCATGTAGTCTCATGGCTGGCTTTTTCTTTCTTTTTTTTTTTTTTAAAATTATTTATTTATTTATTTGAGAGGCAGAGGAAAGAGAGAGAGAGAGAGAGAGAGAGAGAGAATGAGAGTGGGTGCACCAGGGCTTCCAGTCATTGCAAACGAACTCCAGATGCATGCACCCCCTTGTGCATCTGGCTTATGTGGGTCCTGGAGAATGGAACCGGGAACCTTTGGCTTTGCAGGCAAGTGCCGTAACAGCTAAGCCATCTCTCCAGCCCATGGCTGGCTTTTTTCTTTTAGCATGGTGGTGGTCATAGGGTCACCTGTCATAGGGTGTGCTGGCACTTCATTCCTTTACTTTAAAGAGCCCTCCCATATTATTTATTTATTTATTTATTTATTTGAGAGAGATAGAAAGAAGAGAGAGAGAGAGAGAGAGAGAGAAAATGGGCACTCCAGGGCCCTCAGCCACTGTAAATGAACTCCAGTTGCATGTGCCTCCTTGTGCACATGTGCAACATTGTATGCTTGCATCACTGTGCGTCTGGCTTATGTGGGACCTGGAGATTTGCACATGAGTCCTTACACTTGCAGGCAAGCACCTGAACCGCTAAGCCATCTCTCCAGTCCACATCCCCCCATTTTTTTTTTTTTTTTTTTTTTTTGGTTTTTCAAGGTAGGGTCTCGCTCTAGTTCAGGCTGACCTGGAATTTATTTTTCTCAGGGTGGCCTCGAACTCTTGGCGATCCTCTTACCTCTGCCTCCCAAGTGCTGGAGTTAAAGACGTGCGCCACCACGCCTGGCTCCCCTACCCTATTTTTATGCTCATTTTACAGGAAAGTGAGTTGCAGGAAGGACATTGACTTCCCAAGATTATACCGCTAGTACATGGCCGGGCCTGACCTCAGCCTATGCGCTACGTGTTTTGGGTTAATGACTCTTCACTCAGAGGCTTTAGCATGGACACTGGTTTGAGAGGGAGCTGAGGAAGAGTGGGAGAAGTCCCTTGCAGTAATTACTATAGTCTTCATCTGCAGGAACCGAGGGTAAGGGTCGGCCCCTGGTGAACCTGGGACCCAGGTAACATAGGAAAGGGAGGGAGGAGAGACAAAGAGCAGAGGGAGTGGGAGAAGGGGAGTTAGCTGGGTGGGGCAGAGGCCATTTCAGGAGCTGAGCTCAGAGCCATGGTCACAGGGCACTCAGTCTGAAGTCCCAATGCTACAGGGCAAAGCTCGAGCTATACTTGTTCTGTTCCTTGGCCTTGAGATCATTAGGACAGGCAGGTGCATCCCAGTACAAGAGAAGCTAGGGCTGCTGACACTGAGGGCTCTACCTGGAACTACCAGCCTGGAGGGGCACAGGACTGCAGGGGCTACATGGTGAGGGGTATAAGCAGGAGCCAAATAAGAGGCAGCAGGCCCCAGAGAAACGCAGTGGCGGTAGAGAGCTCGGCTGACTGGCTTGAGAGTCTCAAGAGGGTGGATATCAGGCACCATCTTCAGACACAGCCTCTGCTAGAAGTTCCAAGGTCGGCTGCTAGAGCCTCTGGACCATCAGAAACAGCCATTTTCAGGTGCCAGGAGGGCATATTTAAAGAGAAGTCGGGGAGTGGTGGCTGAAGAGATGGCTTAGCAGTTAAGGCACTTGCCTGCAAAGCCTAAGAACCCAGGTTTGACTCCCCAGAACCCACGTAAGTCAGATGCACATGGTGGCTGGAGTTCATTTGTAGTGGCTGGAGGCCCTGGCACACCCATTCTCTCGTTGGTGCTCTCTCTCTCTCAATAAATAAAAATTAAAAAAAAAAGAAGTTAGGGGAACACTGGCTGGTTCAGGTGATGGGGACTTGGCAAGTCATGTCACCGCAGGGCTGAAATGGGGAAGTATATCCATCGTTTGGAGGTGAAACATTGGTAAATCTTTTGAGTGCTAGGTAGTAGGTTTCAGAGCCACACTGTGCTCTCAAATCCTGTCCTCAGCCTGGGGTAGGAAGAGCCCATGTCTTCCTGTGGCCGTATCCTCATATGACCCCACCAGGTTGCTTACAGGAGCAGGAGTCGGCAGCAAAGTTTTTCACCTGAGGTGTTTCACTTAGGCCTGGAACCTTCGGGTTCTTTGTGCTCCAAGGGAGGTGAAACCAAAGGCCTTGGAGGCATTTCTTTTTCTGCTTGAAATGAGGCCATTCTAGTGCTGGGGCCCCTCAGGGCTCCCGCATCCCTCTGCACTCCGACGCTGGCTGCGGGCTCGGCCTTCTCATGATCAGCGGTGCTACCAGTTTGCTCCAGCTCTTGTCCAGTGGGCGGGACTGACATTTCCTACACTTTCCTTATGTGCCAAATGCTGGTGAAGCACTTTCAGAAACATCTCATTTGATCCCAACCTTGTGAAGCCAGGAGGCCAGGGCCACACACACCCGGCTGTTCTCTTCTCTGCTCAGCTGCACATGGCCTGGAGTGCCTTTCTGCAAAGCTTTCTCTGTAGCTGTGCATGGTCTGACCCATCCCAATACTCACCTCTTCTCTAAGAAGCCTTTCCTAGAGGGAGTAGCTCCAGATCCCCTCAATTTAGACACTACACCACTGAGCCTCACATCTCTGGGGGTGTCCTGTGTGGCGATTTACTTCCTAGTACATAAACAGAGGCAAAACCCTCACTTCCTTCATGCTGAGTTTCTAAGAGGGGCATCATAATGTGAGGCTAGAGCTGTTTGAGAACTGAGTGAAATGATGTGTTTGAGGGTGGCAGGGCCTTATGTGGCAGCCACCTCCCAGCCTTGATGCCCGACTGCTGCGCATGTGCATCTGCCATAATCTTCCCACAGGGCTTTGTCTACAGTAGCTGCTCAAGTGCTGTGGTCTGACAGAGCTACCCACCCCAGGGGCAAAGGGGACTCTGAGGGCCTCTGCTCCACATGGCTGACTGCGGGACTGTCAAGCTCTCTCTGCCGTTGAGGCATAAATGAATTCCTGGCACTCCCATTCTGCCAGCCAACCCAGAAAACAATTGTGCACGAGCAATACAAATACCAGTAGGACTTTATTCAAACAAAAGTTAGAACAATGACCTTCAGAGCTGAATAAAAACAATAAGTTAAAAACATGGTTAGATTTTAATCAAATACACAGCTTAAAGGAGGTGATTTTCCCTTCTTTTGATTCAACTGACACAGCATAAATATAACTTAAATCTGTAAAATACCCCCATTCCCAAGCAAATGAAGTGGATGGGGCCCTCGGGTTTTCTTGGCTATGCACACAATCTACCTCTTAGCCTCAGGCTCCAGTATTTAAGGCAAAAATGGCCTGTCCTATTCAGTCAGAAGATGGACTCAGGTCCACACACAGGGCCATGCAAGGACAATGGAGGAAATTCTCCGTTGAAAGATGCCTGCTTTGACCCTTCAGTCAAAAACATGGGTGGGTCACTCGGATGCTGAATTCATTTTATTTCTAGCCTTTTCCTCATCACAGAAGGAAGCAGCTCAGGTCCTAGATGGTGGACACTGGGTGGTTTGGGCCACTCCTCCAGCCTTGGGTGATTGGGACGAGGCTGTAACAATCTTAGGGGAAGCAGACCTGGTGTCTCTTTCAAGGCTGGACAAAGCAGAAGGAGGGGAGCTGGTGGCCCCGTCCCTCAGTCCCTCACACTGTGTCAGTCTTTCTGGGAGTACTGGGAGGAAAATATCCGTGCGATCCTGCGCGTTTCTTCTTCAGGCAGATTGGGAGGAAGAGAGTAGGGTCTGGGGTGACAAGGCCTCTGGGAGAGAGCTCTCCTGGTGGTCTCACTCTTCTCCTGGACAGGAAGAAGTGAGCTGGGTTAGCACTGAGGACACAGCACTGCCAGGGGCCACTGGAACCTCCTGCTTTGCTCCTTGGGCTGACATTTATGGAGAGGCGACTGGTTCACAAACTGCTTTACGTGTCTTACCTTGTTGAGCCCTTGCCTTGACATGGTGAGGTGGGTTATTATTCTCCTTACAGTGCAGGTGGATGAACTCCAGGTCTTGAAGCCCTGGATGACAGAGCGGGATGGGAACTCCCGCTCAGACGCTCTGGGTCTCTACAGGAGGAGCCTGTCACCTCCAGAAGAGGCTGGAGGATTCAGCCCACTCCTACTGCGTATTCTAAGTAAGCCACTGTCCTGAGTTGGGACTGTCAGTGTGAGGCTCTGGGAGTACAAAAACCTGAGGGGGAATGTTGGTGAGCAATATGCATGTGGACCTCTAAGTTTCTGGAACATCCAATGACACAAAGCATGTATCCACTGCTCTGCTCTCCCAAGATCCTAATCGATTTGGTGTTTAGAGGTGACACAAGTCCCATTACAGTTCTCTGGCTATTGTGCAAATGGATTTTGGGGTCAACAGCTGTAGCTTACATTCATCCCCCCTTACCCCTGTGACAGTGAAAGGGAAGAGGAGGTATTTCCTTTATAAGCCAGATGGATAAACAGGCCTTGGTCTTCAGTTTCAAACCCTTAAGCCAGATCTGTTTCCCCATTTCCCAGAAGAGGAACATTCTCCATTTTGGAGAGATCTGCTCAGTTCACGACATGACCATCAGCCTCTGCTGGTGGTTCATTAAGTCATCCAGAAACCTGGGATCTTCTCATCTGATCAACTTAAAAATCGTGTGCATATGTGCTCATTTGAGGGTGCGGTGAGTATGGAGGGGTGTGTGTGTTCATGTGACTGTGGAGGTCAGACCACAACCATGAGTGGATTCTCACCCTGCACCTTGTTTAGAGGTAAGGTCTCTTGTTTACTGCTGTAAATGGCAGGCTGGCTAGCTCACTAGACTCTCCTGTCTCCACTTCCCATCTGTCCATAGCAGGGCTGGGATTACAGATGTTCACTGCTGCATCTGACTTTATGTGGGTGCTGACGATCTGAACTCACGTACTCAGGCTTGCCCAGCAAGTGCTTTACTCCCTGAGCCGTTTGCCTCACTCCTGATTGAAATAAAAAAAACAAACATTTACCCCCCCCCCCATAGTGCCTTCCTGTAGCCTAGGCTGACCTGGAATTCACTATGTAGTCTCAGGGTGGCCTTAAACTCATGGCGATCCCTTCTACCTCTGCCTCCTGAGTATCCAGATTAAAGATGTGTACTACCACACCTGGCTTGCTTTTATTTATTTATTTATTTATTTATTTATTTATTTATTTATTTATTTATTTATTTATGTTTTTCGAGGTAGGGTCTCATTCTAGTCCAGGCTGACCTGGAATTCACTATGTAGTTTCAGGGTGGCCTCGAACTCACAGAGATCCTCCAACGTCTGCCTCCCAAGTGCTGGGATTAAAGGCATGCACCACCACGCCTGGCACACCTGCTTTTAAACATTTATCTTTTATTTTTATTTATTTGATGGGCTGGAAGGATGGATTAGCAGTTAAGGCATTTGCCTGCAAAGCCAAAGGCCCCAGGTTCCATTCCCCAGGACCCACATTAGCCAGATGCACAAGGTAGCACATGTGTCTGGAGTTTGTTTGCAGTGGCTGGAAGCTCTGGTGTGCCCATTCTCTCTCTTTCTGCTTTTTTCTCTGTCAAATAAATAAGTAAATAAAAATAAAATAAAAATATTTTCATTTATTTGATTTTATATATATATATATATATAATCAAATATATATATATATATGGAGAGAGAGAGAGGGAGGGAGGGCAGACATCCAACTTTCTGTGTGTACTGGGGAATTGAACACAGGCCGTTAGGCTTTGCAGGCGAGTGCTTTAACTGCTCAGCCATCTCTCCAGCCCCACCCCTGATCAACTCTTAAGGACAACAGGCAGACACAGCTGCTGTCCTCACAGCACTGCTCAAAGTAGAAGATCTGACCAGTAGGTACTGAAATGAGGCTCAGAGCTCAGAAGTACAGACAAAGGAGCAATTAGTAACAGTTGAGAAGGTCTAGGCAAGTTCATGGAGAGCTGGGATCCAAGATAGGCAGAGTTTCGAGAAAGCTAGGGTGGAAGTGAGGCCACCCATCAAGGGGGTAGGTATTAACACAGACCTGTAGCTACTGGCCGGGTCTATCTGCTTTGGGCTGAATCCAGTGTGGATAGTTCAGCCAACTTTTAGCACCCACACCCAGACCCAGTGACCCAGGAGGCCTTATCTACATGGCCCAGGCCCAGGCCCAGGCCCAGGCCCAGGCCCAGGCTAGAGACAGAACTTGGCTCTGTGTACAAGGCAGGCAAGTGGAGAGCTAGAATATACATTCAATAGCATTTGGATTTTGTTGCTCTTAAAAGGGTTTAAAAAAACATCTGGGGGTGGGAGAGATGGCTGAGGTTAAGGCACTTGCCTGCAAAGCCTAACAACCCTGGTCTGATTCCCCACATAAAGCCAGATGCACAGAGTGGCACATGCATCTGGAATTTGTTTGCAGTGGCTGGATGCCTGGTGCACCCATTCTGCCTCTGTCTGCTTGAAATAAATAAATATTAAAAAACCCATCTTTGAGCTGGGCGTGGTGGCGCACGCCTTTAATCCCAGCACTTGGGAGGCAGAGGTACGAGGATTGCCTTGAGTTCAAGGCCACCCTGAGACTACATAGTGAATTCCAGGTCAGCCTGGGCCAGAGTGAGACCCTACCTCGAAAAAAAAAAAAAAAAAAAAAAAAAAAAAAAAAAACAACAACAACAAAACAAAAACAAAAACAAAAAAAACACCATCTTTATTAAAGTAAGGGCTCTCCCTTCATCAGGGTTGCTATCACAGAAGACATACCCTGGAGGGCTGGGCAGAGGGAAACTGTACAGAACAGGGATACCTGCAAATGTACTAGCTATTCCTCTGAAATCCTGCCACACTGCTTAGGGAAGGTTCATGAATGAATGAACAAATGAACGAAGGCTAGCACAGCACATGCACTGCACAAGTCATCAACCTTCCTAAGGAGTCAGGGGCGCTCCATGTCAAAGAAGGACCGTTACAGCTTCAGGGGCTGTGAAGCCTTTGATGACTACACAGGGCTATGGTAGGTTGGGTGGAGCCCCTGGAAAGGGACTTCAAAGAGGGACTTGGAGAAAAAGAATGAAGGTAGAATTTGAACATATTAAGATGGGAAAAGATGCTAATAGAGGTTGAGCTTGAGTGCAGGTGCAGAGTGAAGGCAGTGGGGCTGAGCCAGGCTAACAAGGAATAGAGGGACGCTTAAGACGACCCTAGAAAGATTGGCTGAGCCTGCTGAAGGCAGTTCCTAAGTGTCTGAGGAGTCTGACTCATTCCTCTTCAACCTCAATGAGCTGATCTATAAGGGCATTTCTAGTGGACAGAAATAGGTGTGTGTGTGTGTGTTGTGTTTGGTGGGGGGAGAGGGAGAGAAACGAGTGTGTGTGGGCGGAGGGGGGTGGAGCAGGCTGAAGGACAGACTGGTTTCACTGTGCTCTCAGTGTTAGGCATGACAACAGGCCAGGGCTCACAGCCTGCCCCATAAAGTACACCCAGCTGTTTCATTAAATTCTCGTTTTCTTTTCCTTTCCTTTCCTTTCTCTCTTTCTTTAAAATATTTTGTTTATTTGAGAGAGAGAGGGGGGCAGACAGAGAGAATGGGCGTGCCAGAGCTCCAGCCACTGCAAATGAACTCCAGACGCACGTACCACCTTGTGCATGTGGCTTATGTGGATCCTGGGGAATTGAACCTGAGTCCTTAGGCTTCTCAGGCAAGTGCTTTACCCACTAAGCCAGCTCTCCAGCTCAGATCTCCTCTTTTCTGAGCATTCAGACTCCAGGCCATGAGCGTGATAGGTGTCAGCCTTCAGTGCTGAAGTGCAGCTCTGTTGGGGAGACAATAAAGCCTAGGAAGGTCTAAGAAACGGTGGTGGAAAGAAAACTGGGGCTTCCCAAATCAAGAGGCTGGGGAGTTAGCTCTAGTGCTGGCACAATCACTTTTGGAGTGCATTGCTCTCTCTATTCTTGGTTCCAGCGTCTTTGGTTCAGATCCTTGTGATGACTACACATCACCACCAGCTCTCCCAGGAGGGGGGGTCTTCCTCTCCTCTGATTAGACACGTCATCTGACCTCAGCCTCTATGTTCTAGAGTCCCTTTACTCAGTCCGAGTACTCCTGGGTGGGGAGTAGGGGTGGGTGATGGGTGCAGGGGTGTATCTTGACCCCTACTTAAAAACTATCCCTAGTCTTTTTCTCAGAGGGGAGGTAACGGGAAAATGGAGGGAACAGTAGTCTGTGGCACAGATGAAGTGTCTCACTCATTTAAGACCCCGGACATTATGTTTGTGGGTCTCAGTGTCTTCATGCCCAGTGGAACTGAGAACTTTTGTCTGTCTTTTTTTTTTGTTTGTTTGTTTTTGAGATAGAGTCTCACTCTAGTCCAGGCTGACCTGGAATTCACTATGTGGTCTCAGGGTGGTCTTGAACTCATGAACTCCTACCTCTGCCTCCAGAGTGCTGGGATTAAAGGTGTGTGCCACCACGCCTAGCTCTCTCTCTCTCTCTCTTTTTTTTTTTTTTTGGTTTTTCGAGGTAGGGTCTCACTCTGGCTCAGGCTGACCTGGAATTCACTATGTAGTCTCAGGGTGGCCTCGAACTCTTGGCGATCCTCCTACCTCTGCCTCCCGAGTGCTGGGATTAAAGGCATGCGCCACCAGGCCCAGCTTCTTCTTCTTCTTCTTTTTTTTTTTTTTTGAGGTAGGGTCTCATTCTAGGTCAGGATGACCTGGAACTCACTCTATAGTCCCAGGCTGGCCTTGAACTCACAGTGATCCTGCTACCTCTGCCTCCTGACTGCTGGCATTAAAGGTGTGCACCACCACACTTGGCTGTTTTTTTTTTTTCTTTCCTTTTATTTAAAAAGCATTTAAAAATTATTTTATTTTATTTTTATTTATTTTCATTATGAAAGTGAGAGAGAGTGGGTGGCAAGAGGAAGAGAATGGGCATGCCAGGGCCTCTAGTTATTGCAAACAAACTCCAGGCACATGTGCCACCTTGTATATCTTGCTTATGTGGGTACTGGAAAATTGAACCTGGGTCCTTAAGTTTCACAGGCAAGTGCCTTAAATGCTAAGCCATCTCTCCAGCCCTTAAAAAATATTTTTATTCATTTATTTGCAAGCAGAGAGAGGAGAAGAGAAACAGAGAGAATGGACATGCCAGAGCTTCCAGCCACTGCAAACAAACTCCAGATTTTTAAGCCATCCTGTGCATCCAGCTTTATGTAGGTACTGGGGAACTGGACCTAGGTCATTAGGCTTTGCAGGAAAGTGCTTTAATTGCTTAGCCATTTGTCTATCTCACTGGCTGGTTTTCTTACTTAGGTATATTATGAGACCCACATTTCAGGTATGACTGAAGCTCAGGCCAGGCACATGTTGCAAAACACAGGGGCTTTGCTGCAGCTAGTGCTGACCCCCGCTGGAGACACCACAGCAAATGAAGCCTTGTTCTTATCTCAGGTAAGATAAGACTCACAGGTCCTGAGCAAAACTGGGGTATAACACCTCCCCAAGGCAGGCTTAGTGCTAGGCCAGGCAAGTGCTCGAGTCCACTGCCTTCCCCTGTTCCTTCAGTGAGCCTCTGGCCTGGGATTAAGCTCCCTTATGTGACATAAACACTGAAATCGGGAGCTAGAAGCAAAACACTGCTGAGAGAAACTGGAAGGAGACAGCGGGCTCCTTGTGGCTGGCCAGGCAGGCTTGCAGCACGGCCGTGTCAGAGGTTGAGTGAGGGCTTACACAGTGCTGGCCTCGCTCAACCTTCACCTCCCTGGCTGCCTGCCTTTCCCTGGGATGGTTCCCATTGTCTTATCCTAAGGCAGAGACAAGGACTTCCGTGGTCCTAAACACAGCAGCAAACTTAGCAACCATAGCTAGGAGCAGACCAGGGGCACAGCCCTGAGAGGCGATCTGAATCTGACCCACCAAACCAGCTGCAGCAGGGCTGGTCTGCTCTGAGCACTCTCCATTTCTTTCTTTTAAAAAATTTATGTGTTTATTTATTTAATTTTTTGGTTTCTTGAGGTAGGGTCTCACTCAAGCTCAGGCTGTCCTGGATTTCATTATATAGTCACAGAGTGGCCTTGAACTTACGGCGATCCTCCTACCTCTGCCTCCTGAGTGCTGGGATTAAAGGCTTGCGCCACCATGCCCAACTATTTATTTTTAAACTTTCTTTTCTTCAAGGTAGGGTTTCCCTTTAGCCCAGGCTGACCTGGAATTCACTATGTAGTCTCAGGCTGGTCTCAAACTCCCAGTGATCCTCCTACCTCTGCCTCCCCAGTGCTGGGATTAAAGGTGTGTATCACCATGCCCAGCTAAATACTTATTGTTTATTTATCTGGGGGGGGGGAGGGAGAGAGGGAGATAGAGGCTCGCAGGTAGGGGAGAGAAAGGATAGGCACACCAGGGCCTCCAGCCACTGCAAACGAACTCCAGATGCATGCGCCAACTTTTGCATCTGGCTTTATGTGGGTACTGGGGAATCAAATTTGGGTCCTTAGGCTTCCCAGACAAGATCCTTAACTGCTAAACTAGTTCTTCATTTCTTTGTTAGAGCTCTGGGCATGGATCTCTCAGTACCTGATTTCTTCCTTCATGCCTCACCACCTCTCTGTCCTTTTGAGATGCCATCCCTGCTAGGCCCAATCCATAGGAACCAGGCTCACTCCCTAGGCTGGACCCTGGTCTCCACAATGAAGGGGATCCAGTAACGATTGCTCAGTCCATTAAACTCATGCCTACCAGTAGGCAGCCCTGAAGTCCAGACTCCAGAGAGGGTAGAGTTCCAGTATCACTCCTGGCATAGATCCCGGCTCCTGCGTGCTGGTCTTAGAGCAGCTCAAGTCTGAGCTTGAGCTCAGCAAATGTCAGCAGGCCTGTGGGCCCCTCCTGGGAGGTGCTTGTCAATTTACAGTCTGGGTTAGTTAGCACAGGTATCTTCCAGTTCTGGCTGTTTCCTCTGACTCACACCTTTGTCTTCATTGTTCATCTCCTTCCAAAAGATTTAGGCAGCCTTATCAGAAACCTCTGACGCTCTGCAGAGGACCAGGAACTTGGTGGCTCAAAGAAACAAGGCAACTGGGCCTTATGCCTGACCACAAACCATGCAAGTAACCGTGGACCTGACCTGTGGTCATCTGGTCTGGTGACTGCTCTCTCTGATGGCGCTGAACTTATGGAAAAGAAACCAAGGGCTGGGAAAATGTTGTGCTCAGGAGGTCATGGGGTGTAGAGAAAACATTGGCCTCAAAGCTTTAAGCCTCAGTGACAGTCAGGCAGTGACTGTGCAGCTGAGGCTTTGCTCCTGTGTGTGCTGTGTGCCACCCAGGGTCTCTAACTCACGAGGCCTTAACTGAGCACAGCCGACTGCTATGGCTCAGCGAGCTGCTCTCCAGAATTCTAGGGCTGCCTGGCAGGGCCTGCCTTCCCAGAGCGCCTCCTGGCTCTAAGCTTGATCATGTCCCTATCTCCAGGGTCTTTCCTAATTACCTCTCTCCCCTCCATACGCATGGAGATACAAGAGCTCAACAGGGAAGATGTCTAGATATTAAATTAAAGACAGCAGCAACAAAGGTACTACCCCGTGGTACTTTCTTACCACTTGCTAAGAACTGTTCTGAACGCACTGCATAGCTTACTGCTGACCCATAACCAATCCTAGATAGCAGCTTCTAGTATGCCTACTTTTCAGATAAGGGAAGCACAAAAGAGTTGGGTAATTTGTCCCAGTGGCAAGGTTAAGCTGTCTTGATTCTAGATTCTGAAGTCATGTTCCTAACTATTATACAAAACTGCCTGGTGGAAAAGAGAGACATAGGGCCCCAAAGCAAGTCCATGTTGCTGCCCCAGAGCAGACAGACACGTTGCTCAAGACTTCAGAAAGCCAGCAGCAGAACCATGGCAAGACCCTAGGTGGTGAGTCTCAGCTTCCCTGCTGGCCTGGAGCACCTTGGACCCTAGCAATGTCTGCAATGCTGTGGTTTGGATGAGTGGAGATGAGAGAATGCTAGGATTGGAGGGGGTGGAGAACCCAAGGCTTTCAGAGTGGGCATGCCTGGCCTTGTCTTCTACTTCTTGCCTCCTACACTCACTCCTTATGAAGAACTGTAGCTGGCTTCATGCCTGTGGTTGTTTCTGAAGGAGGCAGAACCTGAGCTTAATGGGGGAAGGCACAGAGAAGACAGGGCTCATATCATGGGAAGGAACCAGTGTGAAGGCAGGCCCAAGAGGCCAAGGCTCAAAGGACAGGTTGCTTCTTGGTCTCAGCTTTGACTTCTAGCCAGGCCCCTTTGTCCCCATCTTCTCTCTAGCATATACTATTGTTACCACAAGGACAGTTGCCAAGTTCTGTCAATTTCCCGAGGTTCCTTCTTGCCAAATCCACAATTCTCAAGCCTTTTCTTCATCTTTGCCAAATTCTTCTCAGGCCTGCACAGGGCTCTGACCTCCATACGCATTCCCTTGTTTCACTTAAGTGCTAATCAGGCAGATGCTCTTTGAGAATGCCCATGATGGGTATGGGGTCTCTGCAAGTACTGGGAGCTCAGGCTGCAGAGTCAGCTCTGGGACAGTGGTGTGCAAGGCCCTGGGTTTGACCCTCAGCACTGCAAAAATGAAAGGCAGAGTCCAAAGCATGGAGCCCAGCTCTTTAACACGATGGACAATTCCTATCTAGTCACAGTGGTTATATTTAAATGGAAGCTGGCTCTCTGTGGAACTGTGGGCTCCCTATGGGGGAGGGCTGTCTTCCTCTGTACCTAACTAGGAATATGACCTGCCAAAAACAGGTACAGTTCAAATTTAAAGCCAAAGCTATTTTCCTTTTTTTTTTTTTTTTGTTTTTGTGATTTTTCTTCCCCCCTGATGCTGAGGACCGAATCAGGGCCTTGTGCTTACCTAGCTAAATCCCCAATTCTGTTTTCCTATTTTGTCCTATCTGTCTTCTATCTGATGGGAAGTCCCTGGAGGTTACTGGATGGATCCTTAAAAGGTTAACAGACTGGGGCTGGAGAGATGGCTTAGCGGGTAAGGCGCATGCCTGCGAAACCTAAGGACCCAGGTTCGATTCTCCAGGTCCCACATAAGCCAGAGGCATCTGGTGGCACATGTGTCTGGAGTTCATTTGCAGTGGTTAGAGGCTCTGGCATGCCCATCCTCCCCATCTCTAATAAATAAATAAAAACAAATCTTAAAAAAAAAAAAAAAAAAGAAACAGGGGAATAAGAGACATTCTTCTGGCAGCAAGGGAAGCCAAATAGGAGGAAAACCAAGGAACAAGACCTCCAAAACATGATGAGAGGCCTTCAGGAGACCAACTGTGCCATATACTGCTGAAAGGTGGGATTAAGACTAGAAATTGTTGGCCAGGCGTGGTGGTGCATGCCTTTAATCCCAGCATTTGGGAGGCAGAGGTAGGAGGATTGCCGAGAGTTCGAGGCCACCCTGAGACTACAGAGTGAATTCCAGGTCAGCCTGAGCTAGAGTGAAACCCTACCTTGAAAAACCAAAAAAAAAAAAAAAAAAAAAAAAAAAAAAGACTAGAAATTGTGTTAGAAATATAGTTTATTATTTTATTTTTGCCAACCTTAAAGTGTTATTCTGCTGTCTCCTGGTGGTTAAAGTAGGCAAAAGTTTGATTGGAGTGGGAGTTTCTACAGGCCACAGTCCAGAAAATGGACAATGGCAGAAAAGCATGAATATGAATGCGAGCCAAGGGGAGGCGATGCGGGCTGGGCAAGGGCCCAGAGAGATAACTGCATTCATATTCAGGGGTAGGTAAAGGAATGGCTATGGGTGGTCAGTTACAAAGGAGTAGTGAAAGCTGACATGCATGTTTCTGATTGTCCTGTGATAAGGAATTCAAATGGTGGGGAATGGTATGCAAAAAGTGACAAGTAAACTGTGTGTAGAGGCTCACATCTTTAATCCCAGCACTGAGGCTGAGGTAGGAGGATCACTGAGTTCAAGGCCAACTTGGGTTACACAGCGAGTTCCACTCTAGCCTGAGATAGAGTGAAATCTTGTCTCAAAAACAACAGAAGTCCCCCACCCCTGCCACTTTACTTTGGTCTTCGGGGCCAGGCCTGCTTCACCTACGGGGGACACCAAGGGACAAAGTTTCTCTTCTCCCTTTCCCTTTGGGCTGCCGAACTGCCTGACACCTTGCTGAGAAGACAGAAGCTCCTATCAGGTGGGTGATCGGCTCTGAATCTCAGATCCTACCCCTTTTAGCACCTGTCTTCTCTGCTTCCTTCAAGCTGTAGGGTGAGTTTTCTCCCCCCCCCCCCGTGCCTCTCTGAACACAGTCCTTCTCTTCTCTCTCCCACATCTTCCCCTTCTTCCTATCTCACAGGACTGCTACACTAGCACAGAGAAAACTGCAGCTGTTTTTTCCTATTTTTTTAAAAAAAATTTTAAAAATTTATTTATTTGCAAGCAGAGAGAGAGAGAGAGAGAGAGAGAGAGAATGAATGGGTACACCAGGGCCTCCAGGGCCACTGCAAAAGAACTCCAGATGCATGCGCCCCTTGTGCATCTGGCTTACATGGGTCCTTTGGCTTCGCAGGCAAACGCCTTAACCACTAAGCCATTTCTCCAGCCTTGTTTTTTCCTATTTTGAAAAGCTAAAAACCCCTTCTTTTGCGTTCATAAGCCAGTCCACCACTCTCTTACTGTTATGCTCCATGTTCACAGCCAAAATGATGGAAGTTGTTGTTTCCACCTTGTTATCATGTGATCACTCTTCAAATTTAATTACACATGATTTTGTGATGTCAGCACATTCCATGTTAAAGAATCTACAGTAACATGCAAATTATAACTTACAATGAAAAATGAACTCTGTAAACCCACAACCCAGACTAAGAACTGCAACACTGTTAATACTGTTGAAGACCTCCTCACTCCATCCCGCCCCACAACCAAGAACACTGAAGTCATACTGTTCAGGAGCCAAGACAGAGAGAATCTTTAAAAATAACAAAATCTGCCAGGTGTGGTGGTGCACGCCTTTAATCCCAGCACTCAGGAGACAGAGGTAGGAGGATCGCTGTGAGTTCAAGACCACCCTGAGAATAGAGTGAATTCCAGGTCAGCCTGGACTAGAGACCTACCTTGAAAAACCAAATCAAACCAAACCAAACAAAAAACCCAAAAAACAAAGTCTGTACAACATTCAGGGGAATAACAATAATGATATCTAATGTCTAGGCCGGGTGTGGTTGTAGACACCTTTAATCTCAGCGCCTGGGACACAGAAATAAGGGGGGATTTTCTGTGAGTTCAAGGACAGCCTGAAACCACATAGTGGATTCCAGGTCAGCCTGAACTAGAGCAAGACCCTACCTCAAAAAAAAAAAAAAAAAAAAAAAAAAAAAAAAAAAAGAAAGTTGTCTTGTCTAATAGAAACAATGGAATTTAGAAGACAGCAAATATCTCTAAAATGCTAAGAAACAACACAACCCAAGTTAGAATCCTATGTCAAGTAGAAAAAAAATAGTTTCAAAATGAAGGAAAAATATCCTTTCAGATTATAGGATGAGAGTTCATTACCAGTCGGCCCACACCCACAATATGTGAAGTTCTGGTCCCAGAGAGAAATCAGGATGTGAAGGAGGAATGAAGGGAACTGTGTTGGTTTGAATCAGAATTCAGTCCCCAGCTGGTGACAGTTGGGGAAGTGGAGCCATGCTGGAGGAGGTGCTGCTGGGGGCAGGATCTGGAGTGTTACAGCCCAGTCTCCCCTGTTGCCAGAGCTCAGCGCACTCTCTTGCCTCTTTCTCCAGCTGCCATGGCACGATGTGATTTTCAGCCTTTGCTCTACCATCCTTTCCCTGTCATGCTGAAGATTCCTCTCAAGACTGCCAACCACAGTGAACCCTTTTCTACAGTCAGCTGCCTTTGGTCAGGCGTTTTGTCTAGGCAACACTAGAAATAGTAAACACATGAGTAAATAGGAGAGACTTTTAAAATCTAAAACATAAAGAAGTCAGCTAAAGTTCTGACAAATCACAGGAACTATCTTAATGTTTCTTTTAAAATCTAATTTTGTGCTACAGAGATGACTCAGCAGTTAAGTGTGCTTCCTGCACAAGCATGAGGCCTGAGTTCAGATCTTCAGATCCCATGTAATGACCAAATGCACCTGTAACCCCAGTCCCACAGGGGAGCAGAGACCTAAGAATCGGTGGAGCACAGAAAGCTCTAGAATCTGTAAAAAGAAACTTTGAGCTGGGCATGGTGAATTCCAGGTCAAACTGGACTAGAGCATGACCCTACCTCAAAACACCAAGAGAGACTGTGGCTCAAAACAAGACGGGTATGGTGGGAATATCTTTAATCCCAGCACTGGGGAGGCAGAGGTAGGAGGATCGTTGTGAGTTCGAGGCCACTCTGAGACTATAGTGAACTCCAGGTCAGCCCACGTTACAGTGAGGCCCTACCTCGAAAAACAAACAAACAAACAAACAAACAAACAAACAAAAAACAAGACCAGGCAGGAGAACAATGTGTGCCACAGAAATCAGGGATACATCAAAGAGGATGGTGTGGAAAGGAAACCTTTAAAGACAACGAGGATGCCATAAGGTAATTTAAAATAATAATCCCAAGCAGCAGAACTTAAGCACAAGGATGAGCAAGGGTGGCACCAGTGCAAAGTTGAATAAACAACTGCTGGACAGATGTCCTTGCAGACGTATTTTCTGTGTATGGCTGCAGTAGCCTTTGTGCAAGGTGTCTTTGGTGGCATGTGGTAGTTCGTATCATCAGGCCACATGTAGGAGACCCCTCTCTTACAACTTCCCTCTTTATTATTAGGTTTTCACAAGTTTCACACTAGGCTCTTAAACACATACAATTTAACTCTGAGGTTTTTCAGCACCAGCTGGCTGAAAACACTGCAACAGATGCATCAAGCAAAAAGAGAGGCCATCGTCTGTCAACTCCTGGGGTTTCCTGAGCTGTAGGCTTTCTATGATGAAATGGGGACACAATGGGCAAACTATGATCACTGGTCATCCTAACTGGGCCCCAGAACGAGGTCTTAGGGACAAAGCTTTAGCAAGCAATGCAGTTTTGCTATGGACAAGAAAGAAAGGCTGAGAGGTGTATGAGACTATCTTCTCAAAACTCCACTGGCCCTTTGATTGAAGAGAGACTTGGTTATTTCTCCCATCCCATACTTTGAACCTCATGCTTAAAGAACAAAGGAGCATGTTCCCCTAGGAGGAGGCATGAACAAACACAGAAGCAGGAACAGTTCTGCTTGGCTGTGCAGGCAGTGGCTCACAGACCTCCTTTCCTGTGGGGCATGACTCACTCACCCTTCACCCACTTGGCCAAAGGGTGAGGGGAAAGGGAATTAAGAGTGCCTACTTCGTTCTCACCATCCTTGTGTCAGCCTCTCATTACCAGCCTGATGTTACTTAGAAGGGAAGTGAGACTCAGAAAGGTCAAGTCGCTTACCCTACATCACTGCACAACTCACTAGGTAGATCTAGCATTTTACTCCACAACGGCTCATTCCAAAGCTTGTGCTTGGTGCTTGGACACAGCCCCTGGCCTTGACACTAGTGTAAGCCATGCGCAGGAAATGCATGAGAAGATGCAGAAAGGAAGGAGATCAGCTGGGGACCAGATGCCAGAGTAGAGGTAAAGGTCACGAAAATGCATAGGTTCCTGCACAGGGCGCTGCATCTCTGTTCCCGTGGAAGAGGCTTTGTAAACCTGATGAAAACCTGATCTATGTGCCGAACAAATAAGACGTCTTGAAAATGTGCTGAGGAGGTTTGTAAGGACCAGGAAACCAGTCAGAGGATCTGACACCTGGTGGATGCACCTCATTTGTGGTGTCTTCTGCTGGTCCCCACCTCTGCCTGGTTGGGCTCGCACAGCGCTGAGCTGACTTGTGTTTATGCTTCAGTGCTACTTTTGCCTCCACATCCAGTGGTAGTGGCTGAGCATGGGGAGTGACCTCTGACACAGGCTCTTTAGGGAGCTGATGGCCTGGGGCAGCTCTGCACTTTTAGGGAGGAGATGCTGGCTGAAGGGGAGAGGGAGACCAGGGGCTACTCTTACCTGGTCTGCTGTCTGCTGGTGGTAAAGCTGTAGAATGTGACAGCATCCGCAGGGAGGCCTCCAACTGCTGGGAAGGCAAAAAGAAGTTGGGTACCACAATAGGTTCTGGGCTGTAATGGCAGTTAAGGGATAAAATACCCAGAAGTCCCTTAGCCTCTTGCCAGACGAGCACCTCCACTAAACTTGAATTAGCATCATTCAAGTTTTTCCCATCTTATTTTTCCTTCCCATGAATCCTTGGCATAAGTGGTTCTCCCCACTTGGAAGATGGCCTGATCTAGCAAAAGAATCCTTCAGACTTGCCTCTCTCCAGTTTATAATTCAAATCTCCATTTTTTCCATGACATTCTTTCCTAACATTAGCCATGCAATCAATCCCTCCTTCCTCATCTCCTAGAGAGCATGGTCTGCAACACAGGAGACCGCCCGCTTATTTAGTCCGCCATGACTCATTTTCTCTCTCAATATTCCTTTCTCAGGTGGGCGTGGTGGTGCACGCCTTTAATCCCAGCACTCGGGAGGCAGAGGTAGGAGAACTGCTTTGAGTTCAAGGCCACCCTGAGACTACATAGTGAATTCCAGGTCAGCCTGAACTAGAGCGAGACTACCTTGAAAAACAAAAACAAACAAACAAACAAAAATTCCTTTCTCAATGGCAGAGTCACCCAGTACCTGCTAGAGCTTTGCATGAGGCTGGTAAGGGCAGCGAACGTTGAACCCTGGCTGAAGGTCTGAGGCTAAGTGATGCTAGAGGTCAGACACACAGAGAGGGGCGGGAAGATGGCTCTAGAGCAGAATGGAGGTTGCCTGGTGCTGGAGGAGACCTGCCAGCCTGGCTGTTCTCTGTTCATATTCAGAAATCAGGGCTAGAAAAGCACCAAGGAGCCATGGCATAGCCGGTCCACCCATCTGCATGTTATGGCAGGTTCTGTGGCTTGGACCTCTCCTCTATACTTTTTTTTTTTTTGTGGTAGGGTCTCACTCTAGCTCAGGCTGACCTGGAATTCACTCTGTAGTCTCAGGGTGGCCTTGAACTCACGGCGATCCTCCTACCTCTGCCTCCCGAGTGCTGGGATTAAAGGCATGCGCCACCACGCCCTGTTAGCCCTCTGCACTTTTTGC
The DNA here is from genome assembly GCA_036365145.1 of Orientallactaga sibirica. Lineage (NCBI taxonomy): Eukaryota > Metazoa > Chordata > Mammalia > Rodentia > Dipodidae > Orientallactaga > Orientallactaga sibirica. The sequence goes on from JAEOAD010000055.1 coordinate 1,521,330, forward strand.
AGATGCTCTGTTGACAGCATCTGCTAATACTGTTCAACCAAAGCACTGATTCAATTTGGATTAACTTGGAGGGAGTTGGAGGGGACTATTGGGGTGTACTGATTTTTGGTTTCATTTCATTGCTGTTCTTTCTTGTCAGACTTTGAGTTCTAAGAAGGCAGAGATGATGCTTATTTCTTAGCCACATTTCTATTATCTGGCACAGTGCCTGTAACACAGTAAGTGCTCAACAGAAACTTCCTGAATGACTGAAATGCACCCATGTCAAAGTTGTTGCCTTTTCTGAATAGAGGTGGGGGAAGTAAAGGTGCAGAAGGGAAGAAACCCTTTGAGCCAGGCTCTCTGCAGAGGCCCAGGTGAGGCTGCTCTGACTCTTGGGGCTTCAGGCACAGTCCACTGATGCCCAGTGGAAGGAACAGCGCTGCTGGGAAGTGTCTGAACTCACAGCTCCTTAGCCTGCCACTTGCTGTGTGCTTTGAGTCCTGCACCAGCAGCAACTCTCCAACCTTAAGGTTCTTTCTCCTCAGTTTCTGAACGTGTACACGTTTTCTACACGTAGGAAAAGGCTGACCCTGCCTGATCTCTCTGTAACCTCAAATTCCCTTCTAGTTTCCACTCAGCTGTCACCTGCTACATGGGTAACTTCAGGAAAGTTCGCTTTTTGTGCCAGTTTCCTCATCTTTCAAATAGGTCTAACAATGGTACTGATTCTTAAGAAGAGTAAATGAGTTCACTAAGGAAAAGTGCTTAGAATATGGCTCAACAGTGAGCCAGCTGTTCTTGTGTCCCCAGCTTGTGGGGGAAGGAAAGGTGCCTGTTTTAGCTGTCCTCACCACTTATCCTTAGCCGCTGATTTCTGGTCTGTCCTCGCCATTCCAAGGTTCTCCACGATGCTGAAGACAGGACACATGTGCCAGCTCACGTCCTGGGTCACTTCAGAGTGCTGACCACGACCTGAGACCCTGCAGTCTGCTTGCACAAGGCCTTCCCAGTATATACCAGCTTTTGCTCTTCTGGCTGTCCTCATCACTCCACAGATGTCCACCCTGGTCCCATGCCTGACCTCAACTCTAGGCCTACATCCTTCCAGGATGTCCACAGGCACAAGTCCCAAAATGAACATCTGCATCTTTTCCAAGCCTCTCTCTCTCTCTCTTTTTCTCTCTTTTGGTTTTTCAAGGTAGGGTCTCACTTTAGTCCAGGCTGACCTGGAATTCACTATGTAGTCTCAGGCTGGCCTTGAACTCAGAGTGATCCTGCCACCTTGGCCTCCTGAGTGCTGTGATTAAAGGCATGCACCACCACGCCCAGTCCTTTTTAATATTTTGAGAATGTTTCACCATGTAGCCCAGGCTGGCCTTAAACTCCAGACCTTCCTGCTTCAGCCTCCAAGTGCTGGGATGACAGGAATGTACTGCCAACATCCAGCATGCTTATCCTCTTTAAGCTCCGCTCTCATGTCTTCCTCAGATACCTCTGCGAAGAATTAAGGCAACTTCCTCCTCTCACTCCCTGTTTACTCATCAAATCCCTGTTTACTTGACTGACCTTATCTGATAATGGGAACTTGATGTAAAGACAATTCAAATCTGTAAAATGCCTAGTACATAGTATGTTGCTCTTTTCTTTCTTTTCCTCCTTTCCCTTTTACTTCTTTTCCATTCCTCCCTTCCCTTCATCCCTTTCTTTCTTCTTCTAATTTATTTATTTGTTTATTTATTGGTTTTTCGAGGTAGGATTTCACTGTAGTCCAGGCTGATCTGGAACTCACTATGTAGTCACAGGGTGGCCTTGAACTCATGGTGATCCTCCTACTTCTGCCTCCCCAGTGCTGGGATTAAAGGTGTGCACACACACCACACCCGAGGTAGGGTTTTTTAGTCCAGGCTGACCTGGAATTAACTCTTTTTGTGGGAACTCATGGGGTCTCACTCTGCCTCCCGAGTGCTGGGATTAAAGCCCAGGCTGACCTGGGCTGACCTGGAGTTCACTATGTAGTCTCAGGGTGGCCTTGAACTCACAATGATCCTCCTACCTCTACCTCCCAAGTGCAGGGATTAAAGGCGTGTGCCACCACACCCAGCTTTATTCTGTGTAGCTTTTTCTTTTCCTTCTCTTTTTCTCTTTCTCTTCTTTCTTTCCTCCCTCTCTTCCTCCCTTCTCTTTCAGTACTGGGGACAGAACTCAAGGCCTCATGAATAAAGACAAGTGCTCTACCAAAAAGTTCTACCCTCCTGTTCTATTCCAACTGAGATTCTTAGCACTACACAAATCAGGTAGGCAAGCTTATAAATGTGCTACCTACACCTAACCCCAGTTCAATGTGCTATGCTTCAGGGAGCTGGTGTTAATGGTATTAATGGTAGTTTTTTTTTTTTTTTTAAAGAGTTTTGCTCTGTAGTTCAGACTGGCCTAGAATTTGCATTTTCCTTCAGCCTCCCAAGTGTTGGGACTACAGGTATGTGCCAACATGCCTGGCGTTAGTGATAAGTTTATAGAGCCTGACATGCAGGTGAGTCTTCCAGAAGAAAAAATCTTCCCATGTCCCCAGTGAATTCCACAAGGATAGCCAATGTTCACTCTCACACTTTGCTAGCCCAACACTAGCATCCAAAAATGCCTGGAGGAGGATAGTTTAAAAGGCCACTTGTGGGAAACACCAAAGGATACAGAAGGAGGTTTTGCCGCGGGGACACCTCCGATCCAGATGTCATCTGCTTAGGCCTCATGTCTGGGGAGTCCACAGGTGGCTCCTTCAGGTTTTCCCTTTTGCTTTGGTAGGATAGGGGTAGAGGGAACTTCTCAAAGCTATCAGCAGAGTCACTGAGCTCACTGGAGGCAGCTTCTTTCTCAGCCTGGGCCTCGTGTATGGACCCCATGTCCTGGTCTGCCTGTGCTGAGCTCCATCCAGCAAAGGCATTGTCCTGTTGGGCTCTAGAGGGTGATGGGTGTGGGATATGCTGAGGTTTGGTTAATGCGGGCTCTCCAACCCCAGCCTTCAAGGCTCCACCTTCACAAGCAATACGACTTTGGCTAGGAGAGCCCTGCCCAGGCAGATGGGACTTGACAGTCCTTTCTGGGCTGGACTGAAAGTTTCTTTTGACCTTGAGCTCCTCTCTGGGGGAAGGACAGGGGCGGGTGGTCTGCACCTTACTGGGCTGGGGGCTCATCACCTCACTTGTGTCTGACATGAAACTAGACCAGGGGCTAGTTTTGTCTGTCACAGTGGTGATTTCATTTAGGGTCCTCGGCTCGATGATGTCTTCTTCGTAGTCTTCATCACTGTAGGCCGGGCCTGCTTCAGTGTCATCACTGCTCTGCATCCTTTCCATGGGCACAGTGAGCCCCAGGGGCTCAGGCAGCACTTCTCCGCTTGAAGTCTCTTCAAGAGCAGGGGGAGGGGGGGAACTGGTGCTCTCTTCCACAGCTCTTTCTAATGGCTCCTCTGGCAGGGCCTCGGCGTCCTCGGCATCTGCAAGAGTGATAACCTCTCTGCTTCTACTCTTGGCTTGGTGAGAAGTCAAAGCTGCTTGAGACTCCCTGGTGATAGTCTGCAGATCTGCATAGCAACAGATATCACTCTTACTACAAGGCAAGGAGGGCCACAGACCACTCAAGACTCCCACAATGGCCTCTAGCTTCACAAGCATCTTTGCAATAAGTCTGAACAAATCTTAAAGCAGTTAATTCACCCCAGAGTCAATGAAACTGTATGTACAGCAGTAGTTTCTAGTACTTTATTCTAAATGAAGAGGACCAAAATCTAATCTATTTATAGTTGTGGATACACCTGTGGAAATGCTTTCAGAGACTATCTGCTCATGCTCAGGAATTCTCAGGAGCTGGGAGTCCTGACGGGCATGTTCATGCTTCCACCTATATTAAAAACCAAAATGAGAATCCACTTATTTACCTATTTGATGACAGTTAGGAAACCTATCTGTTTTAGCTGTAAAATAAAAGCGAGGAAATATCTACTATCCACACAGTAAGAATGGAGGTAATAGGGTCTACTAAAAAGAACACAGCTTGGATCTTAGCAGTCTTGGATTCAAACCTCTACTGTCACTAGGGAACTGTGTGTGTCATGAACAGACTATTCCCTTTGGCCCCCTTTTTTTAAAGGTAGGATCTAGCTCTAGCCCAGCTGACCTGGAACTCACTACGTAATCAGGCCTGGCCTTGAACTCAGCGACCCTCCTATCTCTGCTTCACTAAGGGCTAGGATTAAAGGTATGTCTTTTAAGTATGCTTAACACCAGTCATTTCACAGGCTAAAGAATATAAGAGATAAGTGGACATCTACTGCATGGTGAATGTATAGATTTAATAAACAGTGGATAAATTAATAAACAAATTGTCATAGTGGCATAAATGTGCAGTTCTAACTAAACCAGAAGCTGAGGCAGGAGGATCACTTGAGTCCAGGTGTTTAGGGCCAGTCTGGGCAAGATAGCAAAACCCCATCTCACAAAGGAACAATAACAACACAAAAGTCATAGCAGGGCTGGAGAGATGGTTTAGTGGTTAAGGCACTTGCCTGCAAAGGCAAAGGACCAGTTCAATTCCTCAGGACCCACATAAGCCAGATGCATAAAGGTGCACACTCATCCGGAGTTTCTCTGCAGTGGCTGGAGGCCCTAGTGCACCCATTCTCTCTCTCTTTTTACCTATTTCTCTCTCAAATAAATAAAATAAAATATTTTAAAAAATTAGGGATGGAGGGATGGCTTAGTGGTTGAGGCACTCATCTGCAAAGCCAAAGGTCCCAGGTTGGATTCCCTAGGACCCACGCAAGCCAGATGCACAAGGTGGTGTATGTTTCTGGAGTTTATTTACAGTGGCTGAAGGCCCTGGTGTACCCATTCTCTCTATCTGCCTCTTTCTCTCTCTCAAATAAATAAAATAATAAACAATTTAAAAAATGTTAAAAAAGTCATAGCAATTAATACATGTCTGCATGATTTTTTGTTTTGGTTTTTTGAGGTAGGGTCTCACTCTATCCCAGCTGACCTGGACCTCACTATTTAGTCTCAGGATGGCCTTGAACTCATGGTGATCCTCCTATCTCTTCCAAGTGTTGGGATTAGAGGTGTGCACCACCACATCTGGCTTTTTTTTTTTTTTGGTTTTTCGAGGTAGGGTCTCGCTCTAGTCCAGGCTGACCTGGAATTTACTATGTAGTCTCAGGGTAGCCTCAAACTCATGTCAATCCTCCTACCTCTGCCTCCTGAGTGCTGGGAATAAGGTGTGAGCCACCATGCCCAGTCCGTTTTTTTTTTTTTAATAGCAGGGTTTCTCTCTAGCCCAGGCTGACCTGGAATTCACGGTGTAGTCTCAGGTTGGCTTCAAACTCACAGTAATCCTTCTACCTCAAACCTCCTGAGCACTGGGATTAAAGGCATGTGCCACCATACCCGGGTGCATGATTCTTTTAGAGGAAAAGAGGAACAGGAGGCAAATTTGACTCCCAGAGCTAGAGGCCATACCTCCTCATCTGATAAAGGGCTAAGTCTGTAGGAGAGGCTGGTGGTGTAATTCAGTCAGGTATTAAAAGGGAGCATGCCCATGTATGAAAACAAACCTGTAAACAGGAATAGGCCCCAGGAAGTAGGCTTAGTTGACCTTGGTCCTCTGGCCTTAATTATCCTTTTTGTCTTTGAGTAGTTCTCTTGCCTTTTATAGACCAGTTCATCCTTTAAGGCCCTTTGCTACTACATCTTCTCCAGGAATCCTTTCCAGCTGTGCCAGCTGGGAGGGACTGCTGTGGGGCTGTGTTCTATGAGGAAGCACTTGAGAACACATTACTATGTAAAGCTATTTCTCCCATCAGCTTGTAAACTCTCAGGGCAGGGCCCACATGTCTGATTCATGTTGAGCCTCTAGGGCTCAGAAAAGGACCTGGCACACAGACGGGCATAAATGAGACCTCACTCTGTAACCCATTCTCAGGGTTCACTCATACCCACTTGTAAAGCAAATCAGTGCCAGAAACCCACCAAGGATCTGGTAGTCCTGCCTTTCGGCCCAGCGTTCTTGCCATTCCTCATGCTCCTGTGCTATCCCACCACACTCCTTCTTTTAAAAGATAGTGAAAAAGGATGTTACCTGCTTTTAAACAAACAAAGCCTTGGGTTCACTTGGAGAACTCTTAATAAAAAAAGTCAAAACTGATGCTGCTATTTGATAGGAGGATAGCTACTCAAATGCTTTTGGAACTGACGTCTAATAACCATGACTGATCAACCAACAAGGGCTTTTTCCATACCTGAGATTAAGGAGCTGACCTGCAACACCAGGTTACTGGATTTCTCCAGGATGGACTGGCTCTCAGGGTCTTGGTTGCTGGTTCCTGTACCCAAACTGTCCTCGTGGCCCTCCTGGCACTGTGAGACAGCAGGATGACTATGAGAGCCCGAGGACAGGAAAGGCTTGCTGAGCTTCTGGTTGAAGTACTGTTGGATCTCATCTAGCTCACTCAGATTCTTCCTGGAAAAAAAAAAAGAGTGGGCAATGACAAGAGGGTCATTCATGGAAATGATAAAAATCTTTACGCAACACTTGAGGTCAGACTTCATGATCTCTGGCTTAGTAATACAGAGAGATGCCTCTTTCCAACCTATTTTCACCTCTTCACATTTCACCTCTCTGACTGCAGTTCTGATGCTCTTCTGTATGGCTAATGCAGTTTTCTTTTCGGATGTCCAGGAACCATTCCTTTTGTTTTGGTTTTTTTGAGACAAGATCTCATTCTATAGCCCAGGTTGGCCTGGAACTTGTGATCCTCCTGTCTTAGCTTTCAGAATGCACCATCATGCCTGTCTTATAAGGGACTTTTTTTTTTTTTTTTTTTTTTTTTGAGGTAGCTCTAGCCCAGGCTGACCTGGAATTCACTATATAGCCTCAGGGTGGCTTTGAACTCACAGCAATCCTCCTACCTCTGCCTCCTGAGTGCTGGGATTAAAAGTGCGTACCACCATGCTAGGCTTCTTTTTAAATTTTTTTTTCTTCCAAGTAGGGTCTTGTTCTAGCCCAGGCTGACCTGGAATTCACTATGTAGTCTCAGGGTGGCCTCTAACTCATGGCAATCCTCCTACCTCTGCCACCAAGTGCTGGAATTAAAGTGTGAACCACCATGTCTGGCATTTTTTTTTTTTTTTTTTTTTTTTTTTGAGAGAGAGTAAGAGAGAGGAAGGGAGAGAGAATTGGTGCGCCAGGGCCTAAGTCACTGCAGTTGAACTCCAGACGCTGGGTCCTTAGGTTTTGCAGGCAAGTGCCTTAACTGCTAAGCCATCTCTCCAGGCCCTGGCTTCTTTTGTTAAAAAATATTTTATTTATTTGTGGTAGATGGGGGGGTTGGAAAGGAAGGGAATGGGAATGAATGGGCATCTCAAGGCTTCCTGCCACTGCAAACAAACTCCAGGTATATGCACTATTTTGTGCATCTGGCTCTACATGTCAGGCTTTGCAAACAAGTGCCTTTAACCATGGAACCATCTCTCTAATCCAATTTTTATTTATTTTTTGGTTTTTCGAGATAGGGTTTCACTCTAGGCCAGGCTAATCTGAAACTCACTATGTAGTCTCAGGGTGGCCTCGAACTCACAGCAATCCTCCTACCTCTGCCTCCCAAGTGCTGGGATTAAAGGCATGCGCCACCATGCCTGGCTTTCTCTAATCTAAAGAACCATTCTTTTGTTTTATTTTAAAGTATTTGATGGCTCTCTGAACCCATGTATGAGTGTTAATCTTCACTGTGAACTTAACTGGATTTAGAATCTCCTAGAAGACTCACCTCTGGACATGTCTGTAAGGGTGTTTCCAGAAAAATTAACTGAAGGGGGACAGCCTACTTTGAATATGGAGGTACCATCCATGGTAATCTGAGTGTAAAATGTCTCCCCATAGCCTCAAGTGTTTGTGATTAAGCCTCTTAGTTCCCAGTGGGTGGAGTCTTGCTGGGGGTGGGGGGTTATTCGGATTTTATAGTCTAGCTCACTTGCCAGAGCGAGCTCACTTAGGCCGCTTTTTCCTGATGCTTAACAAGATGTACACCCTAGCTACCCTGCTCTTCCACGCTTTCCCTGCCAATGACTCTTCTCCTCAAAACAGCCAAAACAAACCATTTTTTCCCATAAGCTGCTTCTTGTCAGGTGTTCTGCTCCAGCAATGAGAAAGTAACTACTAGACCATCCTATGGGTTGGGCACCCAGGCTGAATAAAAGGGGAAAAAGAAGAAAGCTAGAGGAACACAGGCATTCATCTCTGTATGCTTCTGCTTCAGCACAAGATGAGGAGGTGCAGAGTTCCAGCCCTTCCTGAAGCTGCCTGCTGCCATGGGCCTCACCACAATGCACTGCATCCCCTTAAACCATGAGCCAAAATACATCCTTCTTCCCTTACGTTGTTCTGTCAGGTGTCTGATCACAACCATGAGGTATGCAACTCACAAACCATGCATGTATCACCTTGTATCTCTGTTTGGTAGAGATTCATTACAAGGCGGAGTTCTCAAAGCCCAGTTCTAGGACTAGGGTTATGTACCTTACCCAGGAACATTCTACAATATAAATTCTCAGGCCTCATTCTATACCAACTGAATCAGGAATTATGGGGTAAATTCTAGACATCAGTGGTTTTCTGTTTTTGTTTTTTGAGGTAGGTTTTCACTGTAGCCCAGGCTGACCTGGAATTCACTATGTAGTCTTCAGGCTGCCCTTGAACTCAGTGATCCTCCTACCTCTGCCTTCTGAGTGTTGGGATTAAAGGCGTGCACCACCAGAACCAGTGACAATGAATTTTGAGACTACTGTAGTTACCTTTTTGTTGCTGGCACAGAGCACCCAACCAAAAGCAGCTGATGGGAGGAAAGGATTTATTCTGGATTACAGTCTCTGGGGGAAGCTCCATGATGACAGGGGAAAACATGCCATGAGCAGAGGCTGGACATCACCTCTGCCACAGCAGGTGGACAACAGCAGCAGGAGAGTGAGTTGAACACTGGCAAAGGGGAAGCTGACTCTAATATCCATAAGTCCAACCCCCAAAACACAGCTTCTCCAACAAGGCTCCAATTCCCAAACTGCCACCAGCTTGGGACTTAGCATTCAGAACACATGAGTTTATGGAGGACACCTAATTCAAGCCACCAGAGACCCACTACTCTAGGACAGTAAATTTCAACCTGGTGATTTTCTCCCTCAGGGGATATATGGTAATCTGGAGACATTTCTGAATTCCAGGTCAGCCTGGGCTAGAATGAGACCCTACCTTGAAAAACAAAACAAAATCACACCTGGGGAAGGGGTGCTGCTGGCAGGTAGTGGATACAGGCTAGGAATGCTAAGTAAAATGCAAATTAGCCAGGTGTGGTGGCACACACCTTTAATCCCAGCACTTGGAAGGCAGAGATAGGAGGATCACCGTGAGTTCAAGGCTACCATGAGAATACATAGTGAATTCCATGCACAGGACTGACCTTTACAACAAGTGATCTGAGCTAGATATCAACAGTGTGGAGGTTGAAAGACACTGTACTAGGATTTTTTTTTTTTTTTTTTTTTTAGTGGCTTTCAAAAATGTGCATCACCCAGCAAAATGCTTTTTATTTAAATGATTTTACTTAAACAGCTTGTATCACCAGCATTTTAGTAATCTGAGAGGAGTTTCTCAATAGATTACTTATTTAAGCCCAGGCAGTTTCCATTACTCATAACATCATTAAGCACGTCTCATTAACCAAATCCAGACACTGCTGATGCTTCTCTTCTGAGGCAGCATGAAACTAAAGGCTATACAAAATCTTTTCAATATTTTTCCTAGAATTTTACATATTTTCCTCCTCCCCTACCCATCACTTTTTTTTTTTTTTTTTTTTGGTTTTTCAAGGTAGGGTCTCACTCTGGTCCAGGCTGACCTGGAATTAACTATGTAGTCTCAGGGTGGCCTTGAACTCTCGGCAATCCTCCTACCTCTGCCTCCCGAGTGCTGGGATTAAAGGCGTGCACCACCATGCCTGGCTCCCATCACTTTCTACTTAAGAATAATTGTTCTAAAACTCAAACTCAGCCTGATATTCAAGGCCCCTCATGACCTAGGCCCTGCAGCACTCAGTGGCTCCTTGCATTGTAGGCTCGGCTTTTTCCCAACAGCACCGCCAGTATTTCCACAAACTCCATTTGTTCTGCATCTCTGAGGCTTGGCAGTCCTCTTTCTGTACAGAACGACTTTCATGTTTATTGATCTTTCTTTTCAAGACCAGTTCAAATGGGACTTCTTTAAGTCTTTCCACGTCTAACATCCTGAGTTTACTCATTTCTGTCTAATCTTGGCCAGGAATCTGCAATGCTTACTACTTGCACTGCAGTTATCTGACAACATGGCTGTCACCGGTACTGGAATGGCAGAGCCAGGACTACAGCCAGGACTCTTAAACTCTGAAATCAAGTCTAAGTGTACCACATTTCTCACTAGATGACCTTGGGGCTCAACCTTTTGATCCATACTGGCCCTTTCAAATCTCACAGTGACTTTGCTAACTAGCAAAAAGACAGGGGAGTGTTAACAGGAAAGATACTGGTCTGGAATAGGGCAGTGGTTGTGGAGATAAAGGTGGTGGGCAGCAGGAGGCTTTGTCCACTGTAGCGGGTTAAGTTTTATTATTAAGTTTTGGTGAACAAGCTAAAGTTCCTGTATTTATAAGTAGGGTCAGTAATAGGAACCTCTAAAGGAGCAGAAGACACAAACTGACACTGACTCATCTATGAGAAGTCCTATCAGGATCAAGGTCCACCTCAATGCTAGTGTGCATGCAGCCCTCTACCATATGCCAGAGCAGGGGCCACAGATTGCCCACTGGCTTTTTGTTCCATGCACAATACTTCCTGTGCCTTTTTCTTAGTGCTCACCTGAGAGAAGTCAGAATGGAGGTTTGGGAGGATGACAACACTGTGGCTGGTTTCTCATCACTTGTGGAGACTGCCTCTCCCTGATGCAGGGACTCGTGAAACCGGCGGATGTTCTGTACATGCTCTTCATGGCGCGATGCCTGGCTTCTTGTGCTACTGCCTCTGCCAAGAGAAAATGGGAGCAGAACAAATTCTCAACTAACAACAAAACTACTGTGACAACACTAAAACACTTTTTTAAAATGGCATTGCAGGGGCTGGAGAGATGGCTTAGCAGTTAAGGTGTTTGCCTGCAAAGCCAAAGGACCTTGGTTCAATTCCCCACTACCTACGTAAACCAGATGCACAAGGTGGCACATGCGTCTGGAGTTCACTTGCAGTGGCTGGAGGTCCTGGTGCACCCATTCTCCCCCTCCCTCTCTCTCTCTGTCTCTTTCCCTCTCTCTCCAAAAAAAAAAAAAACATGTTGAAAAAAAATGGCATTGCAAATCTGTCCCCAGCATCACAACCAGTTCTAGTTTCATCAAATCTTGCTTAAGTTATGCATCTCTTTCAAACAATCTTGCCTTCAGTTTTACTCACTCCACTTTCTTCTAGTTTCCACATTTAAACCTGAGTGAAAGAGCAACACTAACAACAACAATATACTTTATTATAATGCCAAGCCGTCTTTAATAAGCATTCAGCTAGTATTAATCTGTTTCAGGGCTTCGTGCATTCTTGGCAAGCACTCTAGTAGCTGAGCAACATCGCCAGCCCTCAATCCAAAGATATTTTACAAAACAACCTAGCACAAGTTTGGGGAGGAGGAAAGATAATATATTTCTCTGGCCAGGTGTGGTGGTGCACGCCTTTAATCTTAGCACTAGGGAGACAGAGGTAGGAGGATCACTCTCAGTTTGAGGTCAGCCTGGGATTACAGAATGAGTTCCAGGTCAGCCTGGACTACAGTGAGACCCCACCCTTCAAAACAAAACAAAAATATATTTCTCACAAAAGGTTAAAGACCTTCTAAGGACAAGAAAAGAGTGTCCCCTATATTGTCTCCAGTTTCTTCCTCTAATAAAGGAAAATTTTTTCCATAAAAAAATAAGCTGGGTGTGGTGGCACATGCCTTTAATCCCAACACTCGGAGGCAGAGGCAGGAGGTTCACTGTGAGTTTGAGGCCACCCTGAGACGACATAGTGAATTCCAGGTCAGCCTGGGCTAGAGTGAAACCCTACCTCAAAAACAAAAACAAAAACAAAAACAAAAAAAAAACAACAACAACAACAAAAAAATTACCTCTCGGGAAAGGAGAAATCAAGCGCCTTTGAAGAGGTATGAGCAAGCTGGTCTTGGATGTGTCTTACAGTGCGACTGGGGAATGTAGTACACATATGAGAGGCAGGGAAGGAAAAAGGGCTGTACATTGGTATCTGTAGACGCAATGAGAAAAACTTGTTATCATTAATCCTTCTGGAACAAAGCAGGATATAAATTAACTTGAAAATTTTACTCAGTACTTTCTATGTGTTGAACATTGTGACAAGCAACTTCTACAGACTCTCATTTAAAGTTTACAATCATCTTAGGAAATAGGTACTGTTATTATCCTTTTTTACTAGATGATGCTCTAGCGTGCATTTTCAGTTGCTGTGCACTTCTCATCTCATGACTACCAGGGTGGATGTGAAGAAAGAAAAGGCTTTCTTGCAAAAGAACCAGTGAACTTGGTTATTTCCTCAAGCATTCACTCATTCAAGATCTACAGCCCTACACTCTTGGCCAGGCAAGTGTGAATGTGAATGAGTGATGAAAAGCCTTTTCCTCAATAGTGCTCTTCTCCCTGGGGAACCTGGAAGATTTTTTTTTTTTTTTTTTTTTTGGTTTTTGAGGTAGGGTCTCACTCTAGCTCAGGCTGACCTGGAATTCACTATGTAGCCTCAGGTGCCCTCGAACTCATGGCAATCCTCCTACCTCTGCCTCCAGAGTGCTGGGATTAAAGGCATAAGGCCATCACACCTGGCAAAGATTAATCATTTTAATCTAAGAGAATTAAAAAAAAAATCAGCCAATATGGTCTCAGATTACACAATACAACTTTTATTTTAAAAATTAACATACAATTAATGAATTATAGAATTTATCCTTTATATCTTGCTTATTTATTTGAGAGAGCGAGAAAGAGGCAGACAGAGAGAGAATGGGTGCACCAGGGCCTCTAGCCATTGCAAACAAACTCTAGATGCATGTGCCCTGTGTATCTGGCATATGTGGGTTCTGGGGAATTAAACCTGGGTCCTTAGGCTTCGCAGGCAAGTGAACCACTAAGCCATCTCTCTAGCCCTAAATCTATCCTTTAAAAATGTTTAAAGCTGTGCGTGGTGGTGCAGGCCTTTAATCCCAGCAATTGGGAGGCAGCGGTAGGAGGAGTATTGTGAGTTCAAGTCCACCCTGAGATTACACAGTGAATTTCAGATCAGCCTGGGCTAGAGCAAGACTCTACCTCGAAAAAAAAAAAAAAAAAGTTTGACTTACTGGTTTTCAGCATATTCATAGTGCAGTCATTATTTCTATATAATTCCAGAACTTTTCATTACTCTAAGACACTAGGGCATAATGTGTGCTGTAAACTGGGACATATCACACAGTCTACAGGATCTTCCTACAGGTTTTTTTTTTTTTGGTTTTTTGAGGTTGGGTCTTACTGTGGTCCAGGCTGACCTGGAATTAACTATGTAGTCTCAGGGTGGACTTGAACTCAGTGATCTTCTTCCCTCTGCCTCCCTGAGGGCTGGGATTAAAGGCGTGCGCCACCATGCCTGGCTTTCCTACAGGTTTTGCTCAGCAGAAACCCTATTATTTAGGTGTGACCCAGGGAACTTACCAGTGATCCTGGATTCTCTGACCCACGCCTTGCTTGTCTTTCTTCTTTGAAGTGCACCAGACTCTCCAAAGGAGAAACAGCAACTTTTATCTGCCCCTGGCATTCTCCACTGAAGTCTGTAATATTGTACCAGCCACAGATAAACTGGAAGCCAGACAGTAGTGGGGAGAGGTCCACTGAGGCAAAGCCAATCACCCTCTCTTCATCTGTGGGGGAAAGAGAAGAGAAGAGCTGGGTAGCGTGGCTTGGCATGTCTTACCCTTGAGGGTAGAGGCGGCACACAGAGAAGCTGGTTCAGGTACTGGAGCCATTGCAGAAAACAACAGTGAGGCTACAGTGCTGGTAGCCAGAGCTTGCTATGAACTCCCTTTCCGTATGGCAGAGAGCAGCTGGGAGGGTTGAGCTTTGTCCCCTTGAAACAGGCAACTAGGCTTAGGAAAACACTCCTAAACTCACATGCTTCTTTTCCAAAAGCTCTTATGCTTCAGTGATTTTTCAATGCCTTGAAGTTATGAATTTATGAGGAATTTATTTCCATTTTTCCTATTTGTACTTACCTGTATTTACTGGTTTTACAAAAAAGACAAATATCCCCTGGAAAACAAGTATAAAGTACTATATCTGCTGTCCCCTTTGACTATAGCTCTCAGCTGTATGTTCCAGAAAGCCTCTGATATTGCAAGTCTAGGTAAAACGCCCCTTTACCAGTATACCCTACATTCACTTAATCATACAACACTGAAATTTCTTGTGTCCTCCACTGGCACTGAGTAAGAAATCAAATATTTGTTGTATATAGCCTGATGTACTCTAAGTACGTTTTGTAAAATATATGCTGAGTCTATGTGGGATAGATGGACCTAGAAGAAGAGAGATAGCTACACATTCTAAGAGAGAATTAGAAGAACCTTGATTAGTTTAGGCATTTTCTTATTTCTTATTTATTTATTTTGTTTTTTTCAAGGTAGGGTCTCACTCTAGTCCAGGCTAACCTGAAATTCTCTCTGTAGTTCCAGGCTGGTCTCAAATGTAGGGTGATCCTCCTACCTCTAACTCCCTAGTGCTGGGATTAAAGGCATGCACCACCACGCCCTGCCTCATCTCCATTTATTTTATTTTATTTAAATTTTTTTTGTTTGTTTTGTCTCTCGAGGTAGGGTTTCACTCTAGTCCAGGCTGACCTGGAATTCACTATGTAGTCTAAGGGAAGGCCTCGAACTCATGGTGATCCTCCTACCTCTGCCTCCCCAGTGCTGGGATTAAAGGCGTGTGCCACCATGCCTGGCTTTATTTTAAAATATTTTTTATTTATTAATTTGCAAGTAGAGATGAGGGAGAAAGAATGGGCACTGCAAACAAAGTCTAGATGCATGTACCACTATGCAATCTGGCTTTACAGAGGTACTAAGGAATTGAACCTGGGTCATTATGCTTTACAGGCAAGCACCTTAACCACTGAGCAATCTTTCCAGTCTCATCTTCATTTATAACAAGATCTTACAGGACCTGGAAAGGGGTTCTTAGTATAGGGAATGCATTTTATTCTCTATACCTAATATCCCGAGCACAGTAAATAGCTCTATTTACTAAGTAAAACTTATGTGCCAAATATTTCACACATATTATTTCTACTCTTCATGCAGCCCTGAAGGTTAATTACTATTATCCTAACTTAAAAAGGATACAAGGTGAGAGGACAGAGCACAGTGATCTACTTTAGGTTCACAGCTAGTAAATGGCAGAGTGAAAATCTGAACCCAGATCTGCATAGGACCAGAGCTTGTTCTTTTTCTCTTGTTACTGAACTGAGATGAGCCCTGATCTTCAAGACATGAGTGTAAAGCTTGGTCAAACACAGCATAATTCCTTCTGTTTATTTAAAGAAACTGATTATTGGGCTGGAGAGATGGCTTAGCAGTTAAGGTGCTTGCCTGCAAAGCCAAAGGACCTCAGTTCGATTCCCCAGGACCCACTTAAGCCAGATGCACAGGTGGCACATGTAACTGGAGTTCATTTGCAGTGGTTGGAGGCCCTGGTGTGCCCATTCTCTCTATCACTCTGCCTCTTTCCTTCTCTCAAATAAATAAAAATAAATAAAGCCAAAAACAAAAACAAAAACAAAACAAAACAAAACAAAACAAAACAACAACAACAACAAAACCCACCCTGATTCCTGAGCAGTTTTTCTGCACTGATGATGCGGGTAGTTGGGACCTGATCAAATGCTGAGCACATGGAACTGTCAAAACTAGATTCATGCTGGGCGTGGTGGTGCACGCCTTTAATCCCAGCACTGGGGAGGCAGAGGTAGGAGGATCACCACAAGTTCAAGGCCACCCTGAGACTACATAGTGAATTCCAGGTCAGCCTGAGTTAGAGTGAGACCCTACCTTGAAAAAAACAAAAAACTAGATTCACAACACCTCTTACTCCCGGGAGTAAGAAAAGCAAGTCAACTCCCTCTATACCCCAATTACTCTGTTCTTCTCCAGGCTTTGTGGCTAATATTGAAACCCTGCACTGGCAAAGCCAGTATTGTGATTTTGTAGGGCACCCAACACAACTGAAGGGTTGGAAAGCAGGACTTACAGGGGTGATCTAGTGAGATGAAATTTACTAAGCTATGCGAAGGTGGGCTGTTCTAACCACCTCATTTTGCTGTGGGTTTCAGTCCTACTTGCATAGTGAAGAACAGTGGGTCAAGGACTATGGTCAGACTGGGTTCAAAGCCTGTCTCCACCAATTAATGGCTCTAGAAGACATTAGTCAAGCCATTACACTTCTATGGCCTTCAGCTTTTGTATCTATATAAAATCAGACTCCTTATTTTTTGTATGTTGTATGAATGTGTGAGTACAGGTGCGCATGTGCAGAGCATGCATGCTTGAGGCAGGCTCTCTGTTGTCCCCATCAGGCCAGCTGGCCCATGAGCACTGGGATTCCCCTGCCACTGCCTCGTCTCACCATACAAGGGCTGGCCTCACTGATGCTTGTTGCTGTGTCAGCATTTCACCCTGGTTCAGGAGATTTGAACTGCAAGTACTTTACCCATTGAGCCACCTCCCCAGCTCCAAATCAGACTATGTTTGTTTGTTTGTTTTTTTGAGGTAGGGTCTCACTCTAGCCCAGGCTGACCTGGAATTCACTATGTAGTCTCAGGGTGGCCTCGAACTCACCGTGATCCTCCTACCTCTGCCTCCCGAAGACATGTGACACCACGCCTGGCCCTCAGACTGTTTTTACCTTGAGGGATTAGAGATGTTTGTCAAGCTTGCATCACAGTGCCATGTACCACATAAACAAGACAAAAACTGGCAGGGTATTTATTGCTTGGCTCTTATTTTACTTCTCTCCAGACTCAATGACGTGGGTACTATTATTATCTCTACTTTAGATATGGAAACTGAAGCACAGACAACTTAAGTCATTTAGCTAGGATCACATTGCAACAGTAAGAGACAGGACTGGCACTGGAATCCAGTCTGCCTTCAGAGCTAATGCCCTTTACACTGCTGGGTGGAATACTAGAACTTGAGAGACTGAGGCAAGAGTTGAGGCTGGCCTGGATTACATAACGAAGATTCTGCCTCAAAATAAGCACCAAACAAACAAATGGTAGCTGAGTCAAACTGTGTTCAAGGACCGTGATATCATCACCCCCCTTTTGGTGAGGTGCTTACAACAAGGAAAAGAGTTTGGGCTTATGCATTACCTGGAAATGCTAGGGTCTTGCTTAATAAGCCAGAGGCAACAGAGAAGCCACCTAGGTGTGGCGTGTTGTATATTATGCTCATGTTGGATACAACCAGAAAGGGTCAATTGGATTTGGATTTTTGCATTAAGCATGCAGTCAAACAAAACAATTTCTAAGTATTTAAATTTCACAAAAGAATAAAGTAGCTTTCTGTGGGACTCCCCTCTACCACATATCTGTGTTCTTAGGATCTAGGGCATGGCACAATCACTTTATATAGTTAAAAAAAAAAAAAAAAAGGAGCAGGTGTTGTGGCGCATGCCTTTAATCCCAGCACTCTGGGGGCAGAAGGAGGAGGAATGTTGAGAGTTTGAGACCACCCTGAGACTACATAGTGAATTCCAGGTGAGCCTGGGCTAGAGTGAGACCCTACCTGTAACCTACCTGCGCCAAAAACAAAAACAAAAAGAAAAGAGGAAGAAAAGAAAGAGCTCATACCTCCTTTATGCCAAACTTTGAAGACCAGGGTTTGCTGTGGGTCCAGAAGCAGCTCTTTAGATAGCCTATTTAAAAGAATTACCATCAATTAACTGTGTAGGAATCTTTCGTAGTAGGCAACTTAGATGTGAAGATAACTTATGGTCTGGAAAAAGTTGTCCAACAATATTTCATTTCCGTGACCATCTTTTAGGAATCATAATTTTATTTTCATAGTCAAGGTGAGGGGATGGACACTCAGAAGGTGAAATAATTTACCAAGACTCAAACAAGCTGTCTATGCAGCACTTCTCATCAGTGCCAAACCACGTCCACCACATTCAAACTGTTTCCCCATGAGGGGGAGGGAGCTTCTCTGCATGTAATGAACAGTCTTACTGGGGTATAAAGGGAGGATCTCAGAGAGGAGGGAAGAGGAATAGGCCTCCCATGGGATAGACATTTCATACATCTGCGAGGCTCAGACACATAAAGAAGGTCACATGACAGCCAGTAAGGGCTGGGACTGAAGCCTGGCTGGCCAAGTCCAATGTTAGAAAATGCAGAAGGCAATAAAGTAAGACAATGGCCAACTTTCACAGCAGATAAAGAAGCTGGTGTGGAGCCAAGTGCAGTGGCGCATGCCTTTAATCCCAGCACTGGGGAGGCAGAGGTAAGAGGGATCGCCATGAGTTTTAGGCCATCCTGAGACTACAAAGTGAATTCCAGGACAGCCTGGTGCTAGAGAGAGGCCCGACCTTGAAAAAAAAGAAGCTGATGTAGAGTTCACTTTTTTTTTTTTTTTTTTTTTTTTGAGGTAGGGTCTCACTCTGGCTCAGGCTGACCTGGAATTCACTATGTAGTCTCAGGGTGGCCTCGAACTCTCGGTGATCCTCCTACCTCTGCCTCCCGAGTGCTGGGATTAAAGGCGTGCGCCACCATGCCCGGCTTAGAGTTCACTTTTATTTATTTTTTCTTGAGGTAGGGTCTCACTCTCACTCAGGCTGACCCAGAATTTACTATGTAGTTGCAGGATGGCCTCCCACTCACAATGATCCTCCTACCTCTGCTTCCTGAGCGCTGGGATTAAGGGTGTGCGCCACCACGCCCCGCTAGAGTTCACTTTTAAATATTTTATTTTTTACTTAATTGATAAAGAGAGGGGGAGAAAGAGAGAGAGAGAATGGGCGCACCAGGGCCTCCATCCACTGCAAATGAACTCCAGACATGTGCGCCCCCTTGTACATCTGATTAACATGAGTCCTAGGGAATTGAACCTGGGTCTTTTGGCTTTGCAGGCAAACGCCTTAACCGCTAAGCCATCTCTCCAGCCTATAGAGTTCACTTAAAAAGTTTTTTTAATATTTACATTTACTGCCGGGCGTGGTGGCGCACGCCTTTAATCCCAGCACTCGGGAGGCAGAGGTAGGAGGATCGCCGTGAGTTCAAGGCCACCCTGAGACTACATAGTGAATTCCAGGTCAGCCTGGACCAGAGTGAAACCCTACCTCGAAAAACCAAAAAAAAAAAACCAAAAACCAAAAACCAAAAAAAATATTTACATTTACTTATTTGTATAAGAGAGAGAGAGTACGAGAGAGAGGGAGAGAATGGGCACGCCAGGGCCTCTAGCCACTGCAAATGTACACATGGCCACCCTGTGCATCTGGCTTATGTGGGTTCTGGAGAATTGAACCTGGATGCTTAGGCTTCACAGGCAAGCCTTAACCTTTCAGTCATCTCTCCAGCCCTCTCCCACCTTTTATTTTATTTTATTTTTTGGTTTTTCGAGGTAGGGTCCCACTCTAGCCCAGGCTTCTCCCACCTTTTAAATAGTGTATTATTTACTTATAAGGTGCTTGGAGGGTCAAATGAAACAACTGTGTGATAAAGGAATTATAAACATTAAAGGTGTGCATCACCATGCCTGGCTAGAAACCACATTTTAAAAATGATACCTGGCTGGGCGTGGTGGTGCACGCCTTTAATCCCAGCACTCGGGAGGCAGAGGTAGGAGGATCGCTATGAGTTCTGGGCAACTCTGAGACTACATAGTGAATTCAAGGTCAGCCTGGGCTAGAGTGAAACCCTACCTCAAAAAACCGAAAAAAGAGGCGGGCGTGGTGGCGCATGCTTTTAATCCCAGCACTCAGGAGGCAGAGGTAGGAGGATTGCCCTAAATTCAAGGCCAGCCTGAGATTACATAGTGAATTCCAGGTCAGCCCGGGCCAGAGCAAAAAAGTACAAAACAAAACAAAACAAAAAAACCAAAAACCCAAACAACAAGAACAAAAAAATCTTGTTAAAAATGATGTCTAGGGCTGGAGAGATGGCTTAGCGGTTAAGGCGTCTGCCTGCAAAGCCAAAGGATTCTAGTTCGACTCTTCAGGACCCACGAAAGCCAGATACACGAGGGGGCACACGCATCCGGAGTTTGTTTGCAGTAGCTGGAGGCCCTGGCGTGTCCATTCTCTCTCTCTCACTCTTAAATAAATAAATAAATTATACATATAGATGATGTCTGTATCTGAAGAAGAGGAAGGACAAGTCCTGCACCCCACTTGTGGACCTCTGATGTTAGCTGTGACTTTGAAGTGGCACTGCAATGTGACTAACAGAACTCTACCTTCTATTTTTTTTGAACATAATGTGTATGTAGTATGCATTGTGAGGTAAGTAAAGCATGTGATGTAATTTAGATCTCACAGCCTGTAAAATCATTTCCACCTTGCAGACAAGGAATCTGACGCTTAGAGATACTATATAACTCATCCACACAGCTAGCAATGGCAGAGGTGGGGACTGAGGCTAAGGCACCTCTGGTCCCAAAGACCAGGCTCTTTCCATTGCACAGAAAGGATACCTAATGTCCAAGGATGACTAATCTACAGCCTTTCCTGAGGTGAGTTCTCTCTGCCTGGAGTGCCCTTCCCGCCCTCCTTCATGTGCTTCAATATGTAGCCGAGGAGTTTTACTCCTGACCTTGCAGGCTGGCCTGAACCATCTTCTCCTGAGCTCAGCCAGCCTGCTTCTCACTTGCCGCACATCACTCCACATTGGATTAGAACTTTAATTTTTATTTGTATTCATTCCCGGGAGTAGTCAGGAGGAGTTTCCTCACCTTCAGTCCCCAGTGTGTACAGCAGAGCAGGGCATAGAGAACGCTCCCTCATCGAGTGTTTTTTGAAGTGTAGCAATCAGCTAAACCCCACAACAAACCTTTCAACAGCTGCTGGCTGTGAATTCATAAGCACTAGGACTAGAGATGACTGCAAAGGAAAAGCATGTTCCAGGGCTGCTCAATACTGTTCTATAATATTTATGTCTTGGAACAAAAAGCTGATTCCAGAAGGGTGAGAAACATCAGTGAATACAAACCTTGACTGCTGTTGAAAATTCCAGATGGGTGAATCGGTGTTTTCAACCACATGGGTGTATACTGGAGAAGGTTCATCAGCTGTTGCGAAGGATACGCGACAGCTGGGTACGGATACTTTCCGCTCTGTCAAGGGGCTCCCTGCAGGAGATACAGATCATATGTTAGGGGAGTGCTTCTTAAACGTTTTTCACTCTTGACAACTTTTCATCTGAGAAATTTTTATGTAACCCAGATGTATGAGTATATAAAGTAGGGGTATAAATCAAACACTGACTGGAAATAAACTATAAAGTTTACAGAGAAAATAAGAAGGCAAGCTTCAGAACACCAAAGGTGTTGGACGAAGTTTCAGATTCCAAGCAGGACCATTCCTACTTCGCTTTCTCTTACTTTCGCGTCTTTGCCTGAGCTGCTCCATCTGAAATGCTTTCAATGACCTCTGTCCACCTACCTTTTCTTCCTCCCTGCTCTCCCTCCCACTCTCCTCTTCATCCCTTCCTCCTTTAAAAAATTTTATTATTTATTGGGTCTGGAGAGGTGGCTTAGCGGTTAAGGCACTTGCCTGTGAAGCCTAAGGATTCAGGTTTGATTCCCCAGTACACACATGAGCCAGATGCACAAGGTTGCACATACATCTGGAGTTCGTTTACAGTGGCAGGAGGCCCATGATTGCCCATTCTCTCTCTGTGTCCCTTTCTTTCAAATAAATAAATAAATAAATAAATATGCAAATAAAAATTTTATTATTTGTGTGTATGTACTAGCCCACGTACCACTGTATGCATCTGAAGTCAGAGGACAACTCTGAGATGTCTATGCTCTTGCCTTCTTTTGAGACACTGTCTCTTGCTGCAAACAAACTGTCAGGCTGCAAAGGAATGTCATACTAGCTTGTCCATAAGTTCCACCTCCCATTATTGTAGAAGCCCTTGGGACCACACAGCATGTGCCATTGTGTCTGCCTTTACATGGGTGCTGTGGAATTGAACCTGAGCCGGCTGGCTTTGCAGCAAGCTCCTGTAACCACTGAGCCATCTCCCTAGACCACCCCCCCTCCTTTAATTGAGATAGGATCTCACTAGGCAACCCAAACTGGTCTCAAATTTGCAATCCTCCTTCCTCAGCCCCAAATGCTGGGATTATAAGCATGTGCTACTACATCTGCCTCTTTAGTGGCTTTTAGTTCCTCTACACTGGTTCCCTGGGCCTTACGTTTCGCATCTGAACCACAGACTCTCAAAATCACTTCCTAGAATAAAATTCTAATTCTAGATATATACCAATATCGCCCAGATTTCTTTCTCATTCCACTGGCTCTCCAGTTCCTAGTGCAAGCTTTATTTTTGAAGCTACTACTTGTAAAGGCCTTGAAATAAGACTGCTATTTAGACTTTGGAGGAAACTGTTGAAATCAGCTTGAAGAGAGGTCTATCAGGTTTCCTTGGCTCTCTTCTGTGGGTAGAAATTCATCCAGCCTTGTTTACATTTCTGGAAAAGGTCAAGTTCTCAAACACTTTTGGAGGTGGATAGAAGAAGGGCACTGTTGCAGTTAGGTTCACCCTGCTGGCAGAAAACACCCGACTAAGAGCAGCTTGTGGGGAAAAAAGGGTTTATTTTGGCTTACAGATTTGAGGGGAAGCTCTATGATGGCAGGGAAAAACAATGGCATGAGCAGAGGGTGGACATCACCTCCTGGCCAATATCAGATGGACAACAGCAACATGAGAGTGTGTCAAACACTGGCAAGAGGAAGCTGGCTATAACACCCTTAAGCCCACCCCCAACAATATACTGCTTTCAGAAAGCTTTACTTCCCAAATTGCTATCAGCTGGGGACCTAGCATTCAGAACACCTAAATTTATGGGGGACACCTGACTCAAACCACCAGTCACTCTACCTCCCACTAAAAGCATTTAAGGAGACTTGAGGTGAACCAGCTTTACCAGCTAAGAGTTTTCACTGGATATTTACTGTGTTTTACATGAGAATGAAAAGTAATTTTGTTCATAAGAATGGCAGTTGTTTCAATGAGATTAAAATAACTCATATTTGAATAATACTTGAGTTTATAAATTGTTTTCTTATACACTAGACTCATGCTAATAAAATCTGGAAAAAAAAATCACATATGACAGAGGACTCTCCTCTCTCTGTTACAATGTACCCAAAGAGCAAGGAATTACATACCTGATTAGCTAGCATTTAGAAAACCAGCCAGGTTGCCTGACTCCTCCAGCGCTTTTCCATTGTAATAGTTCCAGTTCATTCTAGTTAATTAAGAGAAGAGCTTCCTTTCTGGCATAACATGAAAACCTTCCAATGGCCAGTTTTGTATGTCATAAAAATTTAGCTCAGGGCTGGACAGATGGCTCAGCAGTTAAGGCAATGGCCTGGGTTTGATTCCCCAGTACCCACGTAAAGCTAGATGCACAAAGTGGTGCATGCATCTGGAGTTCACTTGCAGTGGCTAGAGGCCCTGGCATGCCCGTTCTCTTTCTCTCTTTTCTTGAAAATAAATAAATAAAAATATTTTTAAAATTTACTCCAGTTCTATGAAGCTAATGTTAAATGACATTTCCTTAGTGTTAAACATGTACAAGCTGAGGCACACTTGATTCTTGATCTGGGGGGACACAAAGAGATGATTATAATCCACAGACAGAAAGTCTGTGATTTCAAAGCACTTTCCCTTTCTGTTCTTCATTTGTAAAATAGGGCTTGAATTACCTTCTTGTCTAAAGTAAGTCCACAAATATTAAGAGTATGAAATTGGGGGTTGGAGAAATGGCTTAGCGGTTAAGGTGCTTGCCTGCAAAGCCAAAGGACTCAGGTTCAATTCCTCAGGACCCACGTAAGCAGCGGCACAAGGTGGCACATGCATCTGGAGTGTGCAGCAACTGAAGGCCCTGATGTGCCCATTCTCCCCCACAATAAATAAATAAATAAATAAACAAATAAATAAATAAATAAACAAGTATGAAGTTGGGTTTCTTTTCCCTTTTTAGTTTTTTGAGGGAGGGTCTCACTCTAGCCCAGGCTGACCTGGAATTCACTATGTAGTCTCAGGGTGGCCTTGAACTCACATTGATCCTCCTACCTCTGTCTCCTGAGTGCTGGGATTAAAGGTGTGTGCCACCATGCCCAGCTCATTTTCTTTTTATTTTAAGATAAGGTCTTGAGTATGTTGCCTGTGCTGGCCCCAAAAGTCCTGGGATCAAGTGACTCTCCTGCCTAAGCCTCCTAAGTAGCTGTGACTATAGGTACATACCACTGTGAGGGGTATGAAGCTACCTTGAGTTTTCCACCATAAATCTCTTGGGGATTTATGAAGCTGATGCCAAGAACCAGAAGTCCTAGATGCATATTGAGGAGGAAGAGATTGTTAGAAATTTAAAGAAACAGAATAATAGCACTTGTTGGTGGGAACAGAAAAGAGAAATGTCTAGGCTGGTCTCAGGTTTCTGCACAGGGGAGTTTATGATATGCAATGTTAGGATAATTGATAAGGTCAGCTTGAAGTTCAGAAAGGATTTCATGGAACTTAAACCTTTAGGCTTGAGAAACACCTGCTCCTGGACAAGTGGGTGGAGCATACCTTTCAAGCTCAAGTGCATTGCTCTCTCTACCAGGATGCTGACTGCAAAAGTTCCACACAACTCAGCAGGGGCCTCCTGGGTCAGGCCGACTTCAGCCATGGTGCTGTTGCTGGGGACCTGGGTGAAGGCAGGGGACTTCTGGTGGTCACAGGGTGGAAAGACTTGGATCTCGTCATTCTTTCTAGGGAGCTGCTCAGGCTCACTGTGGCTGCTGTACTCTGTGGAGTCTGGGTCATGAGTGGGCTCAGCGTGTGGACCAAGAGGGGAAAGAACCACATGAACTCGCAAGGCCGCTCCACAGAGGTTGGAAGCATTTCGTCCAAACAGAGGATACACACCTGTAAGAGAATGGAGGCGAATGAGCCCATGCAAGCAGGAACCAAGGACACTCTCCTCATTGAGGGCGCTTATGGCGCTCTTTCCTACGAGTGGAACACAGACCCTGTGGTGGTTTGATTCAGGTGTCCTGAATGCTAGGTTCTCAGCTGATGGTAATTTGGGAATTAATGCCTCCTGGGGGTAGTGTATTGTTGGGGGCGGGCTTATGGGTGTTATAGCCAGTGTCCCCTTGCCAGTGTTTGGCACACTCTCCTGCTGTCAATCTGATGTTGGCCAGGAGGTGATGTCCACCCTCTGCTCATGCCATCATTTTCCCCTGCCATCATGGAGCTTCCCCTAGAGTCTGTAAGCCAAAATAAACCTCCCCCCACAGGCTGCTCTTGGTTGGGTGATTTCTGCCAGCAATGTGAACCTGACTGCAACAGACCCCAATATACCAATTTGCAGAAGGAACCTAAGTTGGTGTACACTGAGAAAATTTTTCCCTGCCCCTGATATAGCCAATAATACTCAGGTCTCTTTCATTGGCTTGTACACTGGCTAGCCAGAAAGTCCCAGGATCCTCTGGTCTCCATCCCTAGCTCTAGGATTATAGGTGTGTACTACCACGCCTTGCATCCTCTTTTCTTCTCGATGCAAAGTATAAATTACCATGGTTATCAAAAGCAGAAAATAAGGACAAATTATTATAGGAAGGAAGATACCCCAAAGCAGCCCAGTTGATCTTTATCCCCAGGAAGCTTAGTAGTATATGGAAATAGACTGGCCAGATGAGTGGACAGATGGAGTGATAACCCATTTAACAAACATGTCAAATGCAATGCTTTGTGTAAGGCCTTTTTTTTTTTCCAGGTAGGGTCTCGCTCTAGCTCAGGCTGACCTGGAATTCACTATGTAGTCTCAGGGTGGCCTTGAACTCACAGCAATCCTCCTACGTCTGCTTCCCGAGTGCTGGGATTAAAGGCGTGCACTACCACACCCGGCTGTAAGGCCTTTTGCACAAGAGGATTTGAACCTTCAACCAATGTGATAAGGAGAAGACAAAGGGACATAAATAACATCTTTAGGCTGGAGAGATGGCTTAGTGGGTAAGGCATTTGCCTGTGAAGCTGAAGAACACTTGTTCGAGTCTCCAGGTCCCACATATAGCCAGATGCAAAAATGATGCAAGTGTGCAATGTTGCACACGTGCACAAGGGGGCACATGCATCTGGAGTTCGTTCATAGTGGTTGAAAGGCCCTGGTGCACCCATTCTCTGTCTCTGCCTCTTTCTCCCTCTCTGTCTCTCTCTCTCTCAATAAATAAATAAATAAATAAATAAATAAATAAATAAATAAATAAATAAATAAAGGCATATGCCACCACACCCTTGTCTGTCCAAGTTAAAATATATATATAGCTGGGTGTGGTGGCGCACGCCTTTAATCCCAGCACTCGGGAGGCAGAAGTAGGAGGATCACCAAGAGTTCGAGGCCACCCTGAGACTACATAGTTAATTCCAGGTCAGCCTGGACCAGAGTGAGACTCTACCTTGAAAAACCAAAACAAACAAACAAAAATTATATATATTAAAAAAGGCATCCTCTCTTTCTCTCTGCCTCTTCCTCTATCTCTCTCAAATAAATACATAAAATAAAATAAAAATCTATTTAAAAAAGCAGGGCTGGGGAAATGGTTTAGCGGTTAAGGAGTTTGCCTGAGAAGCCTAAGTACCCCAGTCCGATTCCCCAGGACCTACATAAGCCAGATGCACAAGGGGGTGCGTGGGTCTGGAATTTGTGTGCCGTGTGGCTAGGGGCTCTGGCGTGCCCATCCTCTCTTTCTTTCAAATAAATAAATAAAAAAAAAATTTATTAAAAGAGAGTGTTTGTGCTAGAGTTCTGATCCTGGATATTCAGTGAACCAGATCTACTTTCTTCAGTACAATGAAGTGAAAAGCCTATCTTTAAAAAAAATATTTTATTTTGGGCTGGAGAGATGGTTTAGCTGTTAAGGCACTTGCCTGAGAAGCCTAGGGACCTAGGTTCAATTCTCCCTGACCCACGTAAGCCAGATGTACAAGGTGGTGCATGTGTTTGGAGTTCATTTGCAGTGGCTGGAGGCCTTGGTGTGCCCATTCTCTCTATATATCTGCCTTCCTCTCTCTCTCTCTCTCTCTCTCTCTCAAATAAATAAATGAATAAATAAAATATTTAATAAAAAAAGTTCCTTTTCAAAAAAAAAAAGAGCCAGGCATAGTGGCACATGCCTTTAATCTCAGCATGTGGGAGGCAGAGGTAGGAGGATTTCTGTGAGTTTGAGGCCACCCTGAGACTACATGGGTCAGCCTCGGCTAAAGTGAGATCCTACCTCCAAAAACTGAAAAAAAAATTTTTTTTTTTAAATTTTATTTACTTATTTGAGAGAAAGAGGCAGATGTAGATAGATAGATAAATAAACAGACAGACAGACAGAGAGAATGGGTGTGCCAGGGCCTTTTAGCCACTGTAAATGAACTCCAGATGCATGAAACACCTTGTACATCTTGCTTATGTGGATACTGGGGAAATGAACCTTGGTTCTTAGGCTTAGCAGGCAAGTGCCTTGACGGCTAAGCCATCTCTTCAGCCCAAGGCTATTTTTTAAGAACGTTAGTTCAAGTGAGCTCAGCTCACTTCAAGGATTTCTTCTAGTTTCTTTGAAGCGACTACAGGCCAGCTAGTCAAATATGAGGTCTATAGCATTTAATGAGTTGCTCTGTAGGGCTAAATTACAGCTATTAAGTCCAGAGAGAACCTGAGATCTTGGACAATCACCAAAACATACGCAGTTCTCCTCTTTTAGATTGAACTGTCTTCTCAATAAAAGGATCAGTTGGGGCTGGAGAGATGGTTTAACAGTTAAGGCATTTATCTGTGGAGCCTAAGGACCCCGGTTTGATTCTCCAGGTCCCATGTAAGCCAGATGCACATGGTGGCACATGCTTCTGGAGTTTGTTTGCAGTGTCTAGAGGCCCTGGCGTGCCCATTCTCACTCTTTCTCTACCACCTCTCTGTCACTAATAACTAACTAACTAACTAACTAAACTAAACTAAAATAAAAATAAAATAAAAGGATCAGAGCCATATACCTGCAATCCGAGCTCTTGGAAGCAGGAGGCTTATGAGATGTAGCTAACTGCTTCATGCCTCTGTCCTTCACAGCCTCTTTCCCCCTTTCCTTGGCTTGTTCATGAATCATTTCCACTGAGATTTTGTCCTTTAACAAAAAATGTCCTCCAGTTCTTCAGTGTAGTACTGAGAGTACCCTCTTTTTAGTTCTTGGGCTTCACTTTAATTACTTACTATTGTATTCTCCCATCAGACTGGGAATCAGTGAGACTAGGGACTAATTCTTATTTATGTCTGAATTCCATTCCCAAAAGCACATGCATTAAGACTCAACAAATGCTTGAAATAAAAGTACCCAGCACATTCCACTTGTAAAATGTAACCTTCTTCCTTCCTGCCTGTACCAGTTTATTACCATGTAGATTTCCTTTAAGATCCTAAGATGTGCTGACCAGAGAAGATGATTATCCTGTACTCTTAACAAGCATTTTTTCAGTGTAATGAATAAATTGTCACCCAAGATGATCATAAAGGCTCTTATACATGTGGTGAAAGGCAGTCCCTTGCATTTACTCATTCTCATTCTACACTTATTTTTTGAGTGCTTACAATATTTTAGGTACCACGTAACATGCACAGATCTGGTGAACTGCATTCAGAGAAGCAGCTCAAAGCAAGAGCGGAGCCCAGATTCCCACTCACCACTGACAGTCAGTGTCCTTGCTGACTGTTCCCCAAGCCTGGCAAGATCCACGTAGGCTGAGCCAATCCAGCTGTCGGTTTGGTGTGGCCTCTCCACACTATCATTGCCATAAGCTCGCCACACCTGGATTTCTAGTCTTTCCTCCCTGAAGTACCAAAGCAGGGATTGGTTCCGAGTGACTTCTGCTCTTTTGGATGCCTTGAAAGTAACTAGAAACTGGTTTTTGTTTGTAGATTGCTTAGGCTTCCTGAGAGGGGTCCAAAAGGCATCATGATTGTATAGCTTGTAGCGAAGGTAGCAATACGTGCTCCTATGAATTTGCGTGTGGCCGGCAAGCAGCACACAGTGGACAGGAAGCCACAGTCTTGGGGTAGAGATGGTGATAGTGGCTGGCACTTCTTCTTCTAGCTTGTCAAGATCCTTCAGTCTATTCTCAAAGCTCCAGCCCAACAGCTCAGCGGCTTCCAGTACCCGCTCTCTATCTCCAGGATGGGTGAAGGAGACTGAAAGCTCCAGACCACCCACAATCTTCTGCATAAATTCCAAGTCTTGACGCAGGCCCTCGTCTTCTGGTAAAATGACAGGATACCATCCTGTGATCCCTTATGGCAGAAAGGAAAGATTTCTAGTTATTGTCTTAAAAGTGGAAAAAGAAAAACAACTCTCTCTGCCCCAGATTCCCCACCATCCATGCCCAAGACTGAACAGAATGCACACACCCACTCTGAGCTGGAGTTTGTCTTTCATCTGACCACTGAGAGGGAAGCAATGAGGTTAGATGGAAGGGCAAATGCTAGGAAGACCTGAGTTCTTTCTGTGGCTTAGCCCAAAACCAGAGGTTCATTCTGTGTAAGTCATTAATCTCCCTCAGTTTTGATTTCTATACTTCACAAATGGGAAAAATTCATGCTGATCTATTTTTAATATTTATTATTAATAATAATAATTTATTTATTTTTTGGTTTTTCAAGGCAGGGTCTCACTCTGGCCCAGGCTGACCTGGAATTAACTATGTAGTCTCAGGGTGGCCTTGAACTCACGGTGATCCTCCTACCTCTGCCTCCTGAGTGCTGGGATTAAAGGCGTGCGCCAACACGCCCAGCTTTTATTTTTATCTATTAGAGAGAGAGAGGGAGAGAAAGGAGAATGGGTGTGCCAGGGCCTCTATAGCCACTGCAAACGAACCCCAGATGCATGTGCCTGTTTGTGCATCTTGCTTATGTGGGACCTGGAGAATTGAACTGGGATCCTTAGGCTTTGCAGGCAAGCGCCTTAACCGCTAAGCCATTTCTCCAGCCATCATGCTGATCTATTTGCTGAAGTTGTTATAATTGCTAAATGAGACAGTGGTCCAGGAGGAGCTTCTTCTGAGTAGAAGTGTTATGTGGGCTGGACAGATGGCTTAGACATTAAGGTGTTTCCCTGCAAAGCCTCCAAGGACCCATGTTCGACTCTCTAGATCCCATGTAAACCAGACACACAAAGTTGAGGCATGTGCAAGGTTACACATGCTCACTAGGTGGTGCAAGCATCTGGAGTTCGACTTCAGTGGCTGAGGCCCTGGTGTGCCAATTCTTTCTCCAAAATAAAAAAAAAAACAAAATGTTCTTACAGTACTGTGAATACAACGCAAAAGGCAATGGACAAATAGTCAAGAGATCTGGCTGTGTAGCTTCAGGTGTTCCAGCAAGGAACTGCCACTCAGTGAACACACATCAAAAACCAGGCAATCAGTTCCAAGTTAAGTTAATCACTGAGTATCTATGCCATTCCATAATTCTGCTAGTGCTTTACATGTTACTTCATTTACTTCCTCTTATAATCCTGTAACGTTCTAAGGATTAAAGGGGATAACAATTCCATTCTATAGATGAGAAAATGGAGACAGATCTGATCATGTTACTACTGCTGCATAGTGGTGAGGAACAATTTGAAACTAGCTCTAGTGGGCTCCAAAGTCCACAATCCATTTATTCTAGGTTCATGTATTTTATCTGAAACCCTTAGGGACCTATTTATTTCTGAATTTAGAATAAATGAATATTTCATGATAGTCTGTGATTGGCTAATTTATTCTACAAAAAGAAAATAAACAGTACAGGCTCTGTAGGTATTTGGTATCTGCTGACAATTATTCAATCATGCATTGAAGTGACTAAGTGGCCAAAGATAATATATAACTGAATACACACTTAAAAAAAAGTTTTGAGGGAGTTGGAGAGATGGCTTAGAAGTTAAAGCATTTGCCTGCAAAGCCAAAGGATCCTGGTTCAATTCTCCAAGACCCATGTAAGCCAGATGCACAAGGGGGTGCATGCATCTGGAATTCGTTTGTAGTGGCTGGAGGCCCTGGAGCGCCCATTCTCTCTCTCTCTGCCTCTTTCTCTCTCTCAAATAAATAAATAAAATGTTTTTTTTTTTTTTTTTTTAAAAGTTTTGAGACTGGATCTCATGTAGCTGAGGACATCCTTGAACTCCTCTTGCCGCCACCTCCTGAGTACACCATATGTGGTGCTGGGGCTCAAACTGAGGGCCTCTAGTATGCATGGTAGGCAAGCACTCTACCAAGTGTGCCACATCCCAAATCCTATTTGCAAAAAAAAGTTTTTTTTTTTTTTTTTTTTTTTTTTTTTTTTTTGGTTTTTCCAAGTAGGGTCTCACTCTAGCCAGGCTGACCTGGAATTTACTATGTAGTCTCAAGATGGCCTTGACCTCATGGTGATCCTCCTACCTCTGCCTCCTGAGTGCTAGGATTAAAGGTGTGTGCTACCACGCCCGGCTTGCAAATATTTTTTTTTTAAAATAGGGTCTTGCCATACAAGTGGTGCATGGGTCTGGAGTTATCTGCAGTGGCTAGAGGCCCTGGTATGCCCATTCTCTTTCTCTCAAATAAATAAATAAATAAATAAATAAATAAATAAATAAATAAATAAATAAAATGTTAAAAAAGATGGGTGGGGGGCTGGAGATATGGTTTAGTGATTAAGTGCTTGCCTATGACTCTTTCTCTTTCTGACTGTTGCTCTCAATTAAATAAATAAATAAAAATAACCAAAAATTTTTAAAAAAAAAAAGGAAAAGAAAAGATAGGGGACTGGAAAGATGGCTTTTCGATTAAGGTGCCTGCCTGTGAAGCCGAAAAACTCATGTTAGAATCTCCAGGTTTCACATAAGTGAGACACACAGTGACATAAGCACTCAATGTTGCACATGGGCACAAGGGGGCGCATGCGTCTGGAGTTCATTTGCAGCAGCTGAAGGCCCTGGTGTGCCCATTCTCTCTCTCTCTCTCTCTCTCTCAAAAAAAAAGATAGGGTCTTGCTATTATATAACCCAGGCTGCCCTCAAACTCATGATCCTCCACCTATTCTTTTTTTTAAGCAGAGAGAGAGGGAGAGAAAAGAGAGAATGGGTGCAATAGGGCCTCCAGTTGCTGCAAATGAACTCCAGAAGCATGAGCCACCTTGTGCATCTGCCTTACATGGGTCCTGGGGAATCGAACCTGGGTCCTTTGGCTTTGAAGGCAAGCCAT
Organism: Orientallactaga sibirica; assembly: GCA_036365145.1. Taxonomy (NCBI): domain Eukaryota; kingdom Metazoa; phylum Chordata; class Mammalia; order Rodentia; family Dipodidae; genus Orientallactaga; species Orientallactaga sibirica. The sequence goes on from JAEOAD010000055.1 coordinate 1,553,918, forward strand.
CTCTCCAGCCTGAGAGTGTATCTATTCTTTTGGACCTTTATCTCATACCTGTATTCCACTTTCAGTGAGGATAGTAGAAGGAAAAAATAGGTGGATATGGATCAGATTTCAAGTTCTGCCACTAACTAGCTATGGTTTTGGTGATGCTCTCTGAGCCTGTTTTGTCATGTATTAAGTGAGAATAACTCTTTATCTTTGGAAGGGTTATTGTGAGGCACAAGCAAGAGCTGAGCCAATGCTTTACAGAGTGCTATCCAGTGAAGGTAGTGGCACCTTCCTCATTACCATCACTCTTTCCTACAGTAGGATGAGAACGAGCTCCTTGAAATGACGACGAGTGCTTTTTTCCCCCCTCCAAGGAAGGGAATCACTCTAGCCCAGGAATTCACTCTGTAGTCTCAGGCTTCAGGCTGGCCTTGAACTCACAGCAATGGTCCTACCTTTACCTTCCTGAGTGCTGGGACTAAAGGTATGCTCCACAACACCTGGTTTGCAAATGCTTTTGAGAAAGCCTGCGAGTTACCTGGGAGAGTTCAGAGTACGTGTCAAGGGGTCTGCTTCCTTTTGCATAGTTTGCAAGGAAGCTAGACAGGATTACCTCTTCAAGGTCATGAGCAAGGGTGGGACAGAACGTGCTAATACAGGATCCTTACCAGATCTCCTGAGCAGCAGCTCTTTTGTGGGAACCTTTACTACTCCAAGCAGATAATCTTTGCATGACTGGATACTGGCTATAGTATTGACTGGTAAATGAAGCAAAAAAAGAAAAAAATTATTTGGTGTTCTACTGGGACTTGTGTTTACAGTATACTCAAACAATACTTCACTTGTACACATGAACCACAGTGCTGAAAGATAAATTAGATTTTCCTGGGCACATCCTAGTCAAAGTCTGAGTGCTCTTCAAAAAAAATATTTCCCCCTAAGGTACGGTCTCACTTTGTAGTTGCAGGCTGGCCTCAAACTCACAGCCATCCTCCTAATTCTCCTTCTTAGTGCTGGGATTAAAGGTGTGTGCCACCATGCCCAGCTCTTCAACTTTTTTTTTTTTTTTTTTTTTTTGAGGTAAGGTCTCACTCTAGCCCAGGCTGACCTGGAATTCACGAAGTAGTCTCAGGGTTGTCTCGAACTTAAGGCATTCCTCCTACCTCTGCCTCCCAAATACTGGGATTGAAGATGTGTGCCACCATGCCCAGCTCTTCAATTTTTTTGTTTTTTTTAAGGTAGGGAATCACTCTAGCCCAGGCTGACCTGAAATTCACGATGTAGTCAAAGGGTGGCCTTGAACTCAAGGCAATCCTCCTACCTCTGCCTCCCAAATACTGGGATTAAAGGTGTGTGCCACTATGCCTGGCTCTTCAAATTTTTTTTTTTTTTTTAAGTTTTTCGAGGTAGGGTCTCACTCTGGCCCAGGCTGACCTGGAATTAACTATGTAGTCTCAGGGTGGCCTTGAACTCATGGCGATCCTCCTACCTCTGCCTCCCGAGTGCTGGGATTAAAGGCGTGAGCCACCACGCCCGGCTTCTTCAAATTTTTTAATCAAACATTTTCTTCTGAGAAAACTGCAGGTGTATAGAAAAGTCAGAAGAAACTTAAATGAGCTGGTATATGTCCTTCTAACCTACCCTAACCCAGACTCAACCACTAACATCTGAACACAACACTCTAGCCATACTATCCCCATGCTCTCGTTCACACACTTTATATTCTGTATTTTGCTATGATCGTCAGAAGCAAGCTTCAAAGATTATGACCCTTTAGTTCTTAATATTTCAGCATGTATCTCTAAGGAAGGGCTTCACCATCCAAAACACAGCCTTACTAAATTATGAATGTGGCTGGGCATGGGGGCTCATGCCTTTAATCAACACTTTGGAGGCAGAGGTAGGAGGTTTGCTTTGAGTTCAAGGCCACCCTGAGACTACATAGTGAATTCCAGGCCAGTCTGGGCTAGAGTGAGAGCCTACCTCGAAAAACCAAAAAACAACAACAAAAAAAATTATGAATGTGATGAGTCATTTGGCACTTACTTGACTTGGTATTTTCATGATAGATAGCAAAAATAATTTCTGCAAACTCTAATAGCTCTGCCAGGAAGCAGGCTTCTCCACTACAGTGCTGAGTCACCAAGTTACATGGGAACTCAATGTGATGGGAGAACTCAGGGCAGAAGGAACAGGCTACGGGGCGGGTTCGGCGCTGTTCTCCTTTGGGCAGGAATGAGAGATGAGTTGTGACAGAAGCATTGACTCCAACTGTGGCACTAAACTGCAGCGCAGGTTCCTGCTCAGCCAAAGCCCTGTAGGGAATATGGGAGGAAGATGAAAGTACTATGATGAAAAGGAAATCAGCTTGATTTTCTAGGAATATTTCTACTAGTTTCATGAGTTCATTATGATATGAATCAACAATACTGTTCTATCTAGACAGTGCCACAAAGTACTTTCTTAGCAATGCAGGTATAAAAGTGTGCTTGCATGGGCATGGAGAGGGGAAATGGAGGTGACATATGATATTCATCTACCTATCAAGAATGACACTCAGGCATTGTACTGTCAACGTCCACCAGCTGAAGATCATGGGAATCAATGCAGTTGAACAAGTTGGATTTATTGTCCATTGAAATGAAGAAAGATATACACCATAAGGAGCCCCAGGGCATCTTCCTAGGAGGGTGGCAGAGAGGGCTTGGAGCACTGGACTTGTATTGACCTTGAAGGGCTCAAAGGAGCTGGGCTTTGCTCTGCATGGGTTTTCTTAAATCTTGACTAGAAAGGAAAACTAAAAGCCGTACTTGTTAAAACAACAGCCATTCATTTTAGGCAGTCTCCGCTGGGGGTATGTGTTATGCATTTTTGTAGTTTGCAGAGTGATCTTGTTCTGGTCTGTTCCTAGATAAGATTGTGGAGGAGGAGGAGTCATCGTCTTTTTCTTCTTCTTCTTTTTTTTTTTTTTTTTTGAGGTAGGGTCTCACTCTAGCCCAAGCTGACCTGGAATTCACTCTGTAGTCTCAGGCTGCCCTTGAACTCACAGCGATTTTCCTACCTCTGCCTCTCAAGGGCTGGGATTAAAGGCGTGTGCCAGCATGCCTGGTGAGGAGTCTTGTTTTTGTCTCACTTCATCGTGGTGACACAGAAGCTCTGTCTGATGCTGATATCTGTGCAATAATTATGCCCAACAGGAAAAGCCCAGGCTCGGCTATGAATGTAGGCAGTTCACATGCCAGGGTGACTTTTCTCCTTCTTTGTTTATGTGTTCCATGATGTACGGATCGAATACACGTACCTTTTTTTTTTTTTTGGTTTTCCGAGGTAGGGTCTCACTCTGGTCCAGGCTGACCTGGAATTAACTATGTAGTCTCAGGGTGGCCTCGAACTCTCAGCGATCCTCCTACCTCTGCCTCCCAAGTGCTGGGATTAAAGGCGTGAGCCACCACGCCCGGCTAGAATACACGTACCTTTAAATGACATTCTTAAAGAATAGTCAAGTCTTTTATGTTATATAGATACAGTGTGAGACAAACCCTCTGACTCCAGATTCCCAAAGTGATAAAATTGATATTTGGGTAAAGAGGTCACCTATTTTTGCTGTATTAAAAAAAATTTTTTTTTTTTTTTTGGTTTTTCTGAGGTAGGGTTTCACTCTAGTTCAGGCTGACCTGGAATTCACTATGTATTCTCAGGGTGGCCTCGAACTCACAATGATCCTTCTTTTCAGCCTCAATTAAGATCATGTGAGTTAGAACGAGTAAGAAATGCCGATGCTACATAGACCAGAAATGAATTTTCAAGAAGACTTCTCAAGTTAAGAGGACTGCTGTTTCTTGAGAAGGCTGACTTCAGAGTTCCTGCTACTGAAATACCAGTGTGAGGATAACTCTAGAATTCATCTTTTTTTTTCTTTTTCGAGGTAGGGTTTTGCTCTAGTCCAGGCTGACTTTGAACTCCCAGCAATCCTCCTACCTTGGCCTTCTGAGTGCTGGGATTAAAGGCATGTGCCACTACAGCCAGGCACAATTCATCTCTTTAAAAAAATATTTTTATTTATTTATATGAGAGAGAGAGAAAGAGAAAGAGATACAGAAATATGCAGGTAGAGGACTGAAGAGATGGCGCAGCAGTTAAGGCGTTTGCCTGCAAAGCCAAAGGAACCTGGTGAGACTCTCCAGGACCCACGTAAGCCAGATGCACAAGAGGTTACATGCATCTGGAGTTCGTTTGTACTGGCTGGAGGCCCTAGTGCGCCCATTCTCTCTTTACCTGCCTATTTCTTATACTTTTTATTTATTTGAGAGAAAAGAGGCAGAGAGAGAAAGAGAGAGAGACAGAGAGAGAATGGGTGTACCAGGGTCTCCAGCCACTGCAAATGAACTCCAGATGCATGTGCCCCCTTGTGCATATGGCTTACGTGGTCCTGGGTAGTCAAACCTGGGTCCTTTGCCTTTGCAGGCAAGCGCTTTAACCATTAATCTATCTCTCCAGCCCCAATTCATCTTTTTAATGAGGCAATGCAAAACTAACTTCTGATTTTACCATATCCAATTGGCTATTAAAGGTAACAATTTATTCGTACAAGTGACTATAATACTAAAAATTCATATATTTGTATAGTCATTGGTAATTTATAAAGTGATTTCATATTTAATTTTTGTCCCAATCCTTATAAATGTCAAGGCAGATATTCATAGCTTCTATTTTTCAAATGAAAAACTGAGGCTCACAGAGGTAAAGAAATCAGCCCAGGATCATGCTCAGCTAGCAAGAGGTGGGGCTGGGACCAAGCCAGCATCTGATTTCTAGTGCACTTCTGTTTCCATTATGCTCTGCTTCGTGGCACATCTTGTAGAACTCCCCGACCTACCAGTAGAGTGCTCTGCTTTCCTACATGTGCAACCCTGACCAAATGCTAAGATAGTCTGCCTGCCAGCCAAGCTGACTTTCCCCATCGTCCTCACACACAGGAACTGCTAGAACATTTCAGATGTGTTATTTAGTCTCTCTCAGATTTTCTGAATTAGCTAAATGCTAAGTCTTTACCTGCGAACTAAATGCCTGACAATGTCACGATTGAGAACTTCTTACCTCAGCTGATTCTGGCATGGAACAGCTCCTCCAAACACACACTTGATGCCTCCTTGCCTTTGCACATGCTCTTTTCTTAAAATTTATTTTTATTTATTTATTTACTTTTATTTATTTGGGGGGGGGGACAGATAGAGAGATAGACAGAGAATGGGTGTGCCAGGGCTTCTAGCTGCTGCAAACCAACTCCAGATGAAAGTGCCACCTTGTGCATCTGTCTTTACATGGACACTGGTGAAAAGAACTTGGGTCCTTAGGCTTTGCAGGCAAGTGCTTTAACTGCTGAGCCATCTCTCTAGGCTTCCATGTTAAATATATTTTATTTATTTTGAGAAAGGACAGAAAGAATGAATGAGAATGGGTGCCCCAGGGCCTTTAGCCACTGCAAACAAATTCCAGATGCATGAACCACTTTGTGCATCTGGCTTTATGTGGGTACTGGGGAATCAAACCAGGGTTGTTAGGCATTGCAGGGAAGCGCCTTATCCACTAAGCCACTTCTCCAACCTCTATTTACAGTTTTTTTGTTTAAGATAGAGGTAGGTAGGTAGGTAGATAGAGAGAATTGGTGCGCCAGGGCCTCAACCACTGAAATCAAACTGTAGATGCTTGTGCCACCTAGTGGGCATGTATGACCTTGTGCTTGCCTCACCTTTGTGCATCTGGCTAATGTGGTATCTGGAGAGTCGAACATAGGTCCTTAGGCTTTACAGGCAAGTGCCTTAATCACTAAGCCATCTCTCAAGCCCTACTTATAGCTTTTATGTGGTGCCTGAGGGTCTAAACTCAGGTACTCACACCTGCTTGGCAATCACTTTATCTACTGTGCTATCTGCCAAGCTTGCCCACTTAAAACAAATTATTATTTTTATTATTTTGTATCAGAGTCAGAGAATTGGCATGCCAGGGCCTTCAGCCACTGAAATTGAACTCCAGAATCATATGCCATCTTGTGCACATGTGTAAGTAACCATGTGCCCTTGCATCACATTGTGTGTCTGGCTTATGTGGGACCTGGAGAGTTGAACATGAGTCCTTAGGCTTTGCAGGCAAGCGTTTTAACCACTAAGCCATCTTACCATCTCTCCAGTAGCCCCCACCCCCTGTTTGTTTTTTTTTGTTTGTTTGTTTGTTTGTTATTGGAGGTAGGGTTTTGCTCTAGCCCAGGCTACCTGGAACACACTCTGTAGTCTCAGGCTGGCCTCAAACTTACAGCAACTCCTACCTGTGCCTCCCAAGTGGTGGGACTAAGGGCATGAGCCACCATGCCTGGCCTCCCCACCCCTTTTTTTTTGAGCCCAGACTGACCTTGAACTCAGGTAGCTCATGATGACTTCTTTCCTACACCCCCCAAGTCCTGGTGTTATAGGCATGGGCACCATGTGTGGTTTCATTGGTGCTGGCGATCAAACACTCGGCTTTACGTGTGCTAGGCAAGCAGTCTACCAACTGAACCACGTCTCCAGCCAAAGTTCTGTTTCTTACTACATGCTCATGGTTCCTAGAGCTATATTGTATGGTATGTGGGGGTGCAAAGGGAAATTCAGGAAATGTCTCTAATTAGAGGAACTCACAGCCCAGTAGGGGAAAACGTATGCCAGTAATTAAAACAGACAGTATGTGTTAAGATCAAGGTGCTAAGAGTTAAAGGAGAAAGCACCAATTTTTGCCTACACGTAGGAAGAAATAAATGAAGGCTGCTAAGATGTAAAATCTTAAAAGAAAGTTTAAGCAGGTAAGAGAAAGAACATTCCAGGTTTACAGATGTAAAAGCAAAGACCTGAAGGATATATCCTGCTTTATTTCCCCTACAGAAAAGAGCAAGACAAGGGCCCTGAGGGAAAATATGCTTGCCTCTTTAGAAGCAAACAGGTCAGCAGAGGTCACAAAGGTAACAAGAGGTCAACTTATTTGGTATTTTAAAAGAGAAAAAGGCAGATGGAAAGAGAATGGATGTGGCAGGGCTCCAAACACACATGCCATCTTATGCATATGGCTTTATGTGAGTACTGGGGAATCAAATCTGGGTCCTTAACCTGGTACCTTAACCACTAAGCCATCTCTCCAGGACTTATTTGGCATTTTATAGGCATTTTAAGGACTCTGGCTTTTACTCTGAATGAGATGGAAAGTCACTGGTGAGATCTGAGTAGACACATGGCAGGTCTGAGTTAAGCATTATATTGAGAACAGTTGAATGGGACAACATAGAAAGAGGAGGAGTAGTGATCGAACATGGCATGGTTGCCCATGGGAGTAAGTGGTTAAGGAAGGTAGAGGACAAAGTTGTTGAACAAGGTCAAGGAACTGGGTTGCAGTAATAGCAAAGTCTGCAAGGGATTTACTAAAATTTATAGAATAAGAGTTGTGGTTAGTGAAATGGAAACTGTATGTGCTAAAGTTGTATGGAACTAAGCATCACACTGTATAGACCATTACACTGTACAGAATGGCTTTTCTACGGTGGACTTACTTGGCTGCTGCTTGCAGACCACAGGCTCTGATAACCTGGACTGAGATGGAGACAGCTCGGGCAGCAATAACTCCCTCTGCTGTTCTTGGGCTGCGCCTGTACTTTAGGCCCACATCCAGTAAACCTGAAAAATGAGGGCAGAAAGAAAACCTTCAAACGGTTGGTTGGCAGAATCTCTATTTTGCCAAATCTTGAAGTCCTGGTCAGGAAGAGGAGGAACACTACAACCCCAATGAATGGTGAGGAGAAGGACCACCGAGAGAACTGTCCATAATCAGGATCACAATGGATTTTCTACTTGAGGGCGAATTAGCACACGCTGTATCTTCTTTTTTTTTTTTTAATTTAAATATTTTTAAATTTTCCTTCTGTACTTGAGAGAGAGAAATAGGCACAGGGAGAGAAGGAGAGACAGAAAGAGAGAATGGGTGCACCAGGGCCTCCAGATGCTGCAAACAAACTTCAGATGTGTGCACCCCCTTGTGCATCTGGCTTGCATGGGTCCTGGGGAATCAAACCTGGGTCCTTTGCCTTTGCAGGCAAGCTCCTTAACCACTAATCCATTTCTCCAGCCCCTGTGCTGTATCTTTATTAATGGCTACCATCTTACTATGTACTTTAGGGATAGCTTTAAGGAATAACTGAACAAGGGGCTGGACATGGCTCAATGGATAACAGCACTTGTCACCCAAACATGAGGGCCTGATTTACCCCAAGTTTGTGCTCAATATCCATGTAAGCAGCTGGGCATGACGTCTCATGCCCGTGACCACAGTCCTGTGGAGGTTGGAAACCAGAGGACCACTGGGACTTGCTGGTCAACCACTCTGACTGAATAACGGCAGCTCCAGGTTCAGGAAATATGCAGCTGAGCAACAGAGGGTTATGTGCATATATCACACACATACCACACACACACATGAAACAAAAGGAAATAACTGAACAAGTGGATCACTAAGGGTCAATTAGGACAAGATAAAACCTCTGGAGGTGCTTGCCTGCAAAGCCTATGGACCCAAGTTCAACGTAAGCTAGATGCACGAGATGGAGCATGTGTCTGGAGTTCATTTACAGTGGCTAGAGGCGCTGGCATGCCCATTTTCCCTCTATCTGCCTGCCCCTCTACCTCAAATACATAAAACCTCTGGTGATTTCAGTCCTTCTTCAGCAATCATCACAGCAACTTGACTTAGGAAGCAATTTTGCTACACATGGAGGGTAGATAATCTTGCTGGAAACATTGGGTTTTAATACCATATAAAATTCCAAATTTGCCAGGTATGGTGGTGCACATCTTTAATCCCAGCACTCGGGAGACAGAGGTAGGAGGATCGCTGTGAGTCCGAGGCCGCCCTGAGACTACATAGTGAATTCTAGGTCAGCTTGGGCTAGTAGGAGACCCTACCTTGAAAAATAAAAAACACCCAAACTCCAAATTCTCACCAATCTCTTTATTTATTAATTTATTCTTTTTTTTTTTTTTTAACATGGAATGCTTCACGAGTTTGTGTGTCACCCTTGTGTAGGGGCCATGCTAATCTTCTCTGTATTGTTCCAATTTTAGTATATGTGCTGTTCTAATTTTAGTATATGTATAACTGTGCTGAAGTGGGCACAATTTATTCATTCTTAATATATTTATTTATTTATTTGTAAACAGAAAGAGATAGAGAAGAGAGACACAGAGAGAGAATGGGCATGCCAGGACTTTCCACTAGCCATTGCAAACAAACTCCACATGCATACACCACTTTGTGCATCTGGCTTTACATGGGTCAACTGAGGAATTAAACCAGGTCATTAGGTTTTTCAGGCAAACGCCTTAACTGCTGAGCCATCTCTCCAGACACCACCATTTTTTTCTTTTTGATAGGGTCTCACTCTAGCCCAGGATGACCTGGAATTCACTATGTAGTCTCAGGCTGGCCTTGAACTCACAGTGATCCTCCTACCTTGGTCTCCTGAATGCTGGGACTAAAGGTGTGTGCCAGCACACATGGCTTTCACTTTAAATTCTAACCTCCTTACTTACCTTGAATTCCCAGTTCAAGCTAATTATATACCATCAATCTCTTATTTATTCATGCTGGCTTAGAGAAATAATTTTCTTAGTATGCCTATATAAATTTATGCTATGAGAGCTTATTAAGTGCTTGCTGAAGTTCAAGGTCAAATGAGATAAGCAATAATTATACAGAGTCCATGTAATTATGAGTTTACTAAAATATGTATAAAATTTATAATACATTCTACACTCACATTTCTAAAAGAGAGAGACTGTTTCATCAGATCCTCAAAAGGGTAAGTATCCCCTAAAGTGAAGAATCATTAATTTATCATGAAAAAAGGTATTTACACATACTGATTTTGAAAAGGGAAGACAAATTAGTCTTCAATTACCTGATGACTGGCTCTTCAATTTGCTCCTGTTTTCAAGCTTGGGGGTTAAAGGGAGATTAAAGCTCTCCATTCCCATATCTTCACGAGGCTGCCTGGTTACCATGGCACAGATCCTTGATAATGGCAAGGTTGCTTTGGCAACCATCTGGTCTCTTACATTAGGGTAATAGTATCTGAAAAACCACAAACGCACAATATGTCCATTGGAAGAATGAGATGGATGATGAGTGATCAGTTTTCGGTAGCTAGTTATTCTGGGAGCCTGAGAGTTTTGTATTGGTGGTTGGATCTGGCTGCATTTCCTGCCCATCACATGGAGAACAAACTGAAGAATTATACCGAGTTTAGGACAAATCTCACAGGCCCTCTGTGTGAGGTGTCTGCATGTCTTTTGGACCTCTAGAAGACTCTCAGAACTCTAGGTGGAGAAGCCTCAGTCTTTAGGGCTCATCTTTGTTTTTAGTCTCAGGACTTTCTGATATGCAGAAGTAATGAGGGTCTAGCTGGGCATGGTCGCACACGTCTTTAATCCTAGCACTCAGGAGGCAGAGGTAGGAGGATCACCATGAATTCGAGGCCACCCTGAGATTACAGAGTGAATTCCAGCCTGGGCTAGTGTGACACCCTACCTCAAAAGAAATAGAAATAATGAGGGTCAGTACCTTCTGTATTTCCTTTTCACACAAAAATAATTCATTCTTAGATCATAAAACTATAAATCAGAGTTAAGTGGTTTTAAGAAATCTGTTTTGTATGTGATTTGATTTCCACCTGCTTATTGGTAGGAAATACTTCTGGTACATATATAATCCCACTGCTCCTGACGCTACTTCCTCTTTTACATTTCCATGCTCTTCACTTCTTAGGCGGGTGTCTTAGAGGTGGGGATGAAAGGGGATTCATGTTATGTACACTTATGTCAGTATCTTTCCTGGAAATCTATCAGTATCTGAAATATTAAGAGGATTTATGTTTAAGAAGGCTTTGTACCTGCTGTTGTGAAGACAGAAATGAGTTTACAAGTGGGAAGACCAGTTGGGAAGCTATCACAGTAATTAAGTATCATATGATAAAGACCTAAAGTAAATAAGGCAAGAGATACCAAAAAGCATGACTGATATATTTAAAGGACAGTAGGAGGTAAAGCTAATAGGATTATACCTCCAATGTAAGTAAGTAGTAGTTAAAAAGTATGAGATTCTGACAGACTTTAGTAAAAATTAGACATAGAGATTACCAATTACAAAGACTAGAAAAGAGACAGGTCGAAGGGGCTGCTTAGCTTCTTACAGTAATTCCACCTGGGTGGCAAAGGAGGGAGCTCCAAGATTGTGCATTTCCTTCCTTGGCTCAGGTTGTTCATACTGTACCTGCACCAGATTTCAAACTGGACACCACCTCCAGGCACAAGCCCCTGTGAGGAGAAGGCACTTAATAGAAGCCTTTGCACTGGAACTTCCACTGGCAACAGGAGAGAGTGGTGGTGCTCACTATTAAAGATGGGATCTGGAACACACAGTGTGGTTGAAGTTCTGAAGGACTTCAGAGTAATTCCTTTGGGAAAGAAAAACAGCAGTTCAGAATATCTAACACATCAATCAGACAGTCCAAGAAACTCTGGCTCTGCATCTAGTAGGGCAGAGATTAGATCTGTTGTATTTTTTGAGATAGGGTCTTACTAGGTAGCCCAGGCTGGCCTTGAACTCTAGGTCCTCCTTACTCAGCCTCTTGAGTGTTAGGATTATATACATGTGCACCTGTGCCCAGAAGGATTTAAATCTTACACGTGGCACTTGTTGTTGAGGTCCAGGCATGTCATTTCACACTTCTGAACTCTGTTTTTTTCTCTCTCTCTGTTTTTTTTTTTTAATTTTTCAAAGTAGGGTCTCCTCCTACCTTTGCCTGCTGAGTGCTTGGATTAAAGGCGTGAGCAACCACGCCTGGCTTATTTTCTCTCTCTCCCTCTTATTTTTTTGGTTTTTCGAGGTAAGGTCTCGCTATAGCCCAGGCTGACCTGTAATTCACTCTGTAGTCTCAGGATGGCCTCAAATTCATGGCGATCCTCCTTACTTCAACCTCCTGAGTGCTGGGATCAAAGACATGTGCCACCACACCCAGCTCCTATTTTCTCTTTTTTATCAAAGGATCACTGTGAGCTCAAGGCCACCCTGAGACTACATAGTGAGTTTCAGGTCAGCCTGGGCTAGATTGAGACCCTACCTCGAAAACCTAAAACAAACAAACACATAAACAAAAAACTATGATCCGCCTGATATATGTATATTATATTTGTTCTTAAGGAACAGTGGCTCAGTATCCCCCAATTCCTTAGTTACAGTGACTTTACAGAGCATGACTACCACAAATATCAGCATTAACTGTGTGTGTGTGTGTGCATACATACACACATATTTCATATGTATTTATGACAATAATAGGCATATAAGTAATAAATGAAGGAATAAAATGTAAGTAACTGGTAGATCTAGGCAAAGGGTATACAGGAATTGTTTGTACTACATCGTATCAAAATAAAAAGTTACAAATCTACTCAGGATAAACAAAATTCCTAAGTATGTCCAATAAAAGAACTATGCACAAATGAGCAGTCCTAACTTCCCATGCTCACCGTTTTCAAGGAAATCAGGTCCTTTGAGTACACTGGATTGGGAGTCTTGGAATGGAAAGCAGTACTGGACATAACAATCTGCTTCTCCCCACACTGTTGCCTGCAGAGGGGTTAGCCCTTTAACCATCACTACATGGAAGTCAAAGTGGTGCTCCATCAATCTGTTTCCTTGGTCTTCTGCCTATTACATGAAATACAAGCGAGCTTTGAAGAGTAACTTGTTTAGAATGTTCCTGCTTGCTTATGAAGAAATAAGTCAACTGGCTGATATTCAAACCGAATTTTTTTTTTGTTGTTTTTTGAGGTAGGCAAACAGAAATTTAGTATCAACTTTTGCTTGTCTAACTCTCACAACTGCCCAGTGTAACCATACCAACCATACAGGATTTCTAGACCATGAGACTAGGTCAATATTAGTAAGTGTAACTCAGTGTATTAATGGATCAAAGAAAGAAAACGTCAATCTCAAATGCTAAAAAGGGATGTGGTAAAACTCAACATCTGTTGTTGACAAAAGGGCTTGGGACACAGAATAGAGGACTATTTCCTTAATAGGAAAGAGAATACATAAGTATTCAAAGCAACCAGGTAGTAATTATTATTTCTAAAGAAGATGGGGACAAATTTTTATAATTCTTAAAAAAACAAGGAAAATTAAAAAAAAAGAAGTTGGGCTGGAGAGATGGCTTAGTGGCTAAGATGCCTGCCTGCTAAGCCTAAGAACGCTGGTTCCAATCTCCAGCGGTTCCAATCTCCAGGTCCCACGTTTAGCCAGATGCAAAGTGAGGCAAGGGCGCAATGCTGCACTTGACCACAAGGGGGTACACGCATCTGGATTTCGTTCACAGCAGCTGAGAGACTGCTGCTGCGCCCATTCTCTATCTGTCTCCCTCTCTCTCTCTGTCTCTCTCTTCAAAAATAAATAAAAAATAATAAAAAAAAAAGAAGTTGGGGATAACACTGAGACTGTCCAATAATGGAAGGGATTACTTGGAGAGGTAAAGAATACACTGTTACAAAAGATATTGCTTCTAGTAACAGCTGACTGTGCTACTGAGTATGCACTCTGCCCAGCACTTCACCTGTATTAACTAATTTAACATGCTTAGACAACAGTTCAGACACAATCCCACAATTTACCTTTATCTTATATAGCCTCAGCACATACTGGACAACTAGTTATTAAGAATATTCGAAGAGGGATTCAGGTAAGAGCAGGACTGTATGTTTAATGTGTTTAACAACTGTTAATTCAACACATATGAAGCAGAGACTACATTAGGCTTTTGTTTTGAAATCCAACAACATGTTAGCAATGCCTGCTCAAAAACTTCCCTCAGGGAAACAGAAAGCTTGCAATTTGATTCCTTGAAAATGGGGGGTGGGAGACAGACCTCAAGAATTACCACAGCCATATAATTTAGCCATATAGCATTACATAATAACTTAATACTTTTGCTTCTGCAGATGGTGAACTGGATGAAAGATACCAGTGGAGGAAAGAAATCAACTGTACTTGTAGATGTCTAACCACACAGACAAATCTTTCAAAGATTTTCTCTGTGGTAGCACTAAAACATTTTCTAAGCTTCAGTAAGGATTTGGATAGATTTCTGAATCTACACTGCAAACAGAGTCACATACCTCTTCATAGGTGAATCTTACTTTTCTGTGCTTTTCATGTAACTTACAATTTAATCTACTGACAGACTCTATAATAAGCAGCAGAGAGAAGTTCTGAGTTCATGATATTCAAATGAATAATGTCCTGATAAATATTTTCCTAATAGCTTTTCCCTCCTAGAGATATTTAGATTTGTCATTCAGATTCAGACAATTAAAAAACATAAAATAGGGCTGGAGAGATGGCTTAGCAGTTAAGGCATTTGCCTGCAAAGCCCTGAAGGATCCTGGTTCTATTCTCCAGGACCCACGTAAGCCAGATGCACACAGGGGCATATGCATCTGGAGTTCTTTTGCAGTGGCTGGAGGCCCTGGCATGCCCATTCTCTCTCTCTCTCTCTCTCTCTCTCTCTCTGCCTCTCTCTCAAATAAATAAATAAATAAATAAATAAAATATTAAAAAATCTTTTACAAAACCCCACCAAAATAAGATTTAAAAAAAACCCATAAAATACTCAAATGGTATGGAGACTGAAGTTTGGCCTCCCTAATAGAGACATAAATGTTAAGACCTATGAGGACACGATATAGTGGAATTAAGACTAAGTTGGAGTTAGAGAGCCTGTGTCTGAACCCTAATTCTCATTCTTGGTTTTGTGACCCTGGACAAGTAATATAATGTCTCTAATTCTGTTTAACCACCTTTAAAAGAGAATGACGATGACCCTCCTCATGACGTAGGGAAATAAACATGGACGAGTATGTCAATGTGCTTTCTCACTTGCACAGCACTGTATAAAGTAAGTTATTAGCATGGAAGTAAGGCACTTGACTCTAACTTTGACATGAGGACTTGGCTAATGGTAAGATTTTTGCAAACATACTTGGGGCCATTCTCTTCACCTGATTTTTAAAGAAGATGCAATTAAATTAGTAAATTGGAGGATTAATATCTGGTTGTCCAAATAGATATTCTTTTTTGTGGTACTGAAAGTCCAACCCAGGGTGTTACACACAACTAGGTAAGTTCTTCACCACTGAGCTACATCCATCCCCAGTCCCAGATTTTCTTTATAGATTCACAGAACTATACATATAGGGAACCATTGAAACCTAAGAGAAAAATACCAATGATTCCCGTGACTTAAAAGCAAGCACTTGAGTGGAACTAAGGTTCTTTTCTTGAGCTTTTCATGCTGAAATGAGGACTTGGGGCAATAGTTTCACTAGAATGTGTAAGCGAAAACGAGATCATTTTCTGTGAAGCACAGTATTGATTCACTACCATAGCAATCGATGCTGCAGATGGCTGGTCCAGGAAGTGGGCTGGCCTGGGGCTGAAGGGAGGGAGTGTTCCTTCTTCATTCTTTAATCTCTGCAGTGCCGTTATCTGCTCGGAAGAACCCATGGCGAAGAAGACTCGAAGGCTCCCATTTTGGTGGCCCGAGAACACATCAATCACAGGCATGTAGCTGTCCACAGCAACAACTGGGTACCTGGCCTCAAGCAGTAGGCGAGAAATCTTGGGATCTCTGGAAAGTGAGAAGTTGTGAATGAGCAAAGAGCACTCGTCAGCCACATCATAGTCACTTCATTTCTTACTTGGCTCATTTTCTCACTTTGTTAAAAATGAACATATAGGGCTAGAGATTGCTCAGTGGTTAAGGTGCTTGTCTGTAAAGCCTAACGACCCAGGTTCAATTCCAGGACCCACATAAAGCCAGATGAACAAAATGGCACATGCACCTTGAGTTTGTTTGCAGCGAGAGGCTCTGGTGCACCCATTCTCTCTCTCTGCTTGAAAACAAAGTATTTTTTTAAAAAGGACTTATAAGCTGGGTGAGGTGGCACATGTCTTTAACCCCTGCATGCTAGAGGCAGAGGTAGGAGGATTGTTGTGAGTTCAAGGCCAGCCTGAGACTACATAGTGAAGTCCAGGTCAGCCTGGGCTAGAGCAAGACCCTACCACAAAAAACAAAACAAAACATGGATCTATAACTATACAGGTATATAGCAGTTTTTAAAAAATGTGACTTTTGTTAGTAACTAAACTAAAATTACAAGACAAGTAAGTTCAAATTGCAGTAATTATTGGCTAGGTACTGTATATAACTGAAAGACAAACTAAAAACAAGGGCAGAAAGAAACACTGAGATTTCTTTCTTTGGGGAAAGAGTTTTATTAGAGGAGGGGTATGCCATGGAGGAGTATGGCGGAGTCAATGAAGCCAGAGAGGGACTTCAGCTTCTGAAGGACAGAGGGAGCTTTTTGCTTTAGTAACTTTGGGAGCGGGGGAGGAAGCAAACTTTTTCCATGTGATTCAATCTGTGCTGGGAGCCATGGAGGCACTAGATAAGCTCCTGGGCCATGACCCAGTTGGACGAGGGTTTCCTTGACAAGCTTGGCAAGTGGAGGTTATTCTGCAGTATCAGGGATAGGGGCTGGGATGAGGCAGGAAGGTACGTTGATAAGAGAGCAAAGTAAAAATTCAAGGTTGCCTCTGCTCAGGCAGCAGGGGGTGGGGGTGGGGTCTTTTTTTTTTTTTTTTCAAGGTAGGGCCTCACTCTAGCCCAGGCTGACCTGGAATTCACTCTGTAGTCTCAGGGTGATCTCGAACTCATGTTGATCCTCCTACCTCTGCCTCCTGAATGCTGGGATTAAAGGTGTGAGCCACCATGCCCAGCAGCAGAGGGATCTTAAAATGACTGCAAGTGTTCTGATAGGAATGTGTCTAATTATGGAGGCATCAAATATACTGTCTGCAATGGAACAGTATCTCAGATGGAATTTGCTGAATTGCATTTATTTGACAGAGATAGTACAGTCAACTAGAAGGGTATAGATTTTACACCCTGCCAGATAAGATCTGGATAATATTCCCTAAGCTCTCTTCTGTTCATTGAGCACTTACTATCTGGTAGGCATTTTTGTAGCGTTTACAATCCATTTTGCACTCTAAAGGTTGATACTATCAACCATTAAGGTTAAATAACTTAGCTAAGCATGCATAGTGGTAGGAGGTTGAGCTCTAATTCAAGATTTGAGCCTTTTGATTCTATCAATCAATCAACCATCTACTTATTTATTTACCCACCCATCTACTGTTCTATCACTGAGTTACATACCTAGTACCTGAATTTTTGATTGTGACTTTTTTTTTGACTCTGTGACTTTATATTTTTAATATTTATTTATTTAATTAATTTATGAGAGAATGGGCACGCCAGGGCCTCCAGCCACTGCAATCAAGCTCTAGACGCATGTGTCACCTTGTGCATCTGGCTTATATGGGTCCTGAGGAATCTAACTTGGGTCCTTAGGCTTTGCAGGCAAACGCCTTTACCACTGAGCCACCTCTCCAGCCCCGAGTCTGTGATTTTAAAGCCAAATGCTTTTCATGCTTATCAGACTGAATCTTGGCCCTGCCACTTACTTATTGTGTGGCTTATGTAATCAATATGACTTTTTTGAGCCTGACTCTTTTTTGCAAAACACACAGGCACTTAAAGTTCCATCACAGGGTTGAGATGAGGACTGAGTAACAAGTACAAAATGTCAACCACGATCCTTGATACATGGTAAATGCTCAGCAATTGGTAACTACTATTGTTTATACTCTCTTAGCAAAGAACAGGATCTAATGGAATGAAGAGAGAAGTGAAGAAAGGGGAGGGGACATCAGTCAAGACTAATTTTATAAGTAAAGAGAAAGATAGGGAGAAAGCTAGAAGCTTGGTGCAGAGTGGTTTCGGCATCCCTGGTTTCGGCAGCACTTCTTGTCAGGCCATGGTTTACAATGATACAATCCCAAGCACTATCTAGTTACAGAAGGCAAAGCCCATGTCTTTCCTCACTGGACCCTCATAATTGCTCCAAAGGTGAAATGGGATCTATCATCACTCTTGTTTTGGTGGAAAAGAAAGCTAGAGGAGGTAAGTGACTTCTTCAAGTTAAAGGACAAATTTCCTCATCAGTAAAATAAAGATGGTACTACGTCATGAGGTTGTAGTAAGGCTCAAATGAGATAATGCACATAAAGCACTATTTGTAAAATGTAAAATGTGCAGCATTTAAAACAGAGCCACAAGGAGGATGCTAGGAAATAGGTCAGTGCCAGAGTAATTAAAATCTTGTACTTTGAATCAAAACAACAACAACAAAAATGAAGTCTGTACTGAGGACAGAAATAACTTTCAGAACAGTACATGACCTAGATGTTAAAGTAAGGCACACTCATCAAATCTGCAGATCTAAAATATAATACTCATTACAGCAATCTTGAGAACAGCTGCTACAAGCCATGCTGACTTTTCATGATGAGAGGAAAACCATTACCAATTGTAAGGTGTTAACTCTTTCCTCCAAGATGCTAAAGTTTTAATTGAATACTGAAGTAAAAATTAGAGATTACTCACTTTAGCTTTAGTCACCTTACCCTTCATTTTCCCCCCAAGTTTTAACTAATATTTTTAAAATTTATTTAAAATTTATTGGGAACTTTAATACTTTAACATATCAACATATTGTCAATTGGTTGTATTCCTATCAGGTTATTGTTTTATGTTCTCTCTCCCCTAGCCCCATTCCCCTGTGGGCCCTCTTCAAAAGCTCACCGGCCACACAGGGAAGCTTACACTGTTCTCAAGCTAAATGGAGAAGTTAAGCCCACGTTTATCCCCTTTGATTATTGCTACTTTTACTGTTGTTTAAAGAACTTATGTTTTACATATGGCAGTGAATACTAGGGAGACCCAAGACCCACTAAAATGACAAGATGAGAAAGGGGGAGTCCCTAGTAGGAGACCAATCATCTCTAGCACATCTGCGAGGGCCCAGGAAGCATTATAGAGTAAGGTGGATTAAATATGAGTGGTAACTTCTGGCAGCAGAACTTTGGTACAGTGAACTTCAGAGCCAGGCTATCTGGGTTCCAATCCTGGTTCCTCTCTTATTGCATACAAGACAAGTAATTTAACTTCTTTGCATCTGTTAATTCATGTGTACAAGATGGGAAATAAATATGCTTGACTGAGAGGTTGTTATGAAATTAGATAACTAGATGTATGTAAGGTTCTAAGTAGTGCCTGAGACTTGGGAAGTAGTATCTGCATGGCCACTTTACAGCAGGAAAAGAGCAGCACGTGTGGTGAAACTGAGAAAGACCCTCCAGGGTTCCTTGGTCTAGTTATGTTCGCAAACCCAGAGAATTCCTCTTCTGTCTGTGCAAAGTTAAAGATGCAAAGTACAGAATACTCCAAAAGATCCTATTTACTTGAATGACATGTAAAACTGATGGAGGGGGAGTTTCACCAGCCCGAGCAGCTTGTCTTGTCCTGGGCTCCGCACCTTGTTCCAAGTTTCAATTATCATCACGTTGTTCTTAAGCCTTTCCAGATACGTGGAAGACAGAGAGATAGGAATCACCTGGGGAGAACAACAATAACAGAAAATCCACACTTGAGACAATTTATACTTTTATTCAACAAGCAGTTACTGACTAAAATAAAACATTCTGTATCCTTAACAGAAACACAGAGTAACACATGAAGGCCAACTACAAACCAGTGCATGTTCTCTAATGACCTGGCTCATACAGGAATTCCAAGAAAGCTGTCAGGCATGTCAAACACAGTCCCTGTTGAACACACCCAACCTGTTCAAAGGCAAAGTGGTCCACTGTAAATCCTGCTGACAGGAAGATGTTTTTGAGACAAGGATGCCAAGTGTTTAAGGGTTAAATCCTTTATCAAAGGCTGCCAATCCATAGGATGGAAAGCATTTAATGTAATGAATTAATGCAAAAATCTCTGTGCAACAGGTGTCATAGTAAATAGTGAAGCCAGTTCATTTGGATTTTCAATATACAATTATTTCAGAATTAGTTGGTAGTTGAACCAGAGTCAAGGGGACCATCAGTTTGAAGGACCTAAGATTTAGCAACAACTCTACGATAGGCTCCAATGATGACACCAATGGAAAACATGAAAGGCAAAAGGTGTGAAACCAGAAATAGTAAGGCATGGTGTGGCAGAGTATGTGCTTTACCTGTCCAAGGCTCTGGGTTCAATTTCCAGCACCATAACAAAATCCCAATATTAGGGCTGGGGAAATGGCTTAGCGGTTAAGGCATTTGCCTGTGAAGCCTAAGGACCCCGGTTTGATTCCCTAGGACGTACGTAAACCAGATGCACAAGGAGGCACGTGCATCTGGAGTTCATTTGCAGCGGCTGGGGGCCCTGGCACCCATTCTCTCTTTCTTTCTATCTGCCTCTTCCTCTCTCTCTCTCTCTCAAATAAATAAATAAATATTAAAAACAAATCCCAATATGGTATCACACATGACAGAAAGACAAAAGAGGCAAGAGAATCAGTGCACAGGTACTTTTGTATCTGAGAACCTCTAATTATATAAGGTACCCAGAGAACATGTCTATTCTTTGAAGCCAAAAAAGGTAAAACGAACAGCAAGCTATATGGAGAGGAGAGGAGAGGAGAAGGGAGAGGAGGGAGCATATGTGTTAGCTTTTGGGGGAAAACTAATCCTAAATATTAAGGCTGAGCAAAAATTAACTATAATAAAATGTTCTGCCTAACAGGAATAATATACACTAAGAGGGAAACTGAGGGCAGAAGGGGCAGCACATGTAAAGAAAAGGCACAGAGGTTGAGCTGAGTGTGGTGGCACACGTTTATAACCCCAGCACTTCAGAAGTTGAGGCAGGAGGATCATGAGTTTGAAGTCAGACAGAACAACATAGCAAGTTCCAGGCTGGCTTGGGCTACACAATGAAATCTAATCTTAAAACAAACAAACAAAAAAATAAAAACAGGGCTGGAGAGATGGCTTAGTGGTTAAGGCAGATGCCTGCGAAGCCTAAGGACCCAAGTTCAATTCTCCAGGTCCCATGTAAGCCAGATGCACATGGTGGCACATGCATGTGGAGTTCATATGCAGTGGCTACAGGCCCTGGTGTGCCCATTCTCGCTCTCTCTTTCTCTATCCCTCTCTCTGTGGCTCTAATAAATAAATAAATAAATAAATAAATAAATAAATAAATAAATAAATAAATAAAAATAAATCTTTTAAACAAAGAAAGAAAGAAACAAAAAAAGAAAAAAATGGCACAGAGCTCAGAAAATAGTTAGGAAATGCTGAATAGCTGAATACATCTGGAATACCGAGTGTGAAGGGAAGAGTGGCAGGAGTTGAGACTGGAGACATGTATGGAGTCAGTTCTTAAATGATCCACACTAAGGACTGACATTCTGGCAGTGGGATGGAGGTAAGGGGATGTGTTGCAGAGACAATGAAACTTGCAGGATCTGTTGAACTTAATGAATAAGTATGCATGTCATGCACATGTATCAAGGACAGCTTTCAGGTTCTATTTAAACTGGGCATGGTGGTGCACATTTGTAGTTCCAGAACCTGGGAGGCAGAGACAGGAGGACAGCTGAAGTTGAGGCCAGCATGAACTACACAGTAAAACCCTATCTCAAAAAGAAAGAAAGAAAAAAAAATCTGGGGGCTGCAGAGATAGCTCAGTGAGTGGTTAAGGTACTTGCCTACAAAGTCTAATGACCTATGTTCGATTCCCCAGTACCCATGTAAAGCCAAGATACACAAAGGGGAGCATGCATCTGGAGTTTGTTTGCAGTGGCTAGAAGCCCTGAGGTGCCCATTCTCATTCTCTCTCTGTCTCTCTGCTTGTCAATAAATAAATAAAACGAAATAAATCTGAATTATACGATACATTAGGTTAGATAAAAAGAGGAAGAATATAAGCCGGGCATGGTGGAGCATGCCTTTAATCCCAGCACTCGGGAGGCAGAGGTAGGAGGATCACCACGAGTTTGAGGCCACCCTGAGACTACATTGTGAATTCCAGGTCAGCCTTGGCTAGAGTGAAACCCTACCTCGAAAAAAAAAAAAAGAGGAAGAACAGACTAAGCGTGAAGTGCCAGTTGTAGCTGAAGAGAAGGGCAGAAAGTCCTGGGGTCTCTATCCTTTTTCTGATGGAGAGGTACCTGCCAAACTCACCCAATCCTTTCTAAGGCAAAATGATCCAGGTTTTATCCCTTCCAAAGACTGAAAACAATCAGCTGTTGAGTCAGGAAGAAAGGACGAGTGGATGGGCTAAAGATGAAGTTTTGGGGCCGAGAGATGGCTTAGTGGTTAAGGCGCCTGCCTCCTAAGCCTAAGAACACTGGTTCCAATCTCCAGGTCCCACGTTTAGCCAGATGCAAAGTGATGCAAGGGCGCAATGCCGCACTTGACCACAAGGAGGCGAACACATCTGGATTTCGTTCGCAGCAGCTGAGAGACTGCTGCCGTGCCCATCTCTATCTGTCTTCCTCTCCCTCTCTCTCTGTGTCTCTTTCCAAAAAAAAAAAAAGATGTAGTTTTGGATACTGTGCTTGCCTAAGAATGTTCAATGTCTGTACACCAGAAAACAAACACAAAAACTAAAACAAAACAATAAAAGCTAAAAGCAGTAGTACCAAATTCTACAGAAAAGTCAAGTGAGATGAATACTAAAATAAAAAGAGAGGGCTGGAGAGATGGCTTAGTGCTTAAGTGCTTGCCTGTGAAGCCTAAGGACCCCAGTTCAAGGCTCAATTCCCCAGGACCCACGTAAGCCAGATGCACAAGGTGGTGCATGCATCTGGAGTTCGTTTGCAGTGGCTGGAGGCCCTGGTGCACCCATTCTCTCTCCCTCTCTCTGCCTCTTTCTCTATCCCTCTCAAATAAAACAATAAAATGAAAAAAAAAATTAAAAATAAATAAATAAAATAAAAAGAGAATGAAGGCTGGAGAGATGCCTCATCAGTTAAGGCGCTTGTCTGTGAAGCCTAAGGACCCACGTTTGACTCTCCAGATCCCACATAATCCAGACACACGAGGTGATGCAAGTACGCAAGGTCACATATGCACACAAGGCAGTGCACATGTCTGGAGTTTGATTGTAGTGGCTGGAAGCCCTGGTGTGCCAATTCTCTCTCCCTCTTTCTTTCTCTCATAAAAAAAAAGAGAGAGAGGGCTGGAGAGATGGCTTAGCGGCTAAGGCGCCTGCCTGCTAAGCCTAAGAATGCTGGTTCCAATGTCCAGCGGTTCCAATCTCTAGGTCCCACGTTTAGCCAGATGTAAAGTGACGCAAGAGCACAATGCTGCACTTGCCCACAAGGGGGCGCACACATCTGGATTTCATTCACAGCAGCTGAGAGACTGCTGGTGCGCCCATTTCTGTCTCCCTCTCCCTCTCTGTCTATCTCTCTCTGCCTCTCTCTCCAAAAATAAATAAATAAAAAAATAATAAATAAATAAATAAATAAATAAATAAATAAATAAATAAATAAATAAATAAAAGAGAGAGAACGAGAGGAAAAAAACATATAAAGAAAAAAAACAGGGCTGGAGAGATGGCTTAGCAGTTAAGGCACTTGCCTGCAAACCCTAAGGACCAAGGTTCAATTCCCCAGAACCCACATAAGCCAGATGCACATGGTGGCACAGGCATCTGGAGTTTGCAGTAGCTAGAGGCTTTGGTATGCCCATTCTCAATCTCTCTCAAATAAATATATATTTTTAAAAAAGAATAAAAATTAAAATCAGGTGTGGTGGTACACGCCTTTAATCCTAGCACTTGGGAGGCAGAGGTAGGAGGATCGCCATGAGTTCGAGGCCACCCTGAGACTACTTAGTGTATTCCATGTCAGCCTGGGTTAGAGTGAGACCCTACCTCAAAAAACCAAAACAAACAAACAAACAAAAAAAGAATAAAAATAAAGAAAGAGCTTAAAGATAAAAGGAAGGCTGGGGAAATCTGAAAGTCTTCAAGAAAGCAGAAAGGAACAGAATCCAGAGCGTGGGCAAAAGGATGTGTGTGACTGAGACAGAACAGCAAGAAAAACAGACAATAGGTTCTAAAATGTTTGCACTGGTCTTTCACTTTTTCCATCCAGTAGAGCACAATTACAGAAGTCTCTTCCAGTTGGCATTCTACATTTCCTTTAAAGATGGAATTATGATTTACGAAACACACATCTCCAACCCCAATCACCCCTAATGGATACGGCATATCCAATTACCTGGGAAAAATTGAAGACTGGTTGTGTGGTGCCCCATGCGATGGCAGATCTGGTGACTTCCTCTGTGCTAAAGAGCTTGCAAGTTAAATAAACATTGCACGGTAGCGGTTTCTCAGATTCCCCAGTAAGGAAATCTTTCCCATCAGGTACCATCAATAGCACATGCAATAGCAAAGTGTCTTCTTTTGGTGACCCATTTCTCTGATTCACTAAGTGGTGGGAAGTTGGCACTGCCATGAAGATGGAAGAATTTGGGGCTACAGGGCTTGGTGATTTAGGGGTGGAGAGTATCAGATTCTGTGCTTTCTGGGAAGCTTCCTCATGAACGTCACTTAGGTTCTGTGGATTTTTGGTGCAGGTAGTATCTTGGCTTGGCTCTGGTAGTATCTCTTCTGGATTTGTGGCAGAAGCAAGAGGGGGATGTTGGGTGTTGCTACTTAACTTAGCATTGACACCAGTGAAATCCTTGCTACCTATAACAAGCTCCATGGTTACCTATAAAACACAAAAGGAGAAGGGTCAGAAAGAACTGCTTATAGAATTGGATTCAGAATTTTGGAGCTGGAATTGATATCAAATCATTAGAAAATGAATTAACTTGTCCTCAAGTATAAAGTAGGAGGCACACAAAAGACTACATACACAGTAACTTGTCAGACTAAGAAAAGCCAGGCGTGGGCCAATCAATCATACATGCTCAGGAAATACGGCTGACTTCTTGAGTGTGTATCTCTGTACCTTCAAGGGCCCAAGTGGAGCCGGACCATTTTCCTGTTGCACTGGAAGCTGGCCACTGAATGAAAGCAGCTCTGACTGGATGACAGTTCTCAGAGGAAGTGATGCAGAGCCAATGACTTCTGGCTGAAGGAATAAAGAGAGAAAAACCTTAGGTTGAAGAGAAGCCACAGGGGCTTTTATTCAAGTGACAACCCATGATGGCCTATAAAAGAACAGTGTTGTCAGGCGTGGTGGCACACGCCTTTAATCCCAGCACTTGGGAGGCAGAGGTAGGAGGATTGCCGTGAGTTCAAGGCTAACCTGAGACTACACTGTGAATTCTAGGTCAACCTGGGCTAGAGTGAGACCCTACCTCGAAAACAACAACAACAACAACAACAAAATAATAATAATAATACCACCTAAAAGCTCTGCATAAATATATATGTTACAAGTAGTTAATAATTAGAAATTAGAAAAAAGAACAATCACAAGCATAATACAATCATCACCCTCGTTAATGTTGCTCAAGTCTAGAGAAAGTCCTAGCTTAGCAAGGAAAATAGCTTTAAGTATGTCCCTGTTGTAAATGGTGAGGATAGGTCAAAACTCCCTTGAAGTACCTTTTTCTGAGGTGTTTTCTTTGCATAAATTTGGAAGATGAGGCTAGAATTCCACCAGTGCTCTATCATTGGGCCACCAAACTGTACTGGAAACACAAATCGCTGCTGGAATTTCACCACTGTGAAGGAGAATGGATACACAGGCACATGTCACAGCATCCGACCAGAGTCTCATTACTTCCCACTTCCTTTTCAAATTTTGGGGCGAATCTAGTCAAACATGAGCACACACAATGATCATAAATTAAAAAGGAAGTTGGTAGGAAGTATTACAAAACAGGGGGATTGGCTGGAGCTGACAAAGAGGAATAGATGAATTCAGAGCTTAATTAAAAATCTGTGACATCACTGGGTGTGGTGGTGCACGCCTTTAATCCCAGCATTTGAAAGCAGAGGTAGAAAGATCACCCTGAGTTTGAGGCCAGCCTAAGACTACATAGTGAATTCCAGGTCTGGGTTAGGGCGAGACCGTACCTCAAGAAAAAATTTTTTTTGTGGCATCACAGAAAGTTGATAAGGGATGAAAGATTGAAGAAGCAGAATCAAGTTAATTCCTGGGAACAGCAGCAGAAGATAAGCAGTGCTTTTTTTGTGGCATCACGGAAGGAGTCAGAGGTCAAGTTGATCAAGTGACTGGATGAAGGAGAC
Organism: Orientallactaga sibirica; assembly: GCA_036365145.1. Taxonomy (NCBI): domain Eukaryota; kingdom Metazoa; phylum Chordata; class Mammalia; order Rodentia; family Dipodidae; genus Orientallactaga; species Orientallactaga sibirica. The sequence continues at coordinate 1,580,202 of JAEOAD010000055.1, forward strand.
ATCTCCCCCCGCACGTCACTGCAGTTAAGGTCATGTGACTGGTTACAGGAGACAGAATCACTGCAGTTAGGTCATTGACTGGTTTTAGAAGGAACAGCAGCAGCAGATAAGGTCAGTGACTAGTTACAGAAGGAGACATAAGTCACTGCAGTTAAGGTCATGACTGGTTCAGGAGACATCTTGATCACTGCAAAATGACTGGTTTTAGAAGGAGTCATCTCCCCGCAGGTCACTGCAGTTAAGGTCATGTGACTAGTTACAGAAGGAGACATCTCCCCGCACGTCACTGCAGTTAAGGTCATGTGACTGGTTACAGGAGACATCTCCCCGCACATCACTGCAGTTAAGGTCATGTGACTGGTTTTAGAAGGAGACATCTCCCCGCACGTCACTGCAGTTAAGGTCATGTGACTGGTTACAGAAGGAGACATATCCCCCGCACGTGACTGGTTACAGGAGACATATCCCCGCACGTCACTGCAGTTAAGGTCATGTGACTGGTTACGGAAGGAGCCATCTCCCTGCACATCACTACAGTTAAGGTCATGTGACTAGTTTGAAAACACGAGTTGGAGGCCATGGAGATGGCTCAGTGGGTAAAGCACTTGCCACATAAGCGTGGTGATCTGAGTTCGAATTCCCAGATCTCATGTACAGCTGGACACAGTAGCAAGATACTGCAAGTCCAACTCTCCTACAGCCATATGGGAGGAGGAGACAAGAGAATTTCCAGAAGTTCACAGGTCAAACCCCATCTCAATTCAGGGTTATCCTTTGACCTCATGTATTCCGCAACCCCCCCCCACAGGTGATAAATTTAAAACAAAAGCTGGTAGAAGTATAATAAAACAGGACTGGCTGGAGGTGACAAGTGAACTCAGAGCTGAATTTAAAAATAAAAAAAATGAGCTAACATCCTAGCTAGCAAACAGAACATTCCTGCTGTCATACTCTAACAAAATACCAAGTACTAATATTAGGTAGCCATGTTAGGAGGGTACAGGTTGTCTTGAATAGATAGGAAACCATTTCTGCTGCAAACAATGAGTGTAAACAGGAGAAAGAGAAGGTGGTATTTAAATGTGTCTTCACAGATTCAGCTAGTCTAACCAGTCAGCTTCCCCAGGGATCCACTTGTCTCCACCTCCCAAGTGCTGGGATTTGAACTCAGGCCCTCAAGCTTACACAGCAAGCACTTACCAACTGTCCCTAGCCCCTCCATCTTAATTCTTGACTCTGCATTTCTTTTGTTACTATTAAAACAGCATCTGAGTTTTGCTATCTGAATCCACAGGCAAGATCCAGGAAATTAATATCCACTAGATTGTTTGTCTGGTTGCCACACCAGGGAAGTGCTGGGAGGGTCAACTGAGGGAATAAACAAAGAAACACCCTAGGCACTGTACAAATCTTAATGTTGACAACCAAATTCCATAATATATGTGCCACTCTGGGCATCTGGCTTTATGTGGGTACTGGGACTCGAACCCTGGCCATCAGGCCTTGCAAGCAAGCACCCTTAACCACTGAGACATCTCTCCAGCCCAAGAGGTATTTTAAGAGCCCTATAAATGCCAAGCAAGGAGGTGCATGATTGTAATCTCAGAGCTCAGGGGGTGGAAACAAGGAGGATCTCCAGGGCAGCCTGGGCTAGAGTGAGACCCTACCTCAAAACAAAAAAAAAAAAAAAAAAAAAAAAAAAAAAAAAAAAGCCGGGCGTGGTGGTACATGCCTTTAATCCCAGCACTCGGGAGGCAGAGGTAGGAGGATCACCATGAGTTCAAGGCCACCCTGAGAATACAGAGTGAATTCCAGGTCAGCCTGGGCTAGAGTGAGACCCTACCTCAAAAAACCAAAAACAGGGCTGGAGAGATGGCTTAGCGGTTAAGGTACAAGCCCAAGGACCCAGGTTTGATTCTCCAGGTCCCATGTAAGCCAGATGCACATGGTGGCACATGCATCGGGATTTTGTTTGCAATGGCTAGAGGCCCTGGCATGCCCTTTCTCTCTCTCTCCCCCCTCTTTCTGTCTCAAATAAATAAATTAAAATTAAATCTTTTTTTAAAAAAAGAAAACAAAGAAAGAGTAGGATTCCTTACAACGTGCTCAAGACACAAAATGACCTCACAGCACCTGACACTACCTACACAAGACCATCATAATAGGGAGGTAAAGATCATGATATCAAAATAAAATAGAGACTGAGAAATGGAGGGGATATGATGGAGAGAGGAGTTTCAAAGGGGAAAATGGGGACAGGGAGGGAAGGAATTACCATGGATTATTGTCTACAATTATGGAAGTTGTCAATCTAAAAATAAAAGAAAAAAGTGGAAACTATCAAATGATAAAGAGATAAATGTATGGAATATTACTAATTTATAAAAAGAATGAAGTAGTGATATACACCACAACATGATAAAACCCATGGTAAGACAAAGAAGCTAGCTCCAGAAACCACTGTTGCTTGATTCCATTCATATGAAAATAGCCAAACTGTGACAGATTGACAGCTACTTGGGTGGTGATGGGGGTGGGAGTAGGGAGTGAATGCTGGTGAGCATGGGGTTTCTTTCATAAGGAATGAAGATGTTCTACAATTAGATTATGGTGATTACCATAAAAACGATTATATTATACTATACAAATCAAATGAGTGAATCACTTATCAATTATATTTTCATAACAAAATTCATTGAAGAAGTTGTTCTAAGAATCAGTCTTGTTTCTGACCTAGTTGGCTGCCTTACATCAGTACAGTCACAGTAATATTGGGCAGGTTTTTTCACTTTAAAAAAAATCATTTTTATTTATTTATTTGTGAGAGAAAGAGGCAGAGAGAGAAAAAGGGAGGGAGAGAGAGAAAATGACCACTGCAAATGAACTCCAGATGCATGCATGTGCCACCTTGTGCATCTGGCTTATATGAGTCCTGGGGAATTGAACCAGGGTCCTTTGGCTTTGTTGGTAAGCACTTTAACTGCTAAGCCATCTCTCCAGTACATCCTCACTTTTAAAATAAAGGAATTAGGGCTGGAGAGATGGCTTAGTGGTGAAGGCACCTGCCTGCTAAGCCTAAGAACGCTGGTTCCAATCTCCAGGTCCCACGTTTAGCCAGATGCAAAGTGACGCAAGGGCGCAATGCCGCACTTGCCCAAAAGGGGGCACATGCATCTGGATTTTGTTCACAGCAGCTGAGAGACTGCTGGTGCACATCTCTATCTGTCTCCCCCTCCCTCTCTGTGTCTCTCTCCAAAAATAAATTTTTAAAAAATAAAATAAAGGAATTAAAGTATTTTCATTTCAAAATTCTTTCTAGCTCTAAGACTGGCACTACAAATGTCAAATGAGTACTTAGGGGTTCCAACAGTCTTTGCAAAGAGAAGAGAACCAGGATGTTTCTTACTTCCATCCGTAACTTTACTGGAGGCAAGTCGAGCAACCTCGGTGATCAAAGCTGTCTTTCCCAATCCACTTTTGGAAAAGCCCACAGGAAAGTGAAACATCACAAAGAAAGTGCTAAAAAAGAAAAGGTGGCTGATTAAAACATAGACATAGTGAATCCGACCTATCTTTGAGGCTCCATTTTTAGGACCTCATATCCTTAGAGGTCATATCTCCTTGTCATAGCTTTTGTCAGTCTGGCCAGGTGGAATGAACAGGGCAGTCCTGAGAGCTTCCACAGCACTTTTAATATAAAACATTTACTAGGTCCCTAAAGCCCAATGTTCGAGACAGTCCTCTCTCTTGCAATCTGTAAGGTCTGTAATAATAGTTTCCATCTTAATATTCTTTATACCCAAACTTACCTAGCACAGTTCTTGGGAGCTTCAATCCATTTACAATGATGGAATAATGTGCATGAAAACACATCACAAATCATAAAGTGTCATACAGTGACGACTATTATCAGCTACACTTTCTCTAAATACATGTATCAACATACCTCTTTTTCACTGTTGTCACCTTGGGTGGTCTCCTGGAAAAGCTTTTCTTGCCTGCTGTCATCTGAGGACTATCTGGAGGGACCTCCATTGTTTCAATGATGACTCTGACTGAATGTGCTCTGCCCAAAAGGGTCAGTTTATCCACACTTAGGGTCATCACCTGGGTATATTCTGAGAACAGCTGTTGATCAATGAAAGTTCTGCAAGGAGTTCACACAGACAGGTGGGGAGGCGGTTAGAGGCTTCATGTGGAACAATCAAGTTTGCACAGGCAAGAGGGGCAGGGAGAGAAAGAGCAGCAAGCATTTTTTTTTGTTTGTTTGTTTTGTTTTATTGTTTTTCAAGGTAGAGGCTTGCTCTAGACCTGAAATTCACTCTGTAGTCTCAGGGTGGCCTCGAACTCATAGCAATCCTCCTACCTCTGCCTGTTTAATTCTGGGATCAAAGGTTTGTGCCACCATGCCTGGCTTGTTTTGATTTTGTTTTTTTGTGGTAAGGTCTCACTGTAGCCCAGGCTGACCTGAAATTCACTGTGTAGTCTCAGGGTGGCTTTGAACTCATGGCAATCCTCTTACCTCTGCCTCCCGAGTGCTAGGATTAAATGCATGCGCCACCACACCAGGCTAGATTTTTTTAAAACATATTTTATGTATTTAGTTGAGATAGAGAAATAGAGAGAGAATGAGTGCACAAGGGCTTCTAGCCACTGAAAACAAGCATGCGCCATCTTGTGCATCTAGATTGGATGGTTACTGGGGAATCCAACCTGGCTCCTTAGGCTTCGCAGTCAAGTGCCTTAACCGCTAAGCCATCTTTCCAGCCCTTGTTTTGATTTTCTGAGATAGGGTCAGTCTCCATATGTAGTCTAGGCTAGATAAGAGCTCACTACATAGCCCAGGTTGATATAAACTCCTGATCCTCTTGCCTCTACCTCCTAAGTGCTAGGATTTCAGACACGTGCCACCATGCCTGGCTAGCAAACAGCTTTTATTTTCAGAATTCTGGCCTTAATGTGACCTTAATGTGGCAGTTTGCATAAATGTCCCCCAATAGATTCAGGAGTTTTATTAAATCTTCTTGAATTTCCAGCTACCTGGCTGGAGGAGGTGTCACTGGGCAGATCCTAGTGTCCAGTCCTAAGGTGTGGGGTGGATTTGGAATTCCAGTTTAAACATATGCAAAGTGCTTAGCATTGCCTGGGGTTCTGAAGTATGCTTGCATGTGCAGGTGGGGTGGCTTTTGGGTTTTGGCTTTGTGGCTTCTGTCTGCCTAAACCTGTGAAAGTGAGCCAACTTCTTCTGCCATTATGGAACTTCCCCTGGATCTATAAGCTTGAAATAAATTCCCTTCTTCCATAACTGTGCCTGGTTTGGAAGTTCATACCAGCAACCTGAGGCTGTTTGCAACAGAAGAAAATCTTTAAAAATATAAAAATGGCCAGGTGTAGTGGAGCACGCCTTTAATCGCAGCACTTGGAAAGCAGAGGTAGGATTGCCTTGAGTTCGAGGCCATCCTGAGACTACATAGTGAATTCCAGGTCAGCCTGTGCTAGAGTGAGACCCTACCTCGAAAATCTAAAAAAAAAAAAAATTTACACACACACACACACACACACACACACAGGAATTTTAAAAAATATTTATATCCACAGAAGTTAGAAACAGATGTTACAGAATTAGGTTTTTCAGCAGCAATGTCTCATTTATTCCAGTATATCAACCTAATATAATCACTCATCACTTTAAAAAATGTATTTATTTGAGAGAGAGAGCAAGAGGCAAATATATACATATATATAGAGAGAGAATGGGCATACCAGGGCCTCTAGCCTCTGCAAATGAGCTGGAGATGCATGTGCCATTTGTGAATCTGGCTTTTATGTGTACTGGGGAGTTGAACCTGTGTCCTTAGGCTTCCCAGGCAAGTGCCTTAACTGCTAAGCCATCTTTCCAGCCCTCCTTAGCCTACCTTTAACGATTGACATGCTTTACTGAGTAACTTAATCAGTTAGATAGGGTTGGGCAAACACAAACTATTTCATTTGAGCTCTTGTGCAAACCACTTTGCTGGGCTTTTGCCTGGGATCAAGTGTTCACAGAGGCTCACCTGTGCTTCATGTCTTCAGTCCTCTTCTTCAGCCTGTGTTCACCTGACACTAGGACCTTGGAAGATCTATCAAAAGCTTTTGACTGGTTCATTTTTTTAGAAGGTTCCATACCATCATCATCACTGAGGCTGACATCAGATTTCTATGAGGAGAAGAAAAAAAAGTGTAACACTAAAGGTAATTGCTTTGGAGAGAGCCATTATGAAACACTTCTCTAAAAGCATATGCATCATTCTTCTAAACAAATAACTGAGGGCCAGGTGTGGTGGTGCGTGCCTTTAATCCCAGCACTCGGGAGGCAGAGGTAGGAGGATCACCGTGAGTTCAAGGCCACCCTGAGACTACATAGTTAATTCCAGGTCAACCTGGGCTAGAGTGAGACCTTACCTCGAAAAACAAAAACAAACAAAAACAAAAACAAATAACTGAGGGGCTGGAGCGATGGCTCAGTGGTCAAGGCACTTGCATGCAAAAAAAAAAAAAGTATATGCCTAACATGCTTTTTCCTTCTTTCTTTTATTTTTATTTTTTTGGTTTTTCGAGGTAGGGTCTCACTCTAGCGTAGGCTGACCTGGAATTAACTATGTACTCTTAGAGTGACCTCAAACTCATGGCGATCCTTCTACCTATGCCTCCCAAACGCTGGGATTAAAAGTGTGTGCCACCATGCCCTGCTTCATGCTTTTTCTTTTTAACATACAGTTTTAAAAAAATTTACTTGCAAGGAGAGGGACTGGAAAAGACAGAGAAAATGGATGTGCCAGGGCATCTAGCTGCTGCAAATGAACTCTAGATGCATGCACTACTTTATGCATGTTGGTTTACGTGGGTACTGGGGAATCGAATCCAGGTCACTAGGCTTTTTCTGACTGTTCTTGCCTGACAATATCGTGTAAAAGTTCTTCCTGATTCATCTGAATCATGGAAGGCCTCACTAACGTGTAAGCTGGTATAAACCACCTTGGATTTAGTTATTTTTATTTATTTATTTGACCCAGGATAAAGGAAGATCAGGAGTGCTACTGTTTGGATAGTTTGAGTGTGTCCCCAAAGGGTCATATGTTGGAGGCTTTGTCCTTAGTGGAACCTTTACAGTCCCAACAAGTTCAATTTGGCAAGCCCTTGGAAGGGTTTATGGGACCTCAGGCTCTTCTTCCAAATTTGTGACCTGTCCTTCTCATACATGCTCCTGCCACTGCCATGTACTATGGGGAAGATGCACCAGGTGGGAACCTTACCAGAGACTAACTATGCTGTTTAGACTTTTAGTCTCCAAAAATAGAACCTAGTAAATCTTTGTGCTCTATAAAGTCAGTGGGCCTCTGGTATTTGTTATAGTAACAAAAATAGACCAGCACAAGGATTATGACAGCAATTCACACATTACCTAGTGATTCCTTGTGGGATAGGGATCAGACTCACTGTGCATCATCTCAGGATGCTAAACTAATGACAGACATATAGGTGACATAAAAAGACCACTCCCCAAAAAACCAAACTGCCTGCAAAGAATGTCATCTTAAGAGCCAACAGAGTAGTTACCTGTCATCTGACTACAGGTGCTTCTAGAGTATTCTGAACAGATACCAAAGGTGGTTCTGAGGTAGACCTGTGTTAGCTGCTCCTTAGAAGAGTTTTTTTTTTTTTTAACTTATTTTTATATTTTAAAAATTATTTTAGCTGGGCATGGTGGCGCACGCCTTTAATCCCAGCACTTGGGAGGCAGAGGTAGGAGGATCGCAGTGAGTTCAAGGCCACCCTGAGATTACATACATAGTAAATTCCAGGTCAGCCTGAGCTAGAGTGAGATCCTACCTCGAAAAACAAACAAACAAACAAAAAAATTCAAAAAACATACCCCCCCCCATTTTATTTATTTGAGAGAGACAGAGAGAGGCAGAGAGAGTGAGTATGGACATGCCAGGGCCTCCAGCCAGTACAAACGAACTCCAGATGCGTGTGCCACCTTGTTCATCTGTCTTTATATGGGTATTGGGGAATCAAACCTGGGCTGTTAGGCTTTGCAAGTAAGCACTTTCACTGAGCCCCTCCTTAGGAGAATTCTAAAAAAGCCTTACAACTAAGAACACAAGCTTTGGTTTGAACACTTTCTATGAGTCCTTGGGCCAAAATAATCTTACAAGACTGGCCTCCTCATCTACAAAGTGACAGTATTACTTTCTCTGTAGGTTGTCATTGTAATTAGAGTGTTAAAGATGGTGGCGTTCTGGCTAAGTAGTATCTTGCCTGCAGCAACTATATCCATTGTCCTCCAATGCATTGAGCTCCAGGCTCAGTGACTTACGGGTGCTGTGTAAAATAAGTTCTCCAGGAGACTCTGGTCATACTGGGCGTCATTCAGGTCACTGCTGCAATACACATCACTCCCAGGAGATGGGGAATCTGGAGGAGAGCCTAGTCCATTCCAGACATGCCCTCGGGAGAACTCAGCACTGAAGAGAGAAAAATAACAAAGAAAAAAGATGTTAGCAGAACGTCTGGCTGACTTATCCTTTCCTTAGTAAGACTTTCTAAACACGGAAGAAGATGTGTTAAGGACTCACACTAAACAAGACTACTGGATAAATATTGTCCAGTTATATTTCTCCTTCCCTGGGATGACAGCTAGTCCAAAACCACTACTGACACTGATTGTGAGCTCACACATTTATTCAACAAACATTTGCTGGCCACCAATTATGTGCCAGGGCCTGGATGGTACAGAGAGAGCTAAGCAAGCTCCATCTGTGCTCTCCTGAGTCTACTCCAGTAGGGAAAAAAAGGTCACTAATGGTTCACTGAATTCAACGTTATGTTGTTTTTGTGAAAAAAAGGCTTATTCATATATGTACCTTCTTCTACTAAGGAAATATGTATGTATTTAGGAATAATTACATTATAGTTAATTTATGTGAGATATAAAGTGAATAAAATACTTACAAGAAATTTGTAGCCAACAGGAAAATAAACATAACTGTAAGGAATGACCTTTTTTTTTTTTTTTTTCCGAGTTAGGGTCTCACTCTGGCTCAGGCTGACCTGTAATTCACTAGGTAGTCTCAGGTGGCTTTGAACTCATGGCGATCCTCCTACCTCTGCCTCCCAAGTGCTGGGATTAAAGGTGTATGCCACCATGCCCAGCTAGGAATAACTTTTTTAAATAGAAAAAATTAGTCTTTTCTGGTTCTGTTTTAGAGTGCAATTTTTACTTTCTACCTTTTCTGGGGGGGATTCTTAAAAGTTCTGTTTAAAAAATGGAGTGGTAGCTAGGCATGGTAGCACATTTGGGAGGCAGAAATAGGAGAATCACTGTGAGTTTGAGGCCAGCCTGAGACTACATAGTGAATTCCAGGTCAGCTTGGGCTAGAGTGAAAACCTACCAAAAAAAAAAAAAAAAAAAAAGATGAGTGAATAAACATGGGGCTGGAGAGGTGGCTCAGCAGTTAAATGCACTTGCTTGCAAAGCCTACAAGCCTGGGCTTGATTCCCCAGCACCCAAGTAAAGCCAGATACACAAAGTAATGTATGCATCTGGAGTTTATTTACAGTGGTAGGAGCCCCTCCTAGTGCATCCATTCTCTTTCTCTTTCACCACCTCTCTCATAAATAAATAAATAAATACTTTTTTAAATGAATAAAAAGAACAAAACCAGTCTATATTTTTCCTCAAAGTGTAAGTCCCTTGAAGGCTAAGTACATATCTAATTTGTTTCTTTTCTTTTATGGTAAATAGCACTTAATGCACATGTTAGTGAAAGAAATAAATTTTTAAAAATGTATATATTTATTGGGCTGGACAGATAGCTCAGCAGTTAAGGTGTTTGCTTGCAAAGCTTGAGGGCCCAGGATACAGTTCCCCAGTGCACAGGTAAAGGTGGATGTACAAAGTGGCACCATGTGTCCAGGATTCCTTTGTAGTGGTTGTACTCCCTGAATTGCCCTTTCTCTCTTTCTCTCTGTTTCACTGCTTCCAAATAAATAAAGTATAAAAAGCAATTTACTTATTTGCAAGAGAGAGAGGGAGGGAGGAAGACAGAGAATATGGAGAGAGGGAATGGTGTACCAGGGCCTCTTGCCATTGAAAAGGAACTCTAGGTGCATGCACCACTTTGTATATCTGGCTTTATGTGGGTACTGGGGAATTAAACCTGGGCTGTCAGGCTTTGCTAGCAAGTGTCTTTAACCACTGAGCCATCTCTCCAGCCCCAAGAAATGATTTTATTCTCCCCGAGGTAGGATCTCACTCTAGCTCAGGCTGACCTAGTCTCAGGGTGGCCTTAAACTCATGGTGATCCTCCTACCTCTGCCTCCCAAGTGCTGGGATTACAGGTGTGCACCACCACGCCTGGCAAGAAATGAATTTTTTTTTTTTTTTTTTTTTTGGTTTTCAAGATAGGGTCTCACTCTAGCCCAGACTGACCTGGAATTCACTGTATTCTCAGGGTGGCCTTGAACTCAGGGCGATCCTCCTACCTCTGCCTCCCAAGTGCTGGGATTAAAGGCATGCGCTACCACACCCAGCTAAGAAATGAATTTTTTTAAAATAATTTTTTAATATATTTTATTTATTTGAGAGAGAGAAAGAGAGAGAATGGGCACACCAGGACCTCCAGCCATTGCAAATGAACTCCAAATGCATGCGCCACCTTGTGCATCTGGCTTATGTGGTTTTTGGAGAATCAAACTGGGATCCTTTGGCTTTGCAGGCAAATGCCTTAACTATTAAGCCATCTCTCCAGTCCCACAAATGAATTTTTAATAAACATCTACTATTAATAAAAATATTTAAGCCGGGCGTGGTGGCGCACGCCTTTAATCCCAGCACTTGGGAGGCAGAGGTAGGAGGATCGGCGAGAGTTCAAGGCCACCCTGAGACTACATAGTGAATTCCAGGTCAGCCTGAACCAGAGTGGGACCCTACCTCGAAAAAAAAAAAAAAAAAAAAAATTTATAAACTACTATGTGCCAGTTATTAACCTATGTATTCATGTATTATCTCTTTTCTACTTTGCTTCCCTTTCAAGCTATTGCTATACTTTTGCTTTAATTTCTATAGAAAACTGTATATAACCACTATGTTCAAATGAGACAATGTTCCTACATTACTCTTTGAAGGAGCAACTGTGATAAATGCTGCCTTCTTACCTTCATTAACAGCAGGGTTTCTCAGTTCCAGCACTAGTGACACATTGGCTCAGGTAGTTCTTTGTCATTGGGCTGTCCTGTGCATTCTGAATTCCTGGCCACCACTCACCAGATATCAGTAGTATTCCTCTAGTTGTAACCACCCAAAATGTCTCTAGAGAGTCCCAAGTAGTTGAGACACCTACCCCTGTCCTGGAAAAATAATTTTTATTGTTGAACTTTTACTTTCTTTTTTTAATTTCAGTGCTGGGGATGGAATCCATAGCTTTGTGTATCCTAGGCCGGTGCTCAACTACTGGGCTATATCTCTGACCCCAGCGAAAGTTTTTATTTTACTTTATAATAAAATATTTTATTATTTATTAATTTGAGAGAGAGAGAGGTGGGGGGGGAGAAGAATGGGCACACTAGGGCCTCCAGCCACTGCAAACGAACTCCAGATGCATGCGCCACTTTGTGCATCTGGCTTACGTGGGTCCTGGGGAATCGAACCAAGGTCCTTCGGCTTTGCAGGCAAGCGTCGTAACTTTAGCCATCTCTCCAGCCAGAGAAAGAGTTTTTAAAGGAAGGAAGTTAGTTAAAAGCACTTACCTGCCTAACAGTAGCTGTATAGCTCTAGTATCAGCTTTTGAGTCATATTTACAACATGAATTCTCTGTCACAGGGAGGAGGTGATCTTCACTGTGGTCTTTAAACTGATTATCTGATGAAGTTTTAATTCTAAGGTGTGGAAAAATATTCTCTCATTGAGGGTATAACAGATGAGAAAAGTTTAAATCATAATTGAATTAAAAAGAAGCTGGTCTGACTTAGAAAATTCAACCTTTTTAATTTTAAACTGCTTTTCATATATATGTATGTTATACACATATAACTTTTTACTTTGCAAAATCAAAATGTCATTCAGTTTCTTCAAGTTAGGGAGAAAAACATCTCCAGTTCATAAGTACACAGTCCCACTGAGAAAGCAAAGCATCTACCTAGTTACATATTCAGCAAGTACCAATGCCAGGTCTAGAATTTAAGGAACTGTACCGTTATGTGCTTCTTTACCACCACATTAAGAATTATTTGCTGAACAGTTCCAAGATTATCGAGTTCTTAAGAGCAAAAAACAGGCTAGCAATCATTCAGAAATGAGTTGTTGGGGGTTGTTGGTATCTTGTCACTTACTGTGCTGATGGTCTGAAAATATCTTCCTTCACAGGAGGATGAACCTTGTCCAACAGGACGCTAGTATCTGGGTCTGACTGCATTGCAGAGATCACCATGGCATTACGTAGTTTATTGCCTTGTTCTAACAGAGCTGACAGAAGAAAAAAAAAAAAAACCCTCTCAAATCCAATGCAGTTTATTTCCTTCTGTCACAGGACTTACCACCATGTACTACAATGTCTTACTTGTCTGCTCTCACCACTTAGGAGAATTCCTGCTGTTTACTTATCTTCTACTGTGTTCACTGTTAGAGGACATCACGTCAATGAGTGAAGTCTCTACTCTGAAGAGACTTATCTTACTGTGGGAGTTGTGACGTCCTCAGGCATTTGACTGGTCCACCTGGTGTTTGCGCATAAGGTTAGTAGTGCTCCCAGTTTACTAACAGAAAAGCTGAGGCGAAACCTAAGGCTTCATTTACCGTTTTTGGTAGGTAAAAGTTATTCCACCTCTCAGGTAACAATAGGTGCAGTACCCCAGCAGCTAACGTTTACTGAGCCCTTCTGTGTGCTAGGCACTACTCTAATTCACATGTATTCAGCCCTCCCAATACTCCTCAGAGATAGCTACAACTATTTCATTTTCCAGAAAAAACATCTTAGGACAGAGAGGATAAGAAACTTGTCCAAGTTATAAACATGATTTATGTCCAGTGAGTACTCCTTATCTGTGGTTTTACCTGTGCAATTTCAGTCACAAAGTACTAAATGAAGAGTTCTAAGTAAACACTTCCTAAATTTTAAGTGCCATTTTTAGGAACGTGATGAAAGCTCATGTCCTGGACATGAATCTCATTCTTTTGTCCAGTACTGTCCACACTGCACACCAGATCCTCTACCCACTGCAAATGAACCCCAGATATATGCACCACCTTGTGAATCTGGCCTACGTGGTTTCTGGGGAATCCAACATGGCCTCTTAGGCTTTGCTGGCAAGCTCCGTAACTGTTAAGCCATCTCTTCAGCCTTATTTATTTACTGATTGATTTGTTTGTTTGTTTTTCTGAGATAGAGTTTCACTGTAGCCCAGGCTGACCTGGACTTCACTATGTAGTCTCAGGGTGGCCTTGAACTCATGGCGATACTCCTACCTCTGCCTCCCAAGTGCTGGGATTAAAGGCGTGTGCCACCACACCTGGCTCTAATTTTCGTTTTTTAATAATAAAATCTTTACCCTCATATCCAAGTTACTTTTGAGTGGTTCCTTCCCCAAACCTGTAATTCTAAGAACCTAATTAGTGTTTTGGTGGACGTGGATGGAACTGGAGCATACTATGTTAAGGAAATAAATATCAGGTTTTCTCACTTCTGACTTACATGTGGAAGCTGGAAAGTTGATCTGAAGGTACAGAATACAATAGAGGTGACCAAAGGCTGGAAAGAGTTGTGGGAGGTGACAGAGGAGAGGGAATGATAATTGAAAAGGAGGCGTAACTTCTAAACTTCTATTGTAAGATAACTATGGTTGACAACAATTAATTGAATATTGCTAAATAATAGTAAAGAGCATTTTTGAATGGTCCTAACAGATAGAAATGATGTCTGACATGATAGATATGTTGCCTGATCTGTTATTTACCCACAATATACAAGTACTGAAATGTCACACTATACCTCATAAATACATATAATTACTATATATAGATGAAAAGTGAAACTTTTTTTTTTTTGAGGTAGCATCTCACTGTAGTCCAAGCTGACCTGGAATTCACTCCGGCTGGCCTTGAACTCATAACAATCCTCCTACCTGTCTCCTGAGTACTGGGATTAAAGGCAAGTGTCACCATGTCCGGAAAAACTTTTTTTTTAAAAGGGCAGTTACTTGGTAGTTTAATAGAGCTGTCTTTATAAATGGTGAGAGTTTCTGGATAACAGCAAGTCTTCTTATTTTTATTTGGCTATTTAGTTCCAAGTCTTGGTTCCCTTTGGGAACAAGCAGAGCAATCCCAATAAACACAGCTTAGTTTCAGGTTACAGATATACACATACCTGAAAGAAGGTCCTTTGTGGGTGGGTTGTTTGAAGAAAGGATGTGTGAATCACTATGACTCTTGGCGACTGTACTAATTTGGGGCTGGAACTCAGAGTTAGCGAGCAGGGACATCTGTTTCTGTGAGGCTTTGCCTTTCAGAGTTCCAGTCTCTAAACTCTGTCCTGAGTTGGGATGATGCTGTAGTCCAAAGAAAGAATCCTTTCCTGTGTCTGAGTTCTCTGTAAAGTACAAATGGTCCTTACCCCTATTTTTTTAAAAAAGGAGAATGTTAGCATCATATAACCCATTGTGGTAACATTCTATTTTGTCAGAACTAGGAAGATCAGTGGTACAATCTAATGTGGACTTTGAAAGAGGTAACTTATTTGCAGAGTGCCTTTGTAAATATGCTTTTAATCTCTTAAACAAATGAGAGATCTTTATCTATAGTTGTAGATTGCACCTTAAGTGAAATGATTAAATAAGAGAGATCAATACACACATAAACACACTAAAAGTGGGAAGGAGGGAGTTAACATAGAGTCTGATGCAAAGCAAATGCTTCATAAATAATTACTAAGACAAAAATTTCTTTCTCTTACTCCACGGTTTCATCAAATAATACCCTTTCCCCTCACTGCATTTATAAATCACTTAGTCTTATGCATATATATGCTGGATTCTCCACTAGATTGTGAATACCAATCAAAATAAGAATTGTGTCATTTTGGGCTGGAGAGAGGGCTTAGCAGTTAAGGTGTTTGTGTGCAGAGCCTAAGAACACAGGTTCAATTTCCCAGGACCTACGTAAGCCAGATGCACAAGGGGTGCATGTGTCTGGAGTTCATCTGCAGTGGCTACAGGCCCTGACGTGACCATTCTCTCTGTCTCTCTTCTTTCTCTCTCTGCTTGCAAATAAATAAATTTTAAAAAACTTAAAGAATTAGCCGGGTGTGGTGGTGCACACCTTTAATCATAGCACTTGGGAGGCAGAGGTAGGAGGATCACCATGAGTTCAAGGCCACCCTGAGACTACATAGTGAACTCCAGGTCAGCCTGGACTAGAGTGAGACCCTACCTCAAAAACAAACAAAAACAAACAAACAAACAAACAAACAAACAAACAAACAAACAATTGTGTGGTTTTGTTGTTGTTACTGTTTTTGGACTGGGCATGCTAAGCATGCACTTTATCAATGAGGTACAACTCTAACCCTGGAAGTTATATCCTGTTACATTTTGTGCCCAGCACCTGCAACCAGGACCAAAGTAGGTGCTTAATAGTTGTCTGCTCAATGGGTGACTGCATTTCTCTTTTTTATTTTTTCAGTCAAGCACAAATGAATGACAAATATCATGAGAACAAATGGATTAGTAGCCACTGAGACTGGCAATAGGTGTGGTAATTACCTTGGTGTGGCTGATCTGCTGCTGCTGGCTGCTAATTCTTTTCCATCACTTTTGATGGTAGGCATCCCGTAAGACCTCGGTGGAACCAGAAACTGTGTATTGCTGCATTCAGTGTTCTCTCTGCATCTCCGCTCAGATAATAATATATTTTCTGTCATGTCAGTGGTAGGAAGAGGATCATAGCAGTCATAGATTTCTGATAGAGGCTCCAGGGCAAGTGAGACCTGAGAGAGACAGGCAATGTAACAAATTCTTTAGCTTCTGTTAACTAATTTTTAAAAATTTATTTATTAGAGACAGAGAGAGGAGAGAGAGATAGAGGGAGAATGGATGTGCCTCTAGCCACTGCAAACAAACTCCAGATGCATGTGCCACCATGTGTATCTGGCTCATGTGGGACCTGGAGAATTGAACCTGGGTCCTTAGGCTTTGCAGGCATTCACCTTAACGGCTAAGCCATCTCTCCAGCCCCCTGTTAACTAATTTTAAGACCTCTTTACTTGATGTAAATTATGTCCATCTATTGTGTACAAGATTAACCCTAGCTTCTGCTGGGCATGGTGGCGCACACCTTTAATCCCAGCACTTGGGAGGCAGAGGTAGGAGGATCACCATGAGTTCAAGGACACCCTGAGACTACATAGTGAATTTCAGGTCAGCCTGAGCTACAGTGAGATCCTACCTCAAAAATTAAAAAAAAAAAAAAAAAAAAAGAAGAAGAAGAAGATTAAGCCTAGCTTCTTGCCTACCCTCAGAACCTTATCTCTTTCTTGGCTTCCAGGATTTCATCCCTCTATCAGAGTCAGGCCAATTACTTAGGGTTCTTGTTATATGTTCTCTCCTTATATTTCTGCACATGTCTTTATTTACCCAGTTTACTTTAGCATTCTTTTTTTTTTTTTTTTTTTCGAGGTAGGTAGCCCAGGCTGACCTGGAATTCACTATGTAGTCTTAGGGTGGCCTTGAACTCACAGAAATCCTCCTACCTCTGCCTCCCAAGTGCTGGGACTAAAGGTGTGCGCCACCACGCCCAGCCTAGCATTCTTTTTTTAAAAAAATATTTTAGAGCCGGGTGTGGTGGCACACACCTTTAATCCCAGCACTCAGGAGGCAGAGATAGGAGGATCACTGTGAGTTCAAGGCCACCCTGAGACTACATAGTTAATTCCTGGTCAGCCTGGGCCAGAGTGAGACCCTACCTCTAACCCCCCCCCAAAAAAAAAATTTTTTTTTTACTTATTTATTTATTTGAGAGACAGAGAGAAAGAGGCAGATAGAAAGAGAATGGGCATGCCAGGACCTCTAGCCACTGCGATGAACTCCAGATGCATGTGCCCCCCCTTGTGCATCTGGCTAACATGGGTCCTGGAAAATGGAACTGGGGTCCATAGGCTTCACAGGCAAACACCTTAACTGCTAAGCCATTTCCCAGCCCCCTTTTTTATTTCTTGAGACAGGGTCTCATTATAGCTTAGGCTGGCCTCAGACTCATTATGCAGCTAAGGATAAACTTGAACTTCATTTCTTCCTGCCTCCATTTGCCAAGTATTAGAATTACAGGTTCACAATAACATAGCAAGTTTATGCTGAGCTGATGATCCAATGCAGGGCCTCATGCATGCTAGGCATGCACTCTACAACTGAACTACACTTCCATCCCCACTAACACGAAAGCTTCATGTCCAGCTACAGACACCATATTGACTTCTTCATATTTCCATTTGCTCGGTATCAGTCCAGTAATATAACTACTCCTTAAAGAACACTAGAAGAGGCCAGGATGTGCTGGTCCTTATTCAGAGATGCTTCAGTGATGATATAACCCTGCCATGAAAGCACATCATCCTGACTTAAAGATTAAGAAAAAATAAAGCAAGCAGGGCGTGGTGGTGCACACCTTTAATCCCAGCACTCCAGAGGTAGAGGTAGGAGGACTGCCGTGAGTTCGAGGCCACCCTGAGACTTCACAGTGAATTCCAGGTTAGCCTGGACTAGAGCAAGACCCTATCTTGAAAAACCAAAAAAAATAAAAAATATAAATAAATAAATAAAGCAGAGGGCCAAGTGAGGTGGTGCACACCTATAATCCCACAACTTGGAGGGCTGAGGCAGCAGGATCACAACTTCCAAGCCCCCATCTCAAAACAACAACCTCCCCAGAAGCTTAGAGACAGTGTTTGTATCTTTTATATATCATACTAGTAGGTTATGAATTCCTTGATGGCATGAGCCACCTTCTTCACTTTTCTGTAGGCTAATTAGCATAGTACCCAAGTCTGATAAGAGAACCTTCTGCAGGCATTATTGTTAGTTGTGTGGATTAAGAAAGTCCCTATTCTTAGCCGGGCGTGGTGGCGCACGCCTTTAATCCCAGCACTCGGGAGGCAGAGGTAGGAGGATCCCCGTGAGTTCAAGGCCACCCTGAGATTGCATAGTTAATTCCAGGTCAGCCTGGACCAGAGTGAGACCCTACCTCACAAAACCAAAAAAAAAGAAAGAAAGTCCCTATTCTTAATTTAATTTTTAAATTTCTATTTATTTATTAGAGAGGGAGAAAGAGGAAGATATCAGAACAGGCACGTCAGGGCCTCCAGCCACTGCAAACAAACTCCAGACGCATGTGTCAACTTGTGCATCTGGGCCCTGGGGAGTTGAACCTGGGTTCTTTGGTTTTGCAGGCAAGCACCTTAAATGCTGAGCCATCTCTCCATGTCTTTTTAAAATTTAATTTATTATTATTTTTTATTTTTTTTTTTTTGGAGAGACACAGAGAGAGACAGAGAGAGAGGGAGAGGAAGACAGATAGAGATGGGTGCACTAGCAGCCTCTCAGCTGCTGCGAACGAAATCCAGATGCGTGCGCCCTCTTGTGGTCAAGTGCGGCATTGCGCCCTTGTGTCACTTTGCATGGCTAAACGTGGGACCTGGAGATTGGAACCACTGGAGATTGGAATCGGTGTTCTTAGGCTTAGGAGGCAGGCGCCTTAACCACTAAGCCATCTCTCCAGCCCAGAATGTCCCTATTCTTTTTTTTTTTTTTAAGAATTTTTTGTTTTTTAATTTTATGTATTTATTTATTTGAGAGGGAGCTACAGAGATAGACAGGAGAGAGAGAGAGAGAGACAGAGAGAGTGAGAATGGGCATGCTAGAGCCTCCAGTCACTGCAAACAATCCCCAGATGTATGCACCCCCTTGTGCATCTGGCTTACGTGGGTCCTGGGGAATCGAACCTGGGTCCTTTGGCTTTGTAGGCAAGTGCCTTAACTGCTAAGCCATCTCTCCAGCCCCAGAATGTCCCTATTCTTATGCTGGAGATAAAACAGAGAGAGAGGAGCACTATGATGAAAGATTAAGTTTTCTGCTGGTTAACCCTTTCTTGGCGTTTCAGCTCTCTGGGAGGCCAAGGTAGGAGGATCACTTGAGTGTTAGAATTTGGGGCCAGTCTGAGTAAGACAGTGTGATCTGTTCTAAAAAGATGAAAAAAGAGACAGCGTGGTGGCACACACCTTTAATCCCAACACTCAGAGGCAGAGATAGGAGAATCACCATGAGTTTGAAGCCAGCTTGAGATTACATGGTAAATTCCAGGTCAGCCTGGACTACAGTGAAAACCTACCTCTAAAAAAAAAAAAAAAAAAGATGAAAAAAGAAGACGTTTCCTTATAATTTCATTCCCACATTGCAAAGTTCTCTAGTCCTCTAAAAAGCCCAAAGGAGCAAAATTTAGTGGAGGAGTAAAAGGTAGCATGTAAATCAACTCTTTGGGGATAAAATTAAAGCATACCCCAAAGGAAAGGGTAACAGTGTTGACATTTCAGCTTCAGTGGAAGAGAAAAGAGAAGACATTGTTTAAACAGCCACAGACAATCAAACAATAATGAATGGCCCAACACAAAAACGAAAAACTGTAGTCAGTTTGGTATCTCTGGAAGGTCAATGGAATATTCTGTGCAGAGAAACAGTCAAGGCATAAACTCAATCATATAGGCCTAGATCTTGCTGAGAATCTAGACCATGAACCAAGTAATATAGACTCCTTTGTCATCATGTCTCTCCTACAAAGACAGATAACAGATGCAGTGGGATGACTGCGCTGTGCAGTTATCACTGTGTCAGAATCCTGACTGCCAAAGACTACCACGGCATTCTAGAAACTTCAGTGGCACTAGAAATAACCGTAGTGTCCTTCACCTTAATACTAACCTGCTGAGGGTTCACTGGGTTTTGCTTTTGCCCTAAGTAGATGTGAACCAATAACGAACTTATAAGCCTATTCTATCAGACAGTGAAGAAAGACTCACATTTCTAAAAAATACTTTTATCTATTTGAGAGAAAAAGGGAGGGAGGGAGGGAAAGAGCAAGAGACCACGCCAAGGCCTCCTACCATTGCAAATGAACTCCAGACACATGCGCCACTTTGTGCACCTGGCTTTATGTAGGTACTGAACCAAGGTGCTCAGGCTTTGCAAGCAAGCGCCTTTAACCTCTGAGCCATCTCTCCAACCTAAATCCAGACATCTTCTACATCCATCTTATAATCAAATTTAGGGCTGCCCTAAATTCTCTGCTTAGTTATACAAATATTTGTATAACTAAAGTCTGTGCTGCCTGCTTCAGGCAGAGAGATAACTAAAACCCTGTCTCAGAATAAAAGGAAGTGAGTGTTGAGAAGGTATACTAGGCGCTATGGTGAAGGCTGAGGAAGGAGTGAAGAGACGTCTTCTAGAAGTAAAAGACACACATCGAAGGTAAATATAGAAGCCAGAGAAAGCTTGGGAGGGCTGCGGCAAACATTACAAGCAAAGGGAAGAACATCTGACTTTGCAGGTGTTGGAGTATTACTCCATCAATTCCTATTCCTTGGACCTCTACTTCTAAGCTCTCTGCCTTCCAAAATGTACCTCATATGCATCTAGCTATTCATTCCTATTCAAGTCAAGTCATGCTGCTCCCTCAACATGGTTCCGTGGTTCGCTTCTCTGCCAACACCATTACTGGGCACTCTCTTGCCCTCTCTTTCCTTCTGTCTCCTCTCTCTCTCCCATCCTAGGAATTGAACCCAGCTCTTTATGCATGCTAACCACAGGGTCTTCTACTGAGCTATAGTATCAACCAGATTTCCTTCCTCCCTTTCTTCCTTCTCTCCCCTCACTTCCCTTCTTTTCTCATTGTCTCTTTCTTTCTTTGAGAACGGGAGAGACAGAGAGAGGGAGAGAACATGGATGTGCCAAAGCCTCTTGCCAATGTGTGGATATGTATTTTACATGGGTAATTGAACCCAGGCCAGCAGGTTTTGCACGCAAGTGCCTTTAACGATAGAACAATCTCCATAGCCCTCAACCATATTGCCTTCCTTATTTCCTTTCTTTCTTCAGAGACATAGAGAGAGAGAGAGAGAGAGAGAGAGAGATATGGAGGAACTGGGGCGCCAGGGCCTCAGCCACTGCAATCGAACTCCAGATGCTTTTGCCATCTAGTGGGCATGTGCAACCTTGAATTTGCCTCACCTTTGTGCATCTGGCTCACATGGGATCTGCAGAGAGGTCAAACATGGGTCCTTAGGCTTCACAGGCAAGCACCTTAACTACTAAACCATCTCTCCAGCCCTGTCTGTCGTCTTGTCCTGTCCCTTCCCTTCCCTTCCCTCCCCTCCCCTTTCCTCCTCCTCCTCCTTCTTCTTCTCTCTCTCTTTCTTTCTAAATGGCCACATCCCCCCAAAGCTTTCTCCAATGGGAAAAAGAAACTTGTCAGGCTAAGGACATTAGCTTCCTCTGCTTTTGGTTCTATATCTAGACCATCATTCCATCACCTAAATATATCACCCTCTTCTGAAGCCCACACCATCCACACGCACGGTAAGCATACCATATGCTTCTTCCATCCAGAATTGAACCATGTTAAGGGCTCTCATCTGTCCTCTAGCAATGACTCAGGGTATCTTTAGTATTAGTTGCCTCCAATTTTCTACTATATCTAATTTTCAGCTGTGTGCTGGTTAACACAATATTTTTTTAATATTAAGTTATTTGTGGTAGTTTCAATGAATGGCCCCCAATCTATTGAGGACTTTATTAAAGTTTGTAATTTAGATCTGTAGTCACCTGGCTGGAGGAGGTGTCTCTGTGGGTGGATCCTAGGGTCCAGGCCTAGGGTGTGGGAATGGATTTGGAATTCCAGTCTAAAGATATGCAAAGGGTCTGAGTGTGCCTGGAGTTCCAAAGTGTGCTTGCTTATGGTGCTGGTGTGGCTTGGGGCTTTTCTCTCTCTCTCTGCTGGACCTGTAAAAGTAGGCCAGCTTTTTCTGCCATTATGGAATTTCCCCTGGATCTGTAAGCTTCAAATAAATTCCCTTCCTCTATAACTGTGTTTGGTCTGGAGGTTCATTCCAGCAACATGAGGCTGACTGCTACATTATCAAAGCACTAAAAGTGACATTTCTCATAAAAAACTGTATTTTTGAGCCAGGCGTGGTGGTGCATGCCTTTAATCCCAGCACTGGGGAGGCTGAGGTAGGAGGATTGCTGTGAGTTCAAGGCCACCCTGAAACTACACAGTGAATTCCAGGTCAGCCTGGGCTGGGTGAGACTCTACCTTGGAAACACACACACACACACACTTTTTTGGCCTCTCTTGAATAACCAGAAGATCCAGCCATGCTGAGTCTCCACTCCCATATTAAAAAAAAAACACTGGGATTAGACTGGTGGTTTTGGCAGGACAGGTGTTCCAGTTGGCAAGTTCCCAGTAAATCCCTACACGAGACAGAAAAATACCTGCTGTTTATCATCGTGTCTGGAGCTAAACTGGAGAGATGGCTTAGCCATTAAGGCACTTGTCTGTGAAGCCTAAGGACCCAAGTTTGATTCCCTACTACCCAGGTAAGCCAGTAAGTGGAGTGAAGGACTCTTGGTCCTTGAGAATATGGCCAAGCAAGCACTAAGTGGATTTAGATAAGGGGGAAATAAAAGTGCTTTGTATCTCAGGGTAAGGAGAGGAGCAAAGGCACAAGGTAGGAATCAGCATGATATCCATTTCAGAAGACTCAACTACTTCTGCACACAAAACTTTATTCTTTGCAGCTATTATGGGTTGTTTGTAAAATGTTCCCCAGACTTGTGCCTTTGAACAGTTGGTCCCCAGCTGATGGCACTGTTTTGGATAGTAGTGGAACTTTTAGGAGGTGGGGTCTAGCTGGAGGAAGGCCACTGGGGCAGGAGGAGCAGGTTTATGGCAGAATTCTTTCTGTCCCAAAGTTGCTTCCTGAGACACCCGAATACAAGTAAGCTGACTCAGCTCCTGCTGCCAGGACAGGTCTTCCGCATCATGGACTCAAAGCACAAGTCAAAATAAACCTTTTTGTTTTAAGTTTTTTTTTTTTTTAAATCAGATATTTAGTCACAGGAACAAGAAAACTAACAAAGGCATCAAGAAGTAAAATAGGGTTGTTGAGATGGCTCAGTGGATAAAGTACTTGCCATGCCCATGTAAGCACTTGAGTTCAAATCCTCAGTACCTAAATAAAATGACAGGCACGGTGACACAAGTTTGCCAGTGCTAGGTAGGTGGACACAAAGAATGCCTAGGGCTCACTGGCTAGCTTAGTCTAGCCAAATTGGTGAGCTCTAGGTTCAGCAAGATCCTGTCTCAGAGGATGCAGTGGAGAGCAACTGAATAAAGCATCTGACATCAGCCTCTGACCTCTACACATGCATGTGCATCCATATACATATGAACACAAATATCCCCCACACGCCAAAAAAATTAAAGTGTTTTTACCTGAAGTTCTCCCAGTTTCTTAGATGTGGGTGAAATAATGGTAAAAAGTCCATTGATCTGATGGGTTGGAGAAAGCTGAGCTAATCCACTGATTTGAGCTCTACCGACCGGAAGATGATCAAGTCTGGTGATTACCTCCAGCACCAGCACAGCCATATCTAATCAGAAACAGCAACATGCTCAGAAATGAGACGGGGAGTATACAATGAAATGCTTCTTTTAAAAAATTTTTTTTAAACACTTTTTTTTTTTTTATAGCTGGGCATGGTGGTTCATGCCTTTAATCCCAGCACTTAGGAGGCAGAGGTACAGAGACTACAGTGAATTCAAGGCCAGCCTGAGATTGCATAGTGAATTCCAGGTCAGCCTGGGCTAGAGCAAGACTCTACCTCAAAAAAACAAAACAAAAAACTTTTTTAAAAATTATTTTATTTTATTTAGAGAGAGAGAGAGAGAGAGAGAGAGAGAGAGAGAGAGAAAATGGGCACACCAGGCCTCCAGCCACTGCAAATGAACTCCAGACACATGTACCACCTTGTGCATCTGGCTTACATGGGTACTGGGGAATCGAACCTGGGTCCTTAGGATTAGCAGGCAAGTGCCTTAATTGCTAAGCCATTTCTCCAGCCCTAAATAATTTTTTAAGTAAAAAAGTATTTCAGAGTTGGGCATGGTGGCTCTCACTTGTAGTAGTACCAAATGGGCAGCGAGGGCAAGAGGATCAGTAGTTCAGGGTCATCTTGAGCTACATAGTAAGTTGGAAATCAGTCTGAGGTATATGAGACCCTTTCTCAAAATAAAAAAATAAAGAATAAAACTCAACATAGTGCTGAGAAGTGACAGTGGAGTGTTCAGCACTAAGAAAGCTATCTCTATCATACCCTCCAAGGCTCAGGGTGCATTGTGGAAGAGGTGGTGGCAAGGACGTAAGAGGCAACAGAAGGGGAGGACTGCTTACAGTACTGTCTTCCAGACACAAAATGGCCTTGACAGTCATGACCTCACAGCGCCTGACACTACCTACACAAGACCTTCAGAATAGGAAGGAAAAAATGATGACATCAACATTAAAATAATATTAAATGCATTTGCCAGTTCTTGGGCTTTGGTTTTGAAATATGAAAGCAACAAATCTCCGTTGTTTCATTCATTTATGTATTTATTTTTGAGGTAGGATCTCGCTCTAGCCCAGGCTGACCTGGAATTCACTATGTAGTCTCAGGGAGGCCTTGAACTCATGGTGATCCTCCTACCTCTGCTTCCCAAGTGCTGGATCAAAGGCGTGCGCCACCATGCCTGGCAATCTCAGTTTTTCATTTTATTTCTAGTTCTGAATTAGAGAAAGGGCTGCTCTTGCATGACTCCAAGGGTTGGTCCTTACCTCTTTGCAATATCTTATTCCTAAGTTCTATCTATTATATTGGGGTATTGAAAATACCTGAACTACGAGGAATGAAAAGAAACACTCTAGCTAGATTTCAATTTATCATTAATTAGCATACATGATCATAATTCATAGAAATAGAAAGGAAATCTATGCAAATGGAATCAAGATCATTTCAAGTTGGGCAACTTCTGAATATTTTCTTACCAAAGTTGAGAAAATGGTCATGGCTACTGCAATGTAAAGTATGTAGGACTTAAAATGTGAAGACTTTTGGGCACATCCTGACTCCATGATTCATAAGCAATTTCTGTGTAATTTACAACCAAATATAAAATGGGAATCTTTTCATCTGTGTGGGGAGTTGGGGATTCTTCACATAGATCACACAGGACAGTGTCCTTCCACCTAACAGTTACTGAATGATTGTTATATGATGTTAGACTATTTAAAATATCATATCTTTTTCTTGGTGGTTATCTAACAATTACATGAGCTAATATATGTCAAAGTGCTTTGTGGGCTGTAAAATGATAGATAGATGTGGGAAAAAGGAAACAGACCAACATTTGTTGGCTACTTATTAATACCCAGGTTCTTCCATGTCTCATTAATTCTCTTTACAATTCTGTGTGCCTGATTCTAGGTTACAGACAATAGATCAGAGAGGTCATGTAACATTTGTAAGTTCACTGAGTTTTTAAATTATTAAATTATTATATTTATTGAGGGAAGTATAGAGCCAAGGAAAGGCCATCCACATGTCTAGCGATCCCACGTGGAGGGCCTTGGAAAACCATGGAAAGAAAAGAGAGAAAAGAAATTTCAAGGAGCTCCTGCCATGTGGGGAACTGGAGTGGGTAAAGAAGCCCATGTGTAGACTAAGGGCTAGGGGGCCCTTCCCTTGGCACAGCCCGGCTGGGCCTGGGTGGAGAAGTTCACTGAGTTTTAAAGTGATCAAAGTGGACTACAACTCAGTTATAGCCAATGATAAAGTTTACCATACCATGTTGCTTTTTAATTTTTTTATTTATTTTTGAGGTAGGGTCTTGCTCTAGCATAAGCTGATCTGGAATTCACTATGTATTCTCTCAGGCTGGCCTCAAACTCATGGTGATTCTCCTAATTCCACCTTCCCAGTGCTGGGATTAAAGGTGGGTACCACCATGCCCAGCTATGTTTTTGAGGTAGGGTCTCACTCTAACCCAGGCTGATGTGAAACTCAACTCTGTAGTCCCAGGCTCCACAGTGAATTCCAGGTTCCAGCTAGAGTTGAGACCCTACCTCGGACAAACCAAAAACAGAAAAAAAAAAAAAAAAAAAGAATCCATTTTTAATTGATTATAAAGGCTTGTCTGTGCTGTTTCCAGCCCTCTTTGCTCTCTCTGCCCTCTCATCTCTGCAGGGATACACATGAGTCTGGTTGGGTAGGAGG
Source organism: Orientallactaga sibirica (assembly GCA_036365145.1). NCBI lineage: Eukaryota > Metazoa > Chordata > Mammalia > Rodentia > Dipodidae > Orientallactaga > Orientallactaga sibirica. Next base: position 1,606,593 of record JAEOAD010000055.1, read on the forward strand.
AGAGCAGAGCACTGTTTCTTTGCTTAGGTAATTTTCTGCTTGCCTCTGATTTATACCTTTTACTTTGGGGTAACTTCTCCCTTTAATTACATGTATGATTTTCCTCTGATTTTTGAGTCTACCACATCTGTATTTCCCTTACATTCTAGATCTACCACGTGGACATCTCCTCTAAATTCTGGGCCTGCTACCCATGCAATTTCTCTAAACTTGGGGCAGTCATGGGTACAAGTCTCTTTACTGTTCTTTTTCTCTGCCTGGCACTCTTTCTCGCCTAGTCCTAAACCATCACCACTTACTCTTAACATCCTCCCATGAAGAGGTTCAGGGTAGATACTGTGTCTTCTACACGAGTGCATGTTTCTTCTATGTCTCTCTATACAGTCTTATCTCCCGCATGCTTATGGCTCTGGTCCAGCCGCTTTCTCTAAAGATCTCCATTTCTCTTGAAGGACTTCGCTGTGTCTTCCACACGAGTGTGAGTTTCCTACTTTCCTTGTGCTTGTGACTCTGCTCCAGGCTTTTCCTAGATCTGAATTGCTCTTAAATAAACCCTACAATTTGTGATTTCTCCATAAACAAACTCAATAATTTATCTTCTTGGGTTTTATTAATTCTGTGTTAAAAATAAGCCAGGAAGCCAGGGGTGGTGGCGCACGTCTTTAATCCCAGCGCACGGGAAGCAGAGGTAGGACGACTGCTGTGAGTTCAAGGCCACCCTGAGATTGCATAATGAATTCCAGGTCAGCCTGGGCTACAGTGAGACCCTATCTTGAAAAACCAAGAAAAAAAAAAAAGAAAAAAAAAAGGACAGGACCCAAAATTGGGGTTCATATATTTGGGGGACTCTCCTGAACCCCAAAATCTTGTATCAAAATGAGCACAAGATGTATCTCAGAATCCTACAGTAACTATTTTTAAAATTGTGTGTATGTATGTGTTTGTGTGTGTGTACAGGCACATGTGTGCCACAGTACATGTGTGGAGGTCTGAGGACATTATCAAGATGTTTTGTCTTTTCCTTCCACCTTGCTTTAAACAAGGTCTCATTTTTGCTTTTTGCTGTTGCATGTGTATGCCAGTCTAGCTGTCCCACAAGCCAGCTCTGCCTCCCATTGCTACTCCCATTGCTGGGATCAGAGGTGCACACACCACTTTGAATCTGGCCTTACGTGGGTGCTGAGGGATCAAACTCAGGCCAGCAGACTTGCAAGCAAAGTGCCTTTAACCAGCAGATCCATCCTCCCTAGCTCCAAATCCCCCCTCTGTCCTTTTTTTTGAGATAGTGTAGCAGAACTATTAGTGATCTTGGAGTCAAGAGTCTTGCTGAAATTAGAGCTCCTGTGAGGGTGACCTTAAGTCAATCCCTTTTAACTCTGAATTTCAAATTCATAAAGAGGCTAATACAGAAAATGGACAAGGCCTCACAGCATGTATTCTAGGACCTCTCAGAGGCTTCCTCTTTATCCTCCAACTAAAATTTCACTTTCCTCAAACAAAAAGGTCTGCCCATTTAAAATATAAAGATTGTTCTCAATTTAAAAAAACTTTATTTAGGGTTGGAGAGATGGTTTCACAGGTAAGGCGACTGCCTGCTGAGCCCAACAATCTGGCTTTAATTCCCCAGTACCCATGTAAAGCCAGATATACAAAGTGGTGCATGCATTTGTAGTCCACCTAAGTACCCAAGCTTTCTGTCTCTCTCCTATCTCTCTCTGCTTGCAAATATATATTTAAAAAATAAAATAATTCTTTCATAAAAAAGCTGTATTTAACATGTTTTTGCAATTGTTTTAACCCATTTCCAGCATAAGACAAAGAGATAAAAAGGAGTAAGCAAGGGGCTGGAGAGATGGCTCATGGGTTAAGGTGCTTGACTGCAAGTCTAACGACCAGTTTGATTCCCCAGTACCCACGTAGATCCAGATGCACAAAGAGGCACACGCATTTGGAGTTCATCTGCAGGCGGCTTGGCATGCCCACTCTCTCTGTTTGTCTATCTTCAATCTCTATCTACTTGCAAATTATATATATATTTTAAAAAAATGAGTAAATAAAACAATCACCTCACCTACTTCAGAATCATTTTAAACATCAAATAATATGACAAATGTGAAAGTATCTCATAAACTCTCAAGCCCTTTGCCTGTTTTCCTATGTCATCTCTTATCTGAACTCATATAATCAGTTAACCACCTCTTCACTTTCTATCTGGCCTTATTCATGTTTTATGCTAAATATGTAACAACATATTCATTATTTTATTTTCTGCATCAAGTGTGATATGCACACAAAAGAGTACATAAAACACTAACAATAAAACAAGTGTCCATCACACCACTTAAGAAACAGTCATACGTTTCCCAAGCTTTTTTTTTTTTTTTTTTTTTTTTTTTTTTGGTTTTTCGAGGTAGGGTCTCACTCTGGCCCAGGCTGACCTGGAATTAACTATGTAGTCTCAGGGTGGCCTTGAACTCTTGGTGATCCTCCTACCTCTGCCTCCCGAGTGCTGGGATTAAAGGCGTGCGCCACCACGCCCGGCGTTTCCCAAGCTTTTAGGTAGAGTACACATTCTTTTTTTTTTTTTTTTTTTTTTTGGTTTTTCAAGGTAGGGTATCATTCTAGCCCAGGCTGACCTTGAATTCACTACGTAGTCTCAGGGTGGCCTCGAACTCATAGCAATCCTCCTCCCACCTCTACCTCCGCCTCCTGAGTGCTGGGATTAAAGGTGTATGCCACCATGCCCAGCTTACAAGTCTTTTTTTTTTTTTAAAGCATGCGCCACCATGCCTGGCCAAGAAACTTTATTTATTTATTTGAGAGTGACAAACAGAGAGAGAAAGAGGAAAAAAGAGAGAGAAAATGGGAACACCAGGGCCTCCAGCCACTGCAAACAAACTCCAGATGCATGTGCCACCTTGTGCATCTGGCTTATGTGGGTCCTGGGGAATCCAGCCTCAAACCGGGATCCTTAGGCTTCACAAGCAAGCACTTAACTGTTAAGCCATCTCTCCAGCCCCCCCCCCTTTTTTAAGAGTACACATTCTTATTAACTAATATTTGATCAATTGGCTCTTCATTTCTAAAAATTATGTCATGATTGGGCTGGAGAGACGGCTTAGGGGCTAAGATGCAAAGCCTAAAAGGACTCAAGTTCAATTCCCCAGAACCCATGTTAGCCAGATGTGCCTGGAGTTCATCTGCAGTGGCTGGAGGTCCTAGCATGCCCATTCTCTCTCTCAAATAAATAAATAAATAAATAAACAAATAGTTTTTAAATGTCAGGACTGTATCTCCAGCTGGGCCATACTTAACAAGGTTCACCACAACTGTCCTAAACAATCACTACCTTTCCCAGGACTTCTTTATTTCTTCACTAATTAGAAAAACTGGCATATTCTGTGCTAATCTCCTTCGATTTACTGACAGGAAAATTAAGAGTCTAGGAAGGTGAAATCGCTTGCTCAATGTCAAGAAGCAAGTGTAGCTCACTTCCCTTCTTTTTTATACCTTCCTTCTTCCTTGGGCTGGAGAGACGGTTGTTTTTTGTTTGTTTTGTTTTGGTTTATTTTCCCGAGGCAGGATCTCACTCTAGCCCAGGCTGACCTGGAATTCACTCTGTAGTCTGGCCTCAAACTTACAGTGATCCTCCTACCTCTGCCTTCTGTTATTTTTATTTTTTAAAATTCTATTTATTCGAGAGAGAAAGAGGCAGAAAGAATGAGCGAGCACCATCTCTCAAGCCCTATTTACTTGTTTATTTTTATTTATTTATTGGGGGGAGAGAGAGAGAGAGAGGGAAAGGGAGGGAAAATAGGTATGCCAGGGCCTCTAGCCACTGCAAAAGAACTCCAGACATATATGCCACCTTGTGCATCTGGCTTACATGGGACCTGGAGAACTGAACCTGGGTCCTTAGGCTTTGCAGGCATGCGCCTTAACTGCTAAGCCATCTCTCTAGCCCTATTTGTTTCTTGTTTTGGTTTGTTTTCTTGAGGTAGGGTTTCACTCTGGCCCAGGCTGACCTGGAATTCACTATGTAGTCTCAAGGTAGCCTTGAACTCACAGCAATCCTCCTACCTCTGCCTCCCAAGTGCTGGGATTAAAGTCGTGCACCAACATGTCCAGCTCCTATTTGTTTTTTTTTTTTTTTTTTTTTTTTTGGTTTCGAGGTAGGGTCTCACTCGGGCTCAGGCTGACCTGGAATTAACTATGTAGTCTCAGGGTGGCCTCGAACTCTCGGTGATCCTCCTACCTCTCTGTCTCCCAAGTGCTGGGATTAAAGGCGTGCGCCACCATGCCCGGCTTTCCTATTTGTTTTTTGAGACAGTATCTTACTACATTGTCCAGACAGGCCTTAAATTCCTGGGTTCAAGTAATGCCCCTTCCTCATTCTTTAATGTGGCTGGAATTATGGAGCTTGAGTTTTAGTATCATTCAAAAATGACCTCAGGGCTGGAGAAATTTGCTCAGTGGTTAAGGCACTTGCCTGCAAAGCCAAAGGACCCAGGTTTGATTCCCCAGGACCCACGTAAGCCAGTTGCACAAGGTGGCGCAGCATGCGACTTTGAGTTTGCAGTGGCTGAAGGCCCTGGCAAGCCCATTTTCTCTCTCTCTAGCTCTCTGCTTCTATCTCTTTCTCAAATAAAAAAAATTAAATTAAATTAAAAAAATAAAAAATAAAAATGGCCTCAACTCCCAGTTGTGCCATTTATCAACTATTTAACCTTAGAAAGCATTCAATTTACATAATCTTCATTGACTACAAAACAAAGAAAATAGCTGGGTGTGGTGACTCACACCTTTAATCCCAGCACTTGGGAGACTGAGGTAGGAGGATCACTGTGAATTCAAGGCCACCCTGAGAATAAAGAGTGAATTCCAGGTCAGCTTGGGCTAGAGTGAGAGTCTACCTCAATAAAACCAAAAAACAAAACAAAACAACAACAACAACAAAAAAAAACCCAGAGAAAATACCTATCTTACAGTATCATTGTAAGTAGAATGTGTCAATTGTCATCACATATACAGTACATACTCAATAAATAATGACCATTATAAAGCCTTTCTGATGCCTCAATAATGCTCAGAGATCCTAGGTCACACCTACTACTGACAACATAAGCGCTAATTTCATATTAGGTTTGCAGTGATAATGAGGAAACAAAAACATACCTGTTAGGTAAGAGGTAAACTGCTTTGGACCACAACGAATAGCATAACGGGTAGTTGTTCTCACAGTTTTTGGTTCAGTCTGCAATGCATCTCTGGGACAAAAGAGGGTTCCATCTGATGTTTCTCCCCACCATCTCACTCGGACAAGTATACAAGTGGGAGGCTTTGCAATTTTCCATATGACTTTATTAATAGTAAGTCTGAGAAAGCAGCGTAGCTGGCCTTCAACCAGAGGTGGTAGGCTTGTAGATGGTGGAATGTCACTCAAACCTATGGAGAAATCCAAAAGAACACCCAGTCAAATTCTGGACTAAGTATAGAAAACATAATTTGCTCTTTGAATGAAAAAAACATAAACCTGGGACTGGGAAGAGGGCCCAGTCTGCAAAGTGTTTGTCATGCAAAAACATGAGCACCTGAATTCAGGTCCCTATAGTCCGTGTAAAAATGCTGGACATGTTGGTGCATACCTGTAATCCCAGTGCTGGGGGAGGCAAAGACAGGAGGATCCCTAGGGCTTGGCTTGCTGGCTAGTTCATCCTACCATGTGCGTAAGCTCTAGGAACTGCAAGAGACCTGGTCTCAAAGATTAAAGCGGAGAGTGACTGAGGAAAAAATGTTGACCTCTGGCCTCCACATGCATGTGCACACATACCCACACACATGTGTGCCCACACACACTTTAATTTTAGTACATGTGCCGCTTAATGAGCACTCACACTTAAGAAAAAAGTTTTTCTGTTTTGTTTTTGAGGCATGGGCTTGCTCTAGCTCAGGCTGACCCGGAACTCATTCTGTAGCTCAATCTGGCCTTGAACTCATGGCTGTCTTCCTATCTTAGCCTCCTGAGTGCTGGGATTACAGATGTGAACCACCACCCTAGGTTACATCCTACCTGCTATAATGAAAGAGAAGTAACTAGCAAAACAGAGCACAGAATAACCTACTTAAGCACTTATGCTAACCTGGTAAGCTAAACAGTATTTGGGTTAGATTAAGGTTATTCTAAGGAATAGACCGATTAAGACATGTTAATACATGTTAAACTTTAATTAATAAGATACCAGTTGAAAAATACAAATGATACAAGTAGAGAGGTTTTTCAATCTCAGTTGTGGTAGTTTGAATCATATGTTCCCCATAAATTCATGTGTTCTGGATGCTTGGTCTTCAGCTGGTGGCAATTTGGGAGGTGGAGCCTTGCTGGAGGAGGTGTGTTGTTGCGGGTGGACTTCAGGGTCTTATAGCCAGTTTCCCCTCAGCTCCCTCTCCTGCTTTTGTTTTCGACCTGCTGCGGCAGCAGAGGTGATGTCCAATCTCTCCTCTGCTCATGCCATGCTCTCCCCTGCCATCACGAGCTTTCTCTCGAGACTGTATTCCAAAAAAACCCCCCCCAAAAAACAAAACTTCCCACTGGACATGGTGGCGCATGCCTTTAATCCCAGCATTTAGGAGGCAGAGGTGGGAGAATGGCCCAGAGTGAGTTCAAGGCCATCCTGAGACTACGTAGTGAATTCCAGGTCAGCCTGGGCTAGAGTGAAACCCTACCTCAAAAAAACAATAAAAACGAAACAAAAATCATTTTAAATTGTCTTTCTTGCCAAGATCATACACAGTCAGGAAGGACATAAGACTAACACCTTCAGATTTGGCCACTACTTTAAAAAAATATTTTTTAAATTTATTTATTGGAGAGAGACACAGAGACAGAGAGAGAGGGAGAGGAAGACAGAGATGGGCGCGCCAGCAGCCTGAGCTGCTGAGAACGAAATCCAGATGTGTGCGCCCCCTTGTGTTCAAGTGTGGCATTGTGCCCTTGCATCACTTTGCATCTGGCTAAACGTGGGACCTGGAGATTGGAACCTGCGTTCTTAGGCTTAGGAGGCAGGTGCCTTAACCACTAAGCCATCCTCCAGCCCAGCCACTACTTTTTAGTACTGGGTTCATAATACTAACTTTGATTCTTCATTTAAAAGATTTCAGGGCTGGAGAGGTGGCTTGGCAATTAAAGCGCTTGCCTGCAAAGCCAAAGGACCCAGGCTCAATTCCCCAGGATCCACGCAAAGCCAGATAGATGCCACAGGGTGGCGCATGTGTCTGGAGTTCATCTGCAGTAGCTGGTGGTCCTGGTGCACCCATTCTCTCTCTCTCTTTCCCTTTCTCTCTCATAAATAAAAATTAAAGAAATATTTTAAAAAAGATTTCGGAAAGATGATAACTCAAAAATGTAAACGGGGCAATTAATCACAACCCTGTTTTTTTTTTTTTTTCTAGTCAATTCCTTTTCTCATTTAGAGGAGACTTTTAAAAAAATCATTCCTACACTTGAGAGGCTGAGACAGGAGTATCTCAAGTTCAAGGCCAATCTGGTTATATAGAACAATCCTGTCTCAACAAACAAGCAAAATGCAAACAAAACTTTTTTTATTTTTCTTTTCAAGGTAGGATCTGTAGCCCAGGTTGAACTCACTCTGCAGCACTAATCTGTCCTTGACTCACAGCAATCCTCCAATCTTAGCCTCCCAAGCACTGGGATTAAAGGTATGTACCATCATGCCTGGCAAAACATTATTTTATTTTATTTTTTTTAGGTTTTTCAAGGTAGGGTCTCAGTGTAGCCCAGGCTGACCTGGAATTCACTATGTAGTCTCAGGGTGGCCACTAATTCATGATGATCCTCCGACCTCTGCTTCCCAAGTGCTGGGATTAAAGGTGTGTGTCTTCACTCCAGGCAAAACATATTTATAGGGCCTGGAGAGATGGCTTAGCGGCTAAGCACTTGCCTGTGAAGCCTAAGGATCGATTTGAGGCTCCCCAGGAACCACGTAAGCCGGATGCACAAGGTGGCGCATGCATCTGGAGTTTGTTTGCAGTGGCTGGAGGCCCTGGGACACCTATTCTCTATCTATCTATCTATCTATCTATCTATCTATCTATCTACCTCTTTCGCTGTCTCTCTGAAATAAATAAACAAAAAAATTTTTTAAAAAACCATACTTATATATACATCTTTCCTGACTTTTCCTTTAGGGAATGGTCAAGCTTCATAAGAAAATATACTGGAATGTATCTGATCAGGAATCTATACCAATAATTCTTAAACTTCTAAAGCAAACACCATCTTTACCCTCAATAGTGTAGAAAAGACCAATAACTAGTTTAGCGGCAATATAAAATTACATGCTGGTGTATACATGAGTGTTCCTGTGTTTGCACATGACACAGTAAGCACATTCTTTTTTATAGTGCTGTTACATTATTTCTCCATTTTCTTCCTATCAACCAATGCTTGCCTGGTTGGACACAAAGATTACTTCCTAGAGTAACTGTTCTCCCTGCAGGTACCATTCCTGACTCTTTGGGCCGGCTTGTTTCTCCGTGGCCTACTGGCCCTAAGGAGGCTCTCTGGCTGCTATACATTCTTTCATCACACAGATCTTTCAGGACATTTCACGCGCTTTCCCCCTACTCCAAACCCCACTTAAAAAAACAAAAACTTTTGTTATGAAAACTACTGTGGCTTTTTTTTTTTTTTTTGCTTGTTCTATCTGTACCTTTAACCTTCACCATGCCCCAAAGGCGCTATTCTTTCAGTTTTCTGAAAGATCCTCTCTTTTAACTTTCGGTTTCCCGGTTATTCTTAACTTCATCCTTTTTTTGTTTGGTTTAACCCGAGGGGGTGGAGGTCTTCAAAGAATCCCTTCCTGATCTCTACTATGCCCGCACTATGACTCGTTCTTTGACCTTCGACAGATAAGGTTACCTCTTTTCCTGCGCCCACGGCCGCCCCCAGGCCCCGGGTCTTTACGTTGTTTCATTTCTTCGCCAACTCCACGCCGAAGCCAGCACCAGAGCCGTACCCTCCCGCCATCCCTTCCCACAGCGCCCGCGTTCCCCGGCAACCGGCACCGCCGGGCAGCCTGGGAGGCAGGAAGAAGCAGCTCTTCCTCTCAACAGTCTCCGGAAAACAGTGCCCAGGCAGGCGCCAAGACGCCTTTCCAGCCGATAAACTACAACCCCCAGGGTGCGTTGCGGCAGTACCTCCGCGGGATTGAGCGGGAACACCAGCGCCTGCGCATGCGCAGAGGGCTATGCCGTTTGAGGACTTCATTGCCCAGAGTGCATTTTTTTTTTTTTTTTTTTTTTGAGGAGCGCTCCTCCTTCCGGCGAGAGTAGTCGCGTTCTCTCCTCTCGGAGGCAGAAGGAGCCGCGGACTTCGTTACCCAGCATCCTTTGTGGGAAAGGCTGCTGCGCACTTCCGGCGGAGGCGAGGGGGCGGGGCTTCGCTGAGCCGGTGGGCGGTGGGCGGTGCTGCCGGTAGCTTGGGTGCTGTCCAGAGACGACTGGGCGTCGTTGGAGGAGTGAGCTGCCGAGCGGGTAGATCCTCGCACGTACGTGGGACAAAGCTTCAGCTGCCGTCGGTCGACGTGCGGCCTCCCCTTGATGTCGACCCTGGAGAAGAGCATGCACCTCGGCCGCCTGCCTTCTCGCCCTCCTCTCCCCGGCAGCGGGGGCAGTCAGAGCGGAGCCAAGATGCGAATTGGGTACGTGACTTGTGCCTGTCTCCCTGGAGGCCGGGCCTAGGCCTAGGCCGTGGGAGAATGGTGTCTGGACCGATCGGAGGGCCACGGGGAGGAAGGCTGAGAATAGGAAATAACTGGCCTTGGCCTGGAGGTATTTTAGATGGAGGAGAAATGTAGATTTGAGGACTAGACGAGGGCCGGCGCCCCTAAGTCAGTAGACATTGTAGAGGGAAGGAATAAGATGATTGAAAGGATACTGGCATGGGAGAGAACGATTGAGTCACCGAGAGGGTAAGGGATGAGTGAAGCAACTCTAGAAGGGATGAGGTTGGAGGAAAGAGAAAAACAGTGACGGGGATTGGGGGAATCTGCCAGGCAGACTTGAGGAAGACGGGGGAAATGACTGAAAGTTGAAGGTAATTAGGGGAACAAGTAAGGGAAGTGTTGGCAGGACTAAAGAAGACTGAGAACTGGTATCAGAAGAGGCGAGGAGAAAAGTGAGCACCTAAGGGCGGCATTAGAAAGAACTGGAGAGCATAAAGCTCTAGAGCAGAAGGTTCTAGAGAGAATTACCCAAAGTGTAAGAGTTGGGTTCAGAGTGAAGAGGTGAGCTAGGAGAGTACTTCATGGAGAACGAGAAAGCTTGGGGAATAGGCACGAGGAGATGTAGAGAACGCGTCCAGGTACCTGTTAAAGGTAATAGGAATGTGTAGAGAAGCTAGGGGAATAGGTGGGGTGTGACGAGCGAGGGCGCTGAGTGTTAGAACAGGCTGTAGAGACTGGAAATACTGCATAGGTAAAAATCTGTGACGATTAAAGAGGAAGATATGGGCCATTGCTTCTTTGTAGATAGGGCTGAGGGACGCTGTGTACTGACGTATGAGTCAGAATTGGAACAGCACTGGGGATATTCCCTTACAGTAAAATGGGGTAAAATAGTTTGTTGGAAAGGGAGCAAAGTCTGTCTGTCTCTGTGTGTGTGTATTTTGTGACTTTAAAAAAATATTCAACTTGATTATTTAGTTTTATGATGCTGAAATAGAACCAAGGGTCATCCACATGCTAGGCAAGTGGAATGCTACAGGGCTATGTTCCCAGCCCTGGAGCTGTGTTTAAAAAAGCTTTGAAATTTTAGGCCCTTGACTGGCTTGATACAGATTATGAGATACTTAGCTGTAGGAAAAAGTGTAATGAACATGTTAGAGATAGTTGCAGGGAAGCAGAACTCAATAGGCATTGGGACTTTGGGGGATACTTGTAGAATCAGACAGGAATTGGAGGTTTGCCGATTGTAAAGAGAAACAGGGGTGTGTACGATATTTTGGATTCTAGAGGTGAGTTGGTGGATATTCCTGGGGAAATGACTAGAAGTGATATATTTGGATTTTGGAGAAATATGTCCAAAAAATAATCAAAAGGAGATGAAGAGAAGAGATCCAATACTGTGAAGGTCTATCATAGAAATGAAAAGAGAACCCTACAATTAAAATAGCGAGGCTGGGCTGGAAAGATGGCTTAGTGGTTAAGGTGCTTGCCTGCAAAGCCAAAGGACCAGGTTTGACTCCCCAGGACCCATATAAGGCAGATGCACAAGGGGGCACACGCATCTGGAGTTCATTTGCAGTGGCTGGAGGCCCTGGCATGCCCATTCTCTCTCTCTCTCTCTCTCTCTCTCTACCTGTTTATATCTCTCTCTCAAATAAAAACAAACAAATAAATAAATAAAATATTTTTAAAAAAATCAGCATGGCTGAGGGTTGGCAAGAATAGTTGGGGAAAGCCAGACAGACAAATAAATGGAACCCTGACTATGATGCATAGTAAAAAATTAAGAAGCCGGGTGTGGTGGCGCATGCCTTTAATCCTAGCACTTGGGAGATAGAGGTAGGAGGATTGCTGTGAGTTTGAGGCCACCCTGAGACTACATAGTGAATTCCAGGTCAGCCTGAGCTAGAGTGAGACCCTACCTCGAAAAGACAAAAAAAAAAAAAAAAAAAGAAGAAGAAAAACCTGTGACTCATAGCAGAATGACAGATTGATAGATGCATTAACAGAAAGAAGTGTAAGTAAAGGTTGGTTTTGAAAGACAGGTTGGATTACAACATAAATTAAGAGGATTTGGACTCTGGCCCAAAACATTATTTGAAAAATTAATCTAGAATTATTATATATAGATATATATGTTGCCTTCAAAAAATTTTTATTTGTGTTTATTTGCAAGCAGAGAGAAAGAAAGAGAATGGGTGTGCCAGGGCCTCCTGCCACTGCAAATGAACTCCAGATGCATGAGCCTCTTTATGCATCTGGATTTACATGGGGAATTGAACCTAGGTTGGCATGCTTTGTAAACAAGTACCATTAACCACTGAGCAACCTCCCCAGTCCGCTTCTGCCCTTTTATTGTTGTTGTTTTGTGAGATATGATCTCCCTGTATAGCCAAGGCTAGCCTTGGGCTCATGATCCTGGTTTACATGCCCATGTGCTGAGATTACAAGGCATGGTCTATGACGCCTGGTGTGGAAGTTTGCTCTTTCAACATACCAAAACTCTTCTGCACAGATATATGAAAATGTCAGCTTTCAAAAACCTCTACATGGTTCAAACAGTTTAAAGCTTATCTTTTTACTTTGCCAAAAGAAGTTTTCCAAAAATGAGATAGGAGAGAAAATGAGATACAAGGGAATAAGAAAGAGAATAAAAAGGGGAAATCTGCTATTAGAAGATTGTACAGTTGCTAGTATATTATCCTTTTGAAATAGACTCTTCGGTTTTCTTGAGTTTGGTTTAATATTTATCCTGAAAAATAAGACTCTTCAGAAAGGTACCTTTTTTTGGTGGAGGAGGAGGGAGACAGGGTCTTGCTCTATAACTCAGGTTGACCTGGAATTGATTCTCTTGCCTCTACCATCTTAGTGCTGGGTGCTGGGATTATAGGCGTGTACTACCACACCCTTCATAAAAATGTTTCTTTGTTATAATATTCTGAAGAGAAGAATAGATGTTGACAGATTTTATGCGGTGTTCAAGTGACTTGCTTTCCTGTATTTTCTTTCCTGCTTCTGTGTCGGGACATAAATAAGCCTTATCTAAGTGTCATGCTTGTAGTAATATTCTCTTTCCCCTTGAATCACAAAGCTGGAAGAGTATTTAGAAATGGTCTCATTTACCACTACATCTTACAATTGAGGAGTCAGAGACTCAGAATTCTTATGCCTTCTCTGTAATGTAAACTCAGAGGAGGGGAAATACTTTATGTTAGTAATTGTGGAAACCGAGACTCAAGTGTTTCTGATAGTAAAGCATGCTTTGAAGCTAACTGGTAGGTCTCAAAGGACTAGGATCTGGATCACTTCACTCTGATACATCTGGTTTTTTGAATTTTTAGTTGTCCTCCTAGAATACTTAATATTTTGAGTTGTACGTATTGTTGCTTTACAGATGTCCTAGGATTTCATGTTTCCTTAGTTCTGATTTGTGAAATCTCACTGCTGCCAGTTTCAAAACATTCTTTATTTCTCCTCCTGCTCACTTGATTGTTTTCATAGCTTAAACAAAATTATTTATTTATTTATTTATTTGCAGGGAGGGAGAGACAGAAAGAATATCATGCCAGAGCCTTTAGCCACTACAAATATACTCCAGATGCATGATGTGCAACTTTGTGCATCTGGCTTTATGTGGGTAATGGGGAATCGAGCCTGGGTCATTAGGCTTTTTAGGCAAGTGTCTTAACCACTAAGCCATTTCTCCAGTCCATCTTTTTTTTGAGATAAGATCTTGCTATGTAGTCCTGACCTAAAACTCCGTGTGTAGACCAGACTAGTCTCAAACTTGAGTGATTCTCCTACCTCTACCTTCTGAGTGCTAGGGTTTTAGACCTGTGCCACCTTGCCTAATTTTTATATAGTCTCACTATGTAGCTCAGGCTGGCTTCATACTTGAGGGTGATTCTCCTGCCTCAGCCTCCCTAGTGCTGAGAAGTCCTCTTCTTCTTTTGTCCCCCCTCTCTTCCTTCTGTGTATGTTCATGTGTCTAGCTGTCTCGTATCTTGAAAATCCCTGATTCTTGTGCTTCGGACTCCAAAGTACTGGGATTAGAGGTATATATTGCCATGCCTGCTAGTATTTTAACAAATGTTTCTTGACTTGTCTAAGATCAGAGAATCAGTGTGACAGAAACAGTATTCAAACCCAAACCCAGAAGTTCAGTTTTAGTTCACTGATCTTGGATCTAAGAGTCTGGTGTTTGAAGTGACATAAATTAAAATTTGAAGCAGAACTTAAGTATTTACATTGCTCACTATTACATTGTTTCCTCGTCTCTAAAATGAGAATACTTCTGCTTATCTTAGAGTGCTGTGAGAATGGGATAATACTGAAAATATACATGCTTCCAGACACATAAGCTCTTTTGAGTTTTTTTTCTAAATTTTTAAAAAATTTATTTGAGAGAGGGAAAGAGGCACACAGAGAGAGAGAGAGAGAGAATGGGCGCAGCAGGGCCTCCAGCTACTGCAAACAAACTCCAGATGCATGCACCACCTTGTGAATCTGGCTTACGTGGGTCCTGAGGAATCAAACCGAGGTCCTTTGGCTTTGCAGGCAAACGCCTTAACCGCTAAGCCATCTCTCCAGCCCTTTTTATTTATTTATTTATTTTGAGGTAAGGTCTTGCTCTGTAGCCCAGGCTGATCTGCAATTCACTATGTAGTCTCAGGGTGGCCTCAGACTCACAGCTATCTACCTACCTCTTGCCTTACAAGTGCTGGGATTAAAGGCGTGTGCTACCATGCCTGGCTACATAAGCTCTTTTTTTTTTTTTTTTAATATTTTTTAATATTTATTTGCAAGCAGACAGAGAAGAGACACATACAGAGAGAATGGGTGCATCAGGGCCTCCCACCACTGCAAACAGATTCCAGATGCATGTGTGTCTAGCTTTACATGGGTACTGGGAGATTGAATTGGGGTCATTAGGCTATATAGCTAAGTGCCTTAACCGCTGAGCCATCTTTCCAACCCCATATAAGCGCTTAAGAAATGTTAGATTGGGCTGGAGAGATGGCTTAGGGGTTAAGACGCCTGCCTCCTAAGCCTAAGAATGCTGGTTCCAATCTCCAGCGGTTCCAACCTCCAGGTCCCACGTTTAGCCAGATGCAAAGTGATGCAAGGGAGCAATGCTGCACTTGATCACAAGGGGGCACACACATCTGGATTTCGTTCTCAGCAGCTGAGACACTGCTGGCGCGCCCATCTCTGTCTTCCTCTCCCTCTCTCTGTCTCTCTCTGTGTCTCTCTCCAAAAAAAAATATTTAAAAAAAGAAATGTTAGATTATTATACCTTGAGAGCTGTGCAAAAGCTTTTAAGCTGGGCTTTTAAAAATATTTTATTTTTATTTATTTGAGAGAGAGAGAGAATGAGCATACCAGGGCCTCTGGTCACTGCAAATGAACTCCAGACACATGTGCCCCCAGGTGCATCTGGTTTATGTAGGTTCTGAGGAGTTGAACCTAGGTCCTTAGGCTTTGCAGTCAAGTACCTTAACTGCTAAGCCATCTATCTCTTCAGCCCAAGAAGAAACTTTTTAAATTAATGGTATCATTTAAAAAGTTAGCTCAGCTGGGCATGCTGGCATATATCTTTAATCCCAGCACTTGGGAGGTTGAGGTAGGAGGATTGCTCTGAGTTCAAGGCCACCTTGAGACTACATAGTGAATTCCAGTTCAGCCTGAGCTAGAGCAAGACCCTACCTCGAAAAACCAAAAAAAAAAAAAAAAGTTACCTCATTTACATGTCACTCTTAAATGTTCCAAATACAGTATTGACTCCTAATCTCAAGCACATATTACTATTATATTTTGAAGAGTGACTAAGAGACTGGAGAAAAGACCAGCCATTTTAAACCATACCAAATATTAGAGTTGTTTAGTATGGAGTCCTTTTACAGGAAAGGATGCATCTTAATCATGTATCCTTAACTATAACCATGGGCTTTTCCCAAGTGTAAGTAGAAATTGTCTTTTTTGCCATCAATAAGCCACATACCTGTGGCCATTTCCTTTTCTCTGTCTGGTATAGTAGAAAGAACATCTTGGCATCAGACATAGGGTATAAATCCAAGCTCTATTATAGAAAATGGATATAGGCAAGTTTTAAAAACAAAAAAACTCTGAGCCACCTTTAAAATAGAAATACTTCACTTTGAGAATTTAAAAGCTCTCCTTGACACAATAGATTTTTCACTAGGTTTTCACCTATAAAGTAATATATTTATTTGGGTCAGGCAATTTTTTGATAGTCTGATTAAAATCATAGATAGTTTTTAGAATCTTCATGTCTTCTACTTTAATAAAATGCCCTTGTTACTAGTAATGAACACTCAAGACCTACTAGGACTCTCAGCCAGCTATTTGGTTGCCTTCTTTCCTTCTGTTCTCTAAAATACTATTAATGAGGCCATTTTAAGAGCAGCAAAGTCTTGGTTTAAATAGCTGGCTGTAATTAAACTTCAGTGTTTAGTCTTCCCTGCAGAATCCCTCTTCTGGAGAGTTGTGACAACACTGACTAGGGTGCTGCTGTGAGGTTCATGACTCATCAGTAGCACTCTTAACAGACTTAGCAATCTGGTAGATGTGGAAATACATTAGACCTATTTATATTCAGACATTGCCTTAAAAATATATATCTTCAGCCAGGCTTGGTGGCGCATGCCTTTAATCCCAGCACTTGGGAGGCAGAGGTAGGAGGATCACCGTGAGTTCGAGGCCGCTCTGAGACTACATAGTGAATTCCAGGTCAGCCTGGACTAGAGTGAGACCCTACCTCAAAAAACAAAACAAAACAAACAAAAACAACAACAACAACAACAACAACAACAACAAAATATATATATCTTCTATTTCTTTTAAAAATTTATTTTATTTTAGTTTATTTATTTGAGAGAGAGAGAATAAGCATTCCAGGGCCTTCAGCCACCACAAATGAACTCCAGATGCATGCACCACCTTGTGCATCTGGCTTATATGGGTACTGGGGAATCGAACCTGAGTCCTTTGGCTTTGCAGGCAAGTGCCTTAACCATTAAGAAATCTCTCCAAGCCGGGCGTGGTGGTGCATGCCTTTAATCCCAGCACTCGGGAGGCAGAGGTAGGAGGATCGCCATGAGTTCAAGGCCACCCTGAGACTACATAGTTAATTCCAGGTCAGCCTGGGCCAGAGTGAGACCCTACCTCGAAAAACCAAAAAAAAAAAAAAAAAAAAAAAAAGAAATCTCTCCAGCCCTATCTTCTATTTCTTATTCCTTGTTCTCTTGGGATAAAAATTCCCTTACTTCCTTCTGTGCTGGAGAGATGGCTTAGCAGTTAAGGCGTCTGCTGCAGTGGCTGGAGGCCCTGGCCTGCCCATTCTCTCTCTCTCACTCTACCTCTTTCCCTCTCTCAAATAAATAAATAAAAATTAAATATTTAAAAAATTAAAAATTCCCTTACTCCCTTCTTGCCTTAGCAAGCAGTTGGTTGATGTGTTTTCTTCATATTGGTCAGTACCTCTTAGTAGACAGCACATTATAGGTAAGTACTATATGTTCTGTGCTCCCTTGGCCCTGTATGGATATAACACTTGTAATTATTGACCAATTATCTACTTGTCAAGACTGTGAGCTTCTTCAGGGTAGGTTTTTTTTTTTTGTTATTTGTTTTGCTTTGTTTTTTTGTCTGAATGCTTTGGTGCTTTCTTAAGTGCTGACCAAATAAACCCAAGTCTTGAACCTGTTTACCCCTATTCTGTAAGAATGACCTTGTATCTCCACCACTTCCATTAAGATGGCCTAACTAGAGCTACAGTCCCTTACTTCTGAAAGCTTGTTATACTTTATAGAATAATCAAATTTTTACTTTATTTCACCAGGTTTTATGTCCAATTGTGAATGTTTATAAAACTTCAACTTGAGATTGAAATTCGTGAATGATCTCTTTATTATAAAGAGTCATTCCTATTACTTTAACAATTTATTTTATCCTCTTTGATTCCCCCAACTCAGAGCAGTTTTACTATATTTTACTATAAGAGAGTAAATGTTTGTTGTTTTATTTTACAGATCAGGTTCTGCTCTTTCCCAATCCATCTTTTATTCTCTAAATAAAAGCTAATTTTCAAGGCTGGAGAGGTGGCTTAGTGGTTAAACACTTGCCTGTGAAGCCTAAGGACCCCCGGTTCGAGGCTTGATTCTCTAGGACTCATGTAAGCCGGATGCACAAGGGGGCGCACACATCTGGAGTTCATTTGCAGTGGCTGGAGGCCCTGGTGCGCCCATTCTCTCTTTTTCTACCTGCCTATTTCCGTATCTCTCTCTCTCTTTCTCAAATAAAATAAATAAATAAAAATTAAAAATATATTTTTAAAAAAGCTAATTTTCTAAGAAGTGTTACCTATACACAGGTGACTGCCAGGAGTTCCAGCCAAGTATAGGTACTGGAGCATGCAGTTCATTTTTTTAAATTTTTAAAAAATGTTTTATTTATATTTATTTATTTGAGAGAGTAAGAGAGAGAGAGAAAGAGAATGGTCGTGCCAGGGCTTCCCGCCACTGCAGACGAACTCCAGATGCATGCACCTTCTTGTGCATCTAGCTACGTGGGTCCTGGGGAATCAAACCGAGGTCCTTTGGCTTTGCAGGCAAGTGCCTTAACCGCTAAGCCATCTCTCCAGCCCAGTTCTTTTTTTTTTTTGGTTTTTCGAGGTAGGGTTTCACTCTAGTCCAGGCTGACCTGGAATTCACTCTGTATTCTCAGGGTGGCCTCGAACTCACAGT
Source organism: Orientallactaga sibirica (assembly GCA_036365145.1). Taxonomy (NCBI): domain Eukaryota; kingdom Metazoa; phylum Chordata; class Mammalia; order Rodentia; family Dipodidae; genus Orientallactaga; species Orientallactaga sibirica. Next base: position 1,625,101 of record JAEOAD010000055.1, read on the forward strand.
GATCCTCCTACCTCTGCCTCCCGAGTTCTGGGATTAAAGGCGTGCGCCACCACGCCCGGCTCTCATTTTTTATTAATTTGATTTTTTTTGTTGTTGTTGTTTTTGAGGTAGGGTTTCACTCTAGCCCAGGCTGACCTGAAATTCACTCAGGGTGGCCTTGAACTCATGGTGATCCTCCTACCTCTGCCTCCTGAGTGCTCTGATTAAAGGCGTGTGCCACCACACCCGGCTTCCAGTTCATTTTTAAATGGGAGCTTTGAAAGCCCCTCACAACCATATCTAAGATTTACCCAGTTTAATTTTTTTACACACGAAACCACCAGATTTTTTTGCACATGCCAATTGCCAAGTTTATTTTATTTTTTAAATATTTTTATTTATTTTTATGCAAGGGGGCCCTTTATTTATATGCAAGGGGTCCCCTGCCACTGTAAATGAACTCAAAACACATGTGTCATGTTGTGCATCTGGCTTTACATAGGTACTGGGAATTTGGCCCTGGTCAGCAGGCTTTGTAAGCAAGTGCTTTTAACTACTGAGCCTTCTCTCCAGCCCTGCCAAGTTTGTTTGTTTGTTTGTTTGTAATGCCTCCCTTTTTCTTTACTTCATCATGCCCTATCCTCATGAAGCTCTTTGAGACTACTCAAGCTCATTCATTTTCTCTCTAGTATTTGAGCACCTATAACACTTTTTGTCATTTCCACCCATTATGTGTTTTATTAGTTGGTTTTGCAGTTTTCATTGTTGTGTCAAACTTCTCTATGGTGACCTGTGACCTGACAAGAAGCAGCTTTAGGAAGGAAGGGTTTATTTTGACTTACAGTTCCAAGGGATGCTTTCCATTGGGGTGGGGAAGGCATGGCAGCCAGGAGTGGGAGGCTGGATGGTCACTTTGCATCAGGAAGCAGAGGACCAAGAGGAAGTGGTGTAGAACTATACAACTTCAAGGCCAGTCCCCAGTAACCCACCACCTCCAGAAAGGTTCCACACCCTTCCCAAACAACACCACTAACTGGAGTCAAGTGTCCAAACCTATGAGCCTGTGAGGGACATTTCACACTCAAACCACAATAGTAAATCAATCCAAATTTGTTGTTTTGTCAATAAAATTAAGAGTTCCTGGAGTGCAAGGGCCTTTTTTTATATTTCTTTGTGCCTTTTTAAAGAAACACAGTTAAATAAAGGTTTTTGCAAAATTTGATTTGATGCTTGTACAACATCCATTTAAAATGAATCCTGGAGCTTTCTGGAGCATGCAGTTCATTTTTTTAAATTTTTAAAAAATGTTTTATTTATATTTATTTATTTGAGAGAGTAAGAGAGAGAGAGAAAGAGAATGGTCGTGCCAGGGCTTCCCGCCACTGCAGACGAACTCCAGATGCATGCACCTTCTTGTGCATCTAGCTACGTGGGTCCTGGGGAATCAAACCGAGGTCCTTTGGCTTTGCAGGCAAGTGCCTTAACCGCTAAGCCATCTCTCCAGCCCAGTTCTTTTTTTTTTTTGGTTTTTCGAGGTAGGGTTTCACTCTAGTCCAGGCTGACCTGGAATTCACTCTGTATTCTCAGGGTGGCCTCGAACTCACAGTGATCCTCCTACCTCTGCCTCCCGAGTTCTGGGATTAAAGGCGTGCGCCACCACGCCCGGCTCTCATTTTTTATTAATTTGATTTTTTTGTTGTTGTTGTTTTTTGAGGTAGGGTTTCACTCTAGCCCAGGCTGACCTGAAATTCACTCAGGGTGGCCTTGAACTCATGGTGATCCTCCTACCTCTGCCTCCTGAGTGCTCTGATTAAAGGCGTGTGCCACCACACCCGGCTTCCAGTTCATTTTTTAAATGGGAGCTTTGAAAGCCCCTCACAACCATATCTAAGATTTACCCAGTTTAATTTTTTTACACACCGAAACCACCAGATTTTTTTTTTGCACATGCCAATTGCCAAGTTTATTTTATTTTTTTAAATATTTTTATTTATTTTTATGCAAGGGGGGCCCTTTATTTATATGCAAGGGGGTCCCCTGCCACTGTAAATGAACTCAAAACACATGTGTCATGTTGTGCATCTGGCTTTACATAGGTACTGGGGAATTTGGCCCTGGTCAGCAGGCTTTGTAAGCAAGTGCTTTTAACTACTGAGCCTTCTCTCCAGCCCTGCCAAGTTTGTTTGTTTGTTTGTTTGTAATGCCTCCCTTTTTCTTTACTTCATCATGCCCTATCCTCATGAAGCTCTTTGAGACTACTCAAGCTCATTCATTTTCTCTCTAGTATTTGAGCACCTATAACACTTTTTGTCATTTCCACCCATTATGTGTTTTATTAGTTGGTTTTGCAGTTTTCATTGTTGTGTCAAACTTCTCTATGGTGACCTGTGACCTGACAAGAAGCAGCTTTAGGAAGGAAGGGTTTATTTTGACTTACAGTTCCAAGGGATGCTTTCCATTGGGGTGGGGAAGGCATGGCAGCCAGGAGTGGGAGGCTGGATGGTCACTTTGCATCAGGAAGCAGAGGACCAAGAGGAAGTGGTGTAGAACTATACAACTTCAAGGCCAGTCCCCAGTAACCCACCACCTCCAGAAAGGTTCCACACCCTTCCCAAACAACACCACTAACTGGAGTCAAGTGTCCAAACCTATGAGCCTGTGAGGGACATTTCACACTCAAACCACAATAGTAAATCAATCCAAATTTGTTGTTTTGTCAATAAAATTAAGAGTTCCTGGAGTGCAAGGGCCTTTTTTTATATTTCTTTGTGCCTTTTTAAAGAAACACAGTTAAATAAAGGTTTTTGCAAAATTTGATTTGATGCTTGTACAACATCCATTTAAAATGAATCCTGGAGCTTTGCCTATTCAGTCAGGCTCCTGTCATTTCTCTACTTGCTAATGTTTTTGTGGCACGTACCATTTATCCCAGGGAGTAGTAAAGTTTTCCTATGAAGAGGCAGATAGGAAATAAATATTTTAGGCTTTGCATATAGATCGTAGAGTTTCTGTTGCACCTGTTCAGCTCTGTTGTTGTGGGGGAAAAGAAGCTAATGTACCTGTGTTCCAACATCACTTTATTTGTGGAAACTGAAATTTCAATATTACATAATTTTGTTTGTTCTTACTCATTGTAACAATTTGTCTGAATTGGAATACAAAAAAGCTACATTCTTTGAACATGTAATGTTCACATGTCATTAGTCTCTTTCCCACTAACCTTTCAAAAATGTAAAAACCATTCTCAACTTATGGACCATACAAACATATTTGGTTACATTTGCCTATAGATATTGGTTTGCCAACTCTATTTCAATGCTATTAGTTCAGTATTTCTACTGTCTTGTAAAGAGAAATAAAATCAGTTTTTTAGCTTTATTATTATTATTATTATTATTATTTATTCTTATTTATTTATTTGACAGAGAGAAAGAGGGAGAAAAAGATAGATAGAGATGGGGGGAGTGTGCCAGGGCCTCCAGCCACTGCAAACAAACTCCAGATGCATGTGCCCCCTTGTGCATCTGGCTTACATGGGTCCTGGAGAATTGAACCCGGATCCTTTGGCTTTGCAGGCAAATGCCTTAACTGCTAAGCCATCTTTCCAGCCTGAAAACCAGTTTTTAAAAATTCAACAACCTAGACTGGAGAGATGGCTTACTGGTTAAATGCTTGCCTGTGAAGCCTAAGGACCCTGGTTCAAGGCTTGATTCCCCAGGACCCACGTAAGCCAAATGCACAAGGTGGTGCATGCATCTGGAGTTTGTTTGCAGTGGCTGGAAGCCCTGGTGTGCCCATTCTCTTTCTCTCTCTCTGCCTCTTTCTCTCTTTGTCTGTTGCTCTCAAATAAATAAACAAAAAATAAAAATAAATTCAACAACCTAACATTATTTTCTTGGGTTCATTGCTTAACTAATAACTCATATAACCTTGACTTTGTTTTCTTAAAATGTAGATAAACTAGGGCTGGAGAGATGGTTTAGCAGTTAAGGCTTGCCTGCAAAGCCTAAGGACCCAAGTTCAATTCTCCATGTCCCACGTAAGCCAGATGCACAAGGTGGCACATGTATCTGGAGTTCGTTTGCAGTGGCCGGAGGCCCTGGTGTGCCCATTTTCTCTCTCTCTCTCTCTGTACCTCTTTCTCTCTCTGTCTGTTGCTCTCAAATAAATAAAAATAAACAAAAAATTTTTAAATGTTGATAGATAAACTAGCTTTATACAGTACTAACGAGAAAATGAGATGGTATGTATGTGGAATCACTAAAGTGGTAAAGTAATGGAAATTTACTTGCTTTATGTCATCAATTCCTAGATACATTTCTTTTCATATTTTAAATGAAAGTTTGAACAATGCAGATGGCCAAGTAACAGCTCTAACAGCACTCACTGCTTGGACAAGGGAACACCTAAGCCAGTGTCAGAGCTTTCAAGATAGGTGCTTGGCAGCTTGGGAGAAGAAGACTAATGTGTAGTGTTCATTTAACCACTAAGAGCCAAGTGGTTATGAGGAGGGGTTGATGTTCAGTCAGTTGAGTTAAGTAGTGAGTGTCAAAAGTAAGATAGCTTTACATAATCATAAAGCCGGCATGTGGGCTGGTATTTAGTTTTCAGAAACACTCCCTCAACACTGTTCCTGTGAGGCACGGAGAACTATATTGGTCAGAGTGATTCAGAAGAGAATAGACTCTAAATAGGAAGAAAGTTTCAGGAGTACCCTAAGTATTTTATTTTATTCTCATTTTCCTTTTTTTCTAAATATTCAAAAGTGAAAATGGTAAATCTAAGTATAATAGACCTCATATAAAATATGAATTTTTACATACAAATAAAAAATACAGTATTAATTTTTTAAAATTTATATTATTCTAATTTTACATTCATGTTGGTGAGTCTGGTAGCCTCCTCCTTGTCCTCCCCCTCCAAAGGGACCCTCATCATTGGGGAATGTGGGTCATGCATGATGGGAGTAGTCAACAGTTATGGGGGATAGGCAAAGTCTCTGTGCGTAATGACCCAACTTGTGTCTCTAACACTCTTTCCGCCCCTTCTTTCGTGAATTTCCCTGAGTCACGTTGGGATCATTTTAGTTCTACTTCAGTGATGAGGTCTTGAGAGCCTCTGTGTCTCTGGATATCTGGCTGAGTAGGAGTTGGATGTTCTCTGTGTTTATCTCCTTCAGCCTTGTTCTGGTGTCGGGTTCACCAAGAAAGCTGTACTCTTGCCCTTCCCCCCTTACTCTATGGTTTCAGCTGGGGCCCTGATGAGGTGTGATTGGCTGGTCCTCCCTTCAGGTTCATTGTCTATCTGAAAAAGAAAAGCACATTCTCCAACAGAGAGAGAATTTAGTACTAGATAGATGGAATGGCCACAGTTATTTTAGAGAGAATTTTATGTGTGTCGGCCCTCTTCTAGCCCACATTTGGTGGGAGTTTGATATTGGAGAATGGGCTCATTTTTTTTTTTTTTTTTTTTTTTTTTGGTTTTTCGGTTTTTCGAGGTAGGGTCTCACTCTAGCTCAGGCTGACCTGGAATTCACTATGTAGTCTCAGGGTGGCCTCGAACTCACAGCAGTTCTCCTACCTCCTGAGGTCTGAGATTAAGGGTGTGCACCACCACACCTGTTTTGTGGTTTGTTTTTTTTTAATATTCAGCTGTGTAAATTCTATTTTCTCTTTTGATTTTTTTTTTTTTTTGTTTTGTTTTGCGAGGTAGGGTCTCACTCTGGTCCAGGCTGACCTGGAATTAACTCTGTAGTCTCAGGGTGGCCTCGAACTCTTGGCGATCCTCCTACCTCTGCCTCCCGAGTGCTGGGATTAAAGGCGTGCGCCACCACGCCCGGCTTTGGGCTCATTTTTTTGTACATGGTTTTGACTTATTTCAGTTCCAGCAATGAGTTCCATTCCACTGAGTGGATCTATTAGCCAAATCAAGAGCAGTTGGTAACCCACCATGGCTGTGTGCCACTATTGCACTTGTTTGAGCATCACGCCAAGTTGTTTCCTGCTGGGTTGCTTAGACTGAGAGTTGTTTGGGCAGATGTTGGTCATTTTCCCCCATTCGCTCATATAGCACCCTCTGGCACTAGACTAGCTAACTGTCTGGGGACTGACCTTGTTCCAGATTCCAACCAGGTCGCTCCATGTTTTGTCTCAACTGCGTATGATGTCTTCAGCAATAGGGTCTCACCATTAACCTTCGGTGGGTCATCAAGAACTCTGACAGAAATCTGTCTTTTTGGGGGAAACCTTGTAGGTCTCTCTGATCAACAGCTCATCATGAAAGTTAACCCCATGCTGGTACTGGAAGTTACAAGTCAGCACCAAGGAAGGTGAAGGAAGAAAAAGATAGGTAATATAAAAGAGAAAGAGAGTATAGAGAGGAGAGGGAAACAGACAGAGAGAGAGAGAGAAAAACAGGAAAAGATTAAGGTTGGTTTTCATGATGTTCTGTCTAGGTCCCTGTGGTTCAGGTGTTCCCTCTGCAGGCCTGCTGAATGATCAGTGTTTTAGCCTGCTGTTCAGAATATAGGATTTTATCGTATCATTTCCATTTGGGTCCCTATTTGTGTCCCCCCACTCTTACCCTCCAACCTATACCCCCCCCATCGTCTGGTCCTCAGGGTACTTATTAGGTATGACAGCATCTTGGGCAGATTCAGGTTAGGAGCCACAGATGAATGAGACCATGCGACGATTATCTTTTTGTGATTTGGTGAGCTCACTGAGAATACGTTCCAATTTCGACCATTTTCTTCAAATTTCATTGTTTCATTTTTCCTTACTGCTGCATAGAATTCCATAGTGTAGATATACCACATCTTTGTTAGCCATTCATCTAATGATGGACATCTGGATTGATTCCAGCTCTTAGCTATTATGAATTGAGCAGCTATAAACATGGTTGAGCAAATCTCTCTGATCTGAGGCTTGGAGCCTTTAGGGTAAATGCCCAGTAAGGGAATAACTGGATCTGTTGGCAGGACTATAGTCATCCTTTTCAGGAGTCTCCATATAGCTTTCCATAATGGTTGTACCATTTTACAATCCTACCAGCAGTGAAAGAGTGTTCCTGTTTCTCCACAGCCTCACCAGCATTTGTTTTTTTTTTTTTTTTTTTAATGTTAGCCATCCTTACTGGGGTAAGGTGGACTCTCATAGTTGTTTTAATTTGCATTTCCCTGATGATTAGGGATGTTGAACATTTTCTTAAGTGTGTGTTTGCCATTTGTATTTCTTCCTCTGAGAACTCCCTGTGCAGTTCTCTGCCCAATTTTGTGAGTGGGTTGTTTGACGATTTATTGTTTAGGTTTTGGAGTTCTTTGTAAATTCTAGAAATTAGGCCTCTGTCAGTTGTATGGCTGGCAAAAATTTTCTCCCATTCTGTGGGTAATCTTCTGGCTTTGGTTATAGTATATTTGTCAGTGAAAAGGCTTTTCAGCTTCATGAGATCCCAATGGTTGAATGATTGTTTAATTTCCTGAGCTGCTGGGGTTTTGTTCAGGAAGTCTTTTCCCACTCCTATGTCATGGAAGGTTCCTCCTATTTTTTTCTTCCAGTAGTAGCAGAGTTTCCGGTTTTATATTGAGGTCTTTGATCCATTTGGACTTGATTTTTGTGCATGGAGAGATGTATGGGTCGAGTTTCATTTTCCTCCATATGATTGTCCAGTTTGTCCAGCACCATTTGTTGAAGATGCTATCTTTTTTTCCAGTCTACATTGGTAGGGCCTTTGTCAAATATCAAGTAGCTGTAGTTACTTGACCCAAAGTCCGGGTCTTCTATTCTGTTCCATTGGTCTATACTCCTGTTTTTATGTTAGTACCATGTTGTATTTATTATAATGGCTTTGTAGTATAGCTTTAGATCAGGTATGGTGATGCCTCCAGAGGAGTTTGTTTTTCTGAGGATATGCTTGGATATCTGAAGCCTTCTGCCATTCCATATGAATTTTGAGATAATTTTTTCTATCTCAGTGAGGAAAGAAGTTGGAATTTTTATTGGTATTGCGTTAAATCTATATAGTGCTTTTGATAAGATTGCCATTTTCACAATGTTAATTCTGCCTATCCAGGAGCATGGGAGGTCTTTCCATTTTCACAATTCCTCCTCAATTTCTTTCTTGAGTGTTTTTATGTTTCATTGTATAGCTCTTTCACTTCCTTGGTTAATGTTATTCCAAGGTATTTTATTTTCTTTGTTGCTAAAAATACAGTATTTTAAAAATAAAGTATGGTAAAGTATTGTTGTACTTTTTTATGTTTTTTTATTTTGGAGAGAGACACAGAGAGGGAGAGGGAGACAGATAGAGAATGGGCATGCCAGCAGTCTCTCAGCTGCTGTGAACGAAATCCAGATGTGTGTGCCCCCTTGTGGGCAAGTGTGGCATTGCTCCCTTGCGTCACTTTCCATCTGGCTAAACGTGGGACCTGGAGATTGGAACCAGGTTCTTAGGCTTAACAGGCAGGCGCCTTAACCGCTAAGCCATCTCTCTAGCCCTGTTGTACTTTTTAAAAAGATTTATTTTTATTTTCATTTATTTATTAGAGATCAAGAGAGGGAGAGAGAGAGAGAGAGAGAGAGAGGGCATGCTAGGGCCCCTAGCCACTGCAAACAAACTCCAAATGCATGCGCCACCATGTGCATCTGGCTTATGTGGGACCTGGAGAATCAAACTGGGATCCTTATGCTTTGCAGGCAAATGCCTTAACTGCTAAGCCATCTCTCAAGCCCCTGTGTTTTACTTTTATTGGGAGGTCTTTTAATAGTTCATCTTGCAATTGATGGTGCTTTGTATATACAATACTTCATCTATTCTACCAGAAACAAGATGGTAATTATTTATCTAATTATAAACTCCCACTTATATTTTATCTACTTGCTTCAAAGTGGTTATGACATAGATGCTCTCTAAAATTTCTTTCCAGTTCTTAATTTTTCTTTAAAGTATGTCCCACCATGTGCAGTAAAATAATTGTGTTTGGAAGTCACTTAGGATAATTTCCAATATACTATTAATTGGTTCTTTTTTTTTTTAAAGAGGTGACTATTGTTTGTTATAAACTGTTAAACATCTTTTTAAAACAAATTAGGTACAGGCACTCCTGGGCCATGGCCTCTTGGCCCTGCAATCAAATGCCCAACTTGCTTTATGTGGGTGGCTGGAAATTCAACCCAGGCTGTCAGATTTTGCAAGCAAGCACCTTTAACTACTGAGCCATCTTCCCAGGGCTGAATGTTTAGGAAGTAGGTTTTTTTTTTTTTTTTTTTTTTTCAGGGTCTCACTCTAGCTCAGGCTGACCTGGAATTCACTATGTAGTCTCAGGGTGGCCTCAAACTCATGGTTATCCTCCTACCTCTGCCTCCCAAGTGCTGGGATTAAAGGCATGCACCACCACACCTGGCTTAGAAAGTAGTTAATATTGCTGAACTTCACACCAGCTTCCCTTTGAAAAATCACTAAGGCAAATCTTGAATTAATTTATTTTTGTTTTGTTTGAAAGTGAAGTTTCCTTAAATTGCCCAGGCTGGCCTTGAACTCAAATTCCTCCCACCTCAACCTCCTGAGTAACTATGATTATAGCTTGCATGACACCTGCCAGTAAGTATATTTATTTATTTATTTAATTTGTTTATTTTGGTTTTTCGAAGTAGGATCTTGTTCTAGCCCAGACTGACCTGAAATTAGTCTCAGACTGGCCTTGAACTCACAGTCATCCTCCTACCTCAGTCTTCCAAGTGCTGGGATTAAAGGCATTTGCCACCATGCCCAGCCATCATTCATTCATTCATTCATTCATTCAATAAGCAGATTTTTAAAAGACGAGTAATTTAAGGCAGGCATAGTGGCACACACACCTATAACTCCAGTACTTGGGAGATAGAGGCAGGAGGATTAAAAGCTCAAGGCCATGCCCACTCAGAGCCAGCCTATCTAAAAAATTAATAAATTCCAGCACTTGGGAGGCATAGGCAGAGGGATCACTGTGAGTTCAAGGCCACCCTGAAACTACATAGTGAATTCCAGGTCAGCCTGAACTAGAGTGAGACCCTACCTTGAAAAAAACAAAAAATATGTAAGTAAGTAAGTAAATAAATGAGAATGGAATGTAATTCAGTTGGTAGAATGCTTGCCTAGCATGCATGTAGTCCTAGCTTCAGTCCTCAGCACCACATAAACCAGGCACAGTGCGTCACACCTGGAATCTCAGCACTCAGGAAGTAGAAGCTGGAGGATGAGAACTTCACGGTCACCCTTACGTACATTTAGAGGTGGAGGCCAGCTGGCTATCTAAGACTGTCTCAGTGAGAGGGCTGGTGGGGTGGGTCAGTGGTTAAAAGTGATTGCTATGCAAGCCTGATGACCAGAGTTTGGATCCCCAGGACCCCATACAGCTGGATACAATGGTGGCTGCATCTATAATCCCAACTCACTTAGAACAACGGGAGGCAGAGTCAGGAGAATCTCAGTTTGTGAGCCAGCTAGTCTGGCATTCTCAGTGGCACACAAGAAGAGAGGCCCTGTCTTAAATAAGGTGGAAGATGAGGATTGACACCCTGAAGATGTTTTCTGACCTCCACATGCATGCTGTGGCACACACATGCCCATCCATACGTAACATACATACAGAAAAGCCAAATGAAGGGAGGGAGGGATGGATACATAGAGGGGGAGAAGAGGAAAGTAGGAAGGAAGGAGGGGAGGAAAGTAGAAAGGAAGGGAAGGAGGGAGGGAGAGGAGGGAAGGAAGAAAAAAGAAGGGAGGGAGGGAAGGGAAGCAGGGGAACAGGGGGAGAGGGAGGAAGGAAGACAAGCTGGTAATTCATGGTCAGAGCAAGTGCAGGAAGTTGTTCAGCCCTGCCCCTTGTCTGGGATTCTGAGAGCCTGTGGGAAGTGGGTGATTATCATAAAGTTTGTTCATGTGAAAACTGTGGCCTTGCACCTAAATGACTTGGTTCAGGAGAAAAGGTGTGTTCAACATCTGTCTGCAAACAACTCTAATACTCTAACAATGAAATTGTATTTCCCCCCAGATGGATTCACTGTGCTTTGAAGAATAAACAAACCCCTAAATGCTATCTGTAACAGTTGCATCTGCTGGTTCCCAGATACTGTTACAGATCTGACAGGTGGCCATCAATCATATTGATCCAATAATAAACAGTGCATTATAATGGGAAAAAATTGAGTGCAGGGCATGGTGGTACATGCTTGTAATTCTAACACACAGGAAGTTGAGGCAGGAGTATTGTGATTGTGAAGCTATCCTAGTCTATATACAAGTAATTAATTCCAGGGCAGCCTGTGTTACACAGTGAGCTCCTGTCTCCAAAATTAAATTAAAAGTTAAAAATAAGGGCTGGAGAGATGGCTTAGTGGTTAAGGCACTTGCCTGCAAAGCCCAAGAACCCAGGTTGATTCCCCAGTACCCATGTAAAGCCAGATGCACAAGGTGGCATGTGAGTCTGGAGTTCATTGCAGTGGCTAGAGGTCCTGGCACACCCAGTCTCTGTCTTCCTCTTTTCTCACTCTCTCTCAAATAAATAAAATATAAAAAACTTAAAAATTAAAAGCCTAACCTGGGCGTGGTGGTGCACGCCTTTAATCCCAGTACTTGGGAGGCAGAGGTAGGAGGATCGCCATGAGTTTGAGGCCACCCAGAGACTACATGGTTAATTCCAGGTCAGCCTGGACCAGAGTGAAACCCTACCTCGAAAAAAACCAAAAAAAAAAAAAAAAAAAAAAAAAAATTAAAAAGCCTAGTGTGTGGGCTGGAGAGATGGCTTAGTGGTCAAGGCGCCTGCCTCCTAAGCCTAAGAACGCTGGTTGCAATCTCCAGTGGTTCCAATCTCTAGGTCCCACGTTTAGCCAGATGCGAAGTGAGGCAAGGGCGCAATGCTGCACTTGACCACAAGGGGGTGCACACATCTGGATTTTGTTCACAGCAGCTGAGAGGCTGCTGGTGCGCCCATCTCTATCTGTCTCTCTCCCAAAAAAAAAAAAAAAAGCCTAATGTGGTGGTGCAGTCCTTTAATTCCAACACTCAGGAGGCAGAGGTAGGATAATCACTGTGAGTTCAAGGCCATTCTGGGATTACAGAGTGAGATCCAGGACAGCCTGTGCTACAGTGAGATCCTATCTCAAAAAAAACTTTAAAAAATTTAAAAATAGGTAGCTGGGTGAAGTCGGCCATGCCTTTAGTCCTAGCACTCAGGAGGAAGAGGTAGGAGGATCGCGAGTATAGTGAATTCCAGGTCAGCCTGGGCTAGAGTGAGAACCTACCTTGAAAAACCAAAACTAAAAAAATAAAGCAAAATGGACAATGAAAACAATGACCAATTTCATTGATGAATATAGATGCAAAAGTTCTTGATAGACTGCCTGAGTGGGAGGAACCTGGGGTGCATATTGAGCTGCGTGGTGCTGAGCCCGTCCCATTGGACTGTGTACTCCCAGCTCCCCCGGCTAGGGGGCGGGCGGCGGGCATGCTGGCAGGAGCAGCCAGAGTGATGCTGCACTCTGTTTGAGGCTGTGATCCCTACTGCCTCCCCTGTGCCTCTCGAGCTGGCCAGGCATGTCAGCCAGCCTCATTTCCTCCCTAGAAATCTAGTCACAAACATGTAGTCCGTGTGTTGTCAGCTTGTAATAAGAAACTCCTGGCTGAGGCCATTTGCTACAACACCCCACATTAATTCAGCAATCATAGTAGGTGCTGGTGGCTATGGGAGACAGGAAGGATCCTTGCTCCTGCAGACTATTCAACATCACCAATCCAGTTTTGAATCAAGAAACTGAGGCATTCAGCCTTTCTGAAGATCCTTCATCACCGAGGACTGAGTCAGCTTTAGCTTGTTGCTGAAGACAGACTGATGACTTACATAGACTTAGAAGCCTTTAAAAAAATTTTTTTTGGGGGGGGTTCGAGGTAGGGTCTCACTGTGGCCCAGGCTGACCTGGAATTCTCTCTGTATTCTCAGGGTGGCCTCAAACTCACGGCAATCCTACCTCTGCCTCCCGAGCACTGGGATTAAAGGTGTGCGCCACCATGCCCAGCTTTATTTATTTATTTATTTATTTATTTATTTATTTATTTATTTATTTATTTATTTAAGAGAGGAGACAGAGACAGAGAGAGAGAGAGAGAGAGAGAGAGGGAAGAAGAGAGAATGGCACAGTAGGGACTCCAGCCGCTGCAAATGAACTACAGACAAATGCGCCATCTTGTGCCTTTGGCTTAATGGGTCCTGGGGAATCAAACCTGGGTCCTATGGCTTTGCAGACAAGAGTCTTAACTGCTAAACTTTATTTAATAGAGCTGTCCAGAAGAATCTGGATGGGCCCCGTGTTTGGTTGGGAAATTTTGGGTTGGATTGGGTGCTGGACAGAATTGGAAAGTGGCAGGAGCTAGACTACCTCAGGCCAGCCTACCCTGCCTTTATCTACATGTGCTTCCAAGACAAACATCTTGTAATTATTGGAAATGAAATAAATCTGACTTCAGAGCCCATGTGATTGACAGTGAAACTATTCTTAACTATCTCTTTGAAGGTACTAATAGCATAAAAACTGCTCATACTTTAATGAAAACTTTTTAATTTTAGTGAAGCCCACGTCCTGAATCATCTTTTATCATTTCTCTTTTGGTATTGATATCTAGGAAATTGTTTTCTAACTCAAAATTCACACAGTTTTACTCTTAGGTTTCCTTCTTGGAGGTTTGTAGTTTCAGCACGTACATCCAGTTTTTCTTTTTCTGTTTTTTTTTTTTTTTTTTTTTTTTTTTTGGTTTTGCGAGGTAGGGTCTCACTCTGGTCCAGGCTAACCTGGAATTAACTATGCAGTCTCAGGGTGGCCTCGAATTCTTGGCGATCCTCCTACCTCTGCCTCCCGAGTGCTGGGATTAAAGGCGTGCGCCACCACGCCTGGCGTACATCCAGTTTTTGATTCACTGATTTAATCGTATATGAAGTATGAAGAAAGGGTTCAGTTGTATACTTTTACGTGTGGCTATTCAGTCATCCAGCATCATTTGTGGGAAAGACTATTCTTTCCTCCCGTAGAATTGTATTGATCCCTTTTTGAAAATGAGGTGAGTGCGATGTTTATTCCTGGACTCTATTTCGTAGTTCTGTAGCAGGGGTACCTAAACTTTTGGCTTCTGGACTACAATGAATGAAGAATTGTCTTGGGTCACACATTATTTGATTGTCCTTATATTTGTATCGTGATCTTGATAAAGCATCAGTTTGTAGTGTATTATTTTCTCTTACTGGAAACTTTAGTAGGTTTAAGTAAGGGGCATTATATTTATTAGCCTCAAAGCTATTCAGTAATGATAATAATAAAAGTTTACTGAGATACCACGCTAAGAGCTGATGCACATTAGCTGATTTCATACTATCAACAAAATTAATTATTGATGTGTCAGGCTCTGTGAAAACACCAGTGGGGGGAAAAAACAAAATACTCCAAGGAATCTCACATTAGTACCAAATTAGATTGGCTGACTGGATAACTATAACAAATACAGAACTAAAATAACTTTAGAAAATGATTGGTTCTATGAGTATAAAAATAGAACAAGCTAATTTTAGAGTAAGCAATGAGAAGGCTCCTTTAATTCTTGTGACAGCACCTATAAAATTGATAATATAACCCTATCTGAGTTAAAGAAGCTCAGCATGAAGAAATTAAATGACTTGCTTAAGGTCACACAGTTAATAAATACAAAACTGGGTTATGAAAATAAGCTTTTATTTGGTAGCAAATGACTATAATTTCAGGTTCAGTAAGTATTGAAAATATTATCTCAGGCTGGGGAGATGGTTCAGTGTATAAGAGCACTTACTGCACAAGCATGAAGGCCTGACATCAAGCCTCAGCACCATGTAACAAGCTGAGTGTGGCTGTGCATGCCTGCTGCCCAGTGCAGGATTAGTAGGATCACTTGGACTTGCTCACTGGTCAGTCAGTCTAGTGGTGAGCTCCAGGTTCAGAGCGAGAGACTGTCTTAAAGAAATAAGGCACAAGAGGACATCCAATGTCCTCTGGTCTCTGCACAGGTCATGCACATCTGCTCACACCTGTGTGTACACTATATGCACACACTATACTCAGTATACACCCCCCCCCAGTCCACAATACATTATCTTCTATCTCTTTTTCTCTTCCCTAGGAATAAGTTGTTGTCTCGTTCTGTTGTTGTTGTTTAATATTTTATTTATTTGAGAGAGAGAGAGAGAGAGAGAGAGAGAATGAGCACATCAAGGCCTCAGCTACTGCAAATGAACTCCAGACACATGTGCCACCTTTTCCATCTGGCTTTGCATGAGTCCTGGGAAATCAAACCTGGGTCCTTAGGCTTTGCAGGCAAGTGCCTTTAACCACTGAACCATCTTTCCAGCCCTTGTTTTTTTTTTTTTTTTTTTTTTTTTTTTTTTTTTTTGAGGTAGGGTCTTGCTCTAACCCAGGCTGACTTGGAATTCACTATGTAGTCTCAAGGTGGCCTTGAACTCGCTACCTCCACCTCCTAAGTACTGGGATTAAAGGGAATGTGCCCCCATGCCAGGCTGGTTGTTGACTTTTAATTCAGTATTTACAAATGGGTTTCTTGAAGCTAGTACAATTGTTTGCACAATATATTTGCTGCATGTTTCCCAGATGCAAGCTCATGGCTTATCAAATTCTGAATGTGGTCTATGATCACAACAAAGGGCCTATGAACATTTGATCACATGACTTAGGCAGAAGCCGGATCTGCTTGTCTATCACAGCACCACTTTGTTCCTCCCTCTGCGAAGAGGGGAACAGAGACTAGAAAGAATATTTATTTTGTTAGATTTAAAATATTATAAATATTTACTTCCGTGGGGGGAAAATGGGTGTACCAGGGCCTCTTGCTACTAAAGGAACTCCAGACATATGTGCCACTTTATGTATCTGGCTTTACATGAGTCCTGGGGAATTAAATGAACCAAGGCCAGGAGATTTTGCAAGCAAACTCCTTAAGCACTGGACCATCTCCACAACCCATACAATTTTAATTTTTTTAATTTTTAATTTTTATTTATATTTGCAAGCAAAGAGAGATATAGGAAAAAAAACAGACAGAATGGTCACGCTAGGCCTTCCAGCTGCTGCAAACGAACTCCAGATGCATGCACCATTTTGTATCTGGCTTCACATGGATACTGGGTTTTTGAACCCGGGTTGTTAAGCTTTGTAGGCAAGTGTCTTAACTGCTAAGCCATCTCTCCAGCCCCCATATTTTATTTTATTTTATTTTTTTAAGTTTTATTTTATTTATTTGAGAGAGAGAGAAAAAAATAGGCAAATAGGGAGAGAGAGAATGAGCACACCAGGGCCTCCAGCCGCTACAAATTCCAGATGTGTGTGTCACTTTGTGCAACTGGCTTACATGGGTCCTGGGGAATCGAACCTGGTTTCTTTGGCTTTGCAGGTAAGCACCTTAACTGCCAAGTCCTCACTCCAGCCCCCCAAATTTTATTTTGACATTAAATAATACTATATACATTGACCTACCAAAACTTTTATTTATTTATTTGAGAGAGAGAAAGAGGAAGAGACAGAATGGGCAGATAGAGAAAATGGGTGCACCAGGGCTTCTGCAAATGAACCCCAAATGTACTTTGTGTATCTGGCTTTACGTGGTCAGTAGGGAATCTAACCCAAGTCCTTAGCCTTTGCAGGCAAGTGCCTTCACCACTGAGCCATTCCTCCAGCCCTTTGCCTTTTTAATTTCATTGCCAGCAAAGACTCTAGCAAGTTTAATCACAGCATATTTTTATCTGGAATCAAGTCCATCTTGTAGTTTTCATCATATTGATTTTTTTCTAAAATAGTTTTATTTGTACAATTTAATTGGCGCTTCATATTCCATCCAGCCCTTCCTTGGCTTTTGGATCCCTGCCAAATACACACACACCACAAAGAAAACACACATGCACTTTCTCTATTGTGCTTAGCATTCCATCTCCACTGTTACTTTCAGTTGTATCAGCTTTTTTAAGCTGCAGTACTTATTCTCACTTCTTTTTAAAAAATATTTTATTTTTATTTATTTGTTTATTTAACAGAGAAAGAGGGAAGAGAGGGAGAGAGAGAGAAAATGGGTGCGCCAGGCAAACGCCTTAACTGCCATCTTTCCAGCCCTACTCTCACTTCTTTCTGGCTTGCTATCTTTGTTTGCATGGTTTCCTACAGAAGGGCTGTGATAGATTCTATTCATGTCTTCTCTTTTCCTGCATGTCTTGCTTAACCCTCCCTATTTCCATCAGTCTGTCTTCCAATGCTTAAGGATTTCCTCCCCCCCCCCCTTTTGAAGCCTTCCTTTATTCTCCAACCTGGAAGTAACCTTTCTTTCCTTATTTTAAACATTCATAGCACTTTAGCTGTAATCTTAGGATATTTAACTCTTTCTGTATTAACTGCTAAGCCATCTCTCCAGCCCATCATTCTTTTCAATAATATAGACAACCAAGAATACTTTTATTAACTTTTTTATTTTATTTTATTTATTTGCAAGCAGAGAGAGATGAGAAGTAGAGAGGGAGGCAGACAGAGAAGAGAAGAAACAGTGGGCACACCAGGGCCTCTAGCCACTGCAGACAAACTCCAGATACATGTGTAACTTTATGCATCTGGCTTTACATGGCTACTAGAGGATTGAACCCAGGTCATTAGGCTTTGCGAGCAAGGGCTTTCACTGCTGAGCCATCTCTCCAGCCCTGTATTAGCTTTAAAGGGGCTATGTCTACTTTATAGATATTTTCCATTCATCCCCGTAGCATGTAGAAGATGATGCCTGGCAAAAGGTAAGGTTTTGCTGCTGATGGAATTCTGAACTCTCTCCATTACTGGGAAGAAGAATAGGGAAACGGGAAGGCTCAGAATTTATCTGCTGTCTCATAAAGGATGAAGAATATTGTTCAAATTTTATCATCATGAAATAGTTATTTCATGAGTAGACTAGTCATCATGCAAAAGTTCTTTCTTATTCATCTTCCTCTCGAGATAAAATGATTGTTAATATCTTTTCATACATATGTATGTATGTAAACAATTATATTTACATTTTCCCAGTTTTGCACAAATAGTAGTATGTGTATCATGTTTGTCTTTTATATTTATTTATTTATTTATTTATTTATTTATTTATTTATTTTAATTTGAGAGAGACAGAGACAGAGACAGAGACAGAGATGAAGAGGCAGAGAGAGAATGGCTGCGTCAGGGCTTCTCAGCCACTGTACATGAACTCCAGGTGCGTGCACCCCTTGTGTGCATGTGCAACATTGTATGCTTGCCTCATTTTTGTGTCTGGCTAAATGCTAAGCCATCTCTCCAGCCCTATCTTTTTATTTAACAATATATTTTGTTTTATTTGAGACAAAGTCTCTTGTAGCCATAAAAATCGCTACTATAGACAAAGATGACCTTGAACTCTTGGTCCTGTCAGCTTTACTTCCCAAATTCTGGGATTACAACCTTGTACCACCACACCCATCTATAATAAATTTTATCAATGTATAATTTCTTCTTTTTTAACTAAATATATTTCTGTGTGCTACATAGAGAAATCCCTGCTAATGGACATTTAGGTTGCTGATAACTTTTCTCTATTATACAGCCAATGCTACAGTGTGAGCAGATCTTCAGCCTTCTGTGAAGGCTTGGTGGCTGGTTGGAAAATGACAAAGGAACATGAAAGAGTGAGAGTCAGGATGTTCGGAATGATAATGACCATAATGACTGTGGTAGGAGTCATGCTAGGGTAGGAGTGAGCTTGCAACTAAGACCAAGAAGAATTAGTGGATTTTGTGAGACAGACAGACAGAGGTATATGCACACACATGCAGAATTTATTTGATTATACTAGTAGATTATTTTTTATGAGCGAGCAAATTGGCACACCAGGGCCTCCAGCTACTGCAATTGAACTCCCAATGTGTGTGCCACCTTGTGTGTCTGGCTTATGTGGGATTTGGAGAGTCAAACATGAGTCCTTAGGCTTCGCAGGCAAGAATCTTAACTGCTAAGACATCACTCCAGCCCTAGTGAATTATTTTATAAAACCATAATATGTGGGCTAGAAAAATGGCTCAATGGTTAAGGGACTTGCCTGCAAAGCCTAAGGACCCAGGTTCAGTACCCATGTAAAGCCAGATGCACAAGGTAGCACATGCATCTGGAGCTTGTTTGCAGTGGCTAGAGGCCCTGGTGCACCCATTCTCTCCCACTCTCTCTAATAAATAAATATATAAAATATTTTTTAATCATAAAATGTTTTCTCTTATAGCTATGTTTAAACTTACTTAAACACATTTGTATGAATCTTTGTGACCTCTTCATATCTTTATAAGAAAATATTCTTGATGTTCTCATTTCAGATTTACATTTGGCACATTTTGATTAAGATTTTACCTTCTCAAGAACAATTTCTTTTACTTTAAATGTCTTTCTCTTTCTCTTTTTTTGCCTGCTTAGACCTGGAAGGAAGCGAGACTTTTCTCCTGTTCCTTGGAGTCAGTACTTTGAGTCTATGGAAGATGTGGAAGTAGAGAATGAAACTGGCAAGGATATATCCTCTGCAAAGTGACTTGCTCATTAATCATATTAGGTTGTATAAGTGAAGACTTGTATAGTTCCTAAAACGTTAGTGGTTCCTGCTACTTACTTCATTTTATTCCCTACCTGTTCTTGTAACGTATGGAATGTTACCTATAAGTACTTTTCAGTCTGTTAATTGACTATAATTGTCTAATGCATGGGAAGGGATTAAGTATTAAATTCTTAAAAGTAATATATCTTTGGGGGCTGTCTAGGGAGATGTTCCATGATTTAGTTTCTAGAAACCAGGGACTATGTCCTCATTAGGAAAAAGGAGTATTTATTTTTCATAAAAAATGGTTATACTGGCTACTTGCTTCAGAACAGAGGTTTGATGTATCTTGAAAACATCTATTTAATTTGGCAATTGTACAGTTTTGCATGTAGTTTTCCTATTGCTTGGGTTTATACAATCAATTACTATGACTAAGTAATCAAAACCCTAAGTAAGAAAAGACTTGGTCCTTAACTGTTCATACACTTTTCGAGTTTACAAGAGTGGTTCCGAGGGCCCAGTGCTGCTCCTCTTGCATGGAGGAGGCCATTCTGCCCTCTCTTGGGCTGTTTTCACGGTAAGTTGATATTAAAATATGGGGCTAGAGAAAAGGATTAGCAGTTAAGGTGCAGTGAAAAGGATTAGCAGTTAAGGTGCTTTCCAGCAAAGCCAAAGGACCTAGGTTCAATTCCCCAGGACCCATGTAAGCTAGATGCACAAGGTGGCTCATGCGTCTGGAGTTCGTTGGCAGTGGCTGGAGGCACTGGTGCACCCATTCTCTATCTGCCTCTCTCTCTCTGCTTCTTTTTCTATCTCTCTCACTTAAATAAATAAATAAATAAATAAATAAATAAATAAATAATAAAATATGGTCATTTTCTTTTGCATGAATTTGACTACTTCTTTGCATGCTCATTAATATTCTTTGGCAGTAGGAAGGCCAGGGATTGAGAGGATTCTAGATATTTATCATAGTATGTTCAGGATCTCCTGTTCTTTTAAACCAGAAGTTGTTAACTGCAGACAGGCATGGTGGCACACAACTTTAATCCCAACAGTCGGGAGGCAGAGGTGGGAGGATCGCTGTGAGTTCAAGGCCAGCCTGAGTCTACATAGTGAATGTCAGCCTGGACTAGAGTGAGACTCTACCTCAGAAAACAAACCAAAAAGAAGAAGAAGGAGAAGAAGAAGAAGAAAGGGATGGAGAGATGGCTTAGTGGTTAAGGCGCCTGCCTCCTAAGCCTAAGAACTCCACTTCCAATCTCCAGGTCCCACATTTATAAAGCCAGATGCAAAGTGATGCAAGGGCGCACTTGACCACAAGGGGGAGCACACATCTGGATTTCATTTGCAGCAGCTGAGAGGCTGCTGGCGTGCCCATCTCTACCTTTCTCTCTGTCTCTCTGTGTCTCTCTCTAAAAAAAAAGAAGGAGAAGTTGTTAACTGGGGTGGGTCTTAGTGCCTTCTAACAGTTCATAAAACATTGTATATTCGTACAGTGGGACCAGGGCAGTGGAATTTGTGCCTTGTCTAAAGTGGAAGTCTGTATCTTAGTACTTTAAATGATAGACCAGTAGACATTTTTTATTTATTTATTTATTTTTATTTATTAGAGACAGTGAGAAGGACAGAGAGTGAGAGTGAGAATGGTCATGCCAGGGCCTCTAAACACTGCAAATGAACTCCAGATGTATGCACCACCATGTGCATCTGGCTTATGTGAGACCTGGAGAGTCGAACTGGGTTCTTAGGCTTCACAGGCAAGCACCTTAACTGCTAAGCCATCTCTCCAGCCAAACAAGTAGACATTTGATTCAGACACTTTAGACAGCTTTTACTTCAGCTCCTTTGGAGACTATATGATACTTTCTTTCCACATGGAGATGTATTATGAATATTTGGAAAATGTTTCTTTTTAAAAGTGATACTTGTGACTACTAGGAAGTAAAGAATGGTGCTCTGATCTATGGTAGAGGATGTGTTCCTATGTGAATGCTGCCACTTGTAAATCTTTTCTTAAAATATATTTTATTTATTTATTTACTTGAGAGAGAGAAAGAGGCAAAGAGCAAGAGAGAGAGAGAATGGGTGCTCCAGGGCCTCCAGCCACTGCAAATGAACTCTAGATGCATGCGCCCCCTTGTGCATCTGGCTTACATGGATCCTGGTGAGTCGAATCAGGGTCCTTTGGCTTTGCAGGCAAACGCCTTAACCACTAAGCCATCTCTTGTAAGCCCCACTTGTAAATCTTGATCATGTCTTTGACTCAGGATTTGGGTAGCCCATGTGCAAGAAGAGTTACTTCTAAGGAGATAATAGCAACAACTTTGTCTAAAATGAAGTGATATCTTTTTGTGTGTGTCATGAAAATATCCATACTTCCTCTGTGTACTACTGAGGGTAGAATAATAGAACATGGAAGCAAGTGAGAGTGCAGCAGTAGATGCCTAGAGCCAAGCAGCTGTGTGGTTAAGACCCTGAACATACATTTCGTTCCTGGTGCAGGGGCAATGGGGATTAAATATAAAATCCTCAATACTGGAGGGGAAATGAGATTTGTCTTTTTTGTTGTTTTTCTTTTTATCCTTGTGGTTTTTCAAGGTAGGGTCTCATTCTAGCTCAGGCTGACCTGGAATTCACTAAATCGTCTCAGGCTGCCCTCCAACTCATGATGATCCTCCTACATTTACCTCCCAAGTGCTGGGATAAAAGGTGTGCACCACCATACCTGGAAATTTTTCTTTTTTATATTGTTTTGTTTTATTTTATTTTTTTAAGGTAGGATCTTACTCTAGTCCCAGCTGATCTAGAAGTCACTCTGGAGCCCCGGGCAACGTGTCACTTTAAGCTTTTGCCCTCTTACCTCTTGACTAGCATTTTGACATGTGAAGCTTTGGGGAGAGGACCTCAAACTATATCCAATCCATAACAACATGTGTCAAGTTCTTGTAGACTATCTTTAAGATCCAGTGTGTATTTTACAGAGCATGCTTCTCTTTTTTGAAGACAAAGACTATAACATTTCTGGTACATTTTGTGTATACTCAAGGAATATTCTGTGAATGAATAGTTATCAGCAACATGTGTGTGTTCTAATGCAGCAGCTACAGAAATGAATGCACTCTGTCTAGAGCAAAGGTCAGCCACCAGAAATGGCTCATGTGCTGTAAGTTGGCTTATTCTGGTCTATGCTAACAGTGTTACTGACCAGCCAACATATTGGAGACATGGAAGGGAAGAGATGGGTGACTGGGAGAGGAAAGTGGCACCATGTTAATTGACATACCTCAGAGATAGTGACCCCAGGTTTGGCTTCATAAGTTTGACAAAAAGCAGTGTGAATAGGAAAATCTTTATTCCAAATCTAGTATTTAATGAATCCCAAAAGTTTTAATATTTTGATGAGTATTACGTATATAGGCCAAAGGTATCCTTACTATTTTCTTTGACTTTTTAAGTAGCCATCCAGGACTCTAGTCAAGATAGAGCATTTGAGAATTCAGGGTCCTAGAGAAAAGGACCTTGGAGGTTTTCCCTGAAACAACTATGACTTTCAAGGAAGAACAGTGAAGTAGGAGCACGATGTACCAGTACCGGTTACATGGCCTCC
The DNA here is from genome assembly GCA_036365145.1 of Orientallactaga sibirica. Lineage (NCBI taxonomy): Eukaryota > Metazoa > Chordata > Mammalia > Rodentia > Dipodidae > Orientallactaga > Orientallactaga sibirica. The sequence continues at coordinate 1,648,310 of JAEOAD010000055.1, forward strand.
AAAAACTACTTAAACTTTTCAGCAGACCACTTAAGCCCTCATTCTCTAAATATAGTCTACTGACATTCTAAGGATTCCTTAAAGATTATGAAAAGTTAGAAATACAAATTTTTTATAATTTATGACACTCTAAATAACCTACTTTTTTTTTTCTTTTGGTTTTTCTAGGTAGGGTCTCACTCTGGTCTGGGCTGATCTGGAATTCACTCTGTAGTCTCAGGGTGGCCTTGAACTCACAGTGATCCTCCTACTTCTGCCTCCCATGTGCTGGGATTAAAGGTGTGTGCCAACACGCCCAGCTAAAGCTGTTCAATCTTAACTGAGTCTTCTAAATATATTTGACACTCAATTCCCTTTCTCTAACACACCTACTAGCATTTCATTTTGTGAAACTCTGTTATAGGTAAGTCATTTGCTTCTAATTGCTTACCTGGATTTTTTCACTGTAGCCCAGGCTGACCTGGAATTCACTGTGTAGTCTCAGGGTGGCCTTGAACTCATGGAGATCCTCCTACCTCTGCCTCCCGAGTGCTGGGATTAAAGGTGTGGGCCACCACACCTGGCTTTACCTGTGTTATTTGTATGAAGAAGAAAATTCTCCACTATTCAATACCTTGGACTTACACAGCTATTAAAATTTACTTGCTCTTTTTAAAAATATTATTTATTTATTTATTAGCAGAGAGAGAATAGAAACAGAGGGAATGGGCACATCAGGGCCTCCAGCCACTGCAAATGAACCCCAGATGCATGTGCCACTTTGTGCTTAAGTGGGTACTGAGGAATCCACCCTGGGTCCTTGGGCTTTAAAGGCAAGTGTTTTAACCACTGAGCCATCTCTCTAGCTTTCCTTGCCCTTTTTTGTTACTGTTTTTCCTGACATTGTATCAGTCCACTTTGAAAATAGAAATGCTATGTGAGGGGCTGGAGAGATGGCTTAGCAGTTAAGGTGCCTGCCTGCCAAGCCTAAGATGCCCATTCGGTCTCCAGGTCCCACATTTAGCCAGATGCAAGTGACATGAGTGCATAATGCCGAGCTTACTCACAAGGGAGTGCACGCATCTGGAATTTGTTCACAGTGGCTAAGAGTCTGCTGGTGCACCCATTCTCTCTCTCTCTGCCTCTTCCTCTTTCTCTGTTTCTTTCTGTCTCTCGCTCTTAAAAAAAAAGCCAGGTGTGGTGGCACACGCCTTTTATCCCAGCACTTGAGAGGCAGAGGTAGGGGGATCGTTGTGAGTTCTAGGCCACCCTGAAACTACAGAGTGAATTCCAGGTCAGCCTGGGCTGAAGTGAGACCCTATCTTGGAAAAAGAAAAAAAAAAGAAATGCCATGTGAAATTGGTACTCTAGCAATTGACTTAACATCAAAGGTCAGAATTCCTTAAGCCTTGGAACATTTTTCTAACAAACAGCAGGAATAAACCTAAGCACCATATAGTCATGAGATAGAACTTTCCTTAGGCCCTCACCAAGAGAGTATTTGCTAAAATATGGCAGTGAAAAAGCAGAAGACACAGGCATAGCAGGAGAATATATGGACTACTGGAAGTAGGTCTTACTGTGATTGATGTTCATGGTGTTAGATCCTCAGATCCTTGAGAGCAGAGACTGCCTTATCATTCTGTACACAGGCCTGCCATGGAGCTCTGCTCAGTAATTATTCCTTGAATAATTTCATGCCATTTCTGAACACTTAAAAGGTTAAATATTGTTTGCTTTATTCTGCTTAGAAAGCAGTAAACCATGAGATGATTTTAAAGGCTTCATTAAATAAATCATCATATATGACTGATCAAGTTGTATAGTATGGTTAGAAAGATCCCAAACCTAAGAGACATGGCCAAAGAACATAGAGGTAGTTTGTGGGGAATGGGCAGATGTGAGGATATGCATCGTCAGTAGCAATTAGTGATTTATTGGAAGGATCCTATTCTGTCTGTCCAAATCCTTAGCGTTGGCCATTACTAGACACTTCAGGTGGTGCTGTAAATCAATAGAGCTCATTTTCTATGAATGAATCCACAAAATATTTGTATCACTCAACATAGTAGCACATTATGATTCTAAATTGAGGCAAACCGATTATCTAAAATTAATCAACTCAGTTTCCAAGTAAAAATGTGACTCTGGGGCTGGAGGGATGGCTTAGCGGTTAAGGCTTTTGCCTGCAAAGCCAGAGGACCCAGGTTCAATTCCCCAGGACCCACATTAGCCAGATGCACAAGGTGGCGCATGTATCTGGAGTTCATTTGCAGTGGCTGGAGGCCCTGGTGTGCCTGTTCTCTCTCTGTCTCTCCCTCACCCTCTTTCTCTGTCAAATAAATAAATAAAAATAAAATATTTAAAAATGTGTCTCTGTGTGTGCATATGCACACATGTGCTGAGGTCAGAAGACAACTTTGGGGTATCAGTCCTTACTTTCCACCTTGTTTCAGACAGGGTCTCATTTGCTGCTGGGTACATGACATGGGCTAGTAGCTCCCAAGTTTCTGGGACTCTTCTATTTCACTGTTGTTCCATAAAGCAATAGTTGTATGAGGGAACACTGTTCTGGCCTTCCAAGTCCTCTTCTTGAGGACCCTGAATTCTCAAATGCTCTATTTTGCACTAGTGTCATGGATGGCTGCTCTAAAATTCAAAGAAATAGGCATGCAGAATTTCAGATGGTATGCTACTGTGCCTGGCTACACATGAGTATTGGGAATCCCAACTTGGGGTCCTCGCACTTAACACAGCAAGCATTTTTAAGCACCGAGCCATCTCCCAGCTAAAGTTTCATTTAGAGTTTTCATGAGAATCAACAAACTAAAATTCACATAGAATAATAAACACCTAGTGATACAAGTTTGTTTGTTTGTTTGTTTGTTTTGGTTTTTCAAGGTAGGGTCTCACTCTGGTCCAGGCTTACCTGAATTAACTATAGTTTCAGGGTGGCCTCAAACTCATGGCAATCCTCCTACCTCTCCTTCCCGAGTGCTGGGATTAAAGGTGTGCACCACCACACCTAGCGTGATACAAGTTTTTTTTTTTATAAGAACATTCTTGCACTATGGGATCTTATTTTATTTATTTATTTATTTATTTATTTATTTATTTATTTATTTATTTGCAACAGACAGAGAAAAAAAGAGGCAGAGAGAGAGAGAGAGGGAGGGAGGGAGAGGGAGGGAGAGGGAGGGAACAGGCGCACCTGGGCCTCCAGCCACTGCGAACGAACTCCAGATGCATGAGCCGCCTTGTGCATCTGGCTTACATGGGTCCTGGGGAATTGAGCCTTGGCTTCATAGGCAAGCGCTTAACCAGTAAGCCATTTCTCCAGCCCGTAATACAAGTTTTATAGAGTAACAAGTGTCATACTCTTTCCTGTACCAAAGCATGCTAAAAACCCCATCACTTAATATGTGTATGTGTATTTGTGTATGTGTGCATGTGCACATGTGGGCAAATACACAGAGGCCAGAGATGGATGTGTGGTGTCTTTCTCAATCATGCTTCATCTTTTTTTAAAAAAATTATTACTATTTGCAAGCAGGGGAGAATGGAAATGAAAATGGGCCTGCAAGGGCCTCTTGCCACTGCAAAGAAACTCCAGATGCACCATTTTGTACATCTGGTGTTATGTGGGTACTGGGGATTTGAACCTGGGCCATCAAGTTTGCAAGCAAGTGCCTTAACCACTAAGCCATCTCACCAGCCCAAACTTTTGTTGTTGTTGGGTTTTTTTTTTTCAAGGCAGGGTCTCACTCTGGCCCAGGCTGACCTAGAATTCACTATGTAGTCTCAGGGTGGCCTCAAACTCAAAGGCAATTCTCCTCTGTCTCTGCTTCCCAAGTACTGGGATTAAAGGCGTGTACCATCATGCCTGGCTTCTTGTTTTTTTTGTTTTGTTTTGTTTTTTTGTTTTTTTTGAGGAATTGTCTCTCTGTAATCCAAGCTGACCTGAAACTCACTTTGTAGTCCCAAGGCTGACCTTGAACTCACAGCGATCCTCCTTCCTCAGCCAGTGCTGGGATTAAAAGCATGTGCCACCACACCCAGCCCATCTTATTTTCTGAGACAAGGTCTCTCAGTGGTCCTGGAGCTCACCAGTTTGGACAGACTAGCTAGCCAGGAAGCCCCAGGGATCCTTTTGTTTCTGCCTCCCTTGTGCTGGGACTGTAGGGATGCACAGTGGGCACTGGGATCAAACTCAGGTTCTCCTGCGTATGTGACAAACACAAAAGACTGATGATTCTCTGCTTTTTTTTTTGTACATACTGGTCTGTTCCAACTTCAAAAGTGGCTTCCTCCACCTAAACCGAAATCCTTCCTTAATTCTTCCTAACCTGTCCTCAAATACAGGCAATGATCCACTTGAGCTCAGCTATTGCCGACAGTTTGTTTCTAACTTTTACTTGTGTGTATGCATGTGTGCATGCATGAGCATGTCAAGTGCACACGTGAAGGTCAGAGGACGACTTCAAGGTGTCTGTGCTCCACCTTCTCTGAGTCAGGGTTTCCTGTGAACAAACTGCCAGACTGCAATTGAGCATCAGACCAGCTGGCTGAAAGGCAGGCCTGAACCCAAGTAAAGTTTTCTCTGGGTTTCCTTGGAAACATTAAATTCTAATGGCAGTTCATTTAACAAAGTTATCATTAGTAATTTGGCAAAATGTGTATCTTACTACTTTGTTCATTTCCTCCTAGGCAGCCATCATTAGTAGAGTTCAGTGTAGGATTGTGGCTTTGGATCTGCGAAGTCATGGTGAGTACATTTCTTAATCATACACTGACTCAATGACGTTGCCAAGCTCCTTGGGATAAACTGAACTATTGTAAATTTTAGTGTGGCATAGAATAACCTAGTGTGTTCCATCTGAACATTGGGGTGGGGGGGTGCCAGCTTTTAGGTAGGATACTAACTACAGAAGTTTGTCTTCAATGCAGAAAATCCTTGAACTCCATCATAAAACATTGCAAAGTCCTTATTTTATTACTCTTGCTTTATAATTCCTATAATTGAGGATTTGAATTTTAAAATATTTTCTTTTTAGGTGAAACAAAAGTCAAGAATTCTGAAGACCTGTCTGCAGAAACAATGGCAAAGTAAAGAGACAAATACTGCTTGTAGATTGCCTGACTCTCCACTGTCATAAGTAGTAGTGTGACTATCACTGACCTAGTGAAGTTGTTGGAAAACAGTTAACTAAAAAAAATTTTTACTTGTGTTCTCTCTCTTCAACATTTGATTTATCCCTACTATTAAATCTTACAAGAAACCTCCATCTTCTTTGGTATGCCCACTGTGATGATCACAGAAAACACTGGAAAATTGTAAACGTTTAGTTTGGGTAGGCTTTTGAAAAGTTTACTTCTGTTGGTTAAATAGAAAGAATCTTTATATCTGTCATAGACTCATGCATTTCTTGCATCATAACATGGCGGAGGGTTTTACATGGTGAGACAGAGCTGTGAGCCAGAGAGCTCTCTTGTACAACAAGCCAACAAGGGAGGTTTCCTTGTGACCCGATCACGTTCATAAGCTCCACCTCCAAATACTAGTAATTAGAACAAAAGCCAGTAAAAATGAGCTCTGAATACCTTTCTAGTTTGTCAGAGATGCATACATTTATACATGTTCATTCCTCTAACAGATATACATGAGAAACTGTAAACAGTACTTCACGCTTCATAATTAACAGAATGGATTTGGAGGAGACGTGCAAGCCAAAGCAACACTTGATTAGTTTTTTTCTCATTTTGTCTTTCACAGGAAATTTTGTATTTAGTATAGAAGCAGCACTGCTATGAAAAGCTTGGATTTTTATCTTTAATTTGAAGCTTAGTCTTTTCATTGTAACTAATAGTACTTTATTCTTTCCAAGTTTTTTTCACGCTCACTTCTCAATTAGTCCTTAAAGCAATGCAGAGAAGTAAATAATATCGTTACCTTCATATTATAGGTGTTAAATTCAGTGTCTGGAGATTAACAAATTCAAGATTAATCACATAGTAAAAAATAAACTGAGACTTATGCTTGTGACTCCAAACTTCATTGCATCATAAATGGGGAAGCCAAGCCTTTCAGTAGTTAAATGATTTCTCTGGAGTTTCAACTTAGGTTCAAAATAAGTATAAGTTTATATGACTATATTACATGTATTGGATGATGAGAGCATTTGGAATTCACTTCATTCTTGACTTTCTCTTGTTTTGAGAGCTACTGTGTGGTTATCTGCACAGATACTAGAGGCCATGTTAGAAGGTTTACAAAGCTATGTTTGTAAGATAACCCAATCCATCTGTACCATTTTCAAGAATTACTAGTCACAGACCAGAACCAAAGGAGGGAACTGAGAAAGAAAATGGTTTCCACAATTTTGTCTTATTCCCAGCCTTTTTGTGTGTGTGTGTGTCTTTGCAGAGATGTGGGCAATGTGGTTGAAGCCATGTATGGAGACCTCCCTCCTCCAATTATGCTGATTGGACACAGCATGGGTGGTGCCATTGCGGTGCATACAGCATCATCTAACCTGCTGCCCAGCCTCCTGGGTCTGTGTATGATTGATGTTGTGGAAGGTAAGTTTCCTTAGTACTGACCAAGTCAGACTCATTCATTTGTAGGAGACATTTGTGGTAGATTACTATCTTGTTTTAAGTTACTGTAAATTCAGTTAATCTTGAAGTATGTCCCTCTATCTCTGTAGCTTCATAAAAATATACAATCATTTTCCATGTTATCAGAAACTCATTGACATCTTTTTATGAGATATATTTAATCATGTGTCTACCTTAATTTTATTTAACAATTGAAAGTAATTTCTGGGCCTGGAGTGATGGCTTAGCGGTTAAGGCACTTGCCTGCAAAGCCAAAGGACCCAGTTCCATTCTCCAGGACCCACATAGGCCAGATGCACATACATGGTGGCACATGCGTCTGGAGTTTGTTTGCAGCAGCTAGAAGCTCTGGCATGCCCATTCTCTCTGTCTCTCTTTCTCTGCCTGTTTCTCTCAAATAAATAAAAATAAATATTTTTTTAAAAAGTAATTGCCATATCTTTAATGACTTAGCCTGAAAAGTTACACTGCTGTTTGTACAAGTCAGCCCTGTTCAGCATGGGGGTATAAAGGGAGTGTATACGAATAGGTAAAAATTATTGAGAGCTATATGATAAGCTGGCTATTGTTAATCTTCTGAATTTTCTTAGAGCACATCTTTGTTTTTCTCCAAGTATCACTGAATTCTGCTGTCCTCAGGGACAGATGTGTACAACCAACTCTATATTAGTCAGTTTGTCACTGAGATGAACACTTTAAAATGGAAGGACTGATGTTGGCTTACCGTGTCAGAGGTTCTGGTCCATAGTGGGCTGCCCATTGCTTTCAGGCTGGGGTCATGTTGCAGAACACAAGTGTGCTTAGCTCATGGCAGCAAAGAAGCAGATCTCTGAGAGAAAAGTAGAGACTGGGAACAAAGTATATCCTTGGGAGGCATGCCCCCAGTTACTTTTACCTTATTAACTTAATAACTACTTAAAAGCATCACTTGAGCCAGGCATGGTGGCACACACCTTTAATTCCAGTACTCAGAAGGCAGAGTTAGGGGGTTGGCTGTGAGTTTGAGGCTAGCCTAAGACTAGCCAGGGCTAGAATGAGACACTACCATGAAAAGAAAAAAAAGATACCAAAAACCCCAAATCATCCAGTTTATAAATGGACTAAGGAACTGCATAGACAGTTCTCAACAAGAGGAAGACAAATGGTCAAATAAATACTTGGAAAAGTACCCTTATCTGTAAGGAAAATGTGGAGGAAAACTGCTTTGAGATTCCATTTCACCTCAGGCAGATTGGCTGTCATCTAGAAAACAAATGACAAATGCTGGTGAAGATGTAGGAAAAGAAGGACTCTTACTCACTGCTGGTGAGAATGTAAACTTGTACAGTCACTATGTAAAATAGTATGGAGGTCCCTTAAGAAAATAAAAATAAAGCTACCATATGACTCAACTGTGCCACTCTTGGATATATACCTGGAGGACTCTTCAGTCAGCAGACCACAGAGATACGTGCACATCCATGGTTATTGTTTCATTATTGACAGTAGCCAGGATATAGAACATTCCTAGGTGCCCATCAACAGATGAAAGAAGAAAAAATGTACATACACACAATGTCATTTTATACAGCCATAAAAAATGAAATCATATCATTTGCATGAAAATAGGTACAACTGGACGTCGTCATGCTAAGCAAAATAAGTCAGACTCAGATAAATATTGTGTGTTTCTTTTTATATGTGAAACCTAAATTTAAAATTATAAGTGTGTGTGTGTGTGTAGGCCACAAAACTAGAAAAGGGTTTATGAGAGGGGCAGAAGAGATCATGAGGGAGGTGAGAACTAGGGTAATGGATTACATAGAATAAGAAAGCAGAAAGGGGGACTAGCTGGAGAAAGAAGAGAACCATCCGGAAAAGGAAGGGAAGCACTGAGAGCTAAGTGTAATGAGACATACGTATGAAGATGTCATGATGAAGCCCAGTACCTGGTGTGCTAATGACTCAATACACATTGCTGAGGAAATGGCTCAGCAAGTAAGAGTGCTTGCTGACCATGCACATGGGATAAGCTGAGCATGGCCACACAGGCCTGCACCCCAGTCCTGTGAGGGACAGAGGGTGGAGAATGGCTGGCGCTGACAGGTCAGCCAGTCTGACCAAGAAAATGGTAGCTGTAGATTCAGTGAGAGATTCTGTCACCAGGAAATGAAGCAGAAGAGCAATAATAGAGGAGCACACCTGAAGGTCTCCTCTGGCCTCCACACACGTGCTCATGAGGTATGTGCATATGTACACATACATGCATACATTATACATACATACAGACACCACACCACACATATTATACACATGTGTGCACCAAAAATAAAATAAATAGAACATATTAAGTAGAATTGCAAAGCAAAAAAAGTGTTATCATTAAAACTTTGTTTATCATCCAGGTACAGCCATGGATGCTCTTAATAGCATGCAGAATTTCTTGCGTGGCCGTCCTAAAACCTTCAAGTCTCTGGAGAATGCTATTGAATGGAGGTAATCCACAAATCTGTGTTGTCTTAATTTTAAATGTGCTTTTCTTTTTTGTCAGCTCAAGCACTAAGATCAAAGGAATGGTTTTTTTTTTTAACTTTCTAAATGGTTTTTTGTAATAGTATGTGAGAAGATATTTTAAAGCAGAACATTAAAAATATTTGAAATATTTCAAATTAACTGATTTGTCTGAAAACCTGTTCCTTTCCAAAAAGCTGTCATATCTCCTAGGATAGTAGTATTTAGGGATCATCAGTTATCTAGCTAGTTTTGTCTCTAAGAAAAAAATGGAGCAGGGCGTGGTGGCGCATGCCTTTAATCTCAGTACTCAGGAGGCAGAGGTAGGAGGGTCTCCATGAGTTTGAGGCCACCCTGAGACTACATAATGAATTCTAGGTCAACTTGGCCTGGGGTGACACCCTGCCTCAAAAAAAAAAATAATAATAATAAGAGAGAGAAAAGAAAAAAAATGGACTAGGTAGTCTCTAAGGCTCCTCCCCCTCTTGACACTCCATGGTTCTAGATTCACTTCAGACAAAATGATGGAGAAACAGGGTAGATGCTAGTTCTCTATAACTATTTGTGTTTCAGATAAATATGGGTAGTTTTATTGCTAACAGAATTGGGTTCCGTTAAAAACTCCTCAATCATAAATACATTCATTAATTCAACCAACAATTTTATTAAATATTTATTAAGCTCCCTTTGTGCTAAAGGATGAAGATTTAGAGATGTTGAAACACTCTTCCTCTCTACAAAGAGATAAATCTTGGGATAATATATCTTTACCATCCTAACTTCCTACCTGTCTTCAAAATCTCCAAAATACCTCTCTGAACTCCTCCAAATCACCAGATAACTAACAGTAAAATTTCCAGCAACCTTTATATTGGTCTTTGTACTCTGAAGGCTTCCAGTCCTTCATTGAAAATATTAATGTCTCTCTTGAGAGCTTGTTTGGAGGTTCTAGCAGGGGAGCGCAGCTACTCGTATACCCTTGACCAAAGACCAGTCCTCTTCTATTTGGGGAAGGTTGTCCTCTTTGACTGAGCGCACATTTGCGGGAGGGACACACATGGAGCAGTGAGGGAGGAAGGTGACACCCACCTAGCCAGCCAGATCAGTCGAATCAACCCTGGCAATCAATGGGGTGACAGATGTTGCAGCCAGATGGCCCTCACATCCTTAACGTCTCTCTTAATACCCTTCTGTATGATAAGGGTAGAAGCTGTTTCTTTTGTGCATAGTGTGGGCTTCTCTAGTGGGTAGACTGTGTCTGTTTAGTAAGTCAGAGACACCAAGGGGAAATTTAGGACCTACTAGGTATGTCCTAGGAGTTTTTCTAGGAAAGAGGGTATCATGCTAGAATATGGCTTATTAGAATGATACTGTGTTTGCTGAGATTGCTTCTACCACACACCTCGTTCATTACCACAACACAGGATTCCTGTTCTCAGATGCATCAACGGTCTGTCTTGGATAGCCATGGATTTGAGAAGGCAGCTCAGCACACACCTTAGGTGCCTGCTTCCCCTTAGATGACTAGTGGAAAGTTACGCTGTTATCTGTTAGTTCAGATTTATCCTATCTCAAATTTTAAAAGTTGATTCAAATAGCAGTTTTCCTAGTGCCTGAACAAAGAATCGTGGACGAATTAGGTTCAGTTTCATTCATCAGAAGAAAAAATGACTTGTCTTCAGTCCAATTTTGGCAGAACCTTTGGGAGGCTTTTCAGTCTCCTTATCCAAAATCAAATGCCTCTTTTGAACTTGCCTTATTTCACTAGCATTGTCTGGTTGTGTCTCTCCTCCTGAATTATGTCCCGAAGCACAGACTTGGCATGGGCACTACCCTCTGTAATGGCTACAGTTTCTTCACATCCCTTCTCTGCTTGACTTAGGGCCATAGTCGCTGCATGAAGAGTAGTAGCAATCTGCATAGCAGGCAGAATGGGGAAACCACTGCATTGGGATTCCACAGATGTACAGAATTATTCATTTGATTGTAATATCATGATGAGATGATTACTAAAAACTCCTCTCACTTTTCCTTCCTAGTGTGAAGAGTGGCCAGATTCGAAATCTAGAGTCTGCTCGTGTCTCAATGGTTGGCCAAGTCAAACAGTAGGTCTTATTTTGCTTTGTGGGCTAGTTAGAGGCTGACACAGGTTGAGAGAATTACCAGTTGCTTCTTTTGTCTTATACCTGGCTCAAGGCCTTCATTATTTTAGATAATTTTTCAGGTGAGTTAAATTAGGCCAGTCATACAGGTATTTTCTGTTCTTTTTAAAAAATCACTCCTACTTACTAGATGTGAAACTTACCACCTCAGGGTTTATAGACAACTCCCACTTGTGAGCATACTCTAAAAAGTTTAAAGCCACAAAGGTGAAGTTACCATTCTTAAAAATCCTCTGCTGTCCCTTCAGTTTATTCTAGCCTGTCTTTTTCATGCTTTTTCTCTTTCCTCCCTGGTCATGGTCTCTCCTTCAAGGCTGCCATGCAGAGAAAACCCTGGCACTTGGGAGTTGTGCCTTTAGCATTTTTCAGTATATTGTTTGTACATTTACTTTTCTCTAAAAAGAATTATGGTACCTGCTGTATTTTACATAGTAAAGAGGTCCCTTTTTAAAATTTTTTAATTGTATTATTATTATTATTATTTTGTTGTTGTTGTTTCTCGAGGTAGATTTTCACTCTGGCCCAGGCTGACCTGGAATTAACTATGTAGTCTCAAGGTGGCCTTGAACTCACGGCGCTTCTTCTACCTCTGCCTCCCAAGTGCTGGGATTAAAGGTGTGCACTACCACACCCAGCTAAGAGGTGCCATTTTTAAGGAGATAAAATAACAATAATTGGTTGGATCAGATGGTCCAATCAGCAAGGTTCAGCTGACTATGGTCAATGTTCTTGCCAATTTCTGTGAACTAATTAAAAGTGAGAGATGGGGCTGAGCAGATGGCTCAAGGGGTAAAGGGCTTGCTGTGAAAGCATGAGGACCTAAGTTCAAGTCCTCAATACCCACATCAACATGCCAGGCATGTAGGTGCATACCTGCAGCCTGGGCCACTGGGGAGATGAAGGCAGAAGGATCTCTAGGGCTTGCTGGCTGGCATCCTGTCCTTTTCCACTTATGACTATTTTCTTAACTTTTTAAGGTTACTTCATAGATTACTATGAGGATCATATAAGAATGCCAATAAAGCTGAGCGTGGTGGCTCACACCTTTAACCCAAGCACTCTGGAGACTTAAGTAGGAGGGTCACTGTGAGTTTGAGGCCAGCCTTGGCTAGGGTGAGAGCCTACCTTAAGAAAACAAAAAACAAAAACAACAGCAATCAAAACAGGACACCAATCAATTTCTTGTCACCATGCCTCAGAAATGGGCATTCCTTTCTTGTGGGTCAGCATTGGTGAAGAACTGCAAACCAGCCCGTTACAGTATAGTGACACATCAGGCATGGTTTTCCACAGCCCAAGAAATGCAGATTTCTGGGTCTGCCTCCTAGGAGTACTGTTCAAGTTTTAATTAACATTTGATTAGAAAAGATCATAAGTATATCTGAGATAATTTCTGCTGGAAAGACATTTATAATAGCACTTTTAAATAAACAATTTAGGTGTGAAGGAATTACAAGTCCAGAAGGCTCAAAATCTATAGTAGAAGGAATCATAGAGGAGGAAGAAGAAGATGAAGAAGGAAGTGAGTCAGTAAACAAGAGAAAAAAAGAAGATGACATGGAGGTAAGAAAAGGCCTGCATTCCTGGAAAGGTGGAGTCAGGGGTGGTTCTCAGTATGATTGGGTGGGGGAGTGACACTTTTTTGGTCCAAATTTGATATCTTAGGGGCCAAGACACTATTATAAGAGATACTTAAGTTGATTATTAGCGACAATGCACTAATGTAGTTTTTGCACTGGAATAGAAAACTCGTAGTAGTTACCTCATCGTCAGAGTGCTTTCCCTCCTCAGTACCTAAGTCCCAGTGGTTTTCCCTGGAGGAAGATCATTGTTCCTACCTGGCCAAGCCCATCAAGATCTTTCCCACTAACCAAGGCTGTGTCCTTGAGAAAGCCTTCTGACCTCAGTTTAGATCACTATGACAACTTAGCACTTTTGTTATGATTATTATTTATTTTGAGAGAGAGAGAAAGAATGGGCACGCCAGGGCCTTCAGCCACTGCAAATGAACTCTAGACATATGAGGCCCCTTGTGTGCATGTGCACTGAAGTTAGGAAGTTGAGCCACATTTAAAGATGCTATGGTCTCTTCATAATGCTGACCTTTTTGTCCTCTAAATATGTAAAAACTAGATCCCAAGTAAATTGTGTGTTTGAAGGTCAGAAACCAATTGCATGAATTTCATTTACTTGGGTTTGTGTGAGGAGTGGGTACTCGCTGAGCAGTTGGCTTGAGGATAGTACTAGAAAGTGTTACTTTTTTGGAAACGTTTAGTGATTATAAGTAACACTTTCTGGGATAATTATAAGCACCTTGCTAATATCAGATAATAAACTCGATGGAAACTTACTCCTTTGCATTTGGAGATGCCACTTTCAGCAAGGAGAGTGCCTTTTTAAAAGATAGGGTATCGCTTTAGCCCAGGCTGACCTAGAATTCACTATGTAGTCTCAGGGTTTTTCAAGAACTAAACGTTTTCATTTTTTTCATTTATTTATTTGTAAGCAGAAAGAGAGAAATAGAAGAGAGGCAGAGAGAGAGAGAGATAGAAGGGAGGCAGACAGAGAATGGGCACACCAGGGCCTCTAGCCACTGCAAACGAACTCCAGATGTATGTGCCCCTCGTACATCTGGCTTACATGGGTCCTGAAGAATCGAACAGGGATCCTTTGGCTTTGCATTTGGCTTTGCAGGCAAATGCCTTAACCGCTGAGCCATTTCTCCAGCCCCTAAACATTTTCATTTTTATGGTTCTAGGAATCGAACATAGTGCTTCACACAGGTTAGGCTAATGTTCCACTATTGAACTATATTGCCGAACCCAACCATTTAATTTCTATAGCTTTGTGATGGTTTTGAAATCAGGGAGTATTGCAGTTTTGTTCCTCTCTTTAGAAAATTCTTTTGATTATTCCTTCCTTGCCTGTTGGGATTATATATAATTTTAAAATACATTTTTAAATGCTATTGAGATTTATTTTTTATTTTTATTACTTTTCTATTGAGATTTTGATAAGATTACAGTGAATCTGTGGATCGCTTTGAGTGGTGTGGATATCTTTTTTTTTTTTTTTTTTTTTTTTTTTTTTTTTTTTTTTTTGGTTTTGTTTTATTTTGGGTTTTTCAAGGTAGGGTCTTGCTCTAGCCCAGGCTGACCTGGAATTCACTATGTAGTCTTAGGCTGGCCTCAAACTCATAGCGATCCTCCTACCTCAGCCTCCAGAGTGCTGGGATTAAAGGTGTGCATCACCACACCCGGCTGGTCATATGGATAGCTTAATCATCCATTGATCTTTAACATGGTATGTTACTGTTTCATGTTCACGTTTAGATTTTCAATTGTGGTTGATGCACTGCCCCAATTATTTCACTTATAATATTTGACCAATTTAAGTGATTCAAGAAAATGTAGAAAATCACTTCTTTGTTTATCCATGCACTTTCTGTCAAGATATAACATATTCATATTTCCTTTTTAGAATTATTAGAGTTTTGTATCATTATCATAAATCATATTTTAAAAGCACTCTAACTAAAAGCCAGTCTAATTTCAACTTTCCTACCTAGTTCTTCCCTATATTACATTTTTCTGATACTAATACCAATTTATACGATACATTGTACTTTGTTTCTTTCATTGACCATGTTGTAAGCATTTTTTACAAGTGTGGTTTTTGTATTCTTTTGATGATATGTCCGTTTTTCCAGCTAGTATAAAAAAAGCTCCATCTTGGCTATACAGTTAACTACTTTTGATCTTAAGAAAGTTTTCTAGGGCTCGGGAAATGGCTTAGTGGTTAAGGCATTTGCCTGTGAAGCCTAAGGACCCCGGTTTGATTCCCCATGACCCATGTAACCCATGTAAGGGGGCACGTGCATCTGGAGTCCGTTTGCAGTGGCTGGAGGCCCTGGCGTGCCCATCCTCTTTCTCCCCTCAAATAAATAAATAAATAATTTTTTTAAAAAAATAAGATAGTTTCCTATATCCACCAAACTAAAGTAGAAGTAGTTAGGTATGATGGCATGCATCTGAAGTCCCATTTGCTTGGGAGGTTGAGGCAACAGAATCAAGTGAGCCAGCAAAGAGATAGAAGGCAGAGTAGGAAGGGACGGGAAAAAGGAGAAAACTAATAATTATCTGAAAGTGGAAATTTCCACAACCTGTTCCAGATTCTTACAATGATTGAATGTATACTAAAATGTCCAGGGTATGACAGATTCTTAATAAGTGCTAGTTTCCTTTCCTTTTTCCCTCAAGGACCTAGTTTTTATCCTGTTTCTCTAAGGGTTGTCCTCAGACACTCAAGAGTTTACTTTTATTCTTCCAGACCAAGAAGGACCATCCATATACCTGGAGGATTGAACTGGCAAAGACAGAAAAGTACTGGGATGGCTGGTTCCGAGGCTTATCCAATCTCTTTCTTAGTTGTCCTATTCCTAAGTTGCTGCTCTTGGCTGGTAAGTGTGTGTGTGTGTCAGCTTGGCTGCCATAACAAAGTACCACAGATTGGTTGGTTTCAACAGTAGCAGTGTATTTTCTCATAGTTTGGGGGCTGAGAGCCTGAGATCAAAGTAAGGTTGAGCTCTGCTCAGGGATCTCCTTTTGATTTGCCAATAGCTCCTTCTCTGTGTGCTTTCACATGCCTGGAGAAAGCAAGACTGGGTGCTCTTGGTTTCTCTTTTTATAAGGACATTAGTCTAATTGTATTGGAGCCCCACCCTTATGGCTTCATTTAACTACACTTACCTCCTTATAAACTCTATCTTCAATAAAGTTACATTGGGTTTTAAGACTTCAATATCTATTGTGGGGGACACAGTTCAGTCTATAAAAGCGTGAGTATGTTGTCATTTGCATATGACCTCATTAGAACTACTACCCAAATGGGTGGGAACTTCCAAGACCTCCTCACTTACCTGGGCTCTTAACCTCCCACATCCAGACCCTAAATATAAGTGAGCATACACACCCAATCTGGATGGCCTGGTTTGGGCTTGGCCTTTGTATCTGGTCAAGTCCACGTACCCCTCCTCAAGCTAGATGCATTAGTATAATAATATCCTGAGTATTATGAAAATCAAAACAGTAAAAGGAGGCTGGGGAGATGGCTTAATAGATAACTTGCTGCATGTACGTGTGTGTGTGCATGTGTCTGTATGTGACACAGAGAACGGACACGCTGGGGCGTGTAGCCATTACAAATAAACACCAGACACATGCTCCACTTTGTGCCTCTGGCTTTATGCGAGTACTAGGGAATCAAACCCAGGTCCTTAGGCTTTGTAGGCAAGCATCTTAACCACTAAGCCATCTCTCCAGCCCAAATGTCATCATTTTTACAACTTTGTAACAATTCTAGGGCCTTTTCTAATGAACTACTCAAAGATTCTCTTGTTTTGTTGTAGGTGTTGATCGGTTGGATAAAGATCTTACCATTGGCCAGATGCAGGGTAAGTTATCCCAGAATTATGCTCTTGGATCTTTTTTTTGAGGACAGCGAAATGGGCAGTCATGTAAAATTAATGGTCTTAGATTTTGAGGTAAATGAAGAGAGCATGAAATTAAGAGTCAGATCTGTTTTTAATATCTACCTCTGCTTCTGACACACCGCATGACATTGGGCAAGTATTTCCCGTGTCTGTACAGCAATTTTCCTTTTTTCCATCTGAAAATGAGAATGGTACTATCTGTCTCAGAGTTATAAGGATTAAAATGAGACAATTTATTTGAAAATTATAAATTATTTCATAGTTATATAATATTGTGAATAGAATCTAAATAGTGATCGATACTTTTATGACTGCTAAAGTTTTTTAGAAATATATTTATGTATTTGAGAGGGAGAAAGAAAAGAGAGCAACTGAGAGTGAGTGAGTATGGGTGCACCAGGGCCTTCCACTGCTGCAAATGAACTCCAGAAGCATGCATCACTTTGTTCATTTGGCTTTACATGGGTACTGGGGGACTCAAACCCAGTCTGTCAGGCTTTGCTATCTCCCCAGCCTATCCTACTAGATTTTCTTAGGAAAAGGAAATGTATACTATAATGTAGCTGTCCAAGGTTCTAAAATCTGTTTAGGAGATATATGATGGGGCTGGAGAGATGGCTTGCCTGCCAAGCCAAAGGACCCAGGTTCGATTCCCCAGGACCCATGTAAGCCAGATGCACAAGGTGGTACATGCGTCTGGAGTTCATATGCAGCAGCTGGAGGCCCTGGTGTGCCCATTCTTTTTCTCTCTCTCAAATAAATGTTTTAAAAAAGGTATGGTTGTAGTAGATAGCTTCAGGTTTGCTGAGATGAACTTCCAGACCAGGTACAGTTATGGAGTAAGGGATATTTATTGAAGCTTACAGATCCAGGGGAAGTTCCATAATGGCAGAACAAGTTGGCCCCCTCTTAAAGGACCAAGCAGAGAGAGAGAGAGAAAAGCCCCAAGCCAAAACCACACAGTGTACTTCAGAAATTCTAGCTAGACATACTTTGCATATCTTTAGATTAGAATTTCAAACCCACCACCACACCTTAGGGCTGGACGGCCTAGTGACACCTCCTCCAGCCAGGTGGCTGCAGATCCAAACTACAAACTAATAAACCACTGAATATATTGGGGGCCATCTATTCCAACTGCCATAGTGGTGAAGTGGTAAAAACAAAGACTTTAGAGTTGGGGGGACATGGATTGTATATACTGCTTTCCTAATAAATTTTTGACCGTGAGGAAGTTAAGTTTGCTTTCCATGTGAGATGAAGCTGCTGTTACCAGCCTCGCCAGGGTGAGGAGCATGAGCACGGCGCACAGGTGCAGCGTGCAGCCATAGAGAGTGTCTCCCTAGGTGATTAATGGCTTCCCTTTTTTTTTTTTTTTTTTTTTTTTTTTGAGGTAGGTTTTGCTGTAGCTCAGGCTGACCTGGAATTCACTATGTAGTCTCAGGGTGCCCTTGAGCTCATGGTGATCCTCCTACCTCTGCCTCCTGAGTGCTGGGACTTAAGGTGTGTGTCACCATGCCCAGCTCAATATATATATATATATATAAATATAATTATTACTTATTTATTTATTAGTGAGAGAGAGAATGGGCACACCAGAGCTTCTAGCCACTGCAAATGAACTCCAGATGCATGTGGCACCTTGTGCATCTGGCTTACATGGGACCTGGAGAATCAAACCTGGATCCTTAGGCTTCACAGGCACATGCCTTAACCATTAAGCCATCTCTCCAGCCATATGTGTGTGTATATATTTTTGGTTTTTCGAGGTAAGGTCTCTCTAGCCCAGGCTGATCTGGAATTCACTCTGTAGTCTCAAAGTGGCCTTGAACTCATGGTGATCCTCCTACCTCTGCCTCCTGAGTGTTGGGATTAAAGGTGTGTACCACCATGCCTGGCTCTCTCTGTATATTTTTAAGCAGAGTCTCACTCTAGCCCAGGCTGACCTGAAACTCACTCTAGTCCCAGGCTGGCCTCAAACTCACAGCCATCCTCCTACCTCTGCCTCCCAAGTGCTGGGATTAAAGACGTGCACTACCACACTCCTTTTTATTGCTGAGTTGTATTTCATTTATACTCTGATTACTCCCAGAGTTAAACATCTGATTCATCCCCCTCTCTCGAGGTCCAGTCCAGGCCCACTTGCTACTTGGATGTCTCTCAAAGCAAACTGTTTCTTTATCCATTCTTAAGCTGTCCATGAACTTACAAATGCTCCAGAGTCTCTTGAATGATTTATAAAATTCTGTCCCCAGATCCTTGTGTCCTTGCAATCCTGAGTCCTTAGGTTGGACCATGATCTGGTGTTAGGACTTTTTTTCTTGTGTGTGTGTGTGTGTGTGTGTGTGTGTGTGTGTGTGTGTGCACATGCATGTGTGTACCCTTGAGGCTCCCCGTGTGCTTGTCTGGGTGCTGGAGTATAAAGTCAGGTGTTTGCTCCGTTGCTCCTGGAGTAGAGTATCAGGTGTTCTGCTCCATTACTCCTCCACATGTTCTTATTTGAGCCAGAAATCTCTTACTGATCCATGAGCTCAAAACAAGACCAGACAAAGCGCGATGGAGTGGTTCACCTGTCGTTCCACTCCAGCCTCTGTGGGCAAGCTTATGGGGTGCTGCAATACCCTTGCATACACCATATGCCATACACCACACATAGCACACACATGCAAAATTTAATTAATTATTTTTAAAAAGAAAAGACAGTGGTTTCTGTGTTTGACTCCCCTACTGGGCTGTAAAACCTGTGAGGACAGGAGCTGCTTCTTGTGTGTGCCTTGCCAAAATAAATTTACACTATGAAGGTTTAGAAGAAGGAAATGAAGGGAAAGTGAGTGGTCCAAGGTTACAATTACATAAGCATTAAACATCATTATCTGACTGGTAGATGTGTCTGAAGTGTTGGCAGGGGTGGAGGGCTGAGAGATGGCTTAGCAGTAAAGGCATTCGCCTGCAAAGCCTAAGGATTCCCCAGAACCCACGTAAGCCAGATATGCAAGGTGGCTCATGTGTCTGGAGTTTGTTTGCAGCAGCTGGAGTCCCTGGAATACCCATTCACACACACACTCTCTCTCTCTCTGCACCTCTCAGTCTCTCAAATAAATAAATAAAACTAAAAAAAAAATGGCTAGAGAGATGGCTTAGTGGTTAAGGTGCCTGCCTGCTAAGCCTAAGAACACCTATTGATTCTCCAGGTCCCAAGTTTAGCCAGACACAAAGTGACGCAAGGGCGCAATGCCGCACTTCCCACAAGGGGGCGCACACGTCTGGAGTTCATTCATAGCGGCTGAGAGGCTGCTGGAGTGCCCATTCTCTCTGTCTCTGACTCTCACTCTCTCATAAATAAATAAATAAATAAATAAATAAATAAATAAATAAATAAATAAATAAAGTGTCGTGGGGGACGGTCCTGGCTGCTGGAGCAACCTGTGTGACTGCATACTTGGTGAGGAGAGGTCTCTGAGGGCCCCTGCCTTTGTTTCCTCTCCAGGGAAGTTCCAGATGCAGGTCTTACCCCAGTGTGGCCATGCAGTCCATGAGGATGCTCCTGACAAGGTAAGTCTGGTGCTTAGAGGACAACTGTGGAGTAACTGGACTTCACAAGTCTGGATCTCAGCCTGTGCAGGCACACCAGCCCCCAGTCCTCTCTTTGGACGCTGTTACCTTAGTCCATGTGTCTGGACTAAGGAATAGCTGGCGCCTTCCTCTTTCATCTCATAGCCTGTGCTCAAGATCTGCTGCTTCCTAACCCCTAAAGGCAGGTAGAAGGATGATGGGGATAGACACTGCATGCTCACGCTAGTCACAGTTAGGGATTAATACAGGCTCCTCCTGTGAGGAAAAGGTACTTTATAACTCACAGGGGGAAGTGAGCCCAGGTCCTTTTGATCTCAAGCTGCCTAGCCTAATAGGACAGATCACAACCAGTAGGGCTAACCTTCCAGCAGAAGCCCACGGGACACCCGATGCTGATCACCAGCACTTACCTTCATGGGGCCTCTTCCTTTTCCAGGTAGCCGAAGCCGTTGCCACTTTCCTGATCCGGAACAGGTTTGCAGAGCCCATTGGAGGATTCCAGTGGTAAGGACATACAGGGTGTGTGAGCCCAGTAGAGCTGGCCCACCCCAAGACTCTCTGCCTAAGCCCTGCCTGGCCTGGGACACCATGCCTCTGTTCCCCTCCACAGCGTAGATCCTGGTATGTGTTCCCTCTGAGCCGTATTAGTTAGATGTGGGCTGTGTCCAGTGGGGTCTTGCTGAGGCTGTGACTGCCATGCCTCATCTCCTGCCCCCACTGCAGTGCGCAATCCTTTTTGAGAAAGGCAGCTGAGGTCAAAATCAGTCCTTATCCAGAAAAGCGTTCTAAGAGTAGCCTCTCAGCCTTGCCTTTGGTGCGGTTGTGAGGAGATGGGACCAGACCTGCAGGGGCCTTCATGGGCCCTGGGTAGAGCACTGCAGGCGATGGGAAAGCTAGTGATGGTTACCTTTGTTTCCCTTCTCTTTCTCTCTTGACAGTGTGTTTCCTGGCTGTTAGTGGCCTGCTTCCACCCCTTCCTCTACATTGAGCTCTGTTGTAAATACATCGTACCAGAGGCCACTGTGATGCTGCTGTCTCCTCTTCACCATCCTGCCCTGCCATGTGACACCGGCTCCCTGTAGACGGGCATCCCCACATGTACAAAACCTTCCGTGTGTTCCTGCCAAAAACACATATTGTCCAGGGCCCTTGTCCAATGTTGGCCTGCCCAGTCCAGGATCTGCAGCTCTTACTCTCCTGTGTATTCTCCCTGCCTTGCCTTGCCTTGCCTAGGGTGAAGCCTCCAGAGCTGCCACCTCCCCGGGTCCCTGTTCCTGCATTAGGCAGTGCCTCAGGCTCAGGGACCTCCGTTCCTTGACACTGTTCTTGGCATGGTCCTGCCCTACCTCATGGGGTGGACAGTGCACATGGCAGTCCTTACTTCTCTCTTTCAAATAAAACACCAGTCAAGTACCTTTATCCCAGGCTTATTCTCCCAGGTTCAGAAGATCTAGAGAGGCCAGGGTCCCAGCTGTAGGTTCAGGGAGGGGTGGTAGATAGTAAGCATCCCAAGAGACCAGCCTGCAAACCAGGTCCAGCCAGTCCAAGCACATGGCCTCCCATCTGGGTGAGCCACTGTCCCACTCCCACATGTCTGGGCACCTGCCCTGGGCTGAGGCTAGGCTGCTCCAGGGGCCTCTTGAGCCCTCACCTGCCACAGAGCAACCCAGGTTCAATACAGCCCATGCACAAATCCACGGGCTCAATAAAGCCCGTGGGATTTTTTAATAATCAGAGTTAACCATTTTCATAGTCAGTTCCTGGAGGTGTGCAGAGTGCCTGTTTGCCTCTTGTAGACCCACAGCTTCTTGTTGCTATTTGTGGTATCCTTGTCATTCTACATAGGGACATTACAGCCTAGCACCCTCAGTCTTTGCCCTCGTCCAGCTGCCTCATCACAGCCCTGCGGCCTCCCCCTGCTGCCCACGCACGCCAATTCCATGGGCAGGGAGAGGCAGTCTCCTGAAGCCCATGTTTCTGTGACTGTCTTAGGTGATCCGTAGCCCTCTCCATCTTTCACCCAACAACTTTCTATCCCTGTTCTGCTGCACGGTCCACAGTCAGGGACCTACTCTGTTTCTTTGCTATTTATGACCTTGTTTAAAGGAAATAAATATCTCCCAACCTTTACTCATTTGTGGAGTTGTCCTTATTTTTGCTGATCTGTGTACAGGGGAGCAATACATAGGGTTTAGTTGCCCCCAAATTCCAGAAGGCCCTTTCCAAAAAGCCCTTCAGTACCTTATGCTTTGCCTGCTCCCTAGATCCCCTTCCAGGGCATGGACAGAGCAAGTCTCCACAATAGGCCACAAAACTGGGATTCTAGTCCTCAATTGGCCCAGAGCTGGACAGTCTATTGACGTGACCTCCACCACTGACAGCCTCACTTACGCCAACACCCAAGCTTTATCCACAGCCAGATCGTCTTCTGAGCTCAAGACACTTTGGTCCATCCACGCTGCATGTCTCTCCCAGATGACTGAAAGCCCCCTGCATACTGGTCTTCTCCAAGAATGTGTTCTTGCCATTCCTAGGTCAGCAAGAGGGTACATCTTCAGTTGTCCAGAGTGGACAGCGAGAGTCCCCAAGACCTATTTGCTTTTCCCATATCCAGTTTGCCACCAAGTCATGTCTGCTCCTTATTTATTTATTTATTTATTTATTTATTTATTTATTTATTTAGCAGAGGGAGAGAGAGAATGGGCACGCCAAGGCCTCCAGCCACTGCAAATGAACTCGACTCGTGTGCCCCCTTGTGCATCTGAGTAACATGGGTCCTGGGGAATTGAGCCTAGGTCTTTTGCCTTTGCAGGCAAACGCCTTAACTGCTAAGCCATCCTGTAAAGTAAGATCAGTCAACTGGTACCGCAGGAACTGGCCCACGACAGGCACTTAGTAAGTAGTCCCTCTGTTAACACAGAGCCATCGGCAAGCCCATTGATTCTCCAATTTCTGCACATCCCACCCTGAAGACTGAAGTTATACACATGTGTGGCCACCCAGCTTTGCACCTGGGTTTGGGGATCTAGCTTTGCCATGTTCAGCCATCTTCCCACCCTCGGTCAAGTGGTCCAGGAGCCACTAGCATCAGCATCACTTGGTGGCTTGCTGCGGGTTTTTTCCTTACTCCAGACCGATTGAGTGAGAGCTCATCACCACGGCTCAAGTACTTTAATGTTGGAGGAGTTCTGATTCCTACAACCAAGCCTATGGGGAGCCTTTAGGTTATATTCCCTCATGTCCACAAGAGGGCAGCATGCTCACCTGCTTGGCTTCAGAAGCACTCCAGTTTTGTTCACCAAGCAGAACATAATCAAATTTTGAGCCCCATTTAATGTACTTGACCTATGAGAGAGGTGCGGTTGTGTTCATTGTACAGGTAGGGATACACCAATAAGTTTATGTGAATCAGAAGTGACAGTTCAAACCCAAGTTATTTCCACAGCATTCTGCCTCCTAAATGATACAAAGGACCCTGGACAGAAGTTATTTTGGCCCAGAAACCTGATTTTTTTTGGGGGAGGTTTTCAAGGTAGGGTCTCACTCTGGTCCAGGCTGACCTGGAATTAGTTATGTAGTCTCAGGGTGGCCTCGAACTCATGGCAATCCTCCTACCTCTGCCTCCCAAGTGCTGGGATTAAAGGCATGCACCACCACGCCCGGCTCAGAACCTGATTTTTAAAAGCAGGAAGAAGATGCCTTAGTAGTTAAGGCGCTTGCCTGCAAACCCTAAGGACCCAGGTTCAATTCCCCAGAACCCATGTGAAGCCAGATGCACAAGGTGGCGCATGTGTCTGGAGTTCATTTGCAGTGCTGGGAGGCCCTGGTGTGTCCGTTCTCTTCCTCTCTCTCTTTCTCTGTCTCAAATAAATAAAAATAAAAAACTGGGAGGAGACAACCAGGGAATTGAGGCCTGTAAACATTATAGATAGAGACTAAGGATGAATTAAATATTAGTTGAATTTTATGTCAACTATTGTACAAAGTACTGTCCATCAAGGATGTGTGTCAGGTGTCCATCTAGCATAGACATCATTGTCCACAGCTTAAAGGCATAGTAACTGAAGCGCAGAAGTGTGGGATGGCTCACTCACAGCCACTAGTTTGGGGAGGGGGCAGGTGGAGGCAGCATATTTATCTTCTGATCCTAATTCTACTGAACACCCACCACATCCCAACAGAGAAAGGACTTCTGATCCCTTTAATGAGCACCTGCCATTTGCTGGCCTTAGAAATGTCCTACACAGCCTACAGATGAGCAGATGGAAACTCAGGAAGGGGTCATGGGGGTCCCAGGACCCTTGAACGAAGAACTACAACACAGGCAGGAAGCACGCCATCCTGTCATACACTAAAGGATGTCCAAGGGAAACCCTCCATAGAAAGGAAGGAGACAGCCATAGATCTGATGGGGAAGGAAGGGTTCTTGAGACCGAGGAGTCACATACAAAGGGATCAGGGCCTGAGTTCTCGGTGGCACTATGCTCTTGATGTCCGAACACTTGTTCACTCACTGATTGGTGCTGAGCACCTCCTCTGCACCGAGGATCCAGTGGAACTTTGGGGACAGAAATGAATGATGAGCCTTGAAACCTCACATGGTGAAGGGGCTGAAGGAAGACGGCCCCATTACAAGGTAGAAGTGACCACAGAGACCAGCCCCGGAGACTGAAAGTCAGAACTGGTGCCGAGACTGGACTACAGACTGATGTACAGGAGATGAGCAGGACAGGAGTCGGGGAATAAAGGCTTTGAAAAGGTACCAGTGGGGTGTTCCCCATTAAACATGTGACCAGAGCTGAGGAGTTTTGTTTGTGACTTTGGCTTGCAGATGGATTGGTGGGTGCCAGACTAGAGGCATGGCAAGTCATAGGGAGGTAGTTGTGCTTGGCATGGTGGCACGCACCTCAAATGCCAGCACCCAAGAGGCAGAGGTAGGGAGGATCACCGAGTTTGGGAACAACCAGGGACTACAGAGCGAGTTCTGGGGCAGCCTGGGCTAAAGTGAGACACTACCTCGAAAAAATTGATAGAAAGATGGATAGATAGCGAGGCAGTCGTGTCTAGGTAAAGACCAGGGTGCACAACTAGAACGGGAACAGAGAGGAGAGAAAAAGACAGTATTTGAAGGTAGAATGAACAAGATGGCTAATGGGATTGAGAAAGAGGGACCAAAACTTGTGTTGGATTGAAGGGCCTGTCATCAGAAGTAGGGGTCCAGGGTTTGGCGAGATGGCTTAGCGGTTAAGGCATTTGCCTGCAAAGCCAAAGGATCCCAGTTCGATTCTCCAGGACCCACGTAAGCCAGATGCACAAGGAGGGCGCATGCATCTGGAGTTCATTTGCAGTGGCTGGAAGCCCTGGTGCGCCCAATCTCTATCTGTCTCTCTTTCTCTCAAATAAATAAAATATATTTAAAAAATAATAATAAGGGTCCAGAGGTAAAAGGTCAAGACCTTAACAAGGGAAACAAGAAAATACACTAGCGGTCGAGGTAGCTGGGGCACTCCATTCCTCTGTAGGAACACTGTTTTGCAGATTGGAAGCAACTCTGGTCTTCCCCTGCTGGCCACCCTGTCGCAGCCAGAGTCAACACACTTGCAGGCTGGGTCCAGGGTTCAGCAAGTTATGTCAACCCCAGAGGCGCCCTTATTCCTTGAGCTGGCTTCCTCTCTCCGGGTTTACTAGAAAACCCCAGCCTAGCCAGGCGGCACCTGAGGTGATCCAAGTGGCTGGCCGCTCCCAAATGGGTGATCTCTACCATTCATTGAGTGTGGGAAAGAAAGGGTTTTCCTAGCCGATGGAGACGGTACTTACTGATGACTGATCAAGCAGAAGCCTAGGATAGCCAACAGCCAGCCATTTGTAAAGCACTCCACCCACAACCAGGAGACCTCACTCACCTCCGAGGAATGGGCAGGGCGGGCAGGCTGGCGCCATTCTGCTCTGACAAAGTGATTTGCCCACGACTGCCTAGACGTCGGGATTTCAGCCCAGGCCACAACTCCCAGGTCAGTGAGTGCCTGTCCTTCCTTTGCCACACGAGAAAGGTGTGAGCAGGGCACAGGATGAAGACACTCTGTCCACCCAGTGCAGCCTCTTACTGAGTGCCAGGTGACCTTGGCCACACACCTTCATTCAGAACTTCCAGCTCCTCACCCCCAAATGGGCAACAGCACCTCCCAAAGTGTTGTGAGGGGCGCCTGAGCCCTGTGCGGGGGAAGTACAGTAAACATGCTCTGTGGAGGAAATGCAGCCTAAACCAGGGTGCTGGGAGACAAGGAAATCTGGAAATCTCAAAGAGGAAATTAAGGCAAAAGCCATTATAGAAGGCCTGTTGGACTCACCTTCCCCCACTTGATGGGGCTGTTAGTTGAATTTGGTGTGCACTTGAGGTCTGAGTGCTGCCTAGCACTGAAAACCCTCCTCTAGCCTGAGAGTAACCTCAATATTAAGAGGGTTTGAGCGTTTGAATTTTTTGTTTTTGTTTTTTGAGGTAGGGTCTCACGTTAGCTCAGGCTGATGTAGTCTCAGGCTGGTCTTGACTCACAGCAATCCTCCTACCTTGGCCTTGCGAGTACTGGGATTTAAGGTGTATGCCACCATGCCCGGCCCAGATTTTCTCTTTTATTTTTATTTATTTATTTTAGAGAGAAAAAGAGAAAATGGGCATACCAGGGCCTTTAGCCATTGCAAACAAATTCCAGACACATGCACCACCTGTGCATCTGGCTTTACATGGGTCCTGGGGAATCAAACCTGGGTCCTTTGACTTTGCAGGCAAGGGCCTTAACCACTAAGCCATCTCTCCAGCTCTGTTTGAATTTTCAAATATTTATTTATTTATTTAGAGAAAAAGGAAAAAAGAGAGTGAGATAATTGACATGCCAGGGTCTCTCGCCACTGCAGACAAACTCCAGATGCATGTGCCATCTTGTGCATCTGGCTTATGTGGGTACTGGAGAATCAAACCTGAGTCCTTAGGCTTCACAGGCAAGTGCCTCTCCAGCCCTGAATTTTTGATACTACGTAACCCAGGCTAAATCTGAATTCACATTGAACTTGTGATCCTCCTGTTCAGCCTACTAAATGCTAGGATTACATATCCAGTTTAACACATAGCACGTTCTTTTTTGTTGTTGTTTGGTTTTTTTTTTTTTTGAGGGAGGGTTTTGCTGTAGCCCAGGCTGACCTGGAAGTAGTCTCAGGGTGGCCTCAAACTCATGGCATTCCTCCTACCTCTGCCTCCCAAGTGCTGGGATTTAAAGACATGCGCCACCATGCCTGGCTCTTTATTTATTTATTATTTATTTATTTGTTCATCAAGGAGAGAGAGAGAAGAATGGGTATGCCAGGGCCTCTAGCCACTGCAAATGAACTCCAGATGCATGCACCACTTTGTGCATGTGGCTTTATATTGGTACTGGGGAGTTGAACCGGGATCATTAGGCATTGCAGGCAAGCGCTTTAACCATTGAGCCATCCATCTCTCTAGCCCCAGTTTAACATACTCTTTCATATGTGTGCATATAATATGTTCATGCATGTGTGTTTGTGATATATGTGCATGCATGTGTGTGTGTGTGTGTGTGTGTGTGTGTGTGTGTGTATTGGGGGGCAGGGACAAGCCATGGTGGACGACAGTTACAGGTGTTGGCCTTCGCCTTCCACCCTGTTTGAGGCCGGGTCTCTTTCGTTCACCACTGTGTTTGTCGGGCTAGCTGGTCTTGAGCTTCCAGACAATGGTCCTGTTTCCACCTCCATTCTTGCTGTAAGTACTCTGGGATTAGAGATGCCTGCCCCAGCATCTGCCTTCTTATGTGGGTTCTGGGAATTCAGACTCAGGTCCTCATGCTTATGCAGCAAGCGCTTTCTCCCCAGACCCTAACCCACTTCAATGGTAACATATACAGATAAGTCATACGTACCATTTAACCATATAAAAATGCGTAATTCAGTTGCATGTAACTTCACATGCTATGGTACTACACATCACCACAAATCTTTAGCATCCCCAACAAAACAATGTACCCATTAAACAACTTCCTCCTCCCCAATTTCTGGAACCCTCTATTCTATTTTCAGTTTTCCTGTCTCTTCTAGGTACCTCATATACCTGTTCATCATTCAGTACATACCCCATGTCTGGCTTATTCCACTAAGTATGTTTTTAAATTCCATCCATCTTGTATCAATACCAAAACTCCAGCTGGATGTGGTGGCACGCGCCTTTAATCCTAGCACTTGGGAGGCTGAGGCAGGAGGATCGCCATGAGTTCAAGGCCACCCTGAGATTACATAGTGAATTTGAGGTCTGCATGGACTAGAGCGAGATCCTACCTTGAAAAAACAAAACAAAACAAAAACTCCATTGCTTTTTAAGAAATACATTTATTTATTTGCAAGCAAAGACAGAGAGACAGAGAGAAAGAGATAGAGAATGGGTGTGCCAGTGCCTCTTGCCACTGCAAATGAATTTCAGATCCATGCACCACTTTATGCATCTGGTTTTACATGGGTATTAGGGAATCAAACCTGGGTCATCAGACTTTGCAAGCAAGCGCCTTTAACTGCTGAGCCACCTCTCCAGCCCTTCATTCCTTTCTGTAATTGAATAATATTCCACTGTGTGCATATTACCATGCTTTGTCTACCCAGCCCTCTGTGGATGGGCTCGAATTGCTTCCACTTTTTGGCTATTGTGAATAATGTTACCACGAACCTTTTGTGTTTTTTTTTTTTTTAAGATTTTTATTTATTTATTTATTTATTAGAGACAGAAAAAGGGGGGAGAGAGAGTGAGTGAAACTGGGTGTGCCAGGGCCTCCAACCACTGTAAATGAACTCCAGATGCATGTGCCACCATGTGCAACTGGCTTAAGTGGGACCTGGAGAATCGAACTGGGGTCCTTAGGCTTCGCAGGCAAACGCCTTAACTGCTAAACCACCTCTCCAGCCCCCATGAACCTTTTGTTCAATACCTGTTCAAGTGTCCACTTCATCCTTTTGTATATGTACCAAGTAGAACTACAGAGATGTGTGGTTAGGTCTGCATTTAACTTTAATAATTCATCTGGGGCTGGGGAGATGACTCAGTGGTTAATGGCGTTTGCTTACAAAGCTTCCTGGCCTGGGTTCTATTCCCTAGTATCCATATAAAGCCAGGTACACAAAGTGGCACATGCATCTGGAATTTGTTTGCAATGGCAACAGGACCTGGCACACCTATATTCTCTCTCCCCCTCTCCCTCTCTCTCTCATACTCTCTGCGTATCTCTGTGTCGCTCTCTCACAAACACAAATAAAGAAAAATGTGTGCATGTGTGTGCATGTGGTGACCAAAGGACAACCTCAGGTGTCATTCTTCAGGAACACTGTCCACATTTTGAGACAGAGCGGCCTGGAGCTCACCAGTTAGTCTAAACTGACTGGCCAGTGAGGTTCAAGGATCTGCCTGTCTCCACCTCCCGATCCAGCAATGGGATTCTAGGCACCAGCCAGCAAGCCTGGCTTTTCTTACACAGATTCTGGAGATGAGCTCAGGGCCTCATGCTTGCCAGGCAAGGACTTCGCTGGCTGAGCCACATCTCCGCAGCCCTGTGTTGGACTTTTTTTGAGGAATTGCCAAACAAGTTTCCACAGCAGCTGCTGTATTTTATATTCTCGCCAGCAACATGTAACAGTTCCAGTTTCTCCACCTCCCCAAAATAACACTAATTCTCTGTTTCAAATTATAGACATTCCAGGAAGTGTCAAGTGGTACTTCACGGTGTTCCTCTAACTTTGCATTCCAAGATGGTTGATGTGGAGGGAGAGCGAGTGGGGCGACCCTGCACAGAGCCCTGGCAGAAGGGGTTTGAGTTGGGCATGTGGACTGATGCTGCCCCTCCCCACCCCCATGCACTGGAGGCCTGTCCGCTCCCATAGCCAGAAGACAGAAGAACTGAGCAGCCGGGAAGAGGAGGTCTCTAGCTCCCATCACTGAAGGAGCACACAGGATCGGCTGCTCACACAGAACTGAGGGGCAGAGACAGCAGGTTGCCCTCATTCCTGCAGAGCAAACCTGCTTGGCACGAGGAGTCACGTGTAATTCTCTGGAGGAAATTCAATATAATTATTTTATTTGATCAATAAGCCAATATCTGTTTTTCAAAAACAGATTACAGAACAAAATCTCCTCTCCCGGAGTGGTGTGTCTAAATCTCTAGCGCTAAAGAGAACGTCAGGTTTGTCCCTCACGGCTCTTAGGGCATCGTCTCTTTCACTGGTAGTTCACTAATATTGCTGTTATTTTCACATCCACCTTTTAACAAGCACATCACTAGAATTCTCTCTTGAAGCTCAAGGATGGAGACTAAGTCACTTTCAACAGCCAAGGGCCTGGCACAGACACACCACTGGTTATGCCTAGCTGAATGACTGACAGACCACACACACAGTCTGTAGCAATCCAAACACTGTCAAGGCTTGGTACTCGCCTTGGCCCACCATGCTCATCTCCAGAAAGCACCTATGGAGTTCTGGAAAGAGCATGAGTCTCTGAGGGCCAGGAGACCTTGCTTCCAACTTTGGTTCTTTTGGTTCTGACACACTGGAATTACGGGACAGTTGCTTAACTTTTCTGGCCAAGGGAGATAAACACAACCCCGTAGCCCACATGCTGATAAATAGATGAACGGGAACCTGGTAGGTTCTTGTAGATGTGCTTTATCCAAAAGCATGGCAAGCTTTCTTTTTCCTTTTCCTTTTTACCTGTGTGTACATGTGTGTGCGTGCATGCGCATATGTGCAGAGGCCAGAGGAGAATTTTGGGTGGCCTTCTCTTTTGGGGGGAGGGATTTTTTTAACTAATTAATTAATTTTATTTATTTATTTAAGAGAGAGAGAGAGGCAGATACAGAGAGAGAGAGAGAGAGAGTGAATGGGCACGCCAGGGCCTCCAGCCACTGCAGATAAACTCCAGATGCATGTGCAACCTTGTGCATCTGGCTTACATGGGTCCTAGAGAATCGAACTGGGATCCTTTGGCTTTGTAGGCAAACGTTTTAACCACTAAGCCACCTCTCCAGCCCCCACCCCTTTTTTGAGGTAGGATCTCACTCTAGCTCAAACTGACCTGGTATTCACTATGTAGTCTCAGGGTGGCCTTGAACTCATGGCGATCCTCCTACCTCTGCCTTCCAAGTGCTGGGATTAAAAGCATGCTCCACCGTGCCCAGTTCAGGGTGCCCTTCTCTGTTGCTCCTCTGTACACTTCCTTTGAGATGGGGGGGGGTCTCTCCCTCAACCCCAAACTGCACTTTTTCAGTCAGTGAGCCCCAGAGATTCTCCAGTCTCTCAACAGCCCCTCCCCTGCTGACTGGGGTTACGGGCATGCGTGGGTTCTAAGGAGTTGAATTAAGGTGGTCTCGGCCCTCGCAGGGCCAAGTGCTCCCAACCACTGAACCATCTCCCCAGGCTCTAGCGCAGTGACTTTAAGCCAGGGGAAAACACAGTTGACGTCAGGGGTTCATCTTAGTGATACCCTGAAACCCTCAGCCCAAGTGACCTTCACCACCCACATGTCCTAGGCCTTAGAATCCACTTTTTCCATCTCGTTCCTTGGAAATAGTTTTTTGTTGTTTTACCAGGATTTCTATTTCAAATGTACACATGCTATTACAAGCACAGGAATCTTCCCTCACTCCAGCCTTTGGGGGGAATAAGGAAGATCAAGTACTTGATGGGCAGGATTCTGAACCATATATAAAGAGGGGTACAGCCGGATGTGCCTTCAATCCCAGCACTTGGGAGGCAGAGGTAGGAGTTTAAGGCTAGTCTGGGACGACAGAGCAAATTCCAGGTCAGCCTGGGCTAGAGTGCAATCTTGCCTGACGTGGGAGGGGAACGGGGAAGGGGGTAGAGAGGAATAAGGGGAAAGGCCCTTTTTTTTTTTTTTTTTTTTTTGGTTTTTGCAAGGTAGGGTCTCATTCTGGTCCAGGCTGACCTGGAATTCACTATGTAGTCTCAGGGTGGCCTCGAACTCTCGGCGATCCTCCTACCTCTGCCTCCCGAGTGCTGGGATTAAAGGCGTGCGCCACCACACCCGGCTCCCTTCTTTTTTTAAAATTAAAAAAAAATTTTATTTATTAGAGATAGAGAGAGGGAGAGAGAGAGAAACAGTGAGAATGGGCATGCCAGGGCCTCAAGCCACTGCAAATGAACTCCAGACACATGTGCCACCATGTGCATCTGGCTTACATGGGAACTGGAGAATCAAACCAGGGTCCTTAGGCTTCACAGGCATGTGCCTTAACCACTAAACCATCCCTCCAGCCCTTTTTTTGTTTTGTTTTGTTTTTTGAGGTAGAGTTTCACTGTAGTCCAGGCTGACCTGGAATTCACAATGTAGTTTCAGGGTGGCCTCGAACTCATGGTGATCCTCCTACCTCTGCCTCCAGAGTGCTGGGATTAAAGGCATGAACCATCATGCCAGTTTAAGGGCCTTATTTCTAGGAGGGAACATTGTGAGGATTTCAAGATGAGGAAGAAAGACCAGTCCAGAGAAACATCTGGGGAGACCTTCCTAGCTTCAGATGCTGGAATTCAAAAACGTCTTTCCTTTGAGCCCTACTTTTCTTCCCAGGCCACAAGGAATGGTGACTGCTGTGAAAATGATAAGGGGCATTCCTTGTTCGTAGATTGCTGCAGAAGCTTCTTTCTGAAGTCGGTGGTGATTACTGGGGGAGACTTGGAGTCATCCAAGTGCTGAGAAGAAATGACTGTCAAGTGCGCAGATCTGAATGGGACAGCTGTATCCATGCCCACCAAGAGATAGCTTAGTAGTTAATGGACTTGCCTGCAAAGCCTAAGAACTCATGTTCAAATCTCCAGGTCCCACATAAGTCAGATGTAGTGACACAAGCATGCGATGTTGCACATGCACACAAGGGGGCACACATGTCTGGAGTTTGTTCATAGTGGCTGAAGGCCCTGGTGCGCCCATTCTCTCTCTCTCTCTCTCTCTCAAAACAAACAAATTTAAACATTTTTAAAAAGTGGTGCATGTGTCTGCCCTTTGCAGTGGAAAGAAACCCTTGGCATGCCTTTCTTTACACATGCACACACACACATTTAAATAAATGAGATTTTTTTTTTTTTTTTTTGGTTTTGCGAGGTAGGGTCTCACTCTGGTCCAGGCTGACCTGGAATTCACTATGTAGTCTCAGGGTGGCCTCGAACTCTTGGCAATCCTCCTACCTCTGCCTCCTGAGTGCTGGGATTAAAGGCGTGCGCCACCATGCCCGGCTCTAAATGAGATTTTTTAAAAAAGAACTAATACATTTGTACGGTGACATCTCAGCAAGCTTTCTGTGTGCACCGTCACTGTGATGAGCTGAAACTGAAGCGGTGGTTCTGCGAAGTCTGGTTTGGAGAAGAGGCGCAGTCTCCCGACAGACAGGAAGTCTGGAGGAGGCAGGTCAGGTAGGTGACAGTCATTTAGTAAGAGTTCCCAAACCCTTGCACACTCAGCTCAAGTACAGGGCATGTGATGAGGTGCCCATTTGTTGGGACTGTGAGGAACCTGGCCTGGGCTGTTGGACATGGCCGGAGACCTTGGGCTGTGGGGGTTGCAACCAGCCTTATTGGCGAGAACCTACTCTGGTGCCAGAGTTGGCCCTCCCTTCTCTCAAGGTCATAGTGTGCCCTATCTTCACCCAGAGGAGGAAACGGGACCAACAGGCCCTCCCCACTATTCCAGAGGACCTGAGCATTCCATAGTCTAAGGTTCTGCCCCCCCTCCACAGTTCCTGACCTTGTGGCCAGCTGCCCAAGAGACCCTTATATGATAGTAAACAGTCTCCCTGCAGCTGTAGCCATCTGATATGTGGCTGAAGTCACGTAGCTTTTCCCGCCACTTCTGTTAGCTCCCTTGCAACTTCTCCCTCCTGATTTCTGCTTTCCAACACCAGCCAATTAGAAGCGACCCAGGAACCTACGTAAACAATTACCTTATAATCTGTATGTGCCTTCTCAACCTTTCTCAAGTTTTTTTAAACCGACCCCCCTTTTGAATAAACGAGCGCACGCCATCCATCAGATGGTCTCCCAGGTGGTTCATTGCCCGCAGCACTCACTCGCTCCAAGACCCTGCTCCCCTCAGCTCCTCTTGCACCCGGGACATCGGTTGCCAATGACCCCCAGGAATAGCGAGGACCTTCACCCATTGAGCTTCCGAGGAAGCTGGATATTGGAATACCAGGGCCTGGCCTGGGGAGTCTCAGAGCTCTGGGAAGCTGAGCTCCTGGAGGGAAGGGTAGGGAATGGGAGGGGGCAGAGGCAAGAAACATGGAGTATAACCACCCAGTCCTTTCACGATGTGGCTCCTTGTCAGCAAAATACACAACATCCCTGGGGAGGAACCCAGACTAAGTGACCTCAATGTTCTCTTGGCACAAACACTCACACATTACGGGCACCCAGTGCTTTAGCCAGAGCTCGCTTGTCCTTCTGCTGGGAAACCCTCGTCACGCTGCCGGTAAAGTCTGCCCCGGAAGCCCAAAGGAGGCCTTTGCAAAAATGCTCACTGCTACTTCGTTTGGACCAGGCCCTCTGGGGATTCCGGGAGGAATGGGGAACTCCAAGTCCCGCCAAAGCAGCTTGGCAAGTGAACAAGTGTGCAAATGCATTCCGAGGGGGTCTCTAACAGAGGCATTTATAGAGTCCAGGGGGCCATATAGCACTTGGCCTGCAAGAAAGGCGACTGGCCCCAAATCAAACAAGGAATAAAGTCATTTCAATTCACAACTGTTAGGAAGAAAATAAAGTGAACACAACCGAAAGTGACTTAAGGGGGGTCCTGGAAGGTTCTGGAAGGTCTCTCTGAAGGAACAGCAGATGGGAGAAGTAGGAGTGATGGTGGCTTTGAGGAACCGCACACTGGACAGTGTTCAGAACGCACAGAGGGGGAGACTGGTGGGAGGTGAGCCAGGCGGAGGTAAGAGCATAAATAATGTCACTCTGTTTTTGTTTTTTTTCACTCAACATTATATAAGAATATTCTAGTTGGGACAGGTGATTTGTAAACATTTTTAATGAGTGAATTTTATTTTTAAAAAAATGAAAAGAAAATAAAGTTACTTTCCACTGTAAAAAAAATCATATGGTATACCACTCGTATGAGGGACACCTCTGGGTCAGGAACTCCCTGCTTGGGTTTCAGCAAAAGTCAGGTGACATGTTCTCCTCCCAGTAGGGTCTATTTTTTCCCCCGATGCTAGGAAACATAACCCAGGGCTTTGCACATGCTAGGCAGGTACTCTATCACTGAACTACAGCCCAGGTCTGTTACAGTCTATTCCCAACAGTGTCTGAACACCAGAAACTTCTCAAAACTCCTTTGTATCGTCCATTCTACTCTGACTCCACTGGCCAGAGAAGAAACAAATGTGAATTCTCAGGAGTTGCCTGGTAAAGACCACTTCTTGCCTCCATCTGCAAGGAACTGGGCAATGCTATAAGGCCTTCTCACAGGCTGCTCTTCTCTCCGACACTGGATTTGGCTCCTGGCTTCCTGGCGAGCCCTGGTGCTCTACGGCTGCCCTCTGGCAAGCTTCAGTCTTCAGGGCTGGAGCTGCAGGGTCTGCGGAATTCCTGCCCATACTCGTGTATCCATTTGTTGGCCACTGGAAGACAGCGAGAGGGAAGAGAGCGAGCTGAGCAGGGTGGATAGTTGCAGACTGCACTGGTTCACAGAGAATGGGGGTGTGGCCTATGATCCTACAGCCAGCCTCTCACCAGCCCGGCCTAATCCCATCTCCACCATAGTCGAAAAGCTGCTGCCTCCAGCATAGATAAATACCAAACAGGACACTGCCCTCCAGAAAAACTGCAGCAGATCCTGCTAACTAGAAACAAAACAGCACTCGGGTGACCCACCCTTCATCGAAAAAGCCCACCTGCCCCATGAAGCCAATGCCAAGTAGGAGTAACTGCCTTCCCCCAGCAACATCCCTGTTCCACTGTCCTTTCCGGTTTCAGAATTAGGCGTTCTTGGACACACATGTCATTAGCATGTGCGTCTGCCATAAACAGATCCATTTGCCTTCAACACATCCGCTTGCTTGTTCATGGTGTCCTGGTCCCCTGGGGCAGTGCTAAGTAATGGCACACAGGAGGGCTTGCTGGCACTTTCCTTGGATGGAGACATACCACTTTGCTCTGTACACCTGCTCTGTGTCAGAACCCCCTTTTTTTTTCTTGGTTTTTCCAGGTAGGGTCTCACCCTAGCCAAGGCTGACCTGGAACTCACTATGTAGTCTTAGGGTGGCCTTGAACTCATGGTGATCCTCCTACCTCTGCCTCCCTAGTGCTGGGATTAAAGGCGTGCGCCACCAAGCCTGGCTGAACCCCTCCTCTTTATGGGGCCTCAATCTGCACCTCATGGGGCACTTGACTGGCAATCCAGTGATATTACTACCATGTGGCCCAACCATGTAGCCTTTGAAAGGGAAGAATGGTCTCTCCATTTCACTTTTCTCTGTATTCCTCACTCCATTGTCTACCACAATGGCAAGACTCACCCCATTTATCTCCCACAAGGACAGGACAGCCAGCGTGAAGTGTGTCACCATCCCCCTCACCATTCCTGCGCAGGTTCCACCAAAATAGCGCTGCGTTCTAAAAACAAGAAGGCCCAGCCCCGGGGTGGGGGGGGACGACACAGAGGGTGGGGGTGTCAGTCAAGAGTCGCAGTTCTTGGGCAACAAGACTAAAGACACCGCATTCATGTCTTTAAATAAGAAAACTCACTTCCATGCAGTTTGTATGTATGAAAAAGCATGGGATGGTCTAAGTTATTGTTCACTTATTCAGGCATGGGTCATTCACTGCCTGACAAGGCATCCAGTTCTGCTCTGGGGAGCTCAAGAGTCAGATATAAAAGAGACCAGGGGCTGGAGAAATGGCTTAGGGGTTAAGGTGCTTGCCTGCTAAGCCTAAGAATGCTTGTTCCATTCTCTAGGTCCCATGTTTAGCCAGACACAAAGTGATGCAAAGGTGCAATGCCACACTTGGCCACAAGGGGGCGCACATGTCTGGAGTTCATTCACAGTGGCTGAGAGGCTGCTGGCACACCCATTCTCTATCTTATCTCTCTCTCTCTCTCTCCCTCTGACTCTCTCAAAAAAGAGAGAGAGACCAGGACAGGGGCCTGGAGAGATGGCTTAGCAGTTAAGCACTTGCCTGTGAAGCCTAAGGACCCCAGTTCGAGGCTCAACTCCCCAGGACCCCTGTAAGCCAGATGCACAAGGTGGTTCATGTATCTGGGTTCGTTTTCAGTGGCTGCAGGCCCTGGTGCACCCATTCTCTCTCTGCCTCTTTCTCTCTCTCTCAAAATAAATAAGTAAATAAACAAAAGAGACCAGAAGAGGGCAGTGTGGTGGGGCATAGGAGCAAGGTGAGCACAGGTGTTGTGGGGGGTCACTGAGGATAGACACCCAATGGTACCAGAGGGGAATCAGATAGTCCTTGTAGAACTGAGCACCCATTCACAAGTGTTTGCTTCGTTAGGCACCAGCTGCCAAGAAGCAGGTCTCACCATAATCCCTCAGTCCCTATAAAGAAGTTGACACTTAGGACTTTTAAATCATGTAACTAGGGGCTGGGGGTAGAGTCCAGTTGGAAGAGGACTTGCCTGGCATGCAGAAAGCCCTGGGTTTAATTCCCCAGCACTACATAAACAAGGTGCAGCACCCAGGAAGTAGAATCAGGAGGATCAGAAAGTCAACGTCATCTTTGGCTATGCAATGAATTCAAGACCAGCCTGGGCTACATGGGACCCTGCCTTTAAAAAAAAAGTAGGGCTGGAGGGATGGCTTAGCAGTTAAGGTGTTTTCCTGCAAAGCCAGAGGACCCAGGTTTGCTTCTCCAGAGCCCACGTTAGCCAGATGCACAAGGGGGTGCACGTGTCTGGAGTTCGTTTGCAATGGCTGGAGGCCCTGGTGAACCCCTTCTCTCTCTCTCTCTCTCTCTCTCTCTCCCTCTTTCTCTGTCAAATAAATAAACAAATAAAAATAAAATATTTTTTTAAAAAGTAACTAGGGGGCTGGAGAGATAGCTTAGCAGTTAAGGTGCCTGCCTGCCAAGCCTAAGAATGCCCATTCGATTCTCTAGGTCCCACGTTTAGCCAGACGCAAAATTGACACAAGGGCACAGTGCTGCTCTTGCCCACAAGGGGGCACATGTGTGTGGAGTTTGTTCACAGTGGCTGAGAGGCCCTGGAGTGCCCATTCTCTATCTCTCTCTGCCTCTTCCTCTCTGTCTCTCTCAAATAATAATTTTTTTAATTTAATTTTTTTTTTTAGAAAAGTGACTAGGAAGAGATAAAGTTAGGACTCAAGCCTCTGTGTTTTGACTTCAGGACTTATAGCATTCTCCCTTGCACTGCTTGACCTACCTACTCCCTAAAGACTCAGTTTAACCTTGGTCATTAGACTAGATGGATTCCTCTTGAGGTCCAAGGAGTAGTGGCAACCTGTTTCTTGGCCTAGAGAAGCTACCAAGACCCTGAACACCCACGCACACCTGGCATTTACTTACTGACTATCTGGGATGTGCCAGGCACTGTGCTACATGGCTGTATAGGCACAGTCTCTCTTACTTTATTTCAGTCTTAGCCAGGAGTGGTGGCTCAAGACTCTAATCACAGCCCTTGGGAGGCAGAGATAAGAGTATTGCTGTGAGCTTAAGGTCAGCCTGGAACTCCAGAGTGAGTTCCAGGTCAGCCTGGGCTAGAGTGAGACCCTACCCTCAAAAACAAAATAAAACAAGACAAAACAAAAATACTGTTTTGCCTTTAATCCCAGCAGTTGGGATGCCGAGGTAGGAGGATCACTGTGATTTTTGTTTGGAGAGAATCAGAGAGAGAGACAGACAGACAGATAAAGAATGGGTGCACCAGCAGCCTCACAGCCACTGTGAATGAACTCCAGACACATGCGTATTGCACCCTTGCATCACTTTGTGTCTGGCTAAATGTGGGACCTGGAGAACTGAATGGGCATTCTTAGGCTTAGGAGGCAGGCACCTTAACCCCTCTCCAGCCTGATCACTGAATTTTGCGGCCAGTCTGGAACTACAGAGTGAATTCCAGGTCAGCATGGGTTAGTGTGAGACCCTACCTCAAAAACAAAACTGAACCTTTATTTCATTCTTGAATTAGTAAGGGCTGCCAGGGAGTTTGATCAAGCTGAAATGTGAAGGCAACATTCCTGCGCTGAACAGGCCTCTCGTCACGTGGGTCTCCTCCTGCTTGTCTTTCCCATAGCTGTAATTCGAGGCAGTGTGTGGGGCAGGGCTCTGAGCCTTACCCTATACCCTCGGTGCCTCTGGCTCTCCATGTGGGCAGAGCGGAGCTGCTGGGGAGAATCTGAAGGTACATCAGAGCTCTGACCTCTGTTGTGGAATGGCAGGTCTATGTTAATGTCCATTTGTAACATACATATAAATAAAATAACAAGGCCATAGCAACATGCTGTGGTGATAAATAAGACTGAGAGATTATCTTTGGGAATGGAAAGAGATCTCTCTCTCTCTCTTTCTCTCTCTCTTCCTGCCCAGGCATCAGCTTGCAAGTTGACAGCATGAATGAAAGGAGATGAGTTCACTTCCCTCACAACCCCAACCTCACTCACCTTTACCACAGGCACGCTGAGGTTAGCGTAGATGAAGGCCGTGGCTCCTCCGGCTTCCACTGAGCTCAGCTGTGATGCGGGAAGAAGAAGCCAGAGTTAACATAGCTGCTGACCGGCTGATGCTGCTTCTCTGCCTTGTGCCCATGAACCTGGAGTGTGAGGTCACATCTGCACAGAGTCACTGCTGGGCTCCCCTACTTCAACGCTGAAGAAATCCTTGTAAGATTCTGGAAGCTTCCACAGTGACTTGCTACAGAGCCACTTGCTACAAGGCAGGATTTTGGAATTTCCCCTTTCTTTTCTCTTTAGATACATTCTTTCTTATGGAGGGTTAGAATAAATATATCTAAACCTTTTTGAGTGAATATATTTCTGAGGATGGGAATCATAGGAACTTATTGTCCCTTATGTAAGTGCCTCGGGTCACTCAGTGTCCCTTCTAACCTAAGCTGAGGACTTTTACTCTTGGAATATTTTAGGGTTATGGATGTTTTATTAACATAAAGGTTTTTTCTGATTGTCAAATAAATATATAATAATGTAAGTTTTTTCTTTTTTTCTTTTTTGAGGTAAAGTCTTGCTCTAGCCCAGGATGACCTAGAATTTACTCTGTAGTCTCAAGGTTCAGAGTGACCTCAAACTCACAGCAATCCTCCTACCTCTGCCACCCAAGTGCTGGGATTCAAGGTGTACGCCACCACACCCAGCTTGTACTTGTACGATTTTTTTTTTAAATATAGAGAAGTATTACAAATAACATCCCACATCAACTTGCCATCCAGAAAAAGCACTATTATAACTTACATAATAATCGTTAGCATCTGTTGAGTAATAGCTGCCACATATGGTGGGCATTTTACTACGTCCTTACAAAGATATTACCTCACTCCTCATGAATCCTGTGTTACTATTGTTATTGTTATTCACATTCTACAGATGAGGAAACCAAGTCTGAGAAAAGTGATGAAGTACTGTACAGAACTCTTCCCAGACAAAGCCAAGATTTGAGCTGAGTCATTGCTATCTGGCTTCAAAGTCCCTGTTTATATCCATTATGATACACTTTGGGACATTCAGGTTATTTCCAAACATTTGGTATCATAAACAACATTGCCATGAGCATCCTTGTGAGGAGTGTGTGTGTGTGTGTGTGTGCATGAGTATGAGCACATGTGTGGAGGTCAGAGGACAGCTTCAGGTGCTGGTGGCTGCCTTCCATCTTGTTTGAAGCAGTCTCTCATCATTTATGGCTGCATTCACCAAGCAAGCTGTCCTACAAGCTTCCAGGCTATTCTACATTGCCTGCCTACCTTCTCTCTTAGACATTCAGGGATTGCAGACCACTCACTCTCTAGCCTCCAGCTTTATGCAGGTTCTGGGGATCTGAATTTAGGTATGCATGTTTGCACAGCGAGAGAGCTGTATTCACGGAGCCATTTCCACAGCCTTGCAATGAATATCTTAGTGAATGAAATTATTTTTGCATTTTGATTTGTTTTCTGTTTTCTTTCTTTTTTTTTTTTTTTTTTTTTTTGAGGTAGGGTCTCACTCTAGCTCAGGCTGACCTAGAATACACTATGTAATCTCAGGGTGGCCTCAAACTCACAGCGCTCCTCCTACCTCTGCCTCCCAAGTACTGGGATTAAAGGTGTGTGCCACCATGCCTGGCTTGATTTGTTGTCTTAGGAAAGAATCCTCACATTCATATTATTGGGTTAAAGGGTATGCATAAATTTAATACCACTGATGCATGCTACTAAATTATTTTCTCACCAGCCATGTGACACAGGAAAGCTACCTTGAAGGTTCGTGCTCTTCAATACTGTGGCAATCGAGCTTGCCACAGCCATTTGCGTTACAGCACAAGAACCGAGTCAGGATATTGGCACGTAGAGGAAACAGAACTGACTTGGTGATTCAGAACGTGGCAATGGCAGAGGGCTTTTTACCACTCTTGGCTAACCCCATCCCTCCACCTGCATGCGAAGGCGTTGAGAGCACCAAGTCACGGCCTGTGGGAAAGTAACCTGAAATTTTCACTCCCACTGTCAATCACTATGGACGGAAGCAAGACACCGTAGAGCGCACTGACTCCTCCTGCAATCTTCTCCCCATGGCTTTACAACATAACGGAAAGGGATGAAGCTCAACTTGTTAAAGAGGAAACTACAGGGCCTGGCGAAGATGGCTCCATTGGTAAAGTGCTTGTTATGTAAACATGAGGACTTGAGTTCAGTTCCCCAGCAACCACCAGGGTGCTGGGATGCATGCCTGTAATCCTGGCACTGGAGGCAGGAAGAACTTTGGAGCTTTCTGGCCAGTTAGTCTAACCAAATCAGTGAGTTCCAGGCTCGGTGAGAGATCTTGCCTCAAAAGAACAAGATGGAGGACTGGAGAGATGGCAGAGATGGTGCTTACGTGCAAAGCCAAAGGACCCAGGTTCGAGACCCAGGACCCACATAAAGCCAGATGCACAAGGTAGTACATGCGTCTGGAGTTCGTTTGCAGTGGCTAGAGGATCTGGTGTGCCCATTCTCTTCCTATCTGCCTCTCTCTCTCTCTCTCTCTCTCTCTCTCTCAAATAAATAAAAATTAAATAAATAAATAAAATTAATTAAAAAAATAAGACTGAGCCAGGTGTGGTGGTGCACACCTTTAATCCCAGCACTTGGGAGGCAGAGGTAGGAGGATTACCGTGAGTTTGAGGTCTATATAGTGACTTCTAGGTCAGCCTGGGCTAGAGTGAGACCCTACCTCGAAAAACAAAACAAAAACAAAAAGAAAACAAAAACAAACAAGCAAACAACAACAACAACAAAAAACCAAGACTGAGGGCTGGAGAGATGGCTTAGCAGTTAAGGTGTTTGCCTGTGAAGCATAAGGATACAGTTTTGACTCTCCAGGTCCCATGTAAGCCAAATGCACAAGGTGGTGCATGCATTTGGAATTTGTTTGCAGTGGCTAGACACCCTGGCATTCCCATTCTCTCTCTCTCTCTCTCTGTCTCTAATAAATAAATAAAATTAAAATTAAAACAAGACTGGGCTGGAAAGATGGCTTAGTGGTTAAGGCGCTTGCCTACAAAGCCAAAGGACCTCAGTTCAATTCCCCAGGACCCATGCACAAGGTGGCGCATGCATCTGGAGTTCGTTTGCAGTGGCTGGAGGCCATGGCACGCCCATTTTCTCTTTTTCTCTCTCTTCTGCCTCATTCTCTCTCTCAAATAAAAAAAAATAAATAAATAAAAATAAAGTAAGTTCTTTAAAAAAAAACACACACAAGACTGAGAAAGACACCCCATATTGACCACTGGCCTGGGAACATACATGCATAAGCACCTGGACACAAATGTGCATTGACACACTGATGAGCATGCCTACATACACATGCACATGAAAAAAATCTGGCTCAAGGGCTGGAGATGTGGCTTAATGGTTAAGGCATTCACCTATGAAGCCTAAGGACCCTGGTTCGATTCTCCAGGTCCCACATAAGACAGATGCACATCTGCAGTTCGTTTGCAGTGGCTAGAGGCCCTGGCGCACCCATGTTCTCTCTCTGTGTCTCTCAGTCTCTAATAAGTAAATAAAATAAAAAAATTTTAAATCTTTTTAAAAAAACACAAAAATCTAGCTCAATATGCCTTGAATAGGGCATGGATTGTGAGACAAGGAGAAGAGAGAAATCTTCCCTCTGTCCACCTTCCCCCGGTTCATACTTGGGCTGATCTTACGTCCAGTCTGAGCAGAAAACCACTATTCTGATCTCAACTTGGTTTTCTCCCTACAATACTGCATTTGTTTCCTACAAGCCTTTACAGCTGTCTCCAGAAATCTCTGATGGTTTACACCCAATAAGAAGGTGAAAGAATGGGGCATAACCAAGCACGTCTTAGGCTCCTAGAACATTGTTCTGCCTGTGTGGTCCTTTCCTATACTTGCCTGGGGATACAAGGACAGATACAGAAAGTTGTATGAGACTTTCCAGAATGACATTCTTTTATTTCATGCCTTACCATATCCTCACCACAACCCTGTGGAGAGCACGGGGCAAGAGAATGAACTTAATGAATGGAGGTCATCTGGGCTGTGGTTCCACAGTAAGCAACAGAACCCCAGGTTAGACTGACTGATTCCAACCCACAGTGCATTCCGTTCCACACTGCCTCAAATGACCATGCATGCTCTCTCTCTCTCTTTCCCTTCCTCCCTCCCTCTCCTTCTTCTATCTTTCTCTCTGTATCTCTCTTACACGTGTGTGCGCGCACACACACATATTTCCCGTTATTTGCTAGGCTATGGGCTGGGAATGCAGCTCAGTGGTAAAGCATCTGCTTAGTCGGCATGAGACCCTGGGTTCCATTTCTAGTGTCACATCAATAAACAAACAAATTTGCTGTTTTCACATCCACGCTCCCTTCACTAGTAGCTGGGCCTCTGTAAACCATGGAGCCAGCCATAGGGAGATTTTGGGGAGAAAAACCAAGATATATATTGCCCCCGATGCTCCTGTTCTTTGGTTGATAACCACAGTCCTCACTTCCTGTGACCTTTCGAGCCAGCGTGGGTGGACAGCCAAAGATGCAAGCAGCTACAGATCTAAGATGTGTTGCCCCTTGCCCAACAGCTGACTTCAGCTGCCCCTCTGTGACTGCTCACAACCGCTGCTAAGAGGCAGTCTCCAGTCCTGTAGGACGTGTGACACAGAGCCACTCGGAGACACACTGGCATCGTCGGCATAGAGCTGATAGGGAATGCCGGCCCCTGACTGTCTTTCTTGTCTGTACAGAGACACCAGGCCCGGCCTGAGAAAAGGGAGTGGGGTGGTCTGCTGTTC
The DNA here is from genome assembly GCA_036365145.1 of Orientallactaga sibirica. NCBI lineage: Eukaryota > Metazoa > Chordata > Mammalia > Rodentia > Dipodidae > Orientallactaga > Orientallactaga sibirica. Next base: position 1,693,132 of record JAEOAD010000055.1, read on the forward strand.
CAAAGAGTCTGAAACCAGCCTTCCGGTTTTGGTTGTTGTCCTTCTGTTACCAATAGTGAAGCTTGTTGACATTTGACTTTAGCCAAAAGGAGCATTAGTGAATCTCTTCTAATACATGATTGCTTCTAAGAGTCTCTTCTGGGTGACAGATGATGGGATTTGCGGCTAGTTCATGCAAAAGGAAGCCAGCCCACGTAAGCCAAAGGGAAGGGGGGAAGCGAGGCCCGCATCCTCTACACCAGGCTGGGAAGCAGGACAGGAGGCCCGTCACTGCTTTCCTATTCTATTTAGGGGAAGGGAGTAAAGACTTTACTGAAGATTTTATGGACGACAAGGAGGAACATTTTTCATTTCATAGCAGAGACACCTGTGGAATTTCTCTGCCTCTCTGTTCTTCCATCTTACGGTCTCTGCTGCCTCATTTCTGCGTCTTTCTCATAAACTCCATGAGCTCACTGATGTGCCCATGCATCTCAGCCCTGACTAGGCTTTGGGAGCTTCAAGAGAGAGACTCTTGTTCATGTCCCATGGTCCTAATCCACTGCCTGTGCCAAAGTCATGGTTAGACTAGCACACTATAAACTCAAGCCTGTCCTGCATTCCCTTACGTCTCCTATCATGCCTAGCAAAAATGCTGTCTGGCCAGGCGTGGTGGTGCACGCCTTTAATCCCAGCACTTGGGAGGAGGCAGAGGTAGGAGGATTGCCATGAGTTCAAGGCCACCCTGAGACTACATAATGAATTCCAGGTCAGCCTGGACTGCAATGAAACCCTGCCTCAAAAACAGACAAACAAACAAACAAACAAACAAAACCAGACAAACAAAATGCTGTCTCTAATTCGCAAAATTTCTGGAGATTTTTTTTGGGGGTTGGTACCAGATCAAATCAATACATGAAATTGTTTTGAAAACCATAAAATAAAATAGAGATATAATTAAACGTTAAGTAAGAAGCCCTGGTCCCTCCAGAGCAAGACTCACATAGATCATAAATGTTGCAATTCGGTTCCCAGACTTCATCCTGTATAGAGGACTGCTTGGTGACTGAGACACACACACACACACAAAAAAAAAAAAAAAAAAAAAAAGAGAGAATATATTATTTTAAGCAGATGTCACCAGAGTGACAGCCAAGAATTACCATTAATGCAAGGGTTAAAATGGGAGTACTGAGTTTGGAATAATCCTAAACTATACCAGATGGGAGTATATGTTTGTCTTTGCTGGCAGGTACTCAATTACACTTTTAAGAATTTTTTTTAACTTGGGAGAGACACAGAGAGAGAGAGAGAGAGAGAGAAAGAGAGAAAGAGAATGGGTGCACCAGCAGCCTCTCATCTGCTCCAGCTGCATGCGCCCCCTTGTGGGTAAGTGTGGCATTACACCCTTGCATCATTTTTTTTTTTTTTTTTTTGCATCTGGCTAAACGTGGGACCTGGAGATTGGAACCTGTGTTCTTAGGCTTGACAGGCAGGTGCCTTAACTGCCAAGCCATCTCTCCAGCCCCAATTACACTTTTAATTAGACATTCCTATGGATGAATTCTATAGTAAACAGATAGAACTTCTTATCAATGATGAAACAACTATACATTGTTACATATTAGGTTCTTAGCAAAACAAATCAGTATATGAAAAGTTACAGATAATTATTCTGTAGAAATATGAAATCATGGGCTGGGGAGATGGCTTAGCAGTTAAGGCATTTGCCTGCAAAGTCAAACAACCCAGGTTTAAGTCCCCAAGACCCACATAAGCCAGATGCACAAGGTGGTGCATGCATCTGGAGTTCATTTGCAGAGGCCAGAGACCATTTTCTCCCCCCCTCCCTCTTCTCTCTCTGTCAAACAAATAAATAAATATATTTATATAAAAAAGAAATACCAGGGCTGGAGAGATGGCTTAGCGGTTAAGGCGCTTGCCTGCAAAGCCAAAGGACCCAGGTTCGACTCCCCAGGACCCACGTAAGCCAGCTGCACAAGAGGACGCACGCATATGGAGTTCATTTGCAGTGGCTGGAGGCCCCAGGGTGCTCATTCTCTCTCTCCTTCTCTTTCTCTCCCTGCCTATTTCTGTATATCTCTCTCTCAAATAAATAAATAAAAATAAAATATTAAAAAAAAAGAAACGCCGGGCGTGGTGGCGCACGCCTTTAATCCCAGCACTCAGGAGGCAGAGGTAGGAGGATCACCATGAGTTCGAGGCCACCCTGAGACTACATAGTAAATTCCAGGTCAGCCTGAACTAGAGTGAGACCCTACCTGGAAAAACCCCCCCAAAAAAAGAAATACCAAATCATAAGATTAGCAGTCCCAATTTTTTGCCCAAAGGACATACTCAATTTTTGGTCAAGGAACAATCTGAAATACAACTTACATAATGTAAAATTAACCCACTGTAAGTGTACTGTTTGATGAATTTTAACAAATATTAGCAGTCTAACCATCTCCACCATCAGGTTGTAGAGCACTCCCATCTGCTGACCAAGTTGCCTTATGCCAGCCTGCAAAATCTCAGCATGACAGCAGCAACCCATTTATCTATTTTCTGTCTCTTATAGGTTTGCCTTTTCTGTTTTTTATTATTTTTTTAATTTGGTTTCTCAAGGTAAGATCTCAATCTACCTCAGGCTGACCTGGAATTCACTATGTAGTCTCAGGCTGGCCGTGAACTCACAGCAATCCTCCTACCTCTGCCTCCTGGCACCACCATGCCTGGCTAGGTTTGCCTTTTCTAGAAATTTAATGTGAATAGAATCATAAAATATGCAATATTTTATATCCAGCTTCTTTCATTTATATATATTTTTAATTTTATTGTAGAGAGAGAGAGACAGACAGAGAGAATATGCATGGCAGGACCTCAGCCACTGCAATTGAACTCCAGATGCTGTGCCACCTAGTGGGTATGTGCAACCTTGTGCTTACCTCAATTTTGTGTGTCTGGCTAACATGGGATCTGGAGAGTAGAACATGGGTCCTTAGGCAAGCACCTTAACTGCTAAGCCATTTCTCTAGCCCTTATATATTCTTTTTTAAGGTTCTCCTATATAGCTGGATGTAGTAATAATATTTTTTTTTTTTTTGGTTTTTCAAGGTAGGGTCTCACTCTAGCCCAGGCTGACCTGGAATTCACTATGTAGTCTAAGGCTGGCCTTGAACTCACAGCTATCCTCCTACCTCAGCCTCCTGAGTGCTGGGGATAAAGGCATGCACCACTATGCTTGGCTCAATGTATTTTATTGGTAAACAGTATTCCATTGTACAAACGTGCCAGAACTTGCTCATCCATTTACCTGTGGGTGCATTCATTTCCCTTCTCTTGAATAAATTCCCTGGGAATAAGATGGCTGGATCATATGTGGGTGTTTGTTTGCCTTCTTTAACCACTGAGCCATCTCCCCAGCCCTTGTCTTTCCTTTTTTAAGAAAACTGTATACTCTTGGGCTGAAGAGACGGCTTAACAGTTAAGGTGCTTTCCTGCAAAGCCAAAGAACCCAGGTTCAATTCCCCAGCACCCACATAAGCCAGTATACATCTGGAGTTTGTTTGTAGTGGCTAGAGGCCCCAACATGCCTAGTCTCTATTTTTCTTTTTTTTTCAAAGATTTTTTTTCAATTTTTATTTATTTATTTGCAAGCAGAGAGAGAGAGAGAGAGAAGAGAGGCAGACAGAGAAAGAATGGGCACGCCAGGGCCTCTAGCCACTGCAAAAAGCCTCATGCATCTGGCTTACGTGGGTCCTGGAGCATAGAACCGGGATCCTTTGGCTTCGCAGGCAAATGCCTTAACTGCTAAGCCATTTCTCCAGCACCCTATTCTCTATTTTTCTAGCTGCCCCACCCTCAAATAAATAAATAAACAAAAATAAAATATTAAAAATACTTCATACTCTTTTCCAAAATGGCTGTGGCATTTTAAAGATTTATTTTTAGAGCTGGAGAGATGGTTTAGTGGTTAAACGCTTGCCTGTGAAGCCTAAGGACCCCGGTTCGAAGCTCGATTGTCCAGGACCCACGTAAGCCATATGCACAAGGGGGCGCACGCATCTGGAGTTCATTTGCAGTGGCTGGAGGCCCTGGTGCGCCCATTCTTTCTCTCTCTACCTGCCTATTTCTGTATTTCTCTCTCTTAAATAAATAAATAAATAAATAATAAAGATTTGTTTTTAGTTATTTATTAGAGACAGAGAGAGAGACAGAGAGAAAGTGAGGATGGGCATGCCATGGCCTCTAGCCACTGCAAATGAACTCCAGACACTTGCCCCACCATGTGCATCTGTCTTACGTGGGACCTGGAGACTTGAACCAGGGTCCTTAGGCTTCGCAGACATGTTCCTTAACTGCTAAGCCATCTCTCCAGCTCCCAGGGGTCTTTTAAAAAATATATATTGTATTTATCTATTTATTTATTTGAGAGAGAGAGAGAGAGAGAGAGAAAGAGGCAGACTGAGAGACAGAAAGAGAGACAGAGAATGGGCACGCCAGGGCCTCTAGCTGCTACAAACAAACTCCAGATGCATGTGCCACCTTGTGCATCTGGCTTATGTGGGTCCTGGAGAATTGAACCTGGGTCCTTTGGCTTTGCAGGCAAGCACCTTAACTGCTACGCCTCCAGCCCAGGTCTATTTTTTTTTTTTCTTGTTTCTCATTGCATTGAGAATCTTTTCCTATGCTTATTGGCCATCTGGATATCTTAAGTTCTTTTTTTTGGTGTGTGTGTGGGGGTAGGCTTACTTGGAATTCACTATGTAGTATCAGGATGGCCTTGAACTCATGGAGATCCTTCTGCCTCTGCCTCCCGAGTGCTGGGATTAAAGGCGTGAGCCACCATGCCTGGCTTTTTGTTTTTTTATGTATTTAATTAATTTATTTATTTGAGAGAGAGAAGGAGGCAGAGAAAGAGAGAATGGGCATGCTAGGGCATCCAGCCACTGTCAACAAACTCCAGATGCATGTGCCCCCTTGTGCATCTGGCATACATGGGTCCTGGTGAATCAAACCTGGGTCCTTTGGCTTTGCAGGCAAACGCCTTAACTGCTAAGCCATCTCTTCAGTCCCCTATCTGAAGTTTTTGCTCATTGAAAATTAGCAACACATCTTAATTGTATGAATGGGTTTCACTGTGACATTTCATGTATGCATATAGTGCTTTAATCATGTCTATCATCTTGGGGAGATCTTTTTGATCATGGTATCTCTCTTGCCAGGTAAGTATGGAGAGACGTTTAGAACCCTCATAAGAGAAAATGCGATATTTGTCTTTCTGATTCTGACATTTCTCTTAATATCTCCAGTTATGTCCATTTTCCTACAAAAATATGTGCTATTGTCAGTAAGAGTGGGCATTTAAGATTATGAGGAAAGGAGAAAGACTCAAGGACAATTGTCCCTGCAATGCCCCTATGTGAAGCAGGAGATATGATTCCGTTACAAGCCACATTCTTTTTTTTTTTGGAGAGAGTCAGAGAGAGAGAGAGAGAGAGAGAGAGAGAGAATGGGCGCACCAGCAGCCTCTAAGCTGCTGTGAATGAACTCCAGATGTATGCACCCTCTTGTGGGCATGTGAGGCATTGCGCCCTTGCATCACTGCATCTGGCTAAACCTGGAGATTGGAACCGGGTTCTTAGGCTTAACAGGCAGGCGCCTTAACCACTAAGCCATCTCTCCAGCCCAAGCCATATTCTTAAATATATTTTATTCTTATTTATTTCTTTGAGAAAGAGAATGGATACGCTAGGGCCTTCAGCCGCTGTACACGAACTCCAGATGCATATGCCCTCTTGTGCAGCTGGCATACGTAGGTCCTGGGGAACTGAACCTGGGTCCTTTGGCTTCACAGGCAAGCACCTTAACCACTAAGCCATCCCTCCAGCCCACAAGCCACATTCTTTACCCACTAACAAATTCTGGAGAGGAAGATGGTGACAGGTAAGAAAATGAATCCGCAGTGAAGCCAAGGCTTCCAGATATTGCTGGAATAAGAGCTTTTGTTCTATTTAGTATTCCCTGAAGCCCCACCAGAACTCTGCCTCGGAGAAATGATGTGCTGGTCTCTACCCCAGGCCACTGGTCCTTGAGCCCCTCATTACCGTAGCATGGTCGAAGTGAGGTTCATAGTGCCCTCCGATTCCATAATTCACCACCTGGAGATACTCTGCAGAGGGAGGCTGGACATCAAGGCCTGTGAGGGCAGCAATGCGGTGGTCAAGGGACACCAGCATTGGGTCAACCGTGTCCTTCAGCCAGGCACTAAAACATAGCACAGATTGAAGCAGCATTAATCTGATTCACATGATGTCTGTGAATGAATGAATGATATCAGAGGAAGAGAAGGAGGGACAGAAGGAGGGAGTGAGAGGTACAGGGAGAGAAGGAACCATGAATGTCTAATCTCACTTCCTGGCGAACACAGACCAGATTCCTAAGAGCTGAGCCTTTTCAGGCTTTTTAAAAAAGATTTATTTTTTTAATTTTTATTTATTTGAGAGTGACAAACAGACAGCGAGAGAAAGAGGCAGATGGATAGAGAGAATGGGTGCACCAGGGCCTCCAGCCACTGCAAACAAACTCCAGATGCATGCGCCACCTCGTGCATCTGGCTTACGTGGGTCCTGGGGAATCGAGCCTCAAACTGAGGTCCTCAGGCTTCACAGGCAAGCGCTTAACCATTAAGCCATCTCTCTGCCACCCCCTTTTTTTAAATTTTCTGGCTTTAAAAAATATTTTAAAATTTTTATTTATTCATTTGAGAGAGATAGAAAGAGACAGAGAGAGAGAGAGAGAGAGAGAGAATGAGAGAATGACACACCAGTGCCTCCAACCACTGCAAACAATCTCCAGATGCATGTGCCACCTTGTGCAGCTGGCTTATGTGGGTCCCGAGGAATAGAACCTGGGTCATTTGGCTTTGCAGGCAAACGCCTTACCCACCAAACCATCTCTCCAGCCTGAGCTGGCCTTTTCTTAGAATGCTGAAGTCCCTTTCTCATATAGCCTGAAACTTGCCAGACAGGCTAGACTAGCTGGCCAGTGGGTCCGCAGGCATCTGTTTTGACCACCCCCTCCATTCCAGCGTTGGGATTACAAATACCCACCACAATGCCATCTTGCATGGCAAGCGCCTTATGGACTAAGCTATCTCCCCAGCCCCTCATGTGGCTTTGATGGACAGTCCTCCTCTCACTGTCTCTCTAGTCTAGTACTCACAGTGCAAATAAAGACCTGGGGTGTTTGGGGGAGAAGGAGGGAAGTTGATAAGGAGGATAGGACTGTGCACCCCTTTGGAACCTGTTCCTTGGAGAAGCCAGCAAGCCAAAGGAATCCATTCCTGCCTTTTTTTTGCATATATGTGTATGGTATTATATATCTATGTATACATGTTTGTATGTGTGTGGGCACACGTGAGTGCATGTGCACATGTATGTGTTGGCATGTGGAGGCCATAGGTCAACATTGGGTGGCGTCCTCAATTGCTTTCTACCACATTTGTTTATTTATTTTTGGTTGTTCCAGGTAGGGTCTTGCTCTAGCCCAGGCTGACCTGGAATTCACTCTGTTGTCTCAGGGTGGCCTTGAACTCACAGGGATCCTCCTACCTCAGCCTCCCAAGTGCTGAGACTAAAGGTATGTGACACTAGGCCCAGCTCCACCTTAATTTTTTAAAATATTTATTTTTATTTGTTTATTATAGACAGAGAGAGTGAGGGAAAGAGAGAGAGAATGGGTGCACCAGGGCCTCTTGCCACTGCAAAGAACTCCAGATGCATGAGCCACTTTGTGCATCTGGATTATGTGGGACCTGGAGACTCAAACCTGGATCCTTACGCTGCACAGGCAAGTGCCTTAACTACTAAGCCATCTCTCCAGCCCTCCACTTTAATTCTTGAGATAGGGTCTCTGACTGAACCTGGAGCTCACCAATTCAGATAGACTGGCTAGCTAGCAAGACCTTGGGATCCTCTGTTTCTGTCTCCTGCAGAGTTGGCACTTATAGGTGGGCCCCACCACGCCTGGTCCTCATCTTGTATGGCACGCACTTTACCTACTGAACCGTCTCCCCAGCCCTGATCCTGACTTTCGCCTGAGTGCTATCAAGTCATGCTTCATGTCTGAGTCAGGAAGTGAGAATGGAATCTGTAAAGTCTATTTGCAAATGTAGGCTACATTTTCTGGTTAGAAAACCTACATGCAAGTTGTAAATAAATAAATAAATAAATAAATAAATAAATAAATAAATAAATAAGTGGGGCGTGGTAGTGCATGCCTTTAATTCCAGCACTCAGGAGGCAGAGGTAGGAGGACTGCTGTGAGTTCAAGGCCACCCTGAGACTACATAGTGAATTCCAGGTCAACCTGGACTAGAGTGAAACTCTACTAAAGGGATGGCTTAGCAGTTAAGGTGTTTCCCTGCAAAGGCAAAGTGCCCAGGTTCAATTCTGCAGGACCCACATAAACCAGATGCACAAGGGGGCACATGTGTCTAGAGTTCATTGTACTGGTTAGAGACCCTGGCATGCCCATTCTCTCTCTTTCCCTCTCTCTCTATCAAATAAATAAATAAAAATAAAATATTTTTTTAAAAAAGAAAAGAAAACCTAGATGCTTATTTTCTGGCTGAAGGCTGAGTCATTTTTCAGTCTTTTCTTTCTGTCTCTTCCCAGCTAATTCCTCAGAAGATCTAACAACCTGAGGAAGGCCCTTGAGTGAGGGAGTGAAAACTCCTCCCTCTTATAAACAAAGTATAGACTTAGATACCAAGTACGACAAGCTCTCTGGGTTCCTGAAAGGCTTTGCTATGCCCTCGGCCCCAGGAAGGAATCCCTCCATGCAAGGGCCCTTCTTACCTTTTGCTGATGCGGTACTCCACTTGTAACTGCTTTTCCCCTGACGCCACCACTGATCTCTGGAGCTGGTAGGAGAGAGAAAACCAAGCCCAGGTGGCTTTGATGCAAACAGGAGGAGTGACATGTCTCTGAAGCTTAAATATAACAATCGCTAGTTCCTTGCTGATTAAAGGATATTTTGTGCATGGTACTGATTTAGTGATAGCTGCTGAGCTCAAAAAAAAAAAAAAAAAAAACTGGGGGCTGGGGAAATGGCTTAGCCGTTAGGGTGTTTGCCTGCGAAGTCTAAGGACCACGGTTCAATTCCCCAGGACCCACATGAGCCAGATGCACAAGGGGGCGCATGTGTCTGGAGTTTGTTTGCAGTGGTTGGAGGCCCTGGTGTGCCCATTCTTCTTTCTCTCTGCCTCTTCTTCTCCCCCTCTCTCAAATAAATAAATAAAATATTTAAAAATAAAAATAAACTGGGCATGGTGGTGCATACCTTTAATCCCAGCACTTGGGAACAGAGGTAGGAGGATCACTGTGAGTTTAAGGCCATCCTAGAACTACACAGTGAGTTCCAGGTCAGCCTGAGCTAGAGTAAGACTATACCTCCGAAAATAAAATAAAAAAAAAAAAAAAACAACTGGGCTGGAGAGATGGCTCAGCAGTTAAGGTGCTTGCCTGAAAAACCTAACAACCCAGGTTTGATTCTTTAGTACCCATGTAAAACCAAATGCACAAAGTGGTACATGAGTATGCAGTTCATTTGCAGTGGCTAGAGGCCCATATTTACTTCTTCCCTTTCTTTCTCTCTCTCTCTTTCTCTCTCTTCTTGTGTGTGTGTGTGTTCTTACAAATAAATAAATAATTTTTAAAAATTTTTAAAAAACTAGTAAGTGATCCTAGTTTGAAAGTACCCTTTAGCACTGTGTCTATGAGATACAGTAAATTGGTTGAAGTGAAATAAACTAATGTCCGAATCCCTTTTGCGCTGGTTGAGTTAGAGAAGAGCAAGGCTATTTCTCATCCCTGTTATGTTGCACTGTCAGGCCTGAGGCTTGAACGAGGGTAACACTTGTGTTTTTCAAATTAAATGAACACCTCCAATAACAGCAAGAGGCAGCCGGTTCTTTCTGAGCAATTCTGACCAAAGCCTTTCCTTATAGAGAATCACCGCTATGCCACACTACCTTGCTTATGAAAAACACAACAGGTTTGAAGTCACCAATTTATATCTTTTTTTATTATTATTTATTGAGAGAGAAAGAGAGAGAGAAAATGGGCACACCAGGGCCTTTAGCCACTGTGAACAAATTCCAGATGCATGCGCCGCCTTGTATGCTGTTGGCCAAAAGCTCCCTGAGAAGCAGTGTCTAGTGAAAACACATTGTTTTCTTTCATTTATTTATTTATTTGGTTTTCTTGAAGTAGGGTCTCACTCTAGCCCAGGCTGACCTGGAATTCACTATTTAGTCTCAGGGTGGCCTCGAACTTGTACTGACCCTCTTACCTCTGCCTCCCAAGTACTAGGATTAAAGGCTTGCACCACGGAGCCTATCAGGTGCTTACAACGAGTGGCTTTCTCTTACACAGTGTAAGAAGCCTGCTCCTCCCTCTCCTCTCCATGGCTCTCCTCCCACCTCCCTTCTCACAGTGTACAGCATGTATCCTAGCGCACTGCCTTCCTGGAGGGAAAGAAATACCTCATGTCTTTATAAAAACAAAGCAAAGGGTTGGCCCAGGCAGGCTTTGCTCCACTGACGAATGACTAAGTGTCCAACTGGATGAATCACACACGTGAAGAATATGGCGTCTGGTTGGAAATCAAGAATTCTGAGACAAATTATTGTCCCATCTTTTTAAAAAGACAACAGGCTTATAGAAGTGAGATGGACTACTTTTCTTCTAAATCTTTGTGTGTGTGTGTATTCTTACAAAAAATAAATAATTTTTTAAAAATTTTTAAAAAACTAATAAGTGATCCTAGTTTGAAAGTACCCTTTAGCACTGTGTCTATGAGATACAGTAAATTGGTTGAAGTGAAATAAACTAATGTCCGAATCCCTTTTGCGCTGGTTGAGTTAGAGAAGAGCAAGGCTATTTCTCATCCCTGTTATGTTGCACTGTCAGGCCTGAGGCTTGAACGAGGGTAACACTTGTGTTTTTCAAATTAAATGAACACCTCCAATAACAGCAAGAGGCAGCCGGTTCTTTCTGAGCAATTCTGACCAAAGCCTTTCCTTATAGAGAATCACCGCTATGCCACACTACCTTGCTTATGAAAAACACAACAGGTTTGAAGTCACCAATTTATATCTTTTTTTATTATTATTTATTGAGAGAGAAAAGAGAGAGAAAATGGGCACACCAGGGCCTTTAGCCACTGTGAACAAATTCCAGATGCATGCGCCGCCTTGTATGCTGTTGGCCAAAAGCTCCCTGAGAAGCAGTGTCTAGTGAAAACACATTGTTTTCTTTCATTTATTTATTTATTTGGTTTTCTTGAAGTAGGGTCTCACTCTAGCCCAGGCTGACCTGGAATTCACTATTTAGTCTCAGGGTGGCCTCGAACTTGTACTGACCCTCTTACCTCTGCCTCCCAAGTACTAGGATTAAAGGCTTGCACCACGGAGCCTATCAGGTGCTTACAACGAGTGGCTTTCTCTTACACAGTGTAAGAAGCCTGCTCCTCCCTCTCCTCTCCATGGCTCTCCTCCCACCTCCCTTCTCACAGTGTACAGCATGTATCCTAGCGCACTGCCTTCCTGGAGGGAAAGAAATACCTCATGTCTTTATAAAAACAAAGCAAAGGGTTGGCCCAGGCAGGCTTTGCTCCACTGACGAATGACTAAGTGTCCAACTGGATGAATCACACACGTGAAGAATATGGCGTCTGGTTGGAAATCAAGAATTCTGAGACAAATTATTGTCCCATCTTTTAAAAAGACAACAGGCTTATAGAAGTGAGATGGACTACTTTTCTTCTAAATCTTTGTGTGTGTGTATGTGCGGGGCGGGGGTTAAAAATATTTTATTTTTATTTATTTATTTATTTATTTGACAGAGAAAGAGGGAAAGAGAGAGAGGGAGAGAATGGGTGCACCAGGGCCTCCAGCCACTGCAAACAAACTCCAGATGCATGCGCCCCCTTGTGTATCTGGCTAACGTGGGTTCTGGGGAATTGAACCTGGGTCCTTTGGCTTTGCAGGTAAGTACCTTCACTTCTAAGCCATCCCTCCAGCCCTCTGTGTGTGGTTTTTTTTGAGGTAGGGTCTCACTCTAGCCCAAGCTGACCTAGAATTCACTATGTAGTCTCAGGGTGCACTCAAACTCATGGCGATCCTCTTACCTCTGCCACCATACCAGGCTTTTTTTGTAAACCTTCGCCACACTTCCTAAGAGGACAATGAAGCACTCCTTTCACATTGGCATCAAGCTTGGCTTGGTGACTCGCAGTGCCTGCCCTGAGGAAGGACTAGACAGACTCCTTGTTTTGGACAGTAATGGCCATGCTCTTTGCTTTTACCAGTGATATGTGGGTGACGGAATGTCTGCGCTTCCAAGCAGAAGCATTAAAAGCCAGTACACAGCTGGGCATGGTGGCGCACGCCTTTAATCCCAGCATTCAGGAGGCAAAGGTAGGAGGATCGCCATGAGTTCCAGGCCACCCTGAGACTACATAGTGAATTCGAGGTCAACCTGGGCTAGAGTGATACCCTACCTTGAAAAACTGAAAAATGAAAAAACCAAAAAAAAAAAAGCTTCTCTGCCACACTGGTTCTCAGATGAGAGGCCATGCAGTGCAGAGCTGCAGCGAAGCTAGCATACACATGTAATGTGGTAAAATGTTACGGTCTCCAAGGCTCGGGGGCTGCTTGTTACCAAGTATACTTAATCTAAACTAACTGATAGAAGGAAGAACAGAGTGACAATCAATGTACCTTTAAATTCCAGTCACTGCAGGGCACGGTTGAAGGCCCCCAGGCTACTGGAGGTTTAGGCAGGCCTGGGCTGTCAGGCATGATTAAAGGCCTTGGACCTCAGAGGTTGCAGCGAGCCTAGACCCTGACAATCTCGCCTTGGGACCAGCAGGAGTGAGGCCGCTCCCTCTCCCCAGCCCTGGGCACCTGGACATTCTGATAAGACTTAGGTTCGCTTTCCCCAGAGCCTTGTGACCTTTGTCCGCTTAAGTCCCTATATGTTAATGCGGTATCAGCCAGCAGCCTTCACACAGCCAGTCTCCCTGTGACCCATACCCCGTACCTCTTCCTGCCACTACATGAACACTTATAAGCCCACTCCCCTGGCAAATAAGTGAGCTGTCCTCTGACATAGTCTCCTGGGTGTTTCTTCCCATCGTGCTCACAGCCAGTCAAGTCCCTGATCCCCAGCCACCTGGATGTCTCCAGAGTGCCGGTGCACAATAGCCCTCAAGAGGCCAGGGACCCACGAGTCACAACTCTAGCTATAGATAAGACCTTATCCAGCTGGTTCCTTCTCTGGGCCTCGGTTTCCTCTAACAAATCATGAAGTTGAACCAGATACTCTTTCTATCCATCAATCTGTAACTATGTACTAGGATTTCACTCCTTGTCCCTGCCATATGCTTTTCTTCCACTAATTATGGGGAATGGTTGACATTTTGGGGTGTTTCCTTTCTCTGTTCTAAATATTTTCACATTTAGACACAATGATAGGCACAGGTGTCAAGCACACTATTTTCTGATTTCTCACACATGTGCACAGTGTATGCTCCACATCCCTGAGAGGATGATGACGGCACATTTTGAACCCCCCAGAAAACTCCCTGGTGCCTCTCAGTTAATCCTTTTCCATTAGAATCAGTGTGCTTCTCCCCACCTCTGACTGGTCTTATGTATGGAATGGTTGGTATCCAGAACTCCTATAACAGGGAAGGGTTTGGTTGTGCTGGCTGCCTGTACTCTCACGCCTGATCGCCATGTGGAGACATAAAGAGGCTTAAAGGACACTCACCCACGGTTCTGCAAGCTCTCGAATTTTCTGGGCCTCCGAGTCACTGACAAAGTCATGGTAGAGAACGACAGAGGGCTGCAGGTGGATGACCTCCTTGCGGATGGGCTGGAGCAGCAGGTAGGGGCTGGAGTTGGTTTCGTAGGAGCAGTAGAGGCTGGGGATCTGGTAATGAACGGGCTGGAAGGAGGGTAGGATTGACAAAGAAGCAGCGTCTAAGAGCACCTCCTAGGAGCTATGGCATAAGAGGCTGAAAAGATGATGACATCAAATAAAAGAGACTGACAGGGAGAGGGGGCATGATGGAGAGTGGAGTTGCAAAGGGGAAGGTGGGGGGGAGGGAGGGAAGTACCATGGGATATTGTCTACAATTATGGAAGTTGTCAATAAAAAAAAACTAAATAAAGCCAGGTGCAGTGGCACATGCCTTTAATCCCAGCACTCAGGAGGCAGAGGTAGGAGGATCACTATGAGTTCAAGGCCACCCTGAGACTACCTAGTGAATTCCATGTCAGCCTGGGCTAGAGTGAGACTCTACCTCAAAAACAACAATAACAAAAAAAAATGTTTTTTAAATCATATTAGAAAAAAAAAAAAAGGCTGGAATTTGAGCTGGGGAGATGGCTCAGTGGTTAAAGGTGCTCTCTGTGCAAGCCTGGTGACAACACAGAATCCTCATAAAGCTGGATGCAAGCAGTGCACACTTCTGTAATCCCAACACGCCTACAGCAGTGGGAGGCAGAGTCAGAAAAATCCCCGAAGCTCACAAACCATTCGCAGTGGCATGACAATGAGAAACCCTGTCTTACCAACAAGGCGGGAAGTTAGAATCAGTGCTTCAAGGTTGTCCTCCAATCTCTACACATGAGCTGTGGCACAAACACACCCTAACAAATGCACACAGTACACACACACACACACACACACACACACACATTCACACACTTACACACACAAAGCCTGAATTTGAAAGACACGGGTACAGTTATTCAGACATTGTATGAGTGAGCTTTATTGTTTTGTAAATCATCCGCTTTCCCCTTGAGTTATCCCGGGCCTAACTTCCCACTCTCTGGTCAACTGTACCCCCTCCCCTTCCTCTCTCCCTGAGGAATCCTACCTGGGAACCCAGGGTCTGGCATAACTCCTCGTAGGTGTCTCTGGTCTGCAGGTGAGGTACATTGGGCCTCTGGATGACAGCCTCAGCAGCTGCCTGGTGAGGGCTTTCTGCCAAGAGCTTTTCATATTTCAACACATTCCTGGCCATCCTCTTATTCTCTGGGTCTGGGAGAAATCCGAGCAGGGAATAATACAGATTAACAAACACTGGCCCCAGGAAGACCCTCCGGGATTTCTGTCGTTTCACTGTTACACAGGACTGGCATGTGGACACCCTGAAAATTCCTCATGTCATTCTGCCTTTCAGAAGAGCATCTGGTATTAAAAAAAAATACTGATTTAAGCCAGGCATGGTGGCGCATGCCTTTAACCCCAGCACTAGAGAGGCAGAGGTAGGAGGACTGCTGTGAGTTTGAGGCCAGCTTGAGACTACATAGTGAATTCCAGGTTTGCATAGGCTATCATGAGACCTTACCTTGAAAACACACACACAAACACACACACACACACTGACTTAAGCCAAGTGTGGTGGCACACCCCTTTAATCCCAGCTCTAAGGAGGCAGATGTAAGAGGATCACTGAATTTGAGGCCACCCTGAGACTGCATAGTAAATTCCAGGCCTGGGCTAGAGTGAGACCCTACCTCGAAAAAGCTGAAAAAACAAAACAAAACAAAACCTGGCAGATGCCATGTGGGTTTCTCCCAGTTCTCCCGACACGAACTCGTAGACTCTGCTTTCCCCATGTTTGCAGCTTTACTCTAATTTTTCTCTAAAAGCCTCAGTTTCTCTCAAGTCCACACGCTTGCGAGTCTACTCCAGTTTTTCCCCAGAGCCCCTCAATTTCTCTCATGCTGTGACACTGTCCCTCTCCAGGAAAGCACAGGGCAGATGCCATGTGTGGTTTCTGAGTCTCTCTACATACACATCTACGTTCTACTTTCCATGTGCTTACAACTCTGTTCCAGTCCTTTCCTAAAGATCCCAATTTCTCTTTAATGAACCATATAAACTATACCGTGTTTCCACATGACAGCGTGTTTTCTAAGCCTCACAAGTTGTGATTTCCCCCTAAGTAAACTTAATTGTTCATAATTTATCCTTTTTGAGTCCGTTTTTATTAAAGGTAATACAAAACCCAAAACTTGGGGTTCATAAATTCTGGGGGAATCCCTCCTAAACTCCAAAATCCTGTGTCAGGCTCTCAAGCCACGTGGGTATTTTTCCTTGGTTCTTAAATAAATATAACATTATAATATAAATAAATTAATATGAATAAATATAATATTATTCCTTAACTATAATAATTTAAATAATCATCATTCTCAGTATTACTTTATTTAATTCTTTGATTGAAATTTGACATGAACCTAGGGCTAAGGGCTCAGGAAAGTCCTTGAAAGGCCCATTACAAGACTACACAGTGACTTCCATATCAAACTGTTTGCCAGATTATCAGAACAGAATGTGATCGTCATTCCTCAGTGTCCATGGAGGATTGATTGACTCCTGGACCTCTGTGGGTAGCAAAATCCATAAATGCTCGAAGATCCCCTTTTATAAAATAGTGTGGATTTGCAGATAGCATATGCATATCTGCACATACACTGGAAATCACCTCTAGTTCTCTATAATACTAACACACTGTAAATGCAATGTTATGTACAAGTATGTAAATAGTTGTTATACTGTCCTATCAAGGATTAATGATTAAAAAACTGTACATGTTCTAGACAAACATGTTTGCTTTTAAAATATTTTTGTTTTTTTTTTTGCAATTGCATTCCTGTGTGTATGCACGTGGATACGTGTGTGTGTGTGTGTGTGTGTAGGCCAGAGGTTGATGTCAAGTATCTTTCCTGAGCCTCCTTCTCTTTATTCTACTGAGGCAAGGGTTCTCACTTCAATCCGGAGCTAGTCTAGTTTGCAGGCTTACCCTGGGAAGCAGGGTGGAGGTGGGGGTGGGGTGGATTCCATCTTTGCTAGGATTCTAGGAGGCTGACATACATAACCTCTAGCATCAGGGGGGTGCTAGGGATCCAAATTCTTGTACTCACTCTTTTTGTTTGTTTGTTTGTTTGTTTGTTTGTTTGTTTGTTTGTTTTGTTTTGCAAGGTAGGGTTTCACTCTAGCCCAGGCTGACCTGGAATTTACTATGTAGTCTCAGGGTGGCCTTGAACTCACAGTGATCCTCCTACCTCTGCCTCCCGAGTGCTGGGATTAAAGGCGTGCACCACCATGCCTGGCAAGGTACTCACTCTTGTATAGTAAGCACTTTATTGACTAAGCCATCTCCCTAGCACCTGTTTTTCTTCCTTCCTTCCTTCCTTCCTTCCTTCCTTCCTTCCTTCCTTCCTTCCTTCCTTCCCTTCTTTCTCTGTCTCTTTCTTTCTCTCCTTTTTTGTTTTTGTTTTTGCTTTTCAAGGTAGGGTCTCACTCTAGCCCAGGCTGACCTGGATTTCACTATGTAGTCTCAGGGTGGCCTTAAACTCACGGTGCTCCTCCTCCTGCCTCTGCCTTCCAAATGCTGGGATTAAAGGCATGTGCCACCATGCCCAGCTCGCTCCTTCCTTCCTTCCTTCCTTCCTTCCTTCCTTCCTTCCTTCCTTCCTTCCTTCCTTTTTCCTTCTTTCCCTTCCTTCGTTCCCTCTCTCCCTCTCTCTCTCTTTCTTTCTTTCTTTCTTTCTTTCTTTCTTTCTTTCTTTCTTTCTTTCTTTTTTCTTTCTTTCTGTGGTGGTTTGATTCAGGTGTCCCCCATAAATTTAGGTGTTCTGAATGCTAGGTTCCCAGCTGATGGAGATTTGGGAATTAATGCCTCCTGGAGGCAGTGTATTGTTGGGGGGGGCGGGGTATTATAGCCAGTTTCCCCATGTCAGTGTTTGACACACTCTCATGTTGCTATTGTCCACCTGATGTTGGCCAGGGGGTGATGTCCACCCTCTGCTCATGCCATCATTTTCCCTGCCATCATGGAGCTTCCCCCTCAAGCCTGTAAACCAAAATAAACCTGTTTTTTTTGTTGTTGTTTTTTTTTTTTTTCCCCACAAGCTGCTCTTGGTTGGGTGATTTCTACCAGCAATGTGAACCTGACTGCAACAGTAATGTTGGTACCAGGAGTGGGTCATTTGCTGCTAGACACCTGACTGTGGCTTTGGCCTTTTGGAGCTGATTTTCAAGAGGAATATGGAAGGATTTGAAACCTTGGCCTAAGAGACACCTTGCAGTGCTGTAAGTACAGCTTGATGGACTATTCTGGTCAGAGATAAAAGACCTTAATGCAGTAAGAACTATGGACTGTGAGGTTTGGCTAATGAGGGTGAGAAAGAGCTTTGCTTGGGCTGGTCTAGGAGCAATTTGTATGAGAGGCTTGCTGTTATGTCCCTATCCTGAGAACTTGTGCAGGGCTGCTTTGTGAAGAAATGGACTGATGTGAGCAGAGGGATATGGCACAGAAAAAAAAAAAAAAAAAGAAATCTTTGGGCCAAAACTTCTGCCTGTTCAGCTGCAATTGTATGAGATTACAACCTCTGAGATTGGGCCAGTTGACCTGCACTGGGGCAATAGGAAGAATGTAGACTCTTTTGAAAGGGCCTGAGTACTCAAGGAGTGTCCTGTTCTTCAAAGTCTGCTTTATTCCCCTATGGATTAACAAATTGGCACCCTATCTGGTATTGTGGAGTATAAGAAATGCAGGAAAGAGAGGGTCATTGAGTTTGCAACACAGTCTTGTGTTTTGGAAACGGCCATGGGCAATGTGTAGCAGGTTTGCTGGATGCCTGCATGGAGACCCGATGGAGCCATGAAGATGAACTGTGGGTTGCAGTGGAGACCTGGTGGAGATGCCAGGACCATGAGATGGCTGCTAAGGAAAGCCTCTGGCCCCGGATGAAGTTTTCCAGGATGGTGCGTAGCCTAGTTGGAGGGGTGGGCTTGGAACTCCAGAGAATTATTGCTGGTTAGAATTATCAGACCGGGACCTGGAGAAATGGCTTTAGCAGTTAAGGTGCATGCCTGCGAAGCTCCAGGTCCCATGTAAGCCACATGCACAAGGTGGAGCATGCATCTGGAGTTTGTATGCAGTGGCTAGCGACCCTGGCGTGCCCATTCTCTCTCTCCCCTCTCTCTGTCTCTACTAAACAAATAAATAAAAATAAATATGTATTAAAAAAGAAGAATTAAAGGACTTGGAGATTGTCACTGGCTAGAGTTGTTGGTCTTGGAGCTACAGAGTTTGATGTTTGCTCTGGGTGGTTTTTTTTGAGGTCGGGTCTCACTCTGGCCCAGGCTGACTTGGAATTAACTATGTAGTTTCAGGGTGGCCTTGAATTCACAGTGATACTCCTTACCTCTGCCTCCTGAGGGCTGGGATTAAAGGTGTGCATCACCACGCCTGGCTTGCTCTGGTTTTTTATTTTTTTATTTTTTATTATTTTTTTGGAGAGAGACACAGAGAGAGACAGAAAGAGAGAGAAGGAGAGGAAGACAGAGATGGGCGTGCCAGCAGTGTCTCAGCTGCTGCGAACGAAATCCAGATGTGTGCGCCCCCTTGTGGGCAAGTGCAGCATTGCGCCCTTGTGTCACTTTGCATCTGGCTAAACGTGGGACCTGGAGATTGGAACCGCTGGAGATTGGAACCAGTGTTCTTAGGCTTAGGAGGCAGGCGCCTTAACCCCAATCCATCTCTCCAGCCTGCTCTGGTTGTTTTTAATCTTGTATTGGTTGAATATTTCTTTGCTATGCCCAATACCATCTTTTGCAGAGTGAATGTTTATTCTGTGCCATTATGGGTTTTGGGGTGATTTTTTGGGGGGGGTTTCAAGATAGGATCTCCCTCTAGCCTAGGCTGACCTGGAATTCACTATGTAGTTTCAGGGCAACCTTGAACTCATGGTGATCCTTCTACCTCTGCCTCCTGAGTGCTGGGATTAAAGGCATGCGTCACCACGCTTGGCTTTTAAACTATGGGAACTTTTTAATTTTTTATTTTTTTGTTTTTGTTTTTGTTTTTTCAAGGTAGGGTCTCACTCTGGTCCAGGCTGACCTAGAATTCATTCTGTAGTCTCAGGGTGGCTTCGAACTCACTACCTCTGCCTCCCAAGTGCTGGGATTAAAGGCGTGCGCCACCATGCCTGGCAGGGAACTTTTAAAGTTGGATGAATGCATTGCATTTTAAATCATGTATGGTTGTCAGTTTATGGAGGCCAGGGGTGGAATGTGGTGGTTTGATTCAGGTGTCCCCCATCAATTTAGGTGTTCTGAATGCTGGGAGATTTGGGAATTAATACCTCCAGGAGGCAGTGTATGTATTGTTGGGGGCGGGCTTATGGGTATTATAGCCAGTTCCCTTGCCAGTGTTTGGCACCCTCTCCTCCCTCTCCTGTTGCTATGGTTCACCTTATGTTGGCCAGGGGGTGATGTCCACCCTTTGTTCATGCCATCATTTTCCCTGCCATCATGGAGCTTCCTCCTCCAGCCTGTAAACCAAAATAAACCTGCTTTTTTTTTTTTCGCACAAGCTGCTCTTGGTTGGGTGATTTCTACCAGCAATGCAAATCTGACTGCAACAGTAATACTTCCTTTCTTTCTTTTAAGTTTTATTTATTTATTTGCAAGCAGAGAGAGAGAGATAGAGAGAGAAGAGAGATAAACAGAGAGAACATGGGCACACCAGGGCTTGTAGCCACTGCAAATGAACTCCAGACACATGTACCCCTTGTGCATCTGGCTTACATGGGTCCTGGGAAATCAAACCTGGGTCCTTTGGCTTCTCAGGCAAATGCCTTAACTGCTAAGTCATCTCTCCAGCCCTCTGCTTGCCTGCCTGCACCCTTTCTTTCTTTCTTTCTTTCTTTCTTTCTTTCTTTCTTTCTTTCTTTCTTTCTCTCTCTTTCCTTCCTTCCTTCCTTCCTTCCTTCCTTCCTTCCTTCCTTCCTTCCTTCCTTCCTTCCTTCCTTCCTTCCTTTCTTAAATTGAGAACATATTTTATATGGATACATCATGTGTTGGTACCCTCTTTTCCCTCCTCCCTGTCCCCATTCCACAGGGAGTCCTCTCAATGGGGTTGCTGGTATTCCCCATGGGGTTTTGGGTTAAGCTTGTGGAGCAGCAGTCACTTATTGGGGGGAGGTAATGTCTCTGGGCATGATGTCCCAACCTGTGGTCTAGCCCCTGTTTTTCAAACATTTTGACCCAAGGTTGATTGAATTCATGGATATAGAACCCATAGAGATGAAGGGCTGGGTGATGAATTGGGGGTTGGGAGATAGCTCAACAGCTAAAGCCAGCCTGAGTTCAATTCCCCAGCACCCATGTAAAGCCAGATGTCCAGTGTGCCCATAAACAAACATGTACACAGAAATAAATGTTTTAAATTAAAGTTATGAATAAATGCAGTTTAAAAGTTCTACAAGAAATACTTTATTAGTATCAGTGATTTTCCATCTTATTTTAGTAGCTAACCACTTCATGAAAGGAAAACTTAGAGGTCGGGCGTGGTGGTGCACACCTTTAATCCCAGCACTGGGGAGGCAGAGGTAGGAGGATCACCATGAGTTCAAGGTTACTCTGAGACAACATAGTGAATTCCAGGTCAGCCTGGACTAGAGTGAGACTCTACTTTGAAAGAAAAAAGAAAAAGAAAAGAAAAACTTAGGAAGCCACCTACCATTAAAATTTTTAGCAAAAATACCCAAGCTGATCTAGGCAGCACCTTCTGCGGTTCAACTTATTTTGTTGTTGGCAAGGCATTCCCCAAAGGGGACCAAAGCTGAGCTATGCAGACACCCGGGCAGGATGCCTGCATAGCTAAGCGAGCTCGGGGTTTAGGGAAAAGAACCGATAGCTCTCAGTAAACAGCCAGAGTGAATGACTCTCTCAGTTATTCACATACTGCACACATTGATTTCATTTACTCTCACATCTCCTTTGAAAACCTGGGTCTTGAAAATGTCCCTGCAGAAATTGGCTTCCAGCCTGTACTTATTTCTATTGAGAGGACAAGGAGGGAAGGGGGCAGGTTGACCTTCTCTCAACATTTCCCAGGTAAATCACGCAAATTCCCCCTTTCAATAATCTGCATATAAGCAAGATGACACCCCAAAGTAGAAATGGCCCTTGGATAACGAAATTAGAATAAAAAGGAGATCTGTGTCTCACTTGCAGGGATGAAAGGCCAGGAACAGACATCTCACCACTTACTGTAAAGAAGAAACTCTCGGGAGAGGCTCAGGGCACGCGAAACATTTCCTGCCTAATTAAAATAGAAGAAAAGGAAATATTAACAATGAGATTATTACTTTTTTTTCTGACTGGATCAGTGAATGTATTGAAAAAACAACTACAAAATATTCTTAGCACATGGAGATAATGAGACTCACGGAAAAGCACAATACATTGTAAATGGAGAGGATTGTGCCTAATGCAAATCGAGTCTCGTCATTAACAAATGCCTCCTTATCATCCTCACCAGGGGAAGCCGGAAATAAATCAAGATGAATCTTTTTTTTTATACTTAAGTTTTAAAAAATATATATTTTTTATTTATTTGAAGGGAGAGAAACAGGCAGAGAGAGAAGGGGCGCGCCAGGGCCTCTAGCCACTGCAAACAAACTGCAGATGCATGTGCCCCCTTGTGCATCTGGTTTACTCGGGCCCTGGAGAATCAAACCAAGGTCCTTTGGCTTTGCAGGCAAACACCTTAACCACTAAGCCATCTTTCCAGCCCCTCCAGATGAATCTTACTGAGCTGATATGACTATTCATCTCCAGTTAAATTCCCCTGGAAATGTGCTCATGAAGTCATATTAAATGAAAATGAAGAAAACACTCTTTTTTAAAAAAATATTTATTTATTTATGATAAAGAGTCAGAGAGACAGAGAGAACGGGCACTCCAGGACCTCTAGCCACTGTAAACAAACTCCAGATGCTTGTGCCCCCTTGTGCATCTGGCTTACGTGGTTCCTGGGGAATTGAACCTGGGTCCTTTGGCTTTTCAGGCAAGCACCTTAGGCACTAAGCCACCCCTCCAGTCTAAGAAAACTCTCTTGAAGTTATAAGACAATAACAAAGACTTGCATCTATTAGTGCATGGTGTGAGTCATGCATTGTGTTAAAGTTCCACCTACTAGTGTGTGGTGTGAGTCACGCATGGTGTTAAAATTACACTTACTAGCGCATACTGTGAGTCACGCATTGTGTTAAAGCCTTTACATGCACAGCTCACTTCATTTTTACAACTCATTGAAATGAACATCATTCTTGGTCCCCTTTTATTTTTATTTATTTATTTTTGGAGAGAGACACAGAGACAGAGAGAGAGAGAGAGGGAGAGGAAGACAGAGATGGGCGCACCAGCAGCCTCTCAGCTGCTGCAAACAAAATCCAGATGTGTGCGCCCCCTTGTGGTCAAGTGCAGCATTGCGCCCTTGTGTCACTTTGCATCTGGCTAAACGTGGGACCTGGAGATTGGAACCCACATTCTTAGGCTTAGGAGGCAGGTGCCTTAACCACTAAGCAATCTCTCCAGCCCCCGTCCCCTTTTATTTTTACAGGTAAGAAAATGGAAGCTCATAGGGGGTAAGTAAATTGTACATGTTTCCACAGAATTTGAACCTTTGTCAGTGTGACTCCAGAGGCTATGGTCTAACCATTACATTATGTGGTCTCTCAATATTAGCAGGTAGTAATTTCTTTTTACTAAAATTATATTTTATATGGTAATAAAAGATCCGACATTTACCTTTCTGTTTGACTGGGGAAAATGGAAAACATAAAGATGAAGTTTTTTTTTAATTTTTATTTATTTTTTATTTATTTTTGGAGAGAGAGACAGAGAGAGATAGAGAGGGAGAGGGAGACAAAGATGGGCGTGCCAGCAGTCTCTTAGCTTCTGTAAACGAAATCCAGATGCGTGCACCCCCTTGTAGGCAAGTGCGGCATTGTGCCCTTGCGTCTCTTTGCATCTGGCTAAACGTGGGACCTGGAGATTGGAACCAGATTATTAGGCTTAGCAGGCAGGTGCCTTAACCACTAAGCCATCTCTCCAGCCCAAGATGAAGTTTTATGTGTCTTGTTAAAAATATTATTTATTTGGGGGCTGGAAAGATGATTCAGCAGTTAAGGCTCTTGCCTGCAAAGCCTAACAACTGGGTTTGGTTCTCCAGTACACATGTAAAGCCATTTGTACAAAGTGGTGCATGCATCTGAAGTTCATTTGCAGCAGCTAGAGGTCCTGGAGTGCCCATTCTCCCTTTCCTTACAAATAAATAATATTTTTAAATAGTTTAAAATTTTTGTTTATTTATTTATTTGAGGGAGAGAGAGGCGGGGAGAGAGAAACAGAGGGAGATAGATAGAATGGGTGTTCCAGGGCCTCTTGCCACTGAAAACTCCAGACACATGCGCCACTTTGCCCACCTGTCTTTACATGGGTACTGGGGAATTGAACCTAGGCCATCAACTCTGCAAGCAAGCACCTTTAACAGTTGAGCCATGTCTCCAGCCCCAGTCTTATGTATTTTATTACATTTTGTAATGATTTATTTACTTGCAAATGCATGTGTATGGGTGTGCCAGGACCTCTTGCTGCTGCAAATAAATGTCAGCTGCTTGCACCATTCTTCTGGGTATGGTTTACATGGAGGGCTTGGGAACTGAACCCAGGCCAGCAGGTGTTGCAAGCTGGTGCCTTTAACCACTGAGCCATCTTCCCAGCCCCTACTTTCTAGTGTTAAAATAAAAGTGGGCTGGGGGCTGGAGAGATGGCTTAGCGGTTAAGGAGCCTGTCTGCTAAACCTAAGAACCCGGTTCCAATCTCCAGGTCCCACGTTTAGCCAGATGCAAAGTGATGCAAGGGCGCAATGCCGCACTTGCCCACAAGGGGGCACACACATCTGGATTTCATTCACAGCAGCTGAGAGACTGCTGGTGCGCCCATTCTCTATCTGTCTCCTTCTCCCTCTCTGCCTGTCTGTCTCTTTCTGTGTCTCTTTCCAAAAATAAAAATAAAAAATAAATATTAAAAATGGGCTGGAGGGATGGTTTAGCGGTTAAGGCATTTGCCTGCGTTTGCCAGGTTCGATTCCCTAGGACCCACATTAGCCAGATGTACAAGGTGGTACATGTGCCTGGAGTTCATTTGCAGTGGCTGGAGGCCCTGACGTGCCCATACTCTCTCTCCTGCGCGCATTCTTTCTCTCTCTCTGTCATTCTCTCTCCCTTTCTCTCTATCAAATAAATAAATAAAAATAAAAAAGTATTTAAAACAAAAATAAAATGTGCTGTAAGAGTCCATAAGGCAAGCTGGGGAGTGAGGAGAACTATGGAAGACTTCACAGGGCTGGTGACTTCTGAGCTGAGCCTGTCATTCTGACAGGACTTCACCAGACATCAGGATGTGAAAGGGAGTCTACCAGTGAGCAGAGGAATTAGTGGAAACAAAACAAAACTAATCAGTGGGCATAGTATTTATAGTCCTGTGTTTGGAGGTGAAGTGCTTTAGTCTGCCTTCTTTGAGTCTGTCTCCTTCCTCTACTAAAACTCAACCAGTTCTTGTCTTTTGTTACATCACAGTGATCCTGTTTCACTTGAACATGTAAAAATTGATCGGGAGAGGTAGGGAGAGTGCATAGATATATAACCAAGTCCCATTTACCAGGAACTTGGTGGAGGGAAGCTGGACTGTTGGCTGATTTGAGAATAAATCAGTTTTTTCAGTGACATGCAGGTTTGGAACACTCACATGCTCCTCTTTCTTTTTCTCAGGAAAGGAATGGCAGGGGGTGGGTGTAGTTCAGTGGCAGAGAGCTTATCTGGCATATCCTAGGTTCCAGCACCACTAAATACCACTATATTCATACATGCACATGTATACATACATGGAATAGCGTGGTTTATTAGCTTTGGATACTCCAGGAAACTGGCTTCATGGCAATTTTTCCAGCCTTTTCTTTCTTTGTTTGTTTTTTTGTTTGTTCTTTTTGAGGTAGAATCTCACTCTAGCCCAAGCTGACCTGGAATTCACTATGTAGTCTCAGGGTGGCCTCGAACTCATGGTGATCCTCCTACCTCTGCCTCCCAAGTGCTGGGATTAAAGGCGTGCACCATGGTGCTTGGCTTTCCAGCCTCTTTTTAAAGACTATACAACTAGTGGGAAATTAGGTTACTCATACAAAAAGATGATCATTGCTATATTTAGGGCAATGAATTTCTTTGTAGGGCCCACAAGGCAGCAGATCCACAGTGCCAAGGAAAGATGATAACTGAAGGAGGCCCCGAGGCTCATCCAATGGAACAAGATGCCAGCTGTTGTCACTGACAGTGGACACATTCCAGTTGGAACCAGTGGCAGAGGGGAGGGGATACTCAAACTTCTTCCTCCCTGGTAACATCACGGTATATTCTCCATGGTGAGTCATGGTTGCTGAGAGCACAAAGCGTACTCTCCATGTGCTACACCCCCACTAAATTTACACAGTGACACCAGCCATGGCCGCAGATGAGATTGTGGAGTGTGATGATTGTACAGAGGTCAGTGAATTGCTTAGCGCTCTGGATTCACAGACAGACTTGGGTTCTAAGCCCAGCTCTATGAGCTTCCTGCCAAGTTAAGAATTACTTGGGCTCAGGGTCCATTGTGGAAGAGGTGGCGGAAAGAATGCAAGAGCCAAAGGAAGGGTAGGACTCCTTACAAAGCAATCATCCAGTCTGAAATTGGCCTTGAGGGCCTGGAGAGATGGCTTAGCAGTTAAGTTCTTGCCTATGAAGCCTAAGAACCCTGGTTTGAGGTTCGACTCCCCACTACCCACGTAAGCCAGATGCATTAGGGGGCACATGCATCTGGAGTTCATTTGCAGTGGCTGGAGGCCCTGGTGCACCCATTCTCTCTCTATCTACCTACCTCTTTCTCTCTCTGTCACTCTCAAATAAATAAAAAATAAACAAAAAAAAGAAAACGAAAAAAGAAATTGGCCTTGATATCCATGACCTTGCAGTGCCTAGCACTACCTTCACAAGACCCTCATAATATGAGGAGAAGATGATGACATCAAAATAAAAAAGAGACTATTGGAGAGAGGGAGGAGATATGATGGAGATTGGAGTTCTAAAGGGGGATGGAGGAGGGGAGGGAAATATCATGGTTTATTGTCTGTAAGTATGAAAGCTGTCAACAACCAGGTGTGGTGATGCATGCCTTTAATCCCAGCATTTGGGAGGCAGAGGTAGGAGGATCACCATGAGTTCAAGGCCACCCTGAGACTATATAGTGAATTCCAGGTCAGCCTGAGATAGAGTGAAACCCTTCCTTTAAAAACCAAAAAAAAGTACTTCAAGAGTTTGCTAAAAAAAAAAGTGAATATGTATAACCTTTAACCTATATGTGTTATTAGACAAATATAATAAGTTTCAGATTAAAAAAAGAATTATGGGCTAGAGAGATGGCTTAGCAGTTAAGGCACCTGCCTGCTAAGCCTAAGAATGCCTGTTCGATTCTCCAGGTCCCACATTTAGCCAGACAGAGTGAGGCAAGGGTGCAATGCTGCACTTGCCCACAAGGGAGTGCACACGTCTGGAGTTCATTCACAGTGGCTGAGAGGCTGCTGGCACGCCCATTCTCTCTCTCTCTCTCTCTCTCTCTGACTCTCTCCAAAAAAAAAAAAAAAAAAAGAATGACTTGGAAGCTCGGTTTACTTACATGTAGTCTATGGTAGTAGTAAAGTAACTTCTCTCCTACTGGGATGATGACTTAAGACAGAAGACATGAGCAGGCTCAGAGAGTTGTGAAGCAGATGTAGAACACTGTATCTGCTACAATAAAAGTATGTTTCAGGGCTGGGGAGATGGTTCAGCTGTTAAAGAGTACTTAAGCAGGAAGGCCTCAGGCAGGAGACCACCGCCAAGTTCGACTCCCCAGAACTCATGTCAAAAGCTGGCTGTAGCCAGGCATGGTGGTACACGCCTTTAATCCCACACTCGGGAGGCAGAGGTAGGAGGATCACTGTGAGTTCAAGGCCGCCCTGAGACTACATAATGAATTCCAGGTCAGCCTGAGCTAGAGTGAGACCCTACCTCGAAAAATCAAAAAAAAAAAAAAAAAAAAGCTGGCTGTAACCTCCAGTCCAAAGGAAGGAGGCAGAGACTGGAGAAGTGCAGTGACCTGCTAACAGATGGCAGCTCGGTTGAGGGAGGGACCCTATCTCAATGAAATACATGGTGAGCAACAGAGGAGGTCACCCCGAATTCTCTTCTGGCCTCTGCACGCACGTGCAGGAGCACATGCAACTGCACAGGTATATACACCATACGTCTCCTATCACACACATACTCTACACAAATACATGGAAAAAAGAGAAAAGTATGCTCCATTTACTCCCCTACCTGGAAACAGGCAAAAGCTAAGTGATCCAAGGCGTCCTCCAGACTTGCCTCATCCTCCGTCTTCCACTCACCGTAGGATCCTCGGAAGAGACTGACGGCCTCCTCGAGCCATGGGATGGCATGGTAGTAATCCCCCACGTCATAGGCCACCTGCAGGAAACACAGTCACAGCGACTGATTGAGTCCATAGACAGAGGCAAGGAAATGATTTTTCTATTTACAGAGTAGGAGGAGCTGGGGCCTTGGAAGAAGGGCCTGGGCCTTTGGAACCCAAGAACGTAAGCTTTAATACCAAGTTCATTTTAATTCCATGTGTGAAGCACCCATTATATGATAACAGTACACGGAATTGTGCTACGTGGAGAGAAGACACAAAAGTTCTTGCATTTCTGGTGTTTATAATTTGGGAGAGAAACTATAATGGGGGCAGAATGGTGCGAGTACTTGAAGGAAAAAAAAATGCCTACTCTACTGTGAAGGCATGGAGAAGGGGAGAGACTCAGGATCCCATTCGGCTTCACAAAAGTGGTATGTAAGCTGGGTGTGGTGGATTGCAGACGTAAACTATAAACTAATAAAATTTAATCTCCGCCCCTGGCCCCCAATATATATTTAGCTCCTGGTCCCAATAGAATTAAGCAACTCAGGAGGCAGAGGTAGGAGGATCTTAAGATAGTGAGTCCTGTACCGTGAGTTAAATACTTTCAACATGTAAAGGCGAGAGCCATTTTAACCCTGAGACTACATAGTGAATTCCAGGTCAGCCTGGGCCAGAGTGAGACCCTACCTCGAAAAACAACAACAAAA
Source organism: Orientallactaga sibirica (assembly GCA_036365145.1). NCBI lineage: Eukaryota > Metazoa > Chordata > Mammalia > Rodentia > Dipodidae > Orientallactaga > Orientallactaga sibirica. The sequence goes on from JAEOAD010000055.1 coordinate 1,722,254, forward strand.
AAAAAGTGGTATGTGAGGGTCTGGGGAGATGGCTCAGTGGTTTAAAGGCGTTGGTTCCAATCCCCAGTGCCCACATACAGCCAGATGCACAAAGTGATGCTTGTATCCTCTCCATTGTTTTAAGTAAAGGCTGGAGGCCCTAAGATTGTGTAGCACCTAAACCAGCCTGCTCTAATTTTATCTCTCTCAAATAAATGAATAAAAAATATTTTAAAAAAGAAGGGGCATGTGAGTGGGGCCTTCTGGAAGAAAGAAAAGGATGTAGGTGAGCAGGGATTGAGAGGAAGCACATTTTACCATGAGAGAAGGACAGAAACAGAAACAGAAACCCAAAACAAGATTATGCTCATATAATTCAATAGGGTCTGCTGTGAAGAAAAAACAGAAGAACGAACATCTAGCTAACTGCAGTCCTGAATGTGGTAACGATATGAGGGATGGGTTAAATTTACTTACTCAGTACTTTCTTTCTTTCTTTTTAAAATATATTTTATTGATTTATTTATTTGAGAGGAAGTGGCAGAGAGCGAGACAGAGAGAGAGACTGGGTGCACCAGGACCTCCAGCCACTGCAAATGAACTCCAGTGGCAGAGAGCAAGACAGAGAGAGAGACTGGGTGCGCCAGGACCTCCAGCCACTGCAAATGAACTCCAGACGCATGCTCCCCCTTGTGCATCTGGCTTATGTGGGTCTTGGAGAATTGAACAGGATCCTTTGGCTTTGCAGGCGAACACATTAACCGCTAAGCCATCTCTCCAGCCCATACTTTCTGAGTACCGTGCATCAGAGGTTCTTTATCCTTAAAGAACTTGAATGGAGTGAGGGTGCATGAGTAAACCAATTGCCATAGCACGATGAGCCAGACACTATAGTGATGGTAGGCATGGGAATGCCATGACAGCTTAGTGGATTGGCTCTGATTACATGCTGGAATGCTGAGCAACAGGTCAACATATTCCAGACACAGCTCCTGTCTCCTACAGGAGCTTACAGAATACCAGCCCCACGGGTGGATTTCCCGGAAGTCAATATTGGAAACAGCATAGAATCATGAAGTCACTGAGTTGGAATCGTTCTTACAAAGTTACCTCACTCAGGTGTAACTTCCCATCCCGGTGGAACCCAGAGATGCTGTAACTCTATAGCCTAAGGAATGAAGTAACCCCTGTGCCCGGTCTGCCATTGACAGGCTGCTGTACCTTTCTTGTCCTGTAAAAAGGTTGAGCTGAATAATAAATAATAAAAAGTGGCTAAACTGGGCTGGAGAGATTGCTCAGTGGTTAAGGTGCTTGCCTGCAAAGCCTAATGCCCAGGGTTCAATTTCTCAGTACCCACATAAAGCCAGATAGATACACAAACTGGAACATGCAATCTGAAGTCGTTTGCAGAAGCCGGAGGCCCTGGTGTGCCCATTCCCTCTCCCTCCCTTCCTCTCTGTCTCTGTCTCTCTCCTTGAAAATAGATGAATAATTTTTTTAAAGTAGCTAAACTTTTCCTACCAATTTAGCTGCTTTAAAAAATTTTTAATACTGGAGATTGAACCCAAGCCTCGTATATGTTAGGGAAATGTTCTCTCACAAAGCTACATCTCTGGACCTAGCCGTTGATTTCATATTTCCATGAGGCACTTCACATTCCAGCAATATGGTGGATTGAGATAGCTGGAATTCTTCTAAACACAAACATTTAGGCATTTTGAATAAAATAAAGCATGTGATTATATGTTTTCAATTAAAAATGGAAAACAACGAGCCGGGTGTGATGGCACACACCTTTAATCCCAGCACTCGGGAGGCAGAGGTAGGAGGATCACCATGAGTTTGAGGCCACCCAGAGACTACGTAGTGATTTCCAGGTCAGCCTGAGCTAGAGTGAGATCCTACCTCGAAAAACCAAAACAAACAAAAAACATTAGCTGTAAACAATGTGAAAAGCTCCTGCGCAGATGCTTAAACTATGTGGGATGCAGTAGGGTGGGGTTTAGTCTTAGTTACCCTAGGCTATGAGATTCTTCCTTAAACCTTTAAAAACCTAGGAGCTGGAACAAAGACACACATAAAACTGGGTTCCATGAATAAAAACTACATCTTAGGCAAAAGAGTAAAAAAAATATACACTGGGGCTGGGGAGATGGCTCAGTGATTAAAGGCACTTGCTTGGAAAGCCTGATGGCCTGGGTTTGATTGCCCAGTACCTACATAAAGCCAGATGCACAAAGTGGCATCTGGAGTTCCTATGTAGCAGCAAGAGGTCCTGGTGTGCCCATTCTCTTCCCCTCCTCTTAAATAATATTTTAAAAAAATTTATATAGGGCTGGAGAGATGGCTTAGTAGTTAAGGCACTTGCCTGAAAATCCTAAGGAACAAGGTTCAATTCCCCAGATCCCACATAAGCCAGATGCACAAGATGGCACATGCTCCTAGAGTTCACTTGCAATGGGTGGAGGCCCTGGTGCACCCATTCTCTCTCTCTCTGCCTCTTTCCCTCTTTCTCTCTCTCTCACTCTCAAATAAATAAATAAATAAATAAATAAATAAATAAATAAATAAAACTTAAAAAAAATTATATACCTGCTAGTTCAAGGAGAAAACTTCCTTACAGTACTAGATACTGAGAAGCATTGCAAAGGATTCTGGGGAGTCTCAGAAGGGTTGCATGTCCACCATCTTATCTTCTTCCCACCACCATCTGGTGTCCTCTTCATTCACCCTTCACCCTGCTTCGCCTTTCCAACCCGCAGGTCCATCTACTGGCAGGATGACAAAGGATCACTCTGTCTAGTTTATGTCTGTTATCATGGCACAACCAAGAAAACCCAGTTGGGGGCTGGACAGATGGCTTAGCCATTAAGGCATTTGCCTGCAAAGCCAAAGGATCCCAGTTCGATTCTCCAAGACCCACGTAAGCCAGATGCACAAGGTGGTGCATGCATCTGGAGTTCGTTTGCAGTGGCTGGAGGCCCTGGCATGCCCATTCACTCTCTCTCTCTCTCTTTCTCTCTCTCAAATATAAATAAACAAATAAAATACATTTAAAAAAAATAGTTGGTAGAGTTCTTGCTGAGCATGCACAAAGCCCTGGGTTCCAACCCTAGTACCACATAAACCAGGCATGGTGGCACACACCTGTAATCCCAGCACTTGGGAAATGGAGGCAGGAAGGGCAGGAGTTCAAGGTCATCCATGGCTACATAGTGAGTTTGAAGCGAGCCTGGGATATTTCATGAAACTCTGTTGTGTATAAAAACAGTGTTCAGGGCTGGAGAGATGGCTTAGTGGTGAAGGTATTTGCCTGCAAAGCCAAAGGACCCAGGTTTGAGTCCCCAGGACCCACGTAAGCCAGATGCACAAGGGGGTGCATGCATCTGGAGTTCGTTTGCAGTAGCTACAGGCCCTGGTATTCTCATTCTCTCTCTGTACCTGCCTATTTCTGAATGTCTCTCTCTTAAATAAATAAATTAAAAAAAAATTTTTAAAACATTGTCCTGTGTACTCAATCATTTCACTTTTCCATAGAAAGAGTATGGGGTTTAGAGCTAAAAGAGTGGGTTCAAACTTTGGTTCTGTTACTTTAATTGTATAAACTTATCTACCCTCTCTCAACTTTGGTTTCTTCCTCTGAGAATGGGTATAGTATCCTATTCCAATTTCCAAGCTTATTATGAGTATAAGCACTACACAAAAGTAATTAAGACATTGTCATTTCATCCACAAAAAGTCAAGCTGAGCAATCCACCCTCTCTGAATGTTGTCACTCACCTTGCCTACTTGGAAGCAGTCATCAGCTGTGAGGGAGAAAAACCGCCTGGGACTGTACAGGTTGGTGACGGTGGAGCCAGTGACCCTCTGGAAGACACCTCGGGCCAGGCCCTTCACGTTGAGCATGTACACATCCTGCAGTCGCATCAGGGCCCTTGCTGCTCCCTCAAGGTCCTCAAAGGCTGGAAGGTCTTGCTCCACCTTCTCATAACCATCCTTCAGAGCTGAAAAGGTAGAAGAACTATGACCCATCCCTTACAACGCAGGCGATGAAATTACATGCCAACGTGACCACTGGTTCAAACATTTCCTGAGACAAGGACTTGTCTTCTCAGTAGCAAGCTCACTTCCTGTCACCGAGTGCATTGTTGATGTCATTGTCTGAGTGAGGGACGTTCACAGTGAGTACCAACGAGGAGTGAACAAAGAAGGCACATATTCTTATTGTCCCATCTGCAATGTCTCCAGGAACAACCTTTTAGGGAACAACTTTTCTTTCCTTCCTCCCTCCCTCCCTCCTTTCTTTTTCTTTTTCTCCCTTCCTCCTTCCCTCCTTCCTTTTCTCCCTCCCTCCCTCCCTCCCTCTTTCTTTCTCTCTTTCTCTCTTTCTCTCTTTCTCTCTTTCTCTCTCTCTCTCTCTCTCTCTCTCTTTCTTTCTTTCTTTCTTTCTTTCTTTCTTTCTTTCTTTCTTTCTTTCTTTCTTTCTTGTTTTTGAGGTAGGGTCTCACTTCAGCCCAGGCTGACCTGGAATTCACTATGTAGTCTCAAGGTGGGGTCTCAAACTCATGGTGATCCGCCCACCTCTGCCTCCCATGTGCTGGGATTAAAGGCGTGTGCCACCATGCCCGGCACCACTCTTCTTTCTAACTCCCCCTACCCTAGGTTAATAAACTTCTTAAAGTACACAGTGGAATAAATTAGGAAAGTGATCTTATTACAGATCATATTGCATTATTATCCTTTTCAAAATGAAAAAAAAAAAAAAAAACCAAAAAGCTGGGTGTGGCAGTACACTCCTTTAATCCCAGCAGTCAGCACTCAGAAGGCAGAGGTAGGAGGATCGCCATAAATTCAAGGCCACCCTGAGACTACATAGTGAATTCCAGGTCAGCCTGAGCTAGAGTGAGACCCTACCTTGAAGAAAAAAAAAAGAATTCAAAATTTAAAAAAAGCAATAGAAACTACTAGAAGACCACTATTCCCAATACATACATAAATGGATTGGTACACACACCTCATAGGATTGTAGTAGAGATCAAGGTGTTTTCTAATCTATAATCACATAAACATATCACCAAAGGGACCAATCCTTTGGACTTACAACTGCTTGGGGTAATATCTACCCACCCCATATCCCAGTGGAACCTCTCTCCTTAGCTGGGTCAAGAATGAACCTTCTCTTATCTCCTCCAAGATCTGCTTTACCTCGGATGTTTTCACTGGCCTCCAGGCTATGGACCACATTCTTCCAGTCAGACTGCAGGCGTTTGATGAGTGTGTAGGCAAGCAGAGGGTTCCCCACAGGGATAGCTGAGTCCTCATGCAAAGAAAGGACCTTCTCATAGAATCTGAAAGAGTAGAAGGACCTCACCTTTAGATAACAGCCATTATTTATTTATTTATTTATTTATTTATTTATTTATTTATGTATTTATTATTTTGAGTTTTTTGAGGTAGGGTCTCACGGCAGCCCAGGCTGACCTGGAATTCACTCTGTAGTCTCAAGGTGGCCTCGAACTCACGTCGATCCTCCTACCTCTGCCTTCCGAGTGCTGGGATTAAAGGCGTGCGCCACCACGCCCAACAACCCTTATTTATCAGGAAGGCTGGCGTAATAGGTTCGCACTAGGAGCAGCTAAGGTGATGGGGAGGTGGCTCAGTGGATAAAGCACTTGCTGTGCAAGTGTGAGGAGCAGAGTTTGGATCCCCAGCACCCTCATAAATTCTGGGTGAGTATGGCAGTGGGCAAGCTGGCTAGCTAGACAAGATGACTCCGTGAGCTCTGGATTCAAGAGGCCCTGCCTAAGTAAATAAAGTGAAGAGCAATTGGGAAAGACACCCAATGTCACCCTCTGGTCTCATGGCCCCCACACATGTGAAAACACACACACACACACACACACACACACACACACAGTTAGAAATGGGTGCCACCTTTCTGTAGTCCCAGGTATTAGGAAAGCTGAGAAGAAGGACTGCTTTAGCCCATGAGTTTAAGACTGGCCTGGGTAAGATGAAAATGGGGGGAGGAAGGGAGGGAATAGGAGAGAGAAGAGTCTCTTGAGATTCATGTAATTAGTTTAATAAAAAAACCAAGCCATCACAAAGAATATCACAAATAGGGCTGGAGAGATGGCTTAGCCGTTAAGGCACTTGCCCGTGAAGCCTAAGGACCAAGGTTCAATCCCCCAGTACCCATGTAAGCCAGATGCACAAGGTGGCACTTGCATCCAGAGTTCGTTTGCAGTGGCTAGAGGCCCTGGCATGCCCATTCTCTCTCTCTCTCTCTAAAAGCCAGATGAGGTGGCTTAGCAGTTAAAGCATGGTTAAGGCGCTTGTCTACAAAAGCTAACAACCCAAGTTTGGTTCCCTAGTTAGAACCCATGTAAAGCCAGATGCACAAAGTGGTGCATGCATCTGGAGTTGATTTGCAGAGTCTGAAGGCCCTAGCATGCTTGCAAATGAATGAACAAATCATATATATTAAAGCTAGATGCCAGCCAGGTATGGTGGCACATGCCTTTAATCCCAGCATTCAAGAGGCAGAGGTAGGAGGATTGCCATGAGTTTGAGGCCATCCTGAGACTACCTAGTGAATTCCAGGTCAGCCTGAGCTACAGTGAAAACTTACCTTGAAAAACCAAAACCAAACCAAACCAAACCAAAACAAAACAAAAAAAAGGCCAGATGCTCTCTCATCTCTCTTCTATCTCTCTCTGATTGCAAATAAATAAAAATATTTTAAATACTTTATTTATTTAAGAGAAAAATTGAAGAAAAGAGAAAGAGAAGGCAGTTAAGAGACAGAGAATGGGCATGCCAGGGCCTTAGCCACTGCAAACGAACTCCAGATGCATGTGCCACCTTGTGCATCTGGCTTAAGTGGGTACTAGGGAATTGAACCTGGGTTCTTAGGCTTTGCAGGCAAGTGCCTTAAATACTAAGCCATTTCTCCAGCCCAAACAAAATATTAAAAAAAGAAAGCACAAGTAAATCAGAAAAGCAGGTCTGGTCACTTAGTCATTGAATGAGTCAGTCTACACTAGTCAATTACTATATGTCTGGCACCATGCCAGATTTTAGAGACACAATGTCCAGCTCAAAAGTTTGTAGAAAAGGATGTCTTCTCTTTTTTGTATTTTTTTTTTTTATGAGAGTGCAAGAGCGAGCTATGTAGCCTCAGGGTGGCCTCAAACTCATGGCAATCCTCCTACCTCTGCCTCCCAAGTGCTGGGATTAAAGGCGTGTGCCACCATGCCCAGCTAATGTTTTAACTTTAAAAAATTATTTATTTATTTATTTGAAAGTAGAGAGAGATAGAAAAGAGACAGAGTGAATGGGCATGGCAGACTCTCCATATGCTGAGAACGGACTCCAGATGCATGTAGCACTTTATGCATCTGGCTTTATGTGGGCACTGGGGAATCGAATATGGGTCATTAGGCTCCTCAGGCAAGCACCTTAACTGCTGAGCCAGCTCTCCAGCCCCTAAAACTTAATTTAAAAAACAGTGAAACAAGCCGGGCGTGGTGGCGCACACCTTTAATCCCAGCACTCGGGAGGCAGAGGTAGGAGGATCACGGTGAGTTCGAGGCCACCCTGAGACTACATAGTTAATCCCAGGTCAGCCTGGGCCAGAGTGAGACCATACCTCAAAAAAAAAAAAAGTGAAACAACAGTGGAAGTCAAAGAGAAAAATAGCTGAACAAGGTGGATATATGAATGTGTACAAAAGCGAAGAGTCTTTTGGCAAAAGTTGGGGACTTCCTCCAGTGGAACGGGATGACAGGGAATGATGGGTGTGAAAGGGTAGAGTAGGGGAGTTTCAACTCTTTTTGATGCAGAGTGTGCTGTGGAGATTTCCAGAGTGAGGCTTCTAAATAAGAAAGAAAGTCTGAAATAGATGATGATGACTTGTCTGGAAACTTCCAGGGAGTCAAATGTTCAACATAAACTATGGAATAAGAATGTGGGCCTGGGGAGATCCAGGCAGGACATGGGAGCCTGTCAAGTCCCAGGGTGTCTCTGATTCATTTGTGAGCTGCTACTCCAGGCTTTCCAAAACCAAACCAGCCTGGGATCTTTTTACTGCCCATTATTTCCGGCTTTGGCTCCATATGGAACCACTTAGTGAACTGCTAGACGAAAAGACATACAAAGCAGAGACTGGAGCCAAGTCCAGTTTTAGGAGTTAAGTGTCCAGGAACAGTTGAGGCTGAGCACACAGCTATTTTATCAGACAACTGGACAGGGAGGAGCTGGGAGCAGACCTGAGACTAATTCTGACCCAGCTTCCAACCACGCCTCAGCTCTGGAAGATGAAAAAGCCCTGGTCTGGCCTCCACAATCTCTATGCATCCTTTCATTATGCACATTCTGCTATTTCTTCCCATACCACTTTCACGACTGGATAGATTCCTTATTAGCTTAATGACTAATGTTTAAAAGGCACCAGAGGAAACTGACACACAAAGGGAAAGAGGTGAGGCATAGAATACTTGCTCCAAGTCGTTCATCAAGTCAAAGGCACTGTGGCTGATTTGTTTTAGAGCAGGCGTTTGGGTCTTTACTGCAGAATATCAGTCTAATGCAGTTCAAATATGACATTTTTTTCCCCTGTCACACAAAGAAAAAAAAAATCTATGGACTGATATCTGAGGCTGGTTTGGTATGCAAAATCGGCTGTGTGCCCAGCCTCTGAGCAAATAACTCCTTTCCAGAGACTGAGTTACAGGATGCTGAAGTCAAGCCTCAGGCTTTTTTTTTTTTTTTTTTTTTTTTTTTTTTGCTTTAACAAATGCTGCTGTTGAGAGTGGAAAATCAGATCCTTTCCCTCAAGAATCTGCACATAAAATTTGTAATCCTATCCCTGCATTACACAGAGCCTGGGTAGGTAATCCAACCACAGGACATGGGCCCTGCCAATTCAATATGTTCCTCCTTGGAAATTTAAAATACTTTATTATTTATTTATTTATTTGAGAGAGAGAAAAAGAGGCAGATAATGAGTGAGAATGGGTATACCAGGGCCTCTAGCCACTGCAAAATGCATTCCAGAAGCATGTGCCACCTTGTGCATCTGGCTTACATAGGTACTGGGGAATAGAACCTGGATCTTTAGTCTTTGTAGGCAAGCACCTTAACTGCTAAGCCATCTCTCCAGCCCGCCTTTGAAATTTAGAAATGCTTTTATCTCAGTCCTTCCGAGATGTCCTGGATGTTTCATTCTGAGCCCAGAATTACCTTTTCTCTCTCTTTTTTTAATTAGTTATGTAGACAGTGTGTATACAGCCATGCAGGTATCATCATTAGCCTCCTCCCTGTCCTCCCCTCTCCAAAGGGACTGTCCTCGTTGGGGATGTGGGTTGTGCATTGTGGGGGTAGCCATCAGTTATGGGGAAGAGGCAATGTCTCTGTGCATTGAGGTTCTAACAATCTTTCTGCCCCCTCTTCTGAAAATTTCCCTGAGCCATGTTGGGATCATTTTAGGTCTACTTCAGTGATGAAGTCTAGGGAGCCTCTGTGTCTCTGGATCTCTGGTTTGGTAGGAGTTGAGTGTTCTCTGTGTCTATCTCCTTCACCCTTGTGCTGATACCAGGTTCACCAAGAAAGCAGCTCTTGCTCATTTCCCCAAATACTCTATGGTTTCAGCTGGGGCCCTGGTGAGGTATGATGAACTGATTCTCTCCTCATCTGAAAAAGAGAAGAAAATTCTACCTTTTTTATTCTGTGTAGTTTTATGTCCTGGGTTTTGAGGGGTGTTTTTTTTTTTTTTGTTTTTTGTTTTGTTTTGTTTTTGAGGTAGGGTCTCACTCTGGCCCAGGCTGACCTGGAATTCACTATGGAGTCTCAGGGTGGCCTCGAACTCATGGCAATCCTCCTAACTCTGCCTTCCGAGTGCTGGGATTAAAGGTGTGCGCCACCACGCCCAGCCTGTGTGGCTTTTTTTTTTGGGGGGGTAGGGTCTCACTCTGGCTCAGGCTGACCTGGAATTAACTATGTAGTCTCAGGGTGGCCTTGAACTCACGGCGATCCTCCTACCTCTGCCTCCTGAGTGCTGGGATTAAAGGCGTGCGCCACCATGCCCGGCACCTGTGTAGCTTTTAAACAGCAGAAACAAAATAAACTGAAAATTGATCACATATCCAAGACTACCATATGTGCTATGCTAACATTTAATGAGAGATACAACAGCATATTTTTTAGCCATTAGCTTGAGGTAGGGTAGAGTTTCAACATCCAAACACAATTTCCAAACTTAGCAATTCACAGACTTCACCGAGGACCTTAGAGATAACATTTCAAGTTACACAGGATACTGGCTTGAGAGTATAGAAAAATGGGCAGGAACTGCCAAAACTGTCATTTTAAGAAGCAAATATCTTGACTGCAAAACAGAATTATTGTCTCTTCAACATCAAACTAAACTTTAAGAAGGTAACATGTTCATAAGCCACCTGGAAAAAAAAATATAGAATTTTTCTAATTCTTTTTATCTGGGCTGGGCTTCATCTTAATTTTATTATGGGGTCTCATGTGGCCCAGGCTAGCCTCACATTTTCTGCCTAGCCCACTTTACAGGATTATGTGGAGTTGGGGATAGAATCCAGGGCTTTGTTCACACTAGGCAAATACTACCCCTAACTCTATCTGGACTTTTAGAATTCTAGTTAATGCTTAGAGGCAACAGGAAAAATTTGACTAGCTAGTTTTTTTTTTTTTTTTTGAGGTAGGGTCTCACTCTAGCCCAGGCTGATCTGGAATTCACTCTGTATTCTCAGGGTGGCCTCAAATCATGGCAATCCTCCTACCTCTGCCTCCTGAGTGCTAGGATTAAAGGCATGAGCCACCATGTGCGGCTGTTTTGTTTTGTTATGTTTAAGACTTTGAACTCATGGCAATCCTTATGCCTCAACTTCCTCAGTGATAGGATTACAGGCATGAGCCAATCGATCTGACTGGCCAGTCTTAAACAACAGTCAGTGAATTAACATTTGTTAAGCAATTATTATATGCCAGCAACAATGATCAATACCTTTACATGGGACTCAATTTTTCCCACAATTCCATAGGAGTAACACCTACTTTTTAAAAATAACATAATGGGCTAAAAGATAGCTCAGTGGTTAAGGCGTTTGCCTACAAAGCCTAACGATCTGGATTTGATTCCCCAGTACCCACATAAAGCCAGATGCACAAAGTGGCATATACATCTGGAATTTGTGTGCAGTGGCTGGAGGCTCTGGCGTGCCCATACTCTCCTCCCCCCCCACCCCGTGTCTGTAGCTCTCTGCTTGCAAAAAAAAATATATATATATATATATTTTGTTTGAGGTAGGGTCTCACTGTAGCCCAGGCTGACCTGGAATTCACTATGTAGTCTCAGGGTGGCCTCGAACTCACTGTGATCCATCTACCTCTGCCTCCCAAGTGCTGGGATTAAAGGTGTGTGCCACCACACCCGGCTAAATAAAATAGTTTTAAAAAATAAAAATAACATGTATACATTTGCAAACTAAGGCTTAAAGAGATAAGGAAACTTGTCAAAGGTCAGGGTCAAGAATTCAAGTAAGAGGTCTGTTGGACTCTTGAATCCATCTCTGAACCACCATATACTCTGGCAACTAACAAAACTTCAGCTTGTTCTGGTGTTCTGTGTATCCTGGCACGTCAGATAAAGCAAGCAGGAGGCACCTCACAACATGATGGGAAAAGAACGGTGGAAAGTAATCAAAAGATTTGTGTCCTGGGCCTAGGTTTGCTATCTACTAGATTTATAATGTTGGATCTAGTAGACTTTGATTTTCTCATACTTCAAATAATTCCTCATTTGTTAAGAGTATAATATCAGGCTGGGGAAATGGCTTAGCAGTTAAGGCACTTGCCTGAGAAGCCAAAGGACCCGGGTTCCATTCCCCAAAACCCATGTAAGCCAGATGCACAAGGGGGCGCATGTGTCTGGAGTTTGTTTGCAGTGGCTGGAGGCCCTGGTGTGCCCATTCTCTCTGTCTCTTCCTCTCCCTCTCTTGAATAATTAAATAAATAAAATATTTTTTAAAAAGAGTGTAATAGCAACCTATTCAAAGCATTGTGAGAAATGAGATGAGACTTTTGCAAGATAAGATATTTCTCACACACCTCCACAAACAAACTGATTTGCTTCTCTATGGACTCTCACACAGTCAGTGTCTCACATGCCTTCTTCCCATATCACCTCAGAATCAGTATTACTAACACTCTTAAAGTTTTTTGTTGTTGTTGTTTTGGTTTGGTTTTTCGAGGAAGGGTCTCACTCTAGCTCAGGCTGTCCTGGAATCCACACTGTAGTCTCAGGCTGGCCTTGAACTCACGGTGATCCTCCTACCTCTGCCTCCCGAGTGCTGGAATTAAAGACATGTGCCAACATGCACAGCTTTCTTTTAAAGTTTTATGACAAGGTATTGTGTTGCCTCAGCTTGATGAGAGGGTCACATAATATTAGTACAGTTCTAATATGCTTACATATTGATAGGTTTATGTTAGTATAGTTTCAATATGTTTAGACAGTGATATTAGTATAATAGGAATATGTTTAGATATCACAACCACTGCTTCTTATCATTGGCCGGGCTTCTCAGTGTGAGATAATGATATATTTATGTTAGCATAATTTTAATATGTTTAGAGAGTGACATTAGTATAATTGTAATATGTTTAGATATCACAACCACTGCTTCTTAGAATCATGTGGGCTTCTCAATGTCCAAAGCAAAGAAATCTCAACACAAGACAATGCAAAAAATAAAATTAAAAGTGGGGAATCCGGGCGTGATGGCTCACATCTTTAATCCCAGCAATCGGAAGGCAAAGGTAGGAGGATTGCTGTGAATTCGAGCCACCCTGGAGCGACACAGTGAATTCCAGGTCAGCCTGGACTAGAGTGAGACCCTACCTCAAAAAAGGGGGGGGTTGGAGAGATGGCTTAGTGGTTAAGGAGCTTGCCTGCAAAGCCAAAGGACCCAGGTTTGATTCCCCAGGACCCAGGTAAGCCAGATGCACAAGGTGGCACACGCGTCTGGAGTTCATTTGCAGTGGGTAGAGGCCCTGGTGTGCCCATCTTCTCTCTATCTACCTCTCTCTCTCTTTCAAATAAACAAAATATTTTTTAAAAAAGAAACGTTAATGAATGCATTCACAGTGATCTGCACAATTGGCGTTTTTCTCACGCAGAGTGTAATATCCATAGTGTACACTAATCCAGACTCACTGATGGTGCAAACCTTATATAGTTACAGAATGTTATCCAGCACCTCATACTACACGTCACTCTGCTGGATGTCCATGGTCTTTTACAAGGCCCACTGAGAAGGCCAAAATGTAGAGTTACAGCACCAGCCCATAGGCACATCTCCCAATGTGTGTGTCTTTTTTTCCTATGTGGTGTGTCTGTGTGTGTTACACATGTCCATATGTGTGTAGGCTTGTGCATAGAGGCCAGAGGACAATCTCTAGTGTCACTCTCTCAAAAACTCCCTTCATCTCTTTTTGAGACTGGGGTTCTCTCCTCTGCCTGGAGCTCACCAATCAGTCTAGACTGACTGCCCAGTGAGTCCTAGGGATCTTTGCCTCTCTTTGCCTCCTCAGTGCTGGGATACAAGTGGGCTCTCATTGAAGGGTTAATAGCTTTCCCTGAAAACCAGAGGGAACTAAAGAGTTCATAATTATCCCTAAGGCTAGAAGGCCATAGAAGAAACAGAAGAAACAGAGGTGTTCAGCCAGGCTCCCCTGATTGATGCACTGCCCTTAGCTCAGGTGGCCTTGAAGGACCAGAGACCATCTGAGTACCCTCCCTTAGACAATCCTGGCTGAAGAAGCCTATTCTGAACAAGGACACAAACAGCTACAAGTTCCTTGTCTACAGCACCTGGTCCAGTCTGCTTTTCTTAGGATCCTCCTTATAAACTTACACCCCAGCCTGGCTCAGCGTTTCAGCCTTCATCCCGCCGGAAGGCTGCTGGCTGTTTCTCTCAATAAACAGTCTGTCTGTAGAGATCAAGTCCCATGTTCTCTTTTGCTTTTCTCTTACACTTTCCTTATACGCTCGACCAGCATTTCACGTGGGTGCTGGGGATTGAACTCGGGTCCTCATGCTTGCAAAAAAAAAAAAAAAAAAAATTTTACCCACTGAGCCATCTCCACAAGCCCTCCCCATGGATCGGCGTCACCACATTCCACACTGTGTCCGTGGCAGTGTGACACCGATCCTGGAGGACCCACCTAGCTCGCCAGGGTACTTGTGAAAGCCCAGCTGGGTTCTAGAATCACACCTCGCCCACATTCTTGCACAGTGTATGGGGGGAAGAGAAAATGGAAGGAGGGAGGGAGAGACCACCACATCAACACCAGCTCTCCCACACCCCTGTCCCGGTGGCGCAGGGTCCCCCCACGGTACGGGGTGGGCACCCCCTCCGCATGCCCTGGACTGTCCCTCCGCCCTTTCCCGCATCACCTGGTCAGGTCCCGCAGCCGCGCCTCCTCCCCGCGCAGGTAGCGCTTGAGCGTCCCCAGCAGCCGGCGCTCGGGCGCCAGGGCGCGCGCTACGCTCGTCAGCGCCGAGAACGTGTCGCCCCGCGCCGCAGCCCCGGGCCGCTCCCCGGCCCCGAGCGCCAGCACGGCCAGCACCGCCGCCAGCCGCGCGCCCGGGCCCATCGCCGTCGGTCTCCGGGCCTCGCGCCCTCCCTCGCCCGCCCGCCCGCCTGCCTGCCGCTCCCCGCCCTCGCCCGCCCGCCCGCCGGGGCGCGTCTCTTCCCGCCTCTCCGCTCCTCGGCGCGCGCCCCGGTGCCCGCCCGCCTGTCCGTCCTCCCGCCTCGAAATCGCGCTTCTCCACTGCCGGGTCACACTCGGGGAAACTGAGGCAGGGCGTGCGGGCGAGCACTGAATTTCACTGGTCGGATGCCTGCGCCCAAGATTTCACCACCCGAGCAGTGGAAGTGACACAAATACCCCTGGATCCTGATGGGGAAAGAAATCCAGACGCAATGGTGTTGGTGCTGAAGGGCACATGGGGAAGGAGGTGGTGGTGGTGGGGGGATGCTTCGCGGAGACCCGCCTGACCTCTGAGTGAAGCTCTGGGTCTAGGCCACTGAACAAAACGCATGGAATCGCTTGGAAAGTGCGGTTATTGGCCTGTGAAGATGGCTTAGCCGTTAAGACGCTTGCCTGCAAAGCCAAAGGACCCAGGTTCGAGTCTCCAGGACCCAATGTAAACCAGATGCATAAGGTGGTGCGTGCGTCTGGAGTTTGTTTCCAGTGGTTGGAGGCCCTGCTGGGCCCATTCTCTCTCTCTCTCGAATAATTAATGTAATAAAATATTTTTTAAGTGTTGTTATTATATCTACTAGGCTACTTGCTCCTTTCTCCTGGTACTCGTTTCCCAGGCAATATTCATTCGTGTACTCATTCTTTGGACAAATTTATCTTTCTTTTAAAAATTTTTTTATTGATAACCTCCATTCATACACAAAAATGTTCTCTGATCATAATTTCCTCCTACCATCCTCTTTTATCTCCTCTATCCCCCCCACCAATGAACCTTTCTTTTTTTATTATTTTATTATTTTTATGGTTTTTAAAAAATGTATTTTATTTATTTATTTGAGAGAGAGAAAGAGGCAGAGAGAGAGAGAGACAGAGAATGGTTACACCAGGGCCTCCAGCCACTGTAAATGAACTCCAGATGCATGTGTCCCATTGTGCATCTGGTTTACATGGGTTCTGGAGAGTAGAACTGGGATCCTTTAGCTTTTTTTAGACTTCAGAGTGAATTCCAGGTCAGCCTGGGCCAGAGTGACACCCTACCTCGAAAAACAAAAACAGTAAATAAATAAATAAATAAATAAATAAATAAATAAATAGTCATCTCACTCTGGTCCGAATGGCAGCCATCAAAAAATCAAATTACAGGGCTAGAGAGATGGCTTAGAGGTTAAGGCGCCTGCCTGCTAAGCCTAAGAACCCGGTTCTAATCTCCAGGTCCCACGTTTAGCCAGATGCAAAATGACGCACTTGACCACAAGGGGGCGCACACATCTGGATTTCATTTGCAGCAGCTGAGAGGCTGCTGGCAGGCCATCTCTATCTGTCTCCCTCTCCCTCTCTGTCTGTCTCTCTCTGTATCTCTCTCCAAAAATAAATAAAATAATAAAAAAATTTTTAAATCAAATTACAGAGCTGGCTTAGTGGTTAAGGCACTTGCCTGTGAAGCCTACAGACCCTGGTTTGATTCTCCCGGTCTCATGTAAGCCATATGCACAAGGAGGTGTATGCATCTGGAGTTCTGCAGTGGCTAGAGGGCCTGGCACGCCTATTATCTATCTTTCTCTTTCCCTCTGTCTTTAATAAATAAAAATTTAAAACTTTTTTTTAAAAGTCCCGATTTGTCTTTTAGACTATGGTGTATCAGGGTCAGCTGTTTTCAATGCCTTTACAATGCTATTGTGTACACCGATTGGCCAGCTTTGGATGTGGACAGTGGTCTATCCCATATGTCAGTACTCAAGCTTATGTGATGCTATTTAACATCGAATCCACCCATGCCCAGCTCAGAAGTGAGCCAGGAATTATGGAGTTTCCCTCTTGAGACTTCCTGCCTCTGAGGGCTGATACTTGCCAGTCTCTTAAGGTCCCTCTGGCCAGAAACCCAGGGCTTGTTACCCCACTCTACCATTTACTTCTTAGGATCACATACATCTGGGGCCAAGTACCATGATAGAGTCCCCAAACACCTGCTCCATGCATTCTGCCTAGATTGTATGACTGTGCATAGTGGGCAGGACAGGGTAAATACATCTGTTTCATCTTTCCTGCAATGAGAACTCCCTACAGCATAGTAATTGACTTTGATTCTTTATTAGGGAAGTCATTTTGAAGTCACTTCTAACCACAGAGGTCCAAGTTTAACTAAAGTCATACCAAGATAAAACTTAACTGAAGTATGATACAAGTGCTAATAATTGTGATGTTGATTTTTAGAATCTTTATTGTTATTATTAACAGCTTTTTTTTTTTTTTTTTTTTTTTTTTTTTGAGGCAAGCTCATGCTCTCCTCTACAGGAGTGAAGTGGACATTAACACCCTCAATATCCTTTGGCCTTGCAGGTGGCTCAGTTACGGTTCTCTCCAGCAACTGAGTAGAAATGTTATTAAAATATAACCTGAAACAGCCACAAACATCATTCGAATCTATTTACATTCAAATAAAAAAATTAAAATTTTAGGAGAATCTGAGGCATTCTCATAGTGCCCCCTGGTGGGACTCAGAAGCCAGCTCACATTCACCATCGTTAAACACATTTGCTGGTGTTTGGCAAAAGGATTTATTTAAATTACTAATTATTAATGAATTAATTACTGTACAGTCAGTCCTCCATATCCATGAGTACCACCTCTGTAGCTTTAATCAAGTTTTTAGAAATATGGCAGAAAAATTATGACACATGTACAGACATATCATTATCCCCCAAACAATACATTATAGCACCATGTACATCGTATAAGGTGTTATTATGAGTAATCTAGGGATAGTTTAAAGTGTATAGGAGGATGCATGTCAATTGTATGCAAACACAGGGCCATTTTGTAAGGGACTTGAATATTGATCAGGTTTTAATACCTATGCGGATCTCTGTGGTGACTGAGGGATGGTTGTATATATCTCTTCTTAACCTAGAACAGAAACTATGGCACTGTTCTTTGTCCCCGGAGCCCAGTGTTCATTCATTCATTCAGCCTTGGCTCCCAAGGATGCAATAGAGGATCAAATGGACTCTCTGCCCTGAGTCCTTAGAATCAAGTACTGGAAACAGAAAAGCAAAGGGCCATGCATCTTTTCCCTTCCTTTTCTCTTCTCTTACTCTTCCCTTCCATTTCCCTCTCTTTCTCCTTTTTCTCTTCTCTCCCTCTCCTTGCTCTTTTAAGGGAGATAGGATCTAACTCTGTATCCCAGGATGGCCTTAGACTTGTGGCAATCCTCCTGCTTCAGCCTCCTGAATGTTGAGATTATAGGCACAAGTCACCACACTTGACTGCACAAATCCTTTAATGTGAGTGAAATAGTTTCATTAAAAGGATAAGGTGTGGGCTGGAGAGATGGCTTAGCGGTTAAGGCACTTGCCTGCGAAGCCTAAGGACCCATGTTCAACTCTCCAGATCCCATGTGAGCCAGACACACAAGGTGACGGAAGCACACAAGGTCACACATGTGCACAAGGTGGCACACGCGTCTGGAGTTTGAGTATACTGGCTGGAGGCCCTAGCGCATATTCTGTTTCTCTTACTCTCTCATAAAAAGGGGGGGGGCAGTCTGTTGGGCTTGCCTCTAGGAAAAAAAAAAGTATAAGGTGTTACTTGCTATAAAGGAGGGAGTGCAGGGACCTATAGAAGCCACTTTCTTGGGCCCAAATTCAGAGATCTGTTCAGAAAAAGCATCCCAGCACATGGAGGGAAGTAGCATAATGAGGACGGGAAGCATGAAGGACAGGCTGGCGGGACAGTGCAGGCTCTCCTCTACTAATGAATTCAAGTTTTATTTATTTATTTTTATTGACAACTTCTTTAATTGTAGACAATATCCCATGGTACTTCCCTCCCTCTCCCCACTTTCCCCTTTGAAACTTCACTCTCAATCATATGCCCTCTCCCTGAATTCAAGTTTTTAAAATATATATTTTATTTATTTATTTATTTATTTATTTATTTATTTATTTATTTGAGAGAAAGAGGCAGAGAGAGAGAGAGAAAGAGAGAGAGAGAGAGAGAGAGAGAGACAGGCAGAGGGAGAGAATGGGCACACCAGGGCCTCCAGCCACTGCAAACGAACTCCAAATACATGTGCCCCCTTGTGCATCTGGCTTACATGGGTCCTGGAGAACTGAACCAGGGTCCTTTGGCTTTGCAGGCAAGCACCTTAACCACTAAGCCATCTCTCCAACCCTCCCGCACCTTTTTTATGAGACAGGATCTCACTCTATAGCCTAGGCTGGCCTGGAACTCACTTTGTATTCCAGAGTAACCTTGCATTCTTGGTGATCCTCCTGCCTCAGCCTCATAAATGGTAGGATTACACGCATGAGCCACTATACCCAACTTCACCAATACTTTTTTGTTTTTTTTCAAGGTAGGGTCTCACTCTAGCTCAGGCTGACCTGGAATTCACAATGTCTCAGGTGGCCTTGAACTCACGGTGATCCTCCTACCTCTGCCTCCCAAGTGATGGGATTAAAGGTGTGTGCCACCACGTCCCATCCTCCAAATACTTTAATATGTATGAGATAGCTCAATTAAAATCATAAACAGAACACTTTGGGGTGTAGATATGTTCTCTACCTTGTTTGTAGAGATGGTTTCTTAGTCCTAAACAAATGTCAGACTGGGCGTGGTGTTGCACACCTTTACCTGGGAGGGCAAGGTAGGAGGATTGCTGTGAGTTTGAGACCACCCTAAGACTATGTAGCAAATTCCAGGTCAGCCTGGGCTACAGTGAGACCCTGCCTGAAAAAGCCAAAACACATATCAAAATATATCAGAGTGTGTATGATATATGAAATTTGTCATATCATGTGTCAAGAAAACTCTGAAAAGTGGGAAAAAAGACAGCTGGAGAGATGGCTTAGTTGTTAAGACACTTGCCTACAAAGACAAAAGACCCAGGTTTGATTCCCCAGGACCCATGTAAGCCAGATGCACAAGGTGGTGCATGTGTCCGGGGTTCATTCACAGTGGCTAGAGACCCCGAGGTGTCCATTCTCTGTCTGCCTCTTTTTCTCTCTCAAAGAAATAAGTAATTTAAAAAATTTAAGTGTAAAAAAAAAGAAATGGGGTCTCTTTGCCCTCTCCTTGGATCTAGGAAGGGTATATGGCTTTCTTTGGCCAACAGTTGGCAACAGAAAGCGCCGGTGTACCCATTCTGAGCACAGGCCTCTGGAGGTTCTGTCTACTTGAGTTCTCTTTGACCCCTGCATAGGCGCCCATGTGAACAGGCCTAGGCTAGCCTGCTACAATACAGACCACATGGCCCAGGGCTCAGCCAACACAGGTGAAAGTCATCCTAAATTAACCTAAATTGAACTGACAAGCTGACCTCTGGTGGATTAGAGAATTCAACCAGGCCCAGGTTCAGCTGGCCTTGGTCAAAATTGCCTATCCACACAATTATGAGATGCAGAAATCATTGCTTTTTTTTTGTGCCAAATTTTTCAGCCTGATTTGCAGCAAAAGTTGACTGATAGAGAAATTGGTGTATGAAAGTCAGATTTAAAAAATATATTTTCTATTTATTTATTTGAGAGAAAGAGAGCAAGAAAGAGAAAGAGACAGAAAAAGAGAGAGAGAAAGAGAGAGAGAGAGAATGGGTGCGCCAGGGCCTCCAGCCACTGCTAACAAACTCCAGATGCAGGCATCACCTTGTGCATCTGGATTATGTGGGTCCTAGGGAATTGAATCTGGGTCATTAGGCTTCACAGGCAAGCTCCTTAACCACTAAGCCATCTCTCTAGCCCTTAAATATATATTTTTATTTACTTATTTGCAAGTTGAGAGACACATACATACAGAGAGAATGGGTGTGTCAGGGCCTCTTGCTACTTACTGCAAATGAACTCCAGATGCATG
Organism: Orientallactaga sibirica; assembly: GCA_036365145.1. Classification (NCBI taxonomy): domain Eukaryota; kingdom Metazoa; phylum Chordata; class Mammalia; order Rodentia; family Dipodidae; genus Orientallactaga; species Orientallactaga sibirica. The sequence continues at coordinate 1,742,879 of JAEOAD010000055.1, forward strand.
TACCATTTTGTGCATCTGGCTTTACATGGGCACTGGGGAATCAAATGTAGGCTGGCAGGCTTTGCAAGCAAGTACCTTTAACTACTGAGCACCCCCTCAGCCCTGAGATGTTATTTTTTTAGTTTTTTTTTAAAAATTTTTCGAGATAGGGTTTCACTCTAGTCCAGGCTGATCTGGAATTCACTTTGTAGTCTCAGGGTGGCCTCAAATTTACGGCGATCCTCCTACCTTTGCCTCCTAAGTGCTGGGATTAAAGGTGTGCGCCACCACGCCTGGCTAAAATGTTATTTTTTAACAGAACCCTAAAATTCATGTCACTGACTTTGGGATTAGGGGTGGGTGGAGACAGGAAAATGGCAAGCAGTAAAGTTTAGAAGAAGGATGAGGAAATTATTGATGGAGGCTAGAGAAATGGTAATCTGTGACTCATGATGGCAAAAAAAATTGGCAAAATTTTGCCTGTGGTGACTTGGAAGATGGGGGTGAGGACACTTTAAACTCTTTCAGACCGATTTTAACAGAATGTTGAAAGTGTCAGATGGGCGCCCCTAGCTGCATATGATAACTTTATAGTCAAGAGTACCAGTGAAAGGTAGACTGTGCAAACCTTGTTTGTGGCTGGGCATGGTGCCACATGCCCTCAATCCCAGCACACATGAAGCTGAGATTGGAGGATCACAGTATCTTGAGATCAAGACCAGCTGGGACTCCAGAGTGAGTTCCAGGTTAGGCTAAGCTAGTAGTGAGACCTTGCCTCAAACATACAAAATTCACAAGCCAGCCCTTGGAATGGTTTGGCTCCCAATTTACCTAATCAGAATAATCCCTCACAGGCAAGCTCAGAGGCTACCCAATCTAAATTATCCTTCCCAGGTGACTCTAGGGCCTGTCAAGTGCTATTCAATATCAACCACCGCAGCTTCTCGGAGAGAAAATCCCACCGAGTCTGGAAAGTCTTCCCTCTTCCACAGGAATGGCCACCGCTGCCGTGACTTTAGCTCCCACGATGGTTTCTGCTTTGGGGAATTTTGCTCCAACACCCTGCAATAACTCTGGGAGGCTTTACTTCAGCCAAGGGACCCTCAGGTGACCCACCCACACTCCAGCTTGAGACTCTGTCTCAAGGAAATAGATGAGTGAAAATAAGACATCCCATGGTCTTCTCTGGCCTCTGCACACAGCGTGCACACCTGCACACAGCGTGCACACCTGCACACACATGTGCATATACTATGCACACATCACATACATGCTATACACACATATACATATATTTACATGTGCCAAAACAAACAACTCAGCTTATAGTGCAGTTCACTGGTATAGCACCTGTCTAACATGGACAAGGCCCTGGTATATAATCCTTTGCACTGAAAATAAAAAAACAAAGAGCCTGAGAGACAGCTCAGCAGTTAAGGCACTTGCCTGTGAAGCCTAAGAACTCATGTTCAAATCTCCAGGTCCCATGTAAGCCAGATGCACAGTGATGCAAGAACGCAATGTTGCACATGTGCACAAGGGGGCACACATGTCAGGAGTTCGTCTGCAGTGGCTGAAGGCCCTGGCATGCCCATTCTCTCTCCTTCTCTCTCTCTGCCTCCTGTCTCTCTCTCAAATAAATAAAAGAAAAAATTCTGCTAAAAAAACTAAAAATTAAAAAGATTCTTCTCAGATTACACTTTAGTTCAAACTTGTATTATTAAAATTTAAAATATTTATTTGAGAGAAAGAGAGAGAATGGGCATGTCAGGGCCTCCAGACACTGCAAATGAACTCCAGGTGCATGTGCTTTCTTGTGCATCTGGCTTACGTGGGTCCTAGGGAATCAAACCTGGGTCCTAGGTTTTGTAGGCAAGCGCCTTAACCACTGAGCCATCTCTTCAGTGCCCCCCCTTTTCTTTTGCTCAGGGTTCATTATATGTTTTGACTCTACTCTGAGCACTGGAACCTTCACTGAGAGTCAATTCCAGCTCTCTCCAGGGAGCCCACAACCAACTGTGGGAGGGGTGTGGCCTCCACACAAACAGAACCTTTCTACACAGTGTGAGAAATACTGCAACAGAGATGGAAATAGAGACAGGGCCCCACTAAGCTTGGTTGGGGAGACAGGCTGGTGTTTGTGAAGGGGTGATGCTCCAAGGAGTTGGCACCAAAGAAGAGTCCAGCACTGAGCTTACAGGCTCAGCCTCTCCTTCCATGTTTTGTGTTACATTTCATGTCAGACAGAAACCCCACCTTGTCCTACTTTGGGCTAGCACCACCATTTCTAGGGCTTATTAATTTCTGGATCCAGCATTCAAAAAACAAACTGTCCATAGAGGAACATCAAGGTACCCATGACAGGATATATAGGGAACAGCAGCTGCACATTTAGACTGAGCAAAACCAAAGTGGCCTTTTATATAGCATTGTTTCTAAGAGCAACCAACATGTACTAGCTGCAGGAAGCAGATTTTGGATGAATGCAAGAAAGGACTCTACTAGCTTTTAAAGTTTTTATTTATTTTTTTATTGACATCTTCTTTAATTGTAGACAATATCCCATGGTACTTCCCTCCCTACCCCCACTTTCCCCTTTGAAATTTCACTCTCCATCATATCCCTCCCCCCTCTCAATCAGTTCTACTGGCTTTTAAAACCTTTTTTTTTTTTTTAATAGACAGCCTTCACCTTCTTAAATATATTTATTTACTTATTTGAGAGAAAGAGGCGGGGGGATGGAGGGCAGAATGGGTGCACCAGGGCCCCCAGCCACTGCAAACAAACTCCAGATGCATGAGCCCCCTTGTACATCTGGCTTACGTGGGTCCTGGAGAACTGAACCAGGGTCCTTTGGCTTTGCAGGCAAGCACCTTAACTGCTAGGCCATCTCTCCAGCCCCTCTACTGGCTTTTAGAACAAGACCAGCTTATCTTAGCAAGATGTCACTAGAGGGATGCAAACACATCCTCATTTGTGGGGTACTGTGGGAAGTGAGAGCTAATTCCAGTGCAGAGTCTATGGCATCCCCAGTCCCACCACACCATCATCCTTCTGCCATTCAGAAACTCCCATAAGCTCCACAACATACTACAGGGCTCTGACCACTCCCTTCCCTTCCCACACCAGCCTCACAATCTAGGAACAATGACACCAAGCCACTTGCTCTCTGCCATGTTCTTGCACTTTTGCTTGGGGCTTAATTCTCTGAACATGCCGCTGTGGTGGTCATGGGAACTGCTCATCTTTTGCCTGCATCTTAAGTCCTGATTTTGTATATTAAATCCTATAGTGTCTCAAGGGAAGGATAGACCCTTTCCCATCTCCACTTACAGGAGATGTAACTGGAGGAGGCGCATGCCTGCAAAGCCTAAGGACCCTGGTTCGATTCTCCAAGTTCCATGTAAGCCAGATGCACATGGTGGCGCATGTGTCTGGAGTTTGCTTGCAGTGGCTAGCGGCCCTGGTGTGCCCATTCTCTTTCTCTCTATCTCAAATAAATAAATAAACAAACAATTAAATAAAAATTTAAAAAAGGAGCTGGGCATGGTGGCACACACCTTTAATCCCAGCACTTGGGAGGTAGAGGTAGGAGGATTGCTGTGAGTCTGAGGCCACTGTGAGACTCTATAGTGAATTCCAGGTCAGCCTGAGCTATGGTGAGACCCAACCTCAAAAAACAAAAAGCAGGGCTGGAGAGATGGTTTAGCAGTTAAGGTGCCTGCCTGCTAAGCCTAAGAACGCTGGTTCCAATCTCCAGCGGTTCCAATCTCCAGGTCCCACATTTAGCCAGATGCAGTAATGCAAGGGCGCAATGCCACACTTGCCCACAAGGGGGTGCACACATCTGGATTTCATTCACAGCAGCTGAGGGACTGCTGGCACGCCCATCTCTATCTCCCTCCCTCTCCCTCTCTGTCTCTCTCTGTGTCTCTCCAAAAACAAATAAAATAAAAAAATAAAATAAAATAAGACAAAGAAACAAAAAGCAAAACAAATTCAAACCAGGAAGACACAGGGCCACTAAAGAAAAGCCGGAACACAAGGCTGAGCTTGAGTTTACAGCAGGCTATGCTGTGGGTAGAGGTGATTCAGCAGTGGCAAAGCAGGCATCTTATGCAGATGCTGCTGCTAATGCATACTCCTCACAGCTCAGGTTCAAGGATTTAGGGTTTTTCTTCTGCAATAAGAAACCTGAGATGGGTTCATTCACTTGATAATTATTTACTGGGCACCTACTTACTGGGCAGTGGTAGTGGGGAAAAGGTGCACTCATGAAGACAGGTAACACGACTACTTAATTTTTTGTTCACGTGTTTATGTATCTATAAAGAACAAAGAGACAGACGTGAAGGATGGTTTAGGGCAATGAAAGCACTTTGTAGGTGCTATTCTACTCGGTTTTCCTTTGAGACTCAGTAGGAGAGAGGCAGAGGGGAAGAGCCAAGAACTGTGGACTTGTTTGTTTTGTTTTGTTTTTGTTTTTCAAGGTAGAGTCTCGCTCTAGCCCAGGCTGACCTGGAATTCACTCTGTAGTCTCTGGGTAGCCTCGCACTCATGGTGATCCTCCTACCTCTGCCTCCCAAGTGCTTGGATTAAAGGCGTGCACCACCAAGCCCGGCTCCGAGAACTAGGGTTTTAACCGCCCTTTTCTTGACACTCCATGTAGCAGACAGCTTTAGGCTGGCTGAGATGAACTTTCAGACCAGGCACAGTTATGGAGGAAGGGATATTATTTATTGAAGCTTACAGATCCAGGGGAAGTTCCATAATGGCAAGAGAAGCAGCCTGCTCTTCACAGGACCAGGCAAGAGAGCAAAAGCCAACCAGCCACCACAGCACACAGAGCAAAACTACTGCCAAAAGGTCACACAGCACACTTCAGGAACTCCTGCTAGGCACATTTGCATATCTTTACAATGGAATCTCAAACCATCACCACACCTTAAGACCAGCCCCCAGTGACATTGCCTCTAGCAAGGTGATTGCAGATGCAAACTATTACTAATAAAACACTGAATATATTGGGGGACATATATTCAAACTACCACACTCCATCACTACTCTTGCATCACAGAGCTATAGTTACTTCCTTGGAGGATTTCTGCTAGTTAAACAGCAAGAGAGAGAAGTAAAACCGAAGAGATGTCATATGTGTCCTTACTCAAGGGACTTCCGGGTGAACCAATCAAGAAATAATCTAGTAAGTGAGGGGGCAAAATGCGTATTTAGATTCAAAGTAGATTCTAGGGTAGTGTATGCCCATATTGTAAGAACATTTTTGGTTTGGATAACAAATTTTATGAACGTCATATTTGAGATAAAAAAATATGTAGAAACTCATGCTTATGAAGAGACTGGTTTATTACTGAAACATTTCATTTGATTAAAGCCACAAGAAATCCACACATACATAAAGTGCAAATTCTCACAGGAAGTACTTATAAATACACCCTGTTATTTTTACAGGGAAAAAATGAGATACTGACAAACTATTAAAGTGAGGGCATGATTTTTGAACTCCTATTACAGACACACTTAGAAAAAGAATTCATTCTTAACCGGATATATTTATTTTATACACAATGGTATATACCAAGAGTTCATTCTAATCTCTAACACACCATATATAAATGCAGCCTCTTTTTTTTTTTTTTTTTGGCCTCAGTGGCTCCTGTAAGTCACATGATGAATCATAATATTAGACACAAATATATCAAATAGTATCAAATTAGTTGTAACTCAGTTGGAAGGTCATGTTAGTTGGAAGGCTCAAAATGACATTTAGACTAGAGATATGAAGTTCACAATAGTCACTCTCCCAGCCTTCCTGGCTAACACCTTACTTTGTGTGTGAAATACTATGCATTATGTATGATTACCATGTAGAAAGACGCTCTGCTTGCATCAAAGAAACTGAGTAATTAAGGGATGTGCATGCTTAGGAAACATCACCTATTACAAACATCAGTAAGAAGATTTGAAAAAGGGAATTGGAAAATTTTCATTATCTGTTAAGCTATTTTCTTCTTTAAAATAAAATCACTGGTTAAGCACTGTGTCAGAGGTACCAAGCTGGGTGGTAGAGATATGAGAAATAACAAACCATGATCCTTGCTTTGGGACAGCTGAAAGGTACATGCTCCTTCTTCTGTTTTTTGTTTTGTTTTGTTTTTTTGAGGTAAGGTCTCACTCTAGCCCAGGCTGACCTGGGATTCACTATGTAGTCTCAGGGTGGCCTTGAACTCATGGCGATTCCTCCTACCTCTGCCTCCCGAGTGCTGGGATTAAAAGCGTGCACCACCACGCTGGGCTTTGTATGCTCCTTCTGAATTAAGGAGTGCCAATGGATTCAAGAGGACAAACTGGCCAAGAGCTCACATGATATTATAAGGTCCAACAGTAGCAAAACTGTTTTGGGTCAGTTTGATATGACATTAATTTTGGTAGGAAGGGCAATGACTATCCCTAGACGTGTTCTATGTTTACATTCGTCACAATAAAGACAGAGTGCGCACCTCCAGGGAAATGCAGCAATCACATGGAGGAGCTCAGGGGGAGAAAACAGGCCACGTGATAAAAGCGGTAATCCCTTCTAGCACATTAGGATCACTGAAGACTGAAGTGATTTGTTTTGTTTTGTTTTTCCAGGTAGGATCTTACTCTAGCCCAGGCTGAGCTGAAATTCACTATCCAGTCTCAGGGTGGCCTCGAACTCATGGTGACCCACCTACCTCTGCCTCCCGAGTGCTGGGATTAAAGGCGTGTGCCACCATGCCCGGCTTTGAAGCGATTTTTATATTAAAACAGTCTTAGTACACAGACTGAATGTATCACTTTGAACTTCAAAGCCGGGACAGGAGATGTCATGTTAGTGGTAGGCTTCATTTTCTCTGAGGCCCCTCCCCTTCCTTTATGTTCCTTCACTTGAAGGAACTGCTGGTGGAAACTTGTGATGTGTCACTTTGCCCCTATCCTGGTCACTTCATTCATTCTTACAGGCTCTAATTTTTGAGAAAAGATAGTTTGTTGAATAAGCAGTATAGTGAGTATTTAAGAAATAATCAACAGGGCCGGAGAGATGGCTTACTGGTTAGGGCAGATGCCTGTGAAGCCTAAGGACCCAGGTTTGAGTCTCCAGGTCCCACATAAGCCAGATGAACAAGGTGGCGCATACATCTGGAGTTTGTTTGCAGTGGCTGGAGGCCCTGGCACACTCATTCTCTCTTTCTCTCTCCTCCCTCCCTCTCTCTGTCTCAAATAAAAATAAATTAATTTAAAAAATCAATAGCCAACACTAGTTTGTTTCCAACTGCAACTAAAGTAATGTTTTGTAGAGTTAAGAATGTACCATTCTCTTCTATTTACATTTTTCTTCTTCTTTCTTTCTCTTTCTCTCTTTGGTGTTTTGAGATAGGATCTCACTCTGTAGTGCAGGTTGAGTTTTGGCTTGCAACTTGCTAAGTAGCCCAGGCTGGCCTTGAACTCACAGTAATTCTCCACCTCAGCCACCCAAGTGCTGGGACTGCACATGTGAGTCTCCATACACATTTCTCTATCTCACCTTCTTATGGCTTATGATAAAATACTTGGAGGGACACATATACAGAAGCTTTCCTAAAATTTTTGTGCTTTGGCTGCTCAAAGCACAAGGTTTCACAACCCCCAATAAAATGATAGATTAAGTGATCACTTTGGCCAGCATGACTAATTGTTTTCTTAGCAAGCTCAGAATACAAGTGAATTGTGAAAGGCCACAGTAACAACATATAGTACTTTCTAGGCAGACAAAAACCAGGCTACGAAATACATTTAAAATGACTTCTTATAATAAGTCTTAAATATTCTGACAATAACAAAATAACAGTCCATGAACAAGCCGTTTATGAACAAGTTTAAAGCATTCTGAATGAAGCGTTACTATTTCTCACCAGTGAGGTAACAGAGCAATAGCAGTTCACAGTAACAAAATGTGGAAGAATATCTAGAGAAAGAGGGAGGTAGAGTAAAAAAGAAAAAAAAAAAGAGACATAAAATTAAGTGCATCCAAATGGAAATTTGGACATTTTCAAGCATTACAAACAGTGTGGAAACATATTTGGAACAATATCAATAGCAGCATTCACCGAACAGTTTCTTCATCAGATTCTAGCTTACGTTTCTATTGAGTTGGTTTCACAAGCATCTTGATTAAGAAATGGGAGGTTATTTCCTATATGCAGATATTCCAAAGAATCCCATCTCTCAAAACTTCTGAAGTTATATCTAAATAACGATACTTTATACTTAAAGTAAAAACTTCAAATATCGTATAACGCTATCCTTTCTTCAAGATGAACACAGTTACATTCAAGTCTCACTTCATTTGCAAGGCCAGATTAAGAAATAACATCCAAGCATGTCTTCATTCACTGCACTCATGCACTGACCATTCAAAATCGACACAAGTGAAGTTGTGAGCTGCCTCTGGCTCTGCAGTGCAAGCCCAGAGGCACGGGCAGTGCTCTTCACAGCACCATTCGTTTCAACACAATCTGTTCTTTTAAAAAATGTGTGTGAAGGAACCTATAAAAAACCCACTAACTATATCCCTTAATATTTCAAAATTTTATTCCCTTAAAAATAGAAAATATTTCAAATAGGTCTTAGGATAATTTCTACCTAAGAAGTTCTTATCTCTTAAACATTTCATATTGTCTTCTTTTTATGTCCTTATTCTCTGTGATCTGTATTCACTCACGATGATAACGGTATGGCATTGGAACTTCAATATAAATCCAAGTCCTTCAATATAAATGCTCATTTATAACGTTTAACTTAGCAGACATCTCAACAGCTTCCTCAGGTGCGGAGCGAGGTAATCTTAACTTCTTGAACTTTTTCTCAGATCTTACATTTCAGGGTAATATTTCTTCCTGTTACTTTCCTCTCTGTCTCTTCTTGTGTTCTCACGTGATTCTGATACAACATCCTAGCAGGAATTGATAGTTTTCCTCACCCCTTAGGGAACTCTGGTCTTTTCAGTGATCACTAAAGAGGGAACAGTAGGTTCACCATCTTCTCACCATAAACAAGTGAACACAAGTAAACACCCTGTACACAGTTCATTATGAGATCTGTCCTTTACAAACATTTCCTGAATACTCTCACCTGGCCTTTATTTTTTGTTTATTTCTGCTATTACTTCTAATTTATCATTTGATTTCATTTCACTGATTTTTTTTTTTGCTGGAGATTAAGTGCAGGCCCTTGCACATGTCTGACAAGTACTTTAGCACTGAGCTAGATCCCCAATCTAGTCTTTTCTTTTCCTCAAAGCTCCAGAACAGACCAGATTTGATTTACTCACTCAATGAAAATACAATGATTTTCATTTTTCCATAAAAAGGGGGGGGGATAAACAGTGCGGTGCCCAAGACTGAGACCCACAGGTCAGCACCCTTGGGCTGTCATTGAATTTATCCTGTTATGCAAGTACGCACCCATTATGTCACATTAAATATGTTAAATAGATTCAAGAATTTGAATAGAATCAAGCTATTCCCTCAACCTATATACTATGGGAACTTTTATAACATTTTGTGAATTTTAACTTTGTAATTTAACTTTTGAGATAAGAATCTATACTTTTCACCTATAGATGACTTACACATTACATATAAAATATTAAAACATTCAAATAAAAATGTTCTCTTCAGGAAAGACTGACACTCATAGCATGACTAGTGATTGTGAATGGTCTGTCATATCACGTTAGCTTCATTTTGTTCTTGGGTCACTGAAACATACATATATATATATATATATATATATATGCATATATATATATAAAATCATTGTTCATACTTCTTTGTAGAATATATGCCATTTCTTAAATTACAACCTACATTCCTAAAAGCCAATAAACAAAATATTTTACACATTTTTGAAATAAAAAATTCTACATATTTCTTCTCTAGTACAAAACCTTTAAAATAAGCTCAAACAGAAAAATGGCACTTTATATTAACTAGTATTATCTACAGTCATATAAGATCCACCTACAAGAAACTAAGGAAGGAACAAATTAACACTAGTGGCAACACAGTAATTGGAAAATTATTTGGATTATATGTGCTCAACCAGGGTTAGGTGATAGTGGCAACAGCTCAATCAGCAGTTTAATTAACAGTCTAGTCAGTTTTGACTTTTACATTATTATTTTGAGGAAATAAATTATCTAATCCCAATGTCATCTCCTATAATCAACTTGTTTAAATGATCACATCCAAGGCCTTGTCACTGGTATTTAGCTAGAGCACATATATTCTGCAGGACAAGAGAAAGGAGTAAAACAATACTTCTATATTAGGTCAACTAAAAGTGACTTTTCTAAAGAAATTTTGTGCACGTTCAAGAAATGTTTAATATTTGTGTGATCAGAAATTCCACAGAAGCCAGCAAGATGTGAAAATAAACTAAAACTTAGTAACCATCAGTTTTAGTGTTTGATATACCTAAAACCTCCCATCCAACTACCAACCATACTTAACCTGCTTAGCTTCTAGTATCAGAATAGAATGGGCACTGGAACAGGGTGGTATGTGGTACTAAAAAATGATGTTTTATTTCTTAGTAAAACTAGCACTACTTCATCAGATGAAAGAATAAATCTACCTACAAAAAATGTAATTCAAAAAGACTTTCAAAAAATCAATGCAGAGCACATTTCACATTTTAGATTCTTTCTTTACTTAAAGGTTATGAAAACTGACAGAATTCAACTACAGTTTTACTGTCAGCTTTTATTATGATCTTTTTTCTAAGACCACAGAATTTGAAACTCAACAAATTGGTTTTCTATAGAGACAGCACCTATATAGTTTAGAGGATTTTCCTTAATTATTTGAGAATTGACTGATAAAATCATATTCAATGCAGGAACATTATTTTAGTTCACAGCAGACCCTGAGAAGGCATTGAACAGTTTGACGAGAGCAAAGCCACTGAGAGTGTTGCCACTACTGTTTTATGTTCAGTAAACATTGGAGTCTTAAATACATACAGTAAATGTGCACTGCACGAGGGACACCCAAAAGAGAGGTGCAAAACCAAAGACTTCATTTCTGACAAAATCTTTCTATGTAGCCTAGGCTCGCCTTGAACTCACCAAAGATCCTCCTGCCTCAGCCCTGTAAGGGCTGTGATTACAGGAATGTGCCACCAAGCTGGGCTAATAATTTGAATGTCAATGCCTACAACATAACAATGATACTTTTCCATAATGGACTACAGACAGTACTATAGACTTTCTACCTTTAAGGATTAATTTCCTTCACTAACCCTATAATTATGTAATATTCATTTGACTCTTTTTTAAACCATGCTATGCACAATTACAATATAATTAACTAAGCTGAATCACAGTTCAATAAGAAAGCTAACGTTTGTATTGTTTATGTTAAAGAAGGACATGTCATTTAATACTCTTAATCTAATGATTTTCATTCAAGGTTATGAAAATTCTTGAATCATATCCGTCTAGACATTTTCATTTCAAATTTATACAGTTTAGCCAGCTGAACAGTGGAAAGAAAAGCAAAAGGGAAAGATACTTGGCCAGATGAGAGAGAATTCTAATACAGGGTTCGATTCACAGAGTTCTTGGATGTTCTTTCCCGTATGCCAGTGCAAAGTCTTGACGTACTGACGGGCCTACACGGAGCGCCAGATCAGTCCATTCTTGCTGGGCTCAAGAAAACGCTCTATCAGAGCCTCAATGAGCTTCTTCAATTCTTCTTCCAGTAAGGCAGTATCACTGAAGAAAAACAAAGAGTTCAAAATTCTTTGTTTAAATAGCCTCAAATTCTATTTAATTTTTTTTTTTTTACTTTTAAGAGGGTCTGATGGGATGATTAATTGGTAAACAAATGAGAAATTCACACAGGTAAAACAAAATAAAAGACACCCTCATAAAATTATACACAAAGAAAACACCAATAATAAATTAAAACTGAACGGTCTTCATAGGTGTTAGCTGGTCCATGATTCAGCTTGAGTTAAGTATGTCGAATGAGTTCTCCCAGGTTAGGCAATCTAATAGCTGTGACACCAACACCAGGTATTATGATAAAATGGCTTCCTGAATACTCAGAAGGATACTCTCTACACATGACATGGAATGATGTGACCGATTTTTTTTGTAGGTGGTAAAAGGAGTCTGATTAAAAGAATGAGATCTTTGTAAAGATAATTCTATACTTACAAATAGGTCCTTCCTAATGTCCACTGAGGGGCTGCTGTAGTCCAGACCTTCCTAGAGAAGCTTCTGCTACACTGCCTTCACAGTTATTTTACAGGTGCCACAACAAAGCAGTTTTTATTACTTCAACAATTCTCTCACTTTTCAACAAATACAGCATTCACTGACCTGGATAGCTTTAAATGCTATAGGAAGTATAGTTGTTTTTTGTGGGGGGGGGGGAGGAGGGATTCAGAGTAGGGTTTCATTCTAGTCCAGGCTGGAAGTATAGATTTTAATAAGTTTTAAATAACTAACTTTTGATATGTTTATCAAACCAATTTATGTCAAACTGAATTCATACTTTTAGGAAGTAAGTTGAGCAGATTATATCAAACCATATTAGACATAGAAATCAAATGTCTGGTAATAAATACAGATTCTGTGCTGATCATTTCTTTATGTTCCCCATGTAAACATTAAAGCTCAGAATTTCCCCAAGGAAGGAATTCACTATAATTTTAAAGTTCAACTTCCAAAAAATGTTTTCTTTAGAAAATGGTCTGGCAATATCTCAAAAAGTAAAATATAGTTACCTAATGACCTAGAAGTTTTACTCGTACACATATATCCAAGAGAAATGAAAGCACATGTCCACACACACATAAACCAAGTTATTCACAAATGTTCATAACAGCATTATTCATAATGTGATGACATAAAAGTACAAAAGCCTGAATGGTTACAGACTAGTGGATTAAAAACACGGGCTAGCCATCCAATGGAGTATTTTTAGTTGAAAAAAATTTTTTTGTTTTGTTTTTCAAGGTAGGGTCTTGCTCTTGTTTAGGCTGACCTGGAATTCACTCTATAGTTTCTGGTTGGTCTTGAACTCACAGCGATCCTCCTCACTCTGCCTCCCAAGTGCTGAGATTAGAGGCATGAGCCACCATGCCCAGCTTCAAAAATAATATTTAAAAAAATCATAGGTGGGGCTGGAGAGATGGCTTAGAGGTGAAGGCGCCTGCCTGCCAAGCCTAAGAATGCCCGTTTGATTCTCCAGGACCCACATTTAGCAGACGAAAGTGATGCAAGTGCACAATACCACACTTGCCCACAAGGGGGCACACAGGTCTGGAGTTCGTTCACAGTGGCTGAGAGGCTGCTGGTGCGCCCATTCTCTCTCTCTCTCTCTCTCTCTCTCTCTCTGTCTCTCTCAAAAAACAATAAAAAAAAATCATAGGTGGAGCCAGGCATAGTGATGCATGCCTTTAATCCCAGCACTTGGGAGGCTAGGTAGGAGGATCGCCATGAGTTCAAGCCAGCCTGAGACTAAATAATGAATTCTAGGTCACCCTGGGCTAGAATGAGACCCTACCTAGAAAAAAAAAATAGAAAAAAAAATCATAGATGGATCTAGAAAACCTTATATCAAAAAGATGCCAGCCACAAAGGACAATAATACATTGTATTTCATTTATATGAAATGTCCTGTACTGGTTTGAATCTGAAACTTCCCCAAGTTTTGTGAGATAAATGCTTGGTCTTCAGCTGCTGGTGTTCTTTTGGTGGGAGCCCAGGTGAAGGATGTATGTCACTGGAGGTATGCCATTGAAGATTATGCCTGGTCCCTGTCTCTCTGCTTCCTGTCCACCCTCAGCTAACAGCATCCTCTTCACATGCTCCCCTACCATCATATTCAGCCTTGCCTCAGGTCCAACGTAGTGAACCCAGCCAATCAGGAACTAAAACCTCTGAAAGCAGGACCCCAAATAAATCCTTCCCACACGTTCTGCCAAGTGTTTTGTCACAGCAATGAAATGGCTAATACAAGTCCAGCATAAGAAAACCTACAGAGAGAAATCGTACATTGGTGGTGCTTGGAGGAGTGAAGGAGGGAAATAGGAATTGATTTCTAATGAGTATGCAGCATCTATTTGGGGTGATGAAAATGTTCTAAAATTGACTGTAGCTACTAGCTATACAACTCTGAATACATTAAAAACCGCTGAATCGTAGGTTTTAAATGGGCAAACTGTATGGCGCATGAATTGTGTTTCAATAAAGCTTTTATCCATATACCTACAAAATCAATTCTCACCTCTGGTCAGGTGACGCACACATCTCTGCATAATACTTTATCTTTGGTTCTGTCCCACTTGTACGAAGAGTAGCAACACAGCCATTTTGAAAAGTGAATGTAATCATTTGGCTGCTTTTACTCACAGGCAGTACCTATGCAGAATGCAACAACAATTTACTTCTATATATCATCATCGTTGTCGAGAAGTGTTAAACACATTCCACTTACATGAAGCAGCTGTAGCTGCTCATAGAAACAAAGTAGACGGCTGGTTGCCAAGGCTGGAGGATGGTGTGGGAGGGTGCTGTTTAGTGGGCATAGAATCCTAATTTAGGGCTGGAGGGATGGCTTAGCAGTTAAGGTGCCTGCCTGCTAAGCCTAAGAACACCGGTTCCAATCTCCAGGTCCCACGTTTAGCCAGATGCAAAGTGACGCAAGGGCGCAATGCTGCACTTGCCCACAAGGAGGCACACGCATATGGAGTTCATTCACAGCAGCTGAGAGGCTGCTGGCATGCCCATTCTCTATCTGTCTCCCTCTCTCTCTCTCAAAAAAAAAAAAAAAAAAAAAAAAAAGAAAAGAAAAGAAAAAGAATTCGAGTTTAGCAAGGCAAAAAGGTTTGGAAATCTGTTGTATAACAATATGAATATACTTAACACTACACACCTGTCTATTTAAAAATGGGCAGGAGAGCCAGGCGTGGTGGTGCACGCCTTTAATCCCAGCACTCAGGAGGCGGAGGTAGGAGGATCGCCATGAGTTTGAGGCCACCCTGAGAATACAGAGTGAACTCCAGGTCAGCCTGAACTAGAGTGAGACCCTACCTCGAAAAACCAAAAAAAATATATATAAATAAATAAAAATGGGCATGATAGTAAATTTTATGTTATATGCTTAAGTTAGATTTTAATATTTATTTTCTTATATTAACAAATATTTACTTATAAATATTTTATTTATTTATTTATTCCTAAGGAGAGAAAAAGAGAGAGAGAGAGAATGGGCATGCCGGGCCTCCAGCCACTGCAAATGAACTCCAGATGCATACACCTTGTGTGTCTGGTTTACATGGGTACTGGGGATTCAAACCCAGGTCTTTAGCCTTTGCAAGCAAGTAATTTCTCCAGCCCAAATATTTTATTTATTTTTGTGAGACAAATTCTCACGTAGTCTGGGCTTTCCTCAAACTAAGTATGTAGTCAAGGATGACCCTGAAGTTCTGATCCTCTGGCATACACCTTTTCAGAGCTAGGTTTAGACATATATAATTCCATGCCCACTTTCTCTTTTTCAGTTTTTTCTTTTTTCAAGGTAGGGTCTTGCTCTAGCCCAGACTGACCTGGAATTCACTATGTAGTCTCAGGGTGGCTTTGGACTCGCAACAATCCTCCTACCTCTGCTTCCCAAGTGCTGGGATTAAAGGTGTGTGCCACCATGCCTGGCCATTTTTTTCTGTTTCTTTCTTTTTTTTATTAGCACTGTGCTCTAACCAACTGAGCTAACCAGCCAGAGTTCTTTGTTCTTTCTTTTCTTTCCTTCCTTTCCTCTCTTTCTCTCTTTCTCTCCTTCCCTTCCCTCCCCTCCCCTCCCTTCCTTCCTCCCTCCCTTCCCCCCTCTCTCTCTTCCTTTCCTTTCCCTTTCTTTCTTTCTTTTTTTCTTCCTTCCTTCCTTCCTTTCTTCTTTCTTCTCTCCCTTCCTTCCTTCCTTCTTTCCTTCCTTCCTTCCTTCCTTCCTTCCTTCCTTCCTTCCTTCCTTCCTTCCTTCCTTCCTTCCTTCCTTCTTTCTTCCTTTTTCTTCCTTCCTTCCTTCTTTCTTTTCTTCTTTCTTCCTTCCTTCCTTCCCCTCCCTCCCCTCCCTCCCTTCCTTCCTTCCTTCCTTCCTTCCTTTCTTTCTTTTTCTTCCTGAGGCGGGGTTTCACTCTAGCCTAACCTGACCTGGAACTCACAGCCCAGGCTGGCCTTGGGCTCCAGTGATGTGATTATAGATATGAGCCACCACACCCTCCTCACTATGCCTTTGTATTTGATGCTGGGGATTGAACTTGGGGCTTTATCCTACTGAGCTACATTCCCAACTATTTACTTATGGTTGAGAAAGAGTCTTGCTCTGTTGCCCACACTGGCCTCAAACTTTCAATCCTCAGACTCCTGAGTGCTGGAATTAGGGGTATATACCACCACATAAAAAAAAAAAATTTTTCCGGGCTGGAGAGATGGTTTAGTAGTTAAGGTGCCTGCCTCCTAAGCCTAAGAACGCTGGTTCCAATCTCCAGGTCCCACATTTAGCCAGATGCAAAGTGACGCAAGGGCGCAATGCCGCACTTGCCCACAAGGGGGCGCACTCATCTGGAGTTCGTTCACAGCAGCTGAGAGACTGCTGGCATGCCCATCTCTATCTGTTTCCCTCTCCCTCTTTCTCTGTCTCTCTCTCTGTGTCTCTCTCCAAAAATAAATAAAATAATAAAAATTAAAAAAAAATTTTTTTCCAACGTTGGGTCTCGCTCTAGCCCAGGCTGACCTGCAATTCATTATGTAGTCTCAGGCTGGCCTTGAACTTACAGTGATCCTCCTACCTTGGCCTCCCAAGTGCTAGGATTAAAGGTATGCACCACCACACCTGGCCTATGTTTCTTTTTTAATTAAAAAATTCTAGCCTTGCCCCCAAAAAGAAATAAAGAATATGAGTGTGTGTGGTGACACACACCTGTAATGTTGGTACTTGATAGAAGCAGGAGGATCTTTGTAAGTTTGAGGTCAGGCGGGGCTGAAAATGAGATCCTGTCTTTAAAAAATATATAATCCAGGTAAGGTGGCTCATACCTTTAGTGCCAGCACTCAGGAGGTTGAAGTAGTAGGATCGCAGTGAGTTTGAAGGCAGCCTGGGGCTACTGAGTGAGGCCCAGGTTGGCCTAGACTAGTACCTCTGGTCCTACTCTCAAGAAAGTACAGGATAGGCTGGAGAGGTGGCTCAGTGGTTAAGACACTTGCCTGCAAATCCCAAGAACCTGAGTTCGATTCTCCAGGATGCACCCATGTAAAGCCAGATGCACAAGGTGGCACATGCATCTGGAGTTCTTCTGCAGCAGCTAGAAGGCCTTGGCATGTCCCTCCCTCTCTATCTGCCTTTCTCTCTCAAATAAAAAATAAATAAATAAAATATTTTTTTAAAAAAAAAGAAAGTACAGGATGCTATTTTATTATAGCATGAATTATTCTAATTAAAAAATTTTTTCTTGGGCTGGAGAGATGGCTTGGAAGTTAAGGCACTTGCCTGTGAAGCCTAAGGACCTAGGTTCTATTCCCCAGTACCCAAGTAAGCCAGATGCACAAGGTGATGCATGTGTCTGGAGTTCGCTTGCAGTGGCTAGAGGCCTTGGCGTGCCCATTCTCTCTTTCTATCTGCCTCTTCCTCTCTCTCTCAAATAAATAAATTAAAACAATTTTTTAAAAAAAATTAAGAAAAAACAAAGAAAAACTTTTCTTAAAAAATATGTGTTTTAGGGGCTGGAGAGATAGCTCAGCGGTTAAGGTGCTTGTCTTAAAAGCCTAAAGATCTAGGTTTGATTCTCCAGTTCCCACGTAAATCCACATACACAAAGTGGCACATGCATCTGGAGTTTGTTTGCAGCGGCTGGAGGCCCTGGTGTGCCCATTTTTTTTCTGTGTCATTTCTATCTCTTTCTGCTTTCTAATAAATAAATAAATAAATAAAAATTTAAAATATGTGTTTCATGGGCTGGAGGGATGGCTTAGCAGTTAAGGTGCTTGTCTGCAAAGCCAAAGGACCCAGGTTCGATTCCCTAGGATCCAAGTAAGCCAGATGCACAAGATGACACATGCATCTGGAGTTCATTTGCAGAGGCTGGAGGCCCTGGTGAGCCCATTTTCTCTGTCTCTGTCTCTCTCTCCCCTCCCAAATAAATAAATAAAAATAATAAAAAAAATCTTTAAAAAAATATGTGTTTCAGGACTTCAGCTTCCAGAGGGAAATAGGGGCTTGCTAGGACAGGAGGGTGGTGCCCTGCAAAGCACAGGGACGGTCTCACCCTAACTTCACTTGTGGTACCGCGCCTCAGCATTTCTTCCACTTGGCTGGTCCTAAACAATGACCTTTGTCATGAGCAAGTGAACATGATCAAACTGGCTTGGGTCTTGGGTGGAGACTGCTCTAGACTTTTTGGTGACATGAGCCATTTAAATTATGCTCATGGCTTGGGGGAAAAAACAAAAGTTACTTACTGATTTCTTATCGGGCTGACTGCTGTCATACCCAGTGGTAATGTCCCGGACGTGCAATATAGCAAATGTCCCACAGGATTTTGGATATTCTTTGGGAGACTCAAAATTGCGAATCTTCTCGAATATAGTTTTTATGGTAGGTGGATCATAGCACAAGAAATAGGAAGTTTTTGACATGTGATAACCATATCTGCACAAAAATTTAAAGCTAAAGTCAGATATCAGGCAACCCTTTAGAAATATATATATATATATATATCTCAAAGATAGGCCTATTCTAATATTTTACAGAAAGTGATACTCCAATTCAGACAATTTTAATATTAAAGAAACCTGACTGTTCCTCAAGAGTAGGACTGAAATAATAATAAAAATCATAATAAAAACGCAAGCAAGGTCCAGCCTGTGAAGTTTGTAAAGGGACTTACGTTTTATAAACATTACTCAGCTGCTCCGTGAGGGTGCTGTTCCTGGTTTCCAGATAGGATGCCATCTCAGCAACAACAGCAGCCGCGCTCACCCCGTCTTTATCCAGCACTGAGGTTCCACACAGGAAACCTGAGGGTTAAACAGGGTCTTTAGAAAAGGGGAGAATTTAAGCCTACAACGTCAGTAACTTTATACTTCTTCAGAAGGACCAGTGAATGGAAGGGCCTACTATTAAGCCAGATGTGGTGGTGCAAAGTCTGTATCCTTGTACTCAGAAGGCTGTGCCAGGAGGATCACAAGTTCAAGACCAGCCTGGGCTACATAGCAAGAACTTCTCTCAAAACAGAAATAAAAACAACAGCAACAAAACCAACAGCTGCAACTAAAAACAAAAACAGGAAAGCAGTCCCATGGGGGCCTAGTAATAGATGAAGCCCATCAAGACTGAACGATAGAAGGGACTTGTAGCTTTTTTTTTTTTTTTTTTTTTTTCTGATGGACATATTACTGATTTCTCTTTTTTTTTTTTTTTTCCCAATTTACAATTAAAACGGCAGGGTCTCTGCCAAGTAGGGGTGAGAGGCGCGGAGTCAGGACACAGAGTCCGGGAGTTGGGTGAAAGCAGGCAGAGAGCGAGCTGCTGCAAACTCGTTTATTCAAGGAAGTGTAGGGGGTTTTAAGGGGTTTGGCTGGCCAATCATTGTATGGGGTCATCCCCTTCTTATGACCAATGACAGCCTGTCTCCAGGCAGATCATCTCGTGGCAGGTTTCTTGTGAGCATGGGACTGTAGCTGTTGTCATGCCAGGTCCGCACAGGATGCCATGTCCACAGAAGCCACTTCCTGGTTTATTCTGGCATGTGGTCTGGCTAGGGCCCGACCTGCATTGTGCCATATGTATCCTCTTTGCCAAGCCATTGTTGACCCCAGCCCCAAGGGATCATCACATGCGATGGTACCTGTCTTAGGTTGCCCCATCTCATGGGGTCTTACCCATCATTGACTACCCGCCATCCTGTTGAGAAAACCCGAGGGGTGTGGCCTGGTTTCTTTTAGCATGTGTATTGTACCATACAACCACAAAGCAAAATTTCTCTCTGTGTAATTACAACATTTAAAAAAAAAACCTTCTCAATCAAAAGAAAAGATCTTAATATTTACTACATACCAATAGATTCTTCAAATGCAAAAAGGACTTCTTTCCCATTTTCTAGGAGGTCCTTTATCCTACTTCCAATCCATTTAAAGCCTGGTAATGTTTCCTGAAATGTAGAAGAATCCACTCTTGTTAAGGGACCCATGAATACATGTTAGAGAAAAGCCCATCACTAAATGCACCTAACCACGTATAGTGATCTTCTGAGATGGTCCTTGATCCGTAAACATTTATACAATGGTAAGTATATAGTCACAAAGGGCTGTAACTACATACACAGACACTATGCTATTTATAAAGTACAACAACAGGGGACTTACACCAAACATATTTATGAATATAGGTACAAAGTAACATAAACATACACATTATAATCATCTATTTATTAAGTATTATAATATGTGTTTTACATGATCATTCCTTTTTTTCAAAATTTTATTTACTTATTTGCAAGAACATAGAGAGGAAAAAACAGAGAGAGAACGGGCATGCCAGAGCCTCTAGCCAATGCCAATAAATTCCAAATGCATGCACCCCCTTGTGCATCTGGCTTACATGGGTCCTGGGGAATGGAACCTGGGTCCTTTGACTTCACAGGCAAACATCTTAACTGCTAAGCCATTTCTCCAGCCCTATATGATAATTTCTAATGCTCACAAACAGTGTTGCATTGCAGACTCAGAGATTAAGTAAATTCCTAAGACTGTGCATGTAAGAGATGGAGGCAGGGCTTAATTCTATTGCTTTCCTGAAGTGTCCTTCAAGCTTCATTATAACCACTAGCATGAGTGCTTATGAAGGGTGTGATTTAGTCTCCCCCAAGTCATCAAAATTATTAAGTTTTTAATGATGCAATATAATCACAACATATGACTTAACCAAGAGTACCCTCCCGTTATACTAAGTCCTTCTTCAGTAATTAGAACTGAGGATTTCTCGTCTGATGAGCTGCTGTCTACTTTAAGAAATGCCCTGAGATGTGAGACACACTAATTCTAGAGCTTGCCATCACTAATTTGTTTCCTAATTTCACTTCTCTATGTTCTTCCCCAAGATAAAAAAGCCAAGGACATGCCTATAAAAACAAATAATTATGTAATACATTATATAATAACATTACATAATAATGTTATTTTTCTCCTTTATGCTCATGATATATTTTTCTTGCTATGAAGAAAATGTAACATTATAATTCATAACCTTAGACTTGAATAAAATTTCAATACCTCCTATTTTCTACTTGTGTTTGGACAAGTATAATTATCTTCTATTATCCAATTAGTATTAAGATCTATATGTTGATGGTTCAAGAAAGATGCTTTCACTGACATCTGGCAAAGGTGGCAGAGGAAAATCAGCTTAACTGGAATTAGTCTGAGTAGTGGTAAAATGATCATTAACTGCAGGAAGTCTACATAGGTTAATGATCTGGGCTAAGAATTATTGCTTCTTTTGTGAATGTAGACTCACTGGCTCTTTTATTTAATTATTATGAACTTTACTATATCGATAGTGCATGTTGGTTACATTCCCATTGGGTTATACTCTTATATCCCCTCCCTCTTCCCCACCCTCATCCCACCGAGTGCCCTCCTTGGTGGGGTTATTGGTATTCACTGTGGAGGGGACAATGCCTCAGGATACTCCTTCCCACTCTGTAGCTCTTATAATCTTTTTGCTCCCTCTTCTGCAATGTTCCCTGGGCCTTGGTGGACATGTTATAAGTCTCCTTTAGTGTTGCGCTCTCTGAATCTTCTGAATTTCTGCTTTGGTGAGTTTTGAGTCTCCTCAGTGTCTACCACCATCTCCCTGGAGGAGGCTGTCAGGCTAGAGGTGAGAGCAGCACTTAGAATCACTGGATTTTAATATCCAATTCAGAGCTTTCAAGTCAGAAAGTCTGCTTGAAGAATCTAAACAAAGGGTTGATGATAGCTCTAATTTTTTTTTTTTTTTTTTTTTTTTTTTTTTTGCAGTGGAGTCTGTTGCTGATGAACAAGACAGTGGTGTACAGGACAAGAAGTAATGATGTCATTTTTGAAGACTATCTCAGTCAGAAACTCACATACTAGAAAAATTTGGCTCATGGTATCTAAGTTATCAGAAACATTAAGCAAATGTGAACAGAATTTTTAAAAACTGGGAAAATTATAAATACAATCGGGAGATCTTTAAAGCAGGAGGCTTAGAAAAATAACACACAGATATTATCCATTCTTACTTCAAAATGAAATCCTTCTTTAAGTGCAATTGCTTTTAAAATTTTAGAAGAGACAGTGGTGGCCAGCATGTAAACATTCTTCACATCAGCATTTCTTGACTTATTTTTCTTCCAGCAATCAAACATCCACCACCCAAACAATGCTGCCAATTCATTCCCGTGAAAACTTTCCATTGACCACTGTTAAGACAATAAAAATTCAAAGTCAAGACCTTTCTAGCTTCTCTTGAAAAAGCCCTAACTTTGAGTCAGGAATCAAATCAGCATCATTCAAAAGCTATTATATGGAACTTTTGAGAAAATATTTACTCATCTTTTATAATTGACCAAGGGTGACTTTTAGTGTAGGAATAGTACTGATTGGGTACTATTAGTAGGAATCTTTGGAAAATTATTACTTTTTTTTTTGAGAGAGACACAGAGAGCGAGAGAGGAGAGGCAGAGAGAGAGAATGGGTGTGCTAGAGGCCTCAGCCACTGTGAACGAACTCCAGATGTGTGCGCCCCCTTGTGGGCAAGCGCGGCACTGTGCCTTGCGTCTCTTTGCATCTGGCTAAACGTGGGACCTGGAGATTGGAACCGGCGTTCTTAGACTTAGCGGGCAGGCTCCTTAACTCTAAGCCATCTCTCCAGCCCTACTTTGTGTTTTTAAAAAATATTTTTATTTGTAAACAGAGAAAGATAGGAAAAGAGAGATAGACAGAATAGGCATACCAGGGCCTCCAGTCACTGCAAGCAAACTCTAGACCCATAAGCAACTTTGTGCATCTTGCTTTAGGTGGATACTGAGGAAATGAACCTGGGTTGTTAGGCTTTGTAGGCAAATACCTTAATCGCTAAGCCATATCTCCTACTTTGCTATTTTTATTCTACTTATGATAAAATTATAATGAATTATGGTGGTTTGAATAAAAAATACCCTCATAGCCTCAAGTGTTTGGGATGAAGCTTCCTACTTAGTTCCCAGCTGGTGGAGCCTTGCTGAAGGTGTGTTGCTGGGAACAGACCTTGGGGTGATTAGTCCAGTTCACTGCGTGTTCAGAGCCAGCTTGCTCTTGCTTGTACACTCTCTCTCTCTTTCTCCTCCCTTTCTCTCTCTCTCTGCTGTGGATATGTAAAGTTTGGAGCAGGTTACTAAGCTTTTTTCTGGCATGATGCAGCTTCCCATTGAAACTGTAAGCCTGAAGTAAAAACTTTCCTCCCATAAGCTGTTTCTGGCAGGTGTTTTGCCCCGGCAACGAGAATGTAACTGTTAAATGAATGCTTAAGACTTTCTAGTATAAGAACATTTGTAGTATATTAATGACAAAAATACACAGTGACCCTGAGGACCAAGATTAGAAAATGATTATATTTATTAAGCATTTAAAAATTAATTTTAAAAATTAATTAATTTTCAGGGCTGGAGAGATGGCTTAGTGGTTAAGTGCTTGCCTGTGAAGCCCAAGGACCCCGGTTCGAGGCTTGATTCCCCAGTACCCACGTAAGCTAGATGCACAAGGTGCACATGCATCTGGAGGTCATTTGCAGTGGCTAGAGGCTCTGGTGTGTCCATTCTCTCTCCCTCTCTCTCTCTCTCTCTTTCTCTCTCTCTGTTGCTAATAAATAAATAAAAAGAAACAAAAAATTTAAAAATTAATGTTTTCAAACAGTATATAAATACAGGGGAAAATGTTTATAGTGTAAATGAAGTAGAAAATAATCAAGAAACAAAACTATATATATGGTCAGGTGTGGTGGCACATGCCTTTAATCTCAGCACTCAGGAGGCAGAGGTAGAAGGATTACTGTGAGTTCAAGGCCACCCCGAGACTACATAGTGAATTCCAGGTCAGCCTAGGTTAGAGCAAGACTCTACCTTGAAAAACCAAACAACAACAAACCACAAACCACATATAGCCTGATCATAGTTTTGTAAGAACAAATAGGTCTTTGAGCAGAATAAAGACAGGAAGCATCAAAATACCAGCCTAGGAGGTTACCCCTGGCTCAGATAAGATTAATGTCATTCTCTTGTATTTTTACTATTTTTCAATAAGCCTGTAAGATTTAAAATTTTTAAAAAATTGGTTTTCAAAGCTCAGGTATCTCATTCAAGCTACTCACTTCTCCTGAAGTTCTGCCACTGCCAGCCGGTCTGCATCAGGATCTGTGGCTAGTACTATACGAGCATTTTCTTTCTCTGCCAGTCTTAGAGAGAGTTCCTGAAACAGTGACCCAAAAGGCTGGATTGTACTGAAGAACCTAAATTCAATGTTAATATTCTTAAGCGTAGGTACTATGTCAGTGATATGAACTTTAGAAGGCACATAGCTCAGTTAAATTTAAAACAAGAAGCATAGAACCAGGAACACTCACCACAGAGATTTCAAACACAACACAACTCCAGTACAATTTAATTTACCAGGTGTAAAACTACAGTGCTGCATGTAGCATGGAAGTAACCTTTGAATTGTCAATAAGTTCCATCCACTCTAATGATCATTTAAGTACTTAAACTGAGTACCAGCACAGATTCTCCTTCTTCAGGATTTGGGCATTTGACAGTAGAGAAGTCTGGATCTGGATCTTTTTGTTCCGGGACTGGAATGGGAGGGTTAAAACCAAACGCTTGAAAAGCCAACTGCACATAATCATGTCCGACTCCATGAAAGGACGAATGCACAAATTTCAAAGTGGTCTTGGAGTTTAATTCCCTGTAAAGGAAAATCACCATTCATTCAACAGCACAAAACTACTTGTTACTTGTAGAATACTTAAAACACTCAAATTCCGAGACAAAAAAAAAAAAGAATAAAGCCTTCAGTAGATGTCCAAGAATACCTTGGAAGAAATCTAAACAAGGGAGTAAAAGACCACTACAATGAAAATTTAAAATACCAAAGACACACAGACTTTCCATGTTCATGGATTAGAATATAGTGAGTCGAGTTTCATTTTCTACATGAAGATAACCAGTTTTCCCAGCTCCATTTGTTGAAGATGCTGTCTTTTTTTTTCATGTATATTTTTGTCAAAAGTCAGGTGATTGTAGTTGTGTTGTCTTTTTTGGGGGGGCGGGGGTTTCGAGGTAGGGTCTCACTCTAGCTCAGGCTGACCTGGAATTCATTCTGTAGTCTCAGGGTGGCTTTGAACTCATGGCGATCCTCCTACCTCTGCCTCCCAAGTGCTGGGATTAAAGGCGTGTGCCACCATGCCCGGCTTAGTTGTGTTGTCTTATAAGGGTCCTCTGCTTTATTTAATTTGTCTACATGTGTGCTTTTGGGCCAATACCATGTGTTTTTTTAAATATATAATTTATTTATTTATTTATTTATTTATTTGAGAGAGAGAAAGAGAGAAAGAGAGTGAATAGGCCCTCCAGGGCTTCCAGGCGCAGCAAATGAACTCCAGATGCATGCGCCCCTTGTGCATTTGGCTTATGTGGGTCCTGGAGAGTTGAACCTGGATCCTTTGGCTTTGTAGGCAAATGCCTTAACCGCTAAGCCATCTCTCCAGCCCCCATGCTGTTTTTATTACCTGGGGATCTACAGTACAACCTGAGATCAGGTATGGTGACACCTCGCATTACTGTTTGTTTGCAGGATTGCTTTGGCTATCCAGGGTCTTTTTGTGCTTCCATATGAGTTTTAAGATTGCTTTCTATTTCTGTGAAAAATGACACTGCAATCTGATTGGGATTGCACTGCTTTCGGTAGTATGGTCATTTGAATTCAACTACCATCTCCTTTTGTGGTTCCACTTCCTGACTTAGATCCCTTCCCTCCACATGCACTGCCCTTATCCTAACCATGCCAACATGGACTCTTAACAGAACCATCACAAAAACTTCATAGCTGCGTCTTCTCACTTTCTGGCAGACCCCTCATTCTTTTCATGCCCAGCTGAGCTTTCAAGACACCTAGCTTGGGCTGGAGAGATGGCTTAGTGGTTAAGGTATTTGCCTATGAAGCCAAAGGACCCAGGTTCAATTCCCCAGGACCAATGTAAGCCAGATGCACAAGGGGCACATGCATCTGGAGTTCATCCACAGTGGCTAGAGGCCCTGGCATGCCTATTCTCTCTCTGTCTCTCTTTTCTCTCTCTGCTTGTAAATAAATAAATTTTATATATAAAAAAGACACCTAGCCTAATCATTCTCTTTTATGTCATTTTGATTAGCTTGACCCTCCAGTATCTCAACCCTTGGTGAACCCAACAATGTACCTTTTCCAAACCTACACCAAAATAGTTAAATACTGCTAGCACAAATTTCATATTCATAAACTGAATAACTTCACTATCAACAGACATTAAATGCCATCAGGCAATCCCAAATGGTCATCCACAAAACTTAATTTTTACTCTCCAATACCATGTAATACCTTCTCTCCTTATTTCTCTCTTTTTCTTTCACCTAATAATATCACTGAGACATAGAAGTTGTCTGATGGGAACATGCTAATTTTCCCACACCAACTCGAAAACCAACTGGATTCCATACCTATCTCTTCCTTCTTTCAGGTGACAATAGTGAGGAAGTGTTATTTTCTCAATGGCCAGTCTCTCCACTTCTTTTCTAGTCTTCAGCTCAAGAACTTCAGACTTCAGTGGCCTGCTCTCTTCTGAGTCCTTCCTGTTAATATCTACTCTCAGCTTCTCTGGCCTCTTCCATTGCAACTTTTTACATTCTTACTTATTTACTAACCATTCCCTATAATAAGCAACATTTATTATAAAAATTTTTATAACATTTTTTGATAGGCATGTCAGGTGAATACCTATTGCTCTGAGAGTTATTCACATGTCACTCTGGTTTCTTTATTCGAGTCACCATATTATTTCATATAAAAAACACTTTGGTATTTTTTCCATTTGGATACCTGTAAAAACAGATCTTTTTCAGATCTTCCATGTATCTCTTGCAAATTTCCTGCAGAGGATCTTTCTTCAGGGGGCTGGTATCCACTAAATTATCATTCCAGGAACCATTCCAGGGTTCCACACACTCCTCTATACATTTCAGAATTTCTTTATCATGAGGAGATGTGATTTGAGCACCCGTTTCCCAATAAACCTAGTGACAGAAAAACATAGCTACAGTTACTTAAATGCTCATCAAAGCCTTTCTTAGCTATAGTCAAAGTATCTGGCTTCATGTAAAAGCATATCAAATTAATTACCAAGGTAAAAATATCAACATGAGCAGCCGTCACTACCATTTTCTAACGCCAGCGCCGTCTCTAGCTTGCCGAGCTCCAGCCCTAGGAGAAGGGGGTAGGTGAGGAGGTCTCTGCACCATGGCTCGTACAAAGCAGACTGCCCACAAATCCACTGGTGGTAAAGCACCATGAAACAAGCTACAAAAGCAGCTCGCAAGAGTGTGCCCTCTATGGAAGGGTGAAGAAACCTCATCATTACAGGCTTGGTACTGTGGCACTCTGAGAAATTAGAACTGAACTTCTGATTCACAAACTGCCCTTCCAGCATCTGGTGCAAGAAATTGCTCAGGCCTTCAAAACAGATCTGTGATTTCAAAGTGCAGCTACTGGTGCTTTGAAGGAGGCAAGTGAGGCCTATCTAGTTGGCCCTTTTGAAGATACCAACCTGTATGCTATCCATGCCAAATGTGTCATAATTATGTCAAAAGATATCCAGCTAGCATGCACATATATGGAGAGCGTGTTTGAGCCCACTATGATAGGAAACATTTCATTCTCAAAAATTTTTTTTTCTCTTCCTGTTATCAGTAGTTCTGAATGATAGATATTTTTCCCCCATGGGGTCAGAAGGTACTTAAGCATATGACTGTGAGTGGAAAACCAGGGGACAGAAATCAGGTATTGGCAGTTTTTCCGTTTTCATTCGTGTGTGGAATTTTAATATAAATGTGGGAATGTAAAGCATTAACGCAAGTCAAAATGTTTCAGTGAACAAGTTCCAACACTTCAGCTTTAAAACAGTTATAAATAAACTTGTTAAATTTTTCTAGACAGTTCTAGCATTTGGATTTTTTAAAAAGTAAATTTCTTATTGACGGCAACTAAATGGTGTTTGTAGCATTTTTATCATACAGTAGATTCTATCCATTCACTATGCTTTTCTAACTGAGTTATCCTACACATAAGTACATTTTTAATGTTGTCTGTCTTCTGTGTTATTCCTGTAAATTTGCTATTAAAATACACTAAACTAGAAGCCAGGTGTGGTGGTACACGCCTTTAATCCCAGCACTCAGGAAGCAGAGGTAGGAGGATCACCATTAGTTCGAGGCCACCCTGAGACTACATAGTGAATACCAGGTCAGCCTGGGCTAGAGCGAGACACTACCTTGAAAAAATACACTAAACTATAAAAAAGAGACACATTAATAGCAAAATATATTTATGAGAATGATTTTCCAGAGACTCATCAATAAAATAATCACATATCATTTCCTTTTCTAGAACCGACTTTAGTTACAAGTCAATATAAACAGGTATCATGGCCACCTTATAATATGCATATACTATATTTTTTGTTTTATTTTATTTTTATTTATTTATTTGAGAGCAACAAACAGAGAAAGAGGCATGGAGAGAGAGAGAGGGAGAGATAATGAGTGCACCAGGGCCTCCACCCACTGCAAATGAACTCCAGATACATGCGCCACCTTGTGCATCTGCTTTACATGGGTACTGGAGAATCGAGCCTCGAAACGGGGTCTTTAGGCTTCACAGGAGCGTGCTTAACCACTAAACCATCTCTTCAGCCCTATGCATATACTATAGCATCCCATCATACTCTTAGATTTATAACTACATACACAGATAAGAACTCATGAAACAGCCCATTAAAAATGTATACTAGGGCTGGAGAGATGGCTTAGCGGTTAAGGTGCCTACCTCCTAAGCCTAAGAACGCTGGTTCCAATCTCCAGCAGTTCCAATATCCAGGTCCCACATTTAGCCAGACGCAAAGTGACGCAAGGGCACAATGCCGCAATTGCCCACAAGGGGGCACACGCATCTGGATTTCGTTCACAGCAGCTGAGAGACTGCTGCTGTGCCCATTCTCTGTCTCCCTCTCCCTCTCTGTCTGTCTCTCTCTCTGTCTCTCTCCAAAAATAAATAAAAAATTTTTAAAAAATGTATACTATTAAACTTAGCATTAGAAAGTTCTGTTATGTGACAAAGAAATGTTTTCTTTTTCCTTTTTTCTTTTTTTGTTTTTTTGAGATAGGGTCTCACTTTAGCCAAGGCTGACCTGGAATTCACTCTGTAGTCTCAGGGTGGCCTCGAACTCACAGTAATCCTCCTACCTCTGCCTCCCAAGTGCTAGGATTAAAGGCATGTGCCACCACGCCGGGCTGAAATCATTTTTTCATTGTACATTAAAGTAGAATTTTTATAACACCAAATAAAATATGTATCAGGAAAGACATGTTAATTATCCATATACATTTCAGTAAATTTTCAGTTTATCAAGTAGTTTAATAAATAAGGTACCAGGAAATCACCAAATAAAGCAAAACAAACACAAAAAATAATTCTTTTTTTTTTAAATATATTTTTTAATTTATCTGAGAGAGATAAAGAGGCAGACAGAAAGAGAGAGAGAGAGAGAGAGAAGGGCATGCCAGGGCTGCCAGCACTGTAAACAAACTCCAGACACATGCACCACCTTGTGCACCTGGCTTACTTGGGTCCTGGGGAATAGAACCTGGGTCTTTTGACTTTGCAGGCAAGCACCTTAACTGTTAAGCCATCTCTCCAGCCCACAAAAAGTAATTCTAATAGTTCACAGGATTTCAGAGTTAGAAGAGGCCGGGCGTGGTAGCACACGCCTTTAATCCCAGCACTAGGAAGGCAGAGGTAGGAGGATCGCTGTGAGTTCAAGGCCAGTCTGAACTGAAACTACATAGTGAATTCTAGGTCAGCCTGAGCTACAGTGAGATCCTACCTTGAAAAACCAAAACAAAAAAAAAACCCCAAAGTTAGAAGAGACTTTGCTTAAACAATATTTATACTGACTTTTACCATGTATATGACATGCAACCTTTCATTATGTCTCAAAGGAAGGAGAGCAAAGTACATCTGAGTATATACAACATATTAAGATCTGTGCTAAGCAATATGATAACCTAGTCGATTTTAAAATTCTTTCTCTTGGAGGACTGGGAAGATTACTCCCTTGGTAAAGTGCTTGCTAGTCAAGCATGAAAACCTGAGTTTGAATCCCAGCACCCATGTAAAAGCTGGGCATGGTGGTGCATTGGGGAGCTGAGACAGAGAATTTCCTGGTTCAGTGAGAAGCCCCATCTCAAAAATAAAGTGGGAAGTAAGTGGGACAGACACTAAACATTGGCCTTTGGCCTCCAAACACAGACATACACGCACATACACAGGTACCTATACACATATGCACACAAACCATATATAATACATGCAAAAAAATCTGCCAGGAATGGTGGTACACACCTTTAATCCCAGCACTCAGGAGGCAGAGGCAGAAGGATTGCTGCAAGTTCAAAGCCACCCTGAGACTACATAGTGAATTCCAGGTCAGCCTGGGCTAGAGCGAGACACTACCTCAAAAAAAAAAAAAATCTTCCTCTTGGGGCAAGGAATGCAGCTCAATGGTAAGCACTCCTCCAACATGTGGAAGCCCTGGGTGCTAAAAAAAAAAAGCCCATCAAAAGCCTTCCTCTTATTAATCACTATGTCTAAAAATAAATATAAAAATTCTTGCTATGTTAACCCTAAAAATGCTAGATAAAATGGAATAAAATATTATCTTAAATACATAGCTCAGTTCACAAGAGTGGAAAAGAAGAAATCCTTGGGCTGAAGAGATGGCTTAGTGGTTAAGGTGCTTGCCTGTGAAACCTAAAAACCCAAGTTTGACTCTCCAGATCCCATGTAAGCCAGACACATAAAAGGTGAGGCAAGTGCAAAGTCTCGCTTGCCCACTAGGTGGCACAAGCATCAGAGCTCAATTGCAGTGGCTGAGGCCCTGGCATGCCAATTCTCAATCTCTATGAAAAACTTTTTTTAAAAAGAAGAAAACCAGGTAGTGGGGGGAAAATCCCAAAGGTTCAAAGCCAGTGGTGCACACTTTTAGTCCCAGCACTCAGGAGGCTGAGATAGGAGGATGACCATGAGTTCCAGGCTAGCCTGTGAGTTCCAGGTCAGCCTTAGCTAAAGAAAGATCCTATCTCAGAAACAATAAATAAATAAAATTGGAGTGATAAGCCTTTAGACTAATAATAATAATGGTTGCCTCAGGTTTTAGAATTGCCCATCTCTCTGGTTCTTGGGTTGTAATGCTCCAGTTCAAGGGAGGATGTTGGAACTGAGGATTCTTACTAAAAATGAGATTCTGTGTTGTGTGTGTGATGTGTGTTCATGTGTGTGGGTGCGTTTGGTCAGAGGGCAACCTTTAGTTATCCTCATATTCTACCTCCTTTGAGACAGGGTCTCACATTTTTCATTGCTGTTTTTGTGCCAGGCTAGATGGCCTGGGAGCTTTGGGTGGATGCTCCTGCCTCTGCCTCCCTTCTCACCAGTAGATATGGCTGGGATTTACAAACACCTGCCAGACCACAGTGACTGGCTTTTTATGTGGGTGCTGTGGTTCCAAATTTGGGTACTCATGCTTACTTGGCATAGTCCGCTGAGCTATTTCCCCAGTCTCTTCCCCCAAACAAGATTCTTGAAGCATTTAACACTCAGTAAAAACACAGAACAGAACAGAACAGAAACTGTTTAGTTTGCTATTACAGAGAGATGATGAAGCAGTCTGTTTTCTTAGGGGGTTGAGATTCTGGGAAATTAGAAAACATTCAAATCCAAGATCTGCAATGAACTATTTTATTATAAAAATAAATAATTCAACACAGAGACTGCTTTGAGTCAGCAAAACCCTTCAGGTTCTGGCAAATATTAAGCAAATCATTTTAAATACACTATAGATGATATCATAATATTTTTAATATATTGGTGTTAATTTTGATTTAAAACGTCCCCTTCATATGCTTATGCGTTTGTATACTTGGTCTCCCAGCTGTTGAAGCATTTTTGGGAGGTTGTCTAAGCTTTTTTTTTCCTTGGTTTTTTGAGGTAGGGTCTTACTCTAGCCCAGGCTGACCTGGAATTCACTGTGTAGTCTCAGAGTGGCCTTGAACTCGTGGCAATCCTCCTATCTCTGCCTCCCGAGTGCTAGAATTAAAGGCATGCACCACCATGCCCAGCCTTTGTATAAACTTTTGAACCTAAATCCTAGCTGGCAAACATAGGACCATAGGCTTGAAGGTTCAAGGCCAGCTAGCTTTTGGGCAAGCTCTCTCTGCTCAGATTTGCAGAGATCTAAGAAGCCACACTGCAAGCTCCTGCCTCCATGGACCTAGCCGCTTCGGCTACCGTGCTTTCTCCACTATAGTGGAACGCATCCCTAAACTGTACGCCTCCACTTCCTGAAGTTGTTTCTGTCAGCTATTTTGGTCACAGAGATGATAAATGGACCTACTAGAGATACACATTCTGTGAGGGCTGGCCTCAATGCCTGGCTGTGCTCCCTGTATAGAAAATAGACTTGGTACATAGCATTCAGGTAAATAAGTCGAGGTCAGGAGTTCCAGGCTCACCTTGTATCCGTTGTCCTCCTTGCGGTTATGAGACGCAGTAATCATCACCCCTGCAACTGCTTTGAGTTCTTGGACTGCGTATGGCTGAAAAATAACATCATCAACATTCCACTTTGCTGGTTAGCTGCTCATACATGTGACATGAGCACAAGCTGGTCAAATAACTGAAAACATTAATTGTATACATAATCTAAGACCTCATCAACTTCAGTTAGGTGGGGTCCATTTCTAAAATATACAGTTCAACAATCTTGACTGGCCTTTTTCCCCAATCTCCTCTGGCTTCTTATACTTTGTCCACAGAACACTGTGCCAAACACTTTATGGGAACCTAGAGATATGAATGACAAATACAACTGTAAAATGTTGTAGTTGTGAGCCAGCTGTGGTGGCTCATGCCTGTAAAATCCCTTGGGAGGCTATTGCAGTCAGCTTCGTGTTGCTGCACAAACACCCCACCAAAAGCAGCGTATAGGAGGAATGGGGTTTGTTTCAGGCTTACAGAGTCTAGGAGAACATCATCAGTTGTGTAAGAAGCTGGTTAACGTCCATAAATCCAAGCAGAGAGACACCATTAACAGCCAGCACCATAAAACAGCCAGAGCTCCAACTGCTGTCCACACACCTTAGGGCTAGATATGCCCCAAACATAACTTGCGGCTGGACTACAAGATCTGCCCGCAGTGATGCCTCTTCCCTAGTAAGGCTCCACCCACTGGAGACTCAAGATTCAAGTCTGTCTATGGGGCCACACATTTAAACCACTACAGAGGCTGAAGCAAGAAGATCACCAAGAGTTCAAGACTAGCCTGGTCTACACAGTGAATTAAAGATATTCTATGCTACAGAGTGAGACTCTGTCTCAAAAAAGCACAAAAAGATGCTGGGCATTGTGGCACATGCCTTTAATCCCAGCACTCAGGAGGCAGAGGTAGGAGGGCCACTGTGAGTTCGAGGCCATCCTGAGACTACATAGTGAGTTCCAGGTCAGCCTGGGCTACAGTGAGACCCTACCTCGAAAAACTAAAAAAAAAAAAAAAAAAAGAAAAATGTAGTTAGAATTTGAAGTAACTTTAGAAATCATCTCATCCCAGCACACTGGGATTGATGGCAGTTAGCACTGGCAACTCAATGACAGAATCTTATAGAAATGGTCTAGATTTGTGGATCCTTCCTGGTTTCTGTTATCTACTGATGATAATTTATTTTATTTTTAACAATTCCTTCAACCTTTTAAAAAATATTTATTTACCAGTTCCTCTTGCAACTGCAAATGAATGCCAGGTGCTTGTGCCACTTTTTGTATCTGGCTTACGTGAGTGGTTTGCAACTTGAACCTGGACTGGCAGTCTTTGCAAGCAAGCACCTTTAACTACTGAGCACTGAGTTACTTAATAAATTTCTAAAAAAAAAAATCACTAGTCAATAAATACATCTATAAATTTGCCTATAAAACTGTCCGGTTTTTATATTTTAAATTTGAGGATACTTTTAAAAAATATTAATTCAATTTATTTAATAATTCTGACTCTATTTAGGTTTTTAAAATTTCTTATTATTTTTGATGCATCAATTGTTAGGCTAGGAAATTGCCCAGTTCATTTAAGTTTGCATACTTATTTACACTATATTGTTGAGAACATTATCATTCACTCAATCTCTACTATATTTTATTACGCCCTATTTCATTTATTTGTCTGGTTTCCTTCACACCCTCCAGAGTTCGTCTATTTCGATTAGGTCTCTCCAAAGGTCCAACTTTTACTTTTGTTACTATCTTTCTTAAGTTTATGTACTTGTTTTTTCTCATAATTTTATTATTTCATTCCTTTTGCTTAATTTAGATTTATTCCTCTTTGCACATTGTTAAAGGCTGAGCTCATTGTTTTAAAAGCTTTTCCCCAGTGGGAGAGGGGAGGGAATTATCATGGCTTATTGTCAACAATTATGGAAGTTGTCAATAAAAAAATGTTTAGGACTGGAAAGAAATCTTTTCCCCTAATATACTCATTAAATTTACAAATATTCTTTAAGTAGTCCTATCTCATAATGTTTGCTGTTTATTGTTTTCATTACCATTCAGGTTTTTTTTTTTTTTTTTTTTTCGAGGTAGGATCTCACTCTAGCTCAGGATGAACTGGAATTCACTCTGTATTCTCAGGGTGGCCTTGAACTCACGGTGATCCTCCTGCCTCTGCCTCCCATTCAGTTTTAACACATCTACTCCTTGCTTTGCCCAATCCCAATCTATACAAATTTCTAATACCACATTTTTGTCAAATAGCATCAAGCCACCTAAAAACATGTTCAAATTTTAGTTACATAGTACATAACTATAACTCTAACATGGTACAGCAACTTGATTAAGCACAAATGTGGTTGCTAGGCCTTCAGGCCAATCACTATTTATAACAATAGCTCCATCATGGTCAGTGACCAATCACATTAGTCTTTTGACTAACCTGTCACTGTGTATCTGTTTGTTAGCTCTCAGACAGCTAAGCACATAGCAATGTTATTTTCTTGTCTCCCAGTGATAAACTCATGCTACAGTTTATAACAATGGATAATCAAACGTGGGAACTGGCCAGGCATGGTGGCGCATGCCTTTAATCCCAGCACTCAGGAGGCAGAGGTAGGAGGATCACCGTGAGTTTGAGGCCATGCTGTGACTATGTAGTGAATTCCAGGTCAGCCTGGACTAGAGAGAGACCCTACCTCGAAAAACCAAAAAACAAACAAACAAACAAAAACCCCTGATAATATTGGAAAGGAAATATGAATCAAAAATAAATGGATTTATAAAAATAGCTGGTATATGTCAATATTTTCACCCTTCAAGAGACTGTAAATATGCAACAGAGGAGCTCAGTGAAACGGACATTCAGATGAAATGAGGAATGGGGTTGTGATGAAAATGTCCCAGCGGATGTGACATCAGCAAAAACTTCACATTAAAAGAACTCCCAGCAACATTTCATTACATTGAAAGTAACAAATTTTTAAATGTAGAGCAAGCTGATCCACACTTACAAAGTATGTAACAATTTGTGGAGGCCTGGAAGAGGTGTTCATTTATATTGTAAATTACATGGCAAAGTCAAGAACTGTTCATAATATTCGTAAGACTTTTTCTTTTACAGAGAAAGAAAACACTTTAGATCTTAACTCTTAATTCTTCTAATGTTTTATAGTTTACTTCATAAATACTAATTCTATCATTTCCCCCATTCCCTACACATTTTAAAACAAGAGCAAGGATTTTTTAATGTTTTGTTAAGATATTGAAAAAAAACTGGGCAAGATGGTGGTGTAGCAGCCACACCAAAGCAGCCTGGGGGTGGGGTGGGGGGCAGAAAAGCAGCTAAATACACTCTTTTACCAAAGATTGAAGTAATCAGGAGAGAAGCAGGAGAGACCCAAGCAAGCAGACAACCAGCCAGACTTGGCTCCTGCCACTGCACAAAATACCAGCAAACAGAAGACAAGAACATAGCAAAAAGATCATTCACCCCAACCAAGTAGGCTTTATCCCAGAGACGCAGAGATGATTCAACATATGCAAATCGATAAATGTAATACACTATATAAATGGACTGAAGGACAAAAATGACATGATTATCTTAATAGATGCAGAAAAGGCATTTGACAAAATCCAACATCCCTCCATGGTAAAAGTCCTACAGAAACTAGGGATAGAAGGAACATATCTCAACATAATAAAGGCTATTTATGACAAACCTACAGCCAACATAACACTAAATGGGGAAAAACTTGAAGCTTTTTCACTCACATCAGGAATAAGACAAGGCTGTCCACTGTCCCCACTTTATTTAATATAGTACTGGAAGTGTTAGCTATAGCAACATGGCAAGAGGCACACATAAAAGGGATACAAATTGGAAAAAGAACAAATTATCATTATTTGCAGATTATATGATCCTATACATAAAGGACCCTAAAGACACTACCAGCAAACTATTAGAGCTGATAAATACTTTTAGCAACATAGCAGGATACATAATAAACACAACAAAAATCAGTAGCCTTCCTATATATTAACAACAAACATGTTGAGGATGAAATCAGGGAATCACTCCCATTCACAACTGCTTCAAAAAAAAAAAAAAGTACCTTGGAATAAACCTAACCAAGGAAGTGAAGGATCTCTACAATGAAAACTTCCAAACACTCAAGAGAGAAATTGCAGAAGACACTAGGAAATGGAAAGACATCCCTTGTTCTTGGATTGGAAAAATCAATATTGTGAAAATGTCAATATTACCAAAAACAATCTACACATTTAATGTAATACCCATCAAAATTCCAATGGCATT
Source organism: Orientallactaga sibirica (assembly GCA_036365145.1). NCBI lineage: Eukaryota > Metazoa > Chordata > Mammalia > Rodentia > Dipodidae > Orientallactaga > Orientallactaga sibirica. The sequence goes on from JAEOAD010000055.1 coordinate 1,780,141, forward strand.
CTTCATGGAAATAGAAAAAACAATCCTACAGTTCACTTGGAAGCACAAAAAAACAAAACAAAACAAAAAAAAAACCCTCGAATATCCCAAACAATTTTGAACAATAAAAATAAGGCTGGTGGTATCACCATACCCAATTGTAACCTATATTACAGAGCCATAGCAACAAAAACAGCATGGTAGTGGCACAAAAACAGACATGTAGCTCAATGGAATGGAATAGAGGACCCAGATATAAGTCCGGGCAGCTACAGCCATCTTTAACAAACACTGCTGGGAAAACTGGATATCTGTATGTAGAAGACTGAAAATAGGTCCTTATCACTCTCCATTCACAAGAATCACATCCAAATTGATGAAAGACCTTAATATCAGACCCAAAACTCTGGAGCTGCTACAGGAAAAAGTAGGGGAAACCCTTCAACATATTGGCATAGGCAATGACTTTCTGAATATAACTCCAGTTACTCGGGAAATAAAACCACTAATCAACCACTGGGCCTCATGAAATTACAAAGGTTTTATACAGCAAAGGACACTGTGAATAGAGCAAAGAGACAACCTACAGAATGGGAGAAAATCTTTGCTAGCTATACATCTGACAGAGGATTAATATCCAGGATATACAAAGAACATAAAAAAACTAAATAATAAGAAATCAAACAACCCATTAAAAATAATGGGCTATGGAACTAGAGTTCTCAAAAGAAGAAATATAGATGGCATATAAACATCTAGAAAAATGTTCTACATCCTTAGCCACAGGGAAATACAAATTAAAACTACTTTGGGATTCCATCTCACTCCTGTCAGAATGGCTATTATAAAAAAAAAAAATGAGGGCTGGAGAGACGGCTTAGCAGTTAAGGCGTTTGCCTGCAAAGCCAAAGGATCCTGGTTCAACTCTCCAGGCTCCACATAAGTCAGACGCACAAGGGGGCCCATGCATCTGGGGTTCGTTTGCAGTGGCTGGAGGCCCTGGCATGCCCATTCTCTCTCTCACTCTTTCTCTCTCTCAAAAAAATTAATTAATTAAGAAAAAATAAATGGAGGTCGTCTCATTTCTTGAAAAAAAAATAGACAATAAATGCCGGTGAGGATGTGGAAAAAGGGGAACCCTTCTACACTGTTGGTGGGAATGTAATCTGGTACAGCCATTATGGAAATCAGTGTGGAGGGTCTGGAGACAGCTAAAAATAGATTTACCATATGACCTAGCTATACCACTCCTAGGCATATATCCTAAGGATTCTTCTCACTACCTTAGATACTTGCACAACCATGTTTATTGCTGCTCTATTCACAGCCTAGATGGGACCAGCCTAGATGTCCCGCAATTGATGAATGGATAATGAAGCTATGGTACATTTATACAGCAGAGATCTATTCAGCAGTAAAGAAAAATGAAATTATGAAATTTGTAGGGAAATGGATGGATCTGGAAAGGATTATCCAAAGTGGGGTAACTCAGGCCCAGAAAGACAAACGCTACATGTTCTCTCTCATATGATCCTAGCTACAAATGTTTAGACTTGTATGTGAGTTGGAGTAAAAATTGGTGGCAGAGGCCAGTAAGCTAGAAAGGGGCTATAAGGGAGGGAGAAGGGGGGGACTTAAGGGGATGGTATTGTATACATGTAAGAAGATGAACAGATTACTAGGGGTGGAAAAGCCTAAGGGAGTTCAGGGAAGAGACTGAATGAAGTAAGGGTAGGAGGAGGGTTAATCAAAATCTTAGAGGGTATGAATAAGCTGTATGGAAACCTACTTTTTTGGACAATGGCACACCCAGAAGCCATAGATTGTTACTAGAAAATTTTCAGTGCTAGGATGGGATACTTTCCAATGAGTTGTTGGCCAGGGAGATCCCTGATGACCCCCCTCCCCCCAAACATTATAGGCCATTGCTGAGGCTCTTGGTTTCCCACTGGGAATAGATGGTAAGACCCTATTGCTGAAGACTCCACATGCTTGGGCTGCAAGGTCACTGAGAAATCAAGCTGGACCTGAGCTGAAAACTTCCTCACTGTAGACCAGCTGACTGAAAGCTGGAAAAAGCTGGGTTGCATGCAGCCTTATGGGAAAGAGATGTCATCAGTGAACACTGCAAGCCTTAAGTTTGGCCAGCCAGGCCAAATGAGCCAACGGGTGCAATAGTGGCAGGTCCTTTTTTTTTTTTTTTTTTTTTTTTTTTTGAGATAGGGTCTCATTCTAGCCCAGGCTGACCTGGAAATCACTATATAGTCTCAGGCTGGCCTCAAACTCACAGCAATTCTCCTACTTCTTCCTCCCAAGTGCTGGGATTAAAGATGTGTGCCACTACACCAGGCTGTGGCATGTTATTTATGGGGGAAACTAACCACCCTCTAATTGGCCTGAAGGTCCACTCCATGGGAGGGAATACATGACATGCCTGGGACTGAAAACCTAGTCAAAAGCCTATGATGGGGGAGGTCATGAGCCCCAGGGGTATAACGCCTACTGGTGTTTGGCTAAATGCATATAGTATGTTTGCCAAATGGCCCAGTAAGCATGTCTCATAATGTTCATACCCATATATTAATGCTACTGCTACTTTGGGTTAGAGAAGCTTCTCTTTTCAAATGGTAGTGACCTCGGAGATGACTCAAAAGGCACCAGAGTGCTGAGAAGAAGTGACAGAGGAGTGTTCAGCATTGAAACATTTCTATCACACCTTCCAAGGCTCAGGGTCCATTGTGGAAGAAATGGCAGCCAAAGAAAGGTAGGACTCCTTACAATGCACTCTTCCAGACTCAAAATGGCCTGGATATCCATGACCTTGTAATGCCTGGTACTATGTACACAAGACCGTCATAAATAGGAAGAAAAGATGATGACATCAAAATAAAAGGGAGACTAGAGCCAGGTGTGGTGGTGCGTGTCTTTAATCCCAACACTCTGGAGGCAGAAGTAGGAGGATTGCCATGAATTCAAGGCCACCCTGAGAGTACATAGTGAATTCTAGGTCAGCCTGGGCTAGAGTGAGACCCTACCTCAAAAAACCAAAAAGTAAATTAAAAAAAAAAAAAAAGAGAGAGCTTAATTGAGAGGGGGATGGGATATGATGGAGAGTGGATTTGTGAAGGGGAAAGTGGGGGAGGGGAGGGAATTATCATGGTTTATTGTCTATAGTTATAGAAGTTGTCAATAAAATGTCTAAAAAATAGATACTTTAAAGGCCAGGTATGGTGGCTCATGCCTATAATCTCAGCACTTGGGAAGCCAGGCAGGTCGATTGCCATGAGTTCAAGCTACTCTGGTCTACATTGTGAGTTCAGTACAGTCTGGGCTACAGAGTTAAAAACAATACTGGGGCTGGAGAGATGGTTTGGCAGTTAAGGCACTTGCCTGCAAAACCTAAGGACTCATGTTCGACTTTCCAGGTCCCATATAAGCCAGATGCACAAAATGATGCAAGTGTGCAAGGTTGCACATGTGCACAAGGGGCGCACATGTGTGGAGTTCAATTACAGTGGCTGGAGGCCCTGGTGTGTCAGTTCTCTCTCTCTCTGTCTCACTCTTGTTCTCTCACATTAAAAAAAAAAAAGAGCCGGGTGTGGTGGCGCATGCCTTTAATCCCAGCACTAGGGAGGCAGAAGTAGGAGGATTGCTGTGAGTTTGAGGACACCCTGAGACTACATAGTGAGTTCCAGGTCAGCCTGGGCTAAAGTGAGACCCTACCTCGAAAAACAACAACAACAACAACAACAACAAAAAAGGCCAGTCTGTTGGGCTTGCCTTAAAATAAAAATCATGAAACAGCTGGGTATGGTGGCTCACACCTTTAATCCCAGCACTTGGGAGGCAGAGGTAGGAGGATTGCTGTGAGTTCAAGACCACCTTGAGACTATAGAGTGAATTCCAGGTCAGCCTGGGTTACAGTGAGATCCTACCTCGAAAAACCAAAAAAAGAAAAATCAGGAACAACTGTAATTTTTCCATTGATTTTTACGATCACTTTGCATAGTTTTTGCTCACACAGTTGTCTTTATGGCCCTGTGCTACCATTCAAAGCACCAATTGCCTGTATTTTTTCAGACTTATTATGGCATCTTCCTAATACACAAATATTTATGAATTTTTTTTTAATTTTTAATTTTTAATTTTTTTTTTTTTTTTTTTTTGGTTTTCCAAGGTAGGGTCTCACTCTAGCCCAGGCTGACCTGGAATTCACGATCTCAGGGTGGCCTCGAACTCATGGTGATCCTACTACCTCTGCCTCCCGAGTGCTGGAATTAAAGGCGTGCGCCACCACGCCCGGCCTGAATATGTTTTTAAGAGGAACGTGTGTGTGTGTGTGTGTGTGTGTGTGTGTGTGTGTGTGTTTAATTTTAATGCACTGGGGACCAGGTATATTCGGCTTAGCAAGTAGTTCTTGGGCATTTGTTGAGACTTCTTTTATGACTGTTTATGATAATGGGTATGCTGTCATCAATGAATATACAGTTTTCACACATACAATCCAGTTCAAACCTGTTAGTGTGTTTAAATCTACCTATAATCACTTCTGTATCCCTGGAAATTAATTTCTGAAAGAAGAGTACTAAGGATTTCAAAGTGGTTGCTGAATGAAAATAAACTCATAGCAAAATGGTTTTCCTTCCTTTGCTTCCTCACATCACATGCAAGACCAGGACTTGAAGAAAGCCTACTTGACTTAAAGCTTTTGAAGGACACCAAAAGGAATGACTGCTGCTATGACATACTTACTACAAAAGGTGTAGGAACATATCTTGAAAACAGGTAGACAGGAACGTCTTTAGCCAGCAAGACTGCAGCAGTGAGTTTAGCAAGCCTAAAAAACATTATTTCATTAGTCATTAGTCCTTAGTGAATGCTATAATAATTATTTATAACACTTATTATTAAAATAAATACAAATAATAAAAACATTAAATAAAATAATAAAAATAAAACAAATATTAAAATTATTTATAATAAAAATTTGAAAAAACAGACCTTGCACATAGTAAATGTTCCCTAATAGAATTATTCTGAATATGTACAATTTTTTTAGATAAGATCTTGTCCTGTAGCCTAAACTTGCCTGAAACTCATAATGTTGCCTAGGCTTGCCTCAAACTCAAGGATTCCCCTGCCTCAACCTCACTTTCTAGGCATGTGTGAATATGCCCAGCCAACCAAGTCTTATAATCATTGATTATTTAAGCTTCATTCTCTAACTTGAAAGTGTTAAATAATAGTTTTCAAAGAGTTTGGCCTGCGGTAGAGCTTAGCAATAGACCTTGACATGCGAGAGGCTCTACCTAGGCATATCCACAGAGCCATACCCACACAAAACAAAGCAAGCACAACCACCCTCCCTCCAACCCCCCCCCCCCAACAAGAAAAGACTTACAAGGAGCTTAACAATGAACAGAACTGACACTGCAGTTCTTCTCTACTTGTTTTTCATCTTTGGAGGATTTTTTTTTTAACTAAGAAATAAAATCCTCAACAGGCAATAAGGTTAGAGGAAAGTGAAATAAAGTAAACTCAATATGTACAATTACCCCCAGTAAAAAGTATCCCCATGCCATGACATCCATTTATGAAAACACTCTAAAGCAGGATTATACTCAGAGAACATAGGAGTCATAATTACTCTTACTTGGTGCTTTTACTAAACATTTTATGTTATGAATTTATTCTAAATGGGACTCTAAGTACTTTAAGATTTTATTCTTAAATACATACTCATATAAAATTTAATGTTCATTTTTAGAATGCTTTTTCTTCTAGCTTTGCTATAAAATAAACATTATCAGGGGATCATTTTCTATCTGAAGTCTCCTGTTTAAGAAATCCTACTACAAGAAAAAAAAATTAAGCTGGGCGTGGTAGCGCACACCTTTAATCCCAGCACTCGGAAAGCAGAGGTAGGAGGATCACCATGAGTTTAAGGCCACCCTGAGACTACATAGTGAATTCCAGGTCAGCCTGGGCTACAGTGAGTCCCTACTAAAACAAAAAAATAAAGTATTTTCTTTCATTCTAAATTAAATCTTTGAAACAATTACCAATGTACCTCTGGCTGCTGCAGCTGCTAGTTACTTGACCCCGAGTATCATACCCAACAACAAATCCTCTCTGCTTGAAGTCTGAAAAGCATCTTTCCAGGTATCTGTACATCCCCTGAAGCAAATAAACACACAATATTAGTTCCTGATGAATGTTTACATTTTAAATTTCCCCACTCCTTGCTTTTCAGTGCAGTGGGGCCTCGAGCATGCTAGGCAAGAGTTCCAGCACTGAGCTACATACATGCATTTTCTATCATTTGAAAGTCTCTCCCCCCCCCGCCCTTTTTCAAGGTAGGGTCTCACTCTAGCTGACCTGGAATTCACTATGTAGTCTCAGGGTGGCGTCGAACTAATGGCGATCCTCCAGAGTGCTGAGATTAAAGGCATATGCCACCAAGCCCAGGAAAAGTCTCTTATTTTTACATTCGGTGTGCAGCTTATTGACTCCTAGGGAACTGCCTTCGGCTTATTAATGTGGGAGCCATACCGTTCAATCATTAAATATAACATAACAAACATTTCCTGGGTTACCAGACACATTTAGTACTACAGAAATACCAATTTACTAACCTCAAAATCTAATACAATGCATAAAACATGAGGGGAAAGGAGATGGAGATGATGGTCAGAAAGCTTGAAAAAACTGATAGCGATCAAAATAACTGCTCCTGGCTTTAAGGCTCTTGCAGACAGAACTTTCACCATTTAGGTCTGCTCTAAATAATACCAAAGCTAACAAGACTATTTTATCTAGTTATGCCAAGCATTTTAAATCAGGGACACAGTTCTTCACGAAAATGTTTAATATTCACATCTATAATTCTATCTGTAATTGGTTGTAAAATCTCACAGAAAAATATCTTATCGAGGAGGAAATTTTGCATGAAGGTTAACAAAAAATGGAAGTATTTCATACTGAAAATATATTAATGGTAAACTATTTTGCTATCTTAGGAATGGTTTATTAAATTTAATATAAGTATATATGTATTTCTATTTAAAATAACATCTTTTTTCCTTTTTTTTTGGTTTTTCAAGGTAGGGTCTCACTCTAGTCCAGGCTGACCTGGAATTCACTATGTAGCCTCAGGGTGTCCTTAAACTCACGGTGATCCTCCTACCTCTGCCTCCCGAGTGCTGGGATTAAAGGCGTGCGCCACCACACCCAGCTCTAAAATAATATTTCTTATTGTTACAGTCTTTTAAGATTATTTTCACAAAAGATGGAAAATTTAATTCTTATAACAACCTTGAAAAGAAATACAAATACCATTTTGTCTTTCAGTTTCTCTTTGAAGAAAGAATAAGATGGAGTTGGAGAGATGGCTTAGTGGTTAAGGCACTTGCCTGCAAAGCCTAAGGACCCAGGTTTGTCTCTGCAGAACCCATGTAAGTCAGACACACAAGGTGATGCATGCACACAAAGTGGTGCACATGTCTGGAGTTTGACTGCAGTAGCTACAGGCCCTGGTGTTCCAATTCTCTCTCTCTCTCTCTCATGCTCTTTCATGTTCTATCTCTTTCACAAAAAAAGAGTAAGAGGGCTGGAGAGATGGTTTAGTGGTTAAGGCGCCTGCCTGCGAAGCCTAAGAACGCCTGTTTGATTCTCCAGGTCTCACGTTTAGCCAGATGCAAATGATGCACGCATGCAATGTCGCACATGAGCACAAGGGGGTGCATGTGTCTGGAGTTCATTCACAGCAGCACAGAGGCTGCTGGCATGCCCATTCTCTGTCTCTCTCAAATTAGAAGAAAGAAAGAAAGAAAGAAAGAAAGAAAGAAAGAAAGAAAGAAAGAAAGAAAGAAAGAAAGAAAGAAAGAAAGAAAGAGAGAGAAAGAAAGAATGAATAAGAAGGCTTTGTGGTTAAGGTGTATGCCTGGGAAGCCTAAGGACACAAATTTAATTTTCCAGGTCTCACATAAGCCAGATGAACATGGTGGCACATGTGTCTGGAGTTTGTTTGCAGTGGCTAGAGGTGCTGGTACACCCATTCTCTCTCTCTCTCTCTCTCTCTCTGTCTCTAATAAATAAATAAAAATAAATCTTAAAAAAAAAAGAATGAGATTAATTTCCCTCTAATAACCTGCTGAAGGACATTCATATGTTCATTTTGTTTATTGAAGACCTACTTACTATATGGTGGACTCTGCTATGTATGTGGCAGCACTGAAGGAGGCCCCAGTGACTCCAGTCCATGGGTCTTTCAAGGACAATTGTATTTCCCAAAATATTCCCTGTGAACCCTGAGAGACCTCTGCTGTGAAAATCCTCCTACCTCCTCACCTTATTACCACAATCTGAAAGGAAGGATTAGGGCTCAAGAATCAGATGTCACTTGGCTTTGCTTATAATTTTCTAGTTTGTATGTATGTATGTATGTATGCATGCATGCATATGTGTATACATTTGTATTATAATTATATATGTATGATGTATAATCATGCATGTGTGTAAGAGAAATGGTCATCTTTATTGTCAACCTGACTGGATTTAGAATCTCCTTGGAAATGGTGAGGCACATCTCTGAGTATGTATGTGGCGGATTTCCAGAGGATTAAGACCATCCCATGGGCTAAGGGTCTAGAGAAAGCCACATGGGTGCCAGTGTCCCCTTCCTCTGCTTCCTGGCCTGCCTGGATGTGAACTGCTCTATTTCATCATGGCCTCCCTGACATTATGGACTGAATCTCCTAAAACCACGAGTCAAAATAAATCCTTCTTTTCTTAAGCTGTTTCTGTCAGATACCTAGTGACAAAGACACAGAAACAACCAATTACACATGCATATCTCTGTGTTATTTCTGGTTGAGGATGAGGAAGGATCTGGGAAAGGAACAGAAGACAAAGGCATCGTGGATTCCACTTATCAAGCCATCTTGTCATCCCTTGTCCTCCAAGTCCATGCATTAGGCTGTATACATATCCCACAGAACAAAGCCAAAGATGGTTTCCTGTCTGGAAGTATTGATTAGAATTAGGTGTGTTAAGGTATGTATAGCCCAGAATTATTATTAGTATATGCTAAATACATATAAGTATAGTTCCTGTGAAGTAGAGAGAATAAGCCACCAAGAAGAGGAGCAATTTGTTTCTAATGCAAGTTGTACAAAAATGGAGAAAAACTGAAATTCTAAATGGATATGATAAAGGCCTGAAGGATGGCTTAGTGGTTAAGGTGTTTGCCTGCAAAGACAAAGGACCCAGGTTTAACTCCCCAGGACCCATGTAAGCCAGATGCACAAAGCGTTGCATGCATCTGGAGTTCGTTTGCAATGGCTGGAGGCCCTGGTGCACCCATTCTCTCTCTCTTTCTCTACTTGCCTATTTCTGTCTCTCTTAAATAAATAAATAAAAATAAAATATGAAATGAATATGATAGAAACCCACGTGTAAATATTCTGAATATTCTGGTTACTCTTTGTGAATGGCTGTCTGTCCATAGTGAGTAACCATCCTCTAAGTCTGCATTAACTGGACCTGCCAATCTCTACTTTTTTCAGTTTGACATGCAAAGTAGTATTGTAAAGTTAGTGAAATTAACCAAAATAGTTCTTAGGGAGAAAGTCTGTGACCTTAAAAGACCTGTAAATGACTTAAGATAAATCTTGAGGTGTTGGGGAGATGGCTCAGGGGTTTAAGGTGCTTGCTTGCAAAGCCCACTGGACTCGGTTCAATTCCTCCACCACCAATGTAAAGCCAGATGGGTATTCACTTGCAACAGCAAGAGACCCATACATACACGTGCAAATAAAAAAATTAAATAAATGATTTTTAAAAAGATAAATCTTGGGAATGACTAAAAGTCAGAATTTGATCAGATTTTTTATTTAGATGAGAATATTTCCTTGAACTAAATTTTTAAAGAATGGTACTACACATATTTATAAAGTAAAATAATAGAGTGAGAAAAAGTATGTATGTTTATACATGTATAAACATGTATGTTTATAATTTTTACCTGTGTTGACTGTATTACTGTAAGGTCATTAATATAGCAAAATCCTGCCCCCATGGCAGATCTAAGTCCTGCAGTCCCAAAAGTCATTCGGCAACAAAGACGATCTCGCAATTCCTTGTTCATCCCATTCCGTAACAGGTTTTCAATCTGCTCTTTTGTTTTGGGATTCTGTTAAAAAAAAAATAACAGTTAAAGGTAATTAGGACCATTAAGTTCTATTATCAAGCTGAGAACTCAATAAGTACATGTCACAAAGTTCTATGTTTATTAGATTCCAAAGTGTTCTCCATTAGAATTAGTATGCACTACAAAACAATACCTGCCATTTACTGAGTCCTATTGAGGGTGACTTAGATACCTCTATTTTATTTATTTATTGGTTTTTCAAGGTAGGGTCATGCTCTAGCCCAGGCTGACCTGGAATTCACTATGTAGTCTCAGGCTGGCCTTGAACGCACAGTGATCCTCCTACCTCTGCCTCCCGAGTGCTGGGATTAAAAGTGTGTACCACCAAGCCCAGAATATACCATTATTTTTATACAATCTTTAAATTTAAGATCTATGAATACAAAACAATCCTCTGAATGAAAACTAACATCAATTTAGAGTCTATATTAAAATTTAAAAGATGTATGGAAGCTATTGGATAAATGCTATCAAAACATACCCATGGGCTGGAGAGATGGCTTAGTGGTTAAGGCACTTGCTTACAAAGCCAAAGGACCCAGGTTCAATTCCCCAGGACCCATGTATGCCAGATGCACAAGGTGGTGCATGTGCCTGGAGTTCGTTTGTAGTGGCTAGAGGCCCTGGCATGCCCATTCTCTCTATCTGCCTCTCTCTCTCTCAAATAAATCACAATAATAAACCTTAAAAAAAAATACCCACTAATTACCTATCTAAACCTCTGCAAATCAAACTAACAGATAAACTAGGCATGGTGGCACATGCCTAATCTCAACACTTGTGCAGCAGAGGCAGGAAGAATAGGAGTTCATAGGTAGCTTTAGCTACTAGTAGAGCTGAAGCCAGCCTAAGGTTACATAAGATTCAGTTTCCAAAAGCAAACAAAAAAACTGACCAAATAAAACTTTACTGTTCTTTAAAATCCCAGAAAACTATTCAACTTATCTATAGCCCAAGCTGATCATAAGAAGATTTTGGGTATCTGTTACGTCACGCTGGATTGTCATTCAAAACCAAAACCTGGCTTGAAAGGCAAGGCACGCCAGCATCCATGCTACAGGACTCTCACTTATTTAACTTATTTATTAATTATTATATATTAATTATTTATATTAATATTATTTATTAAAAAATCATAGCTGGGCATGGTGGTGCATGCCTTTAATCCCAGCATTTGGGAGGCAGAGGTAGGAGGATCACAGTTAGTTTGAGGCTACCCTGAGACTACATAGTGAATTCCAGGTCAGCCTGATCTAGAGTGAGACCCTACCTTGGGAAAAAAAATCATAAAGGCTAGTAGATTTCAAATTGAGATTAAGTTATAGTAACATTTAAATAATAAGATATTCAATATATACTTTTTGGGACAATCAAATATTAGAAAATAAAGTGAAACATAACTTCTTTCTTTAAGGTTATTTATGGACTGAGTCTGTACTATTTACCTTTAGCCCATATAATGATAATAAATATTCAGAGACACCTAAGAGGTGCTATTAGAATATATTTGTACTTGTAAGGACATAAAGACATATTGCTAAACTAATAATGAGAAGACATGAAATTCTACTACTAAAACCTTTTTTCTGTTTTGTTTACTTACTTAAGACAGGGTCTCATGTATCATGTAGATCAGGTTGTCCTCAAACTCAACATGGAGTCAAAGCAGGCCTTGAACTTCTGATTATACTGTCTCTACCAATGAATTGCTGGGGTTGCAGAATACAGATATGGGCATATATAAGCTCAGTTTAGGTAGTGCTGGGGATTGAACCTAGGGCCTTGTACACAGTAGGCAAAGCACTCTACCAAGTTATATCCCCAGTCCTTTAATTAAAATTTTAATCTATTTAACATCTATGGGTGTTAAAATACTTATGTGCATAAAATCTAGATTCAAGGGCTACAGAGATGGCTTAGCAGTTAAGGCAGTTGCCTGCAAGGCCTAAGGACCCAGGTTCAATCCCCCAGAACCCATGTAAGCCAGATGCACATGGTAGTGCATGCACCTAGAATTTTTTGTTGTTGTTTTTTCGAGGTAGGGTCTCATTCTAGCCCAGGCTGACCTGGAATTCATTATGTAGTCTCAGGGTGGCCTTGAACTCATGGCAATCCTCCTACCTCTGCCTTCCTGAGTACTGGAATTAAAGATGTGCACACCACACCCATCTTACACCTAGAATTCTTTTGCAGTAGCTAGAGGCCCTGTTGCACCCATTCTCTCTCTCTCTTTATCTCTCCTCTCACTTTCTCATAAATAAAAATAAAATATCTTTTAAAAATCTAGATTCAAGAAGCTACACAGAACAGTTTCATAATGTATATAAGATCTGAATAGCTATTAAGTGAAAAATCTAAACAAAATACTATCTCTGCTACTAACATATTATTCCAATGCCTAAGATATTAGTGGATTTGAGAGAAGTAAAAGAGACTGGGGAAAGGTTAACATTTAAAGACAGGTTTGAGAACAGAAAACACAATGGATTTTTAAAAATTTATTTATTTATTTATTTGCAAGCAGAGAGAAAGATGATAGAAGAGAGGAAGACAGAAAGAGAATGGGCACACCAGGGCCTCCAGCCACTGCAAATGAACTCCAGATGCATGTGCCTTGTGCATCTAGCTTACGTGGGTCCTGGAGAATCGAACTGGGATTTTTTGGCTTCATAGGCAAATGCCTTAACCACTAAGCCATCTCTCCAGCCCCCAACCATGTACATGGTAGACAGTCATGAGTTAGACTATAAATTGCGATGGTCTTTGCAGAGTAATTTTGTAACAAAATATGAAAATTTAAAATTGCACATACCTTTTGGATCACTTTTCCACTTCACAAGAATATTTATGTTTTCAATTCTCCAGTATTCATGTAAAGCCAGGTGCACAAGGTGGCGCATGTATCCGGAGTTCATTTGCAGTGGCTAGAGGCCCTGGTGCGCCCATTCTCTCCCTCCCCCCCTCAAATAAGTAAGTTTTTAAAAAAACTTAAGAGCTTTGTGTGGTGGTTTGATTCAGGTGTCCCCCATAAACTTCAAGTGTTCTGAATGCTAGGTTCCCAGCTGATGGCAACTTGGGAATTAACACCTCCTGGAGGCAGAGTATTGTTGGGGGTGGGCTTATGGGTATTATAGCCAGCTTCCTCTTGCCAGTGTTTGGCACACTCTCCTGTTGCTGTTGTCCACCTTATGTTGACCAGAGAGTGATGTCCACCCTCTGCTCATGCCATCGTTTTTCCTGCCATCATGGAGCTTCCCCCTCGAGCCTGTAAGCCAAAATAAACCTCTTTTTTCCCACAAGCTGCTCTTAGTCGGGTGATTTCTGCCAGCAATGCGAACCTGACTGCAACAGTAAAGTGGTACCGAGGAGTGGGATTGCTGCTAGACACCTGACTGTGGCTTTGGCCTTTTGGAGCTGATTTTCAAGAGGAATGTGGAAGGATTTGAAATCTTGGCCTAAGACATGCCTTGCAGTGCTGTAAGTACAGCTTAATGGACTATTCTGGTCAGAGCTGAAAGACCTGAATGCAGTAAGAACTATGAACTGTGAGGTTTGGCTTATGAGGGTGAGAAAGAGCTTTACTTGGACTGGGCTAGCAGTTTGTGTGAGAAGCGTCCTGTCCTGAGAAGATGTGCAGGGTTGATTTGCGTAAAAATGAACTGGTGTGAGCAGAGGGATATGGTACAGAAAAAATGAAATCTTTGGGTGAACTCTGCCCATTCACCTGCAATTGAGAGATTACAAACTTTGAGATTGGGCCAGCTAACCTGCACTGGGGCAACAGGAAGAATGCAGACTCTTTTGAAGGGGCCTGAATGCTGAAGGAGTGTCCTGTTCTTCAAAGTCTGATTTATTCCCCCCTGGATTAACAAATTGGCACCCTACCTGGTATTATGGAGTATAACAAATGCAGGAAAGAGAGGGTCATTGAGTTTTTAACGCGGTCTTGTGTTTTGGAAATGGCCATGGGCAGTGTGAAGCAGGTTTGCTGGATGCCTGCATGGAGATCCCATGGGGCCATGAGGATGGACCGTGGGTTGCAGTGGAGACCCAGTGGAGATGCCGGGATTATGAGATGGCTGCCAAGGAGAGCTGCCGGCCCTGGATGAAGTTTTCTAGGACTGTGAGTAGCCTAGCTGGAGGGGTGGAATTGGAACTCCAGAGACTTGTTGCTGCTCAGAAGTATCGGACTTGGAGATTTGTCACCGACTAGTTGTTGGATTGGAATTAGAGTTTGACGTTTGCCCTGGTTGTTTAAAATCTTGTATTGGTTAAGTATTTCTTTGTTTTGCCCAATGCCATTCCTTTGCAGTGTGGATGTTTTATTCTGTGCCATTATGGGTTTTTTTGGGGATATTTTTGGTATTGTGGCTCAGTTAAAAGACCTTGGATTATGGGGATGTATGAACAGCATTGGAATTGATAAAAACTATGGGGACTTTTAAATTTGCATGAATGCATTACATTTTACATCATGTACGGTTATCAGTTTATGGGGGCCAGGGGCGGAATGTGGTGGTTTGATTCAGGTGTCCCCCATAAACTTCAAGTGTTCTGAATGCTAGGTTCCCAGCTGATGGCAACTTGGGAATTAACACCTCCTGGAGGCAGAGTATTGTTGGGGGTGGGCTTATGGGTATTATAGCCAGCTTCCTCTTGCCAGTGTTTGGCACACTCTCCTGTTGCTGTTGTCCACCTTATGTTGACCAGAGAGTGATGTCCACCCTCTGCTCATGCCATCGTTTTTCCTGCCATCATGGAGCTTCCCCCTCGAGCCTGTAAGCCAAAATAAACCTCTTTTTTCCCACAAGCTGCTCTTAGTCGGGTGATTTCTGCCAGCAATGCGAACCTGACTGCAACACTTTGTAATCATAAACATGTTTTCCACATCATGAAATTTGTTGCTAAAGTTATTAAACCACTATGATTTTAATAAAATACAAAGATCTAAAGAACAAATTATTTTGATATACAATTTCCATGTATATCTCAGATGCAATAAATAAAAAGGAAAGCAGAACGTAAGTATTTTAATTTATATAAAAAGATGTATGTATATACCATTCAGACACAATCACTATATCTTTGAAGGGAATACCGGGGATGGAGACTGAGGTAAGGTGACATTTCACCAGCTGTGATAGCACATGTCTTAAAAAATATTTATTTATTTATCTATCTATCTATCTAAAATTTATTTTCAAGCATAGAGGGTGGAAGAATCGCCAGGGCCCCTTGCCACTGCAAATGGTGTAGCTGGCTTTACACAGGTATTGAGGGGAACTGAACCCAGGCTGTCAGGCTTTGCAAGTAAGTACCTTTAACTGCTAATTCATCTCTCCAGCCCAAGAACATGCTTTTAATCTCAGCACTCTGGAGGTTGAGGGAGGAGAATCATTGTGAGTTTGAGGCCAGCCTGGGCTACAGAGTGAGTTCTGGGTCAGCCTGGGTTAAAGCAATATCTTGCTTCAAAAAAAAAATGGGGGCGGGGGGGGGCTGGAGAGATGGCTTAGCAGTTATTGCCTGTGAAGCCTAATGACCCAGGTTCAACTCTCCAGAACCCACATAAGCCAGATGCACAAGGTGATACATGTGTATGTATGTGCACAAGGTGGCATATGTGTCTGGCGTTCGGTGGCAGTGGCTAGAGGCTCTTGTATGTCTGGCTTATGTGGGATCTGGAGAATTAAACATGGGTCCTTAGACTTTGTAGGCAAGTGCCTTAAGTGCTAAGCCATCTCTCTAGCCCTCACATTTTCCTTTAAGTTCTAATCCTATGAATTGTTGCAACTTTCTATGGCTAAAATTAAAAAACAAAAGAGGGCTGAAGGGATGGCTTATCAGTTAAGGTGCTTGCCTGCAAAGCCAAAAGACCCAGGTTCGATTCCCCAGAACCCACATAAGCCAGATACACAAGGTGGCACATGTGTCTGGAGTTTGTTTGCAGTGGATGAAGGCTCTGGCGCACCCATTCTCTGTCTCTTTCTCTCTCTCAAATAAATAAAACTATACATATATATATGGCAGTTGGGCATGTTGGCACATGCCTTTAAACCCAGCACTCAGAAGGTAGAAGCAGGAGAATCTCTCTGAGTTCCAGGCCAGCCTGGGCTAGAGTGAAACTCTACTTCAAAAAAGAAATAAAGAAAGAAAGGAAAAAAGAAAGAAAGAAAGAAAGATCTTAAAAAATATTGTAGTCTCACAAGGCTCAAATTCAAAAAAAAAGGGCAGATTTTTTAAAAAGTGTTAAAGATGTGTGTTTTTAAGCAAATTCAACTTCTTACAAACTTTCATAGATATGAAGAAAGCTACACACCAATCAAAACACCACCAACTTTGCCTGTCACCAAATGAACGTATCAACATGTACATATGTATGTCGGATCCTTTTGGACTTGCCTAAGCTTTTCTGCACCTATTGTGTTCATCATTAGGGACTTCTGTATTATTTATGTGTAATAAATATAAGTGTATATAAAAGTAACCATGGGCTGGGGAGATGGCTCAGTAGGTGAGGATGCTGCCTGAGTAAGTGTGAGGATCTGAGTTTGCACCCTGGCACCTCCACATGAAGCTGGACATGCTCATGCCTGGAACCCTAACATTGAAGGGTTAAGACAGGATTGCAGAGGCTCACTGGCCAGCCAGGCTAACCAAAACTGGTGACCTCCAGGTTCAGCGAGAGATCTTGTCTCAAGGAGATAATGCAGAAGGCTGTTAACAGGGTACTTGACATTCTCCTCTGGACTGCATATATGTCAGCATGGGATGTGTACACCTGCGCACGTGCACGCACACACACACACACAAAACCAATTTTGCCAATGAGTTTACCTGTCTTTTCCCTACCTGTGATAGTTAATTTTCATGGTCAACTTGACTGAACTTAGACTCATCATGGAAACACACCTCTGTTTCTAAAAAGTTTGAGAGAAGCTGGGGAGATGTTTTAATAAGGTGCTTGCCTGCAGAGCCTGCTTGCCAGGTTCGATTCCCCAGTACCCACGTAAAACCTGGTACATTAAGTGGCACATGCATTTGGAACTTGTTTGCAGTGGCAAGAGGCTCTGACACACCCATACTCTCACTCTTTTTTTCTCAAATGAGTAAGTTAAAATACCACTTTAGAAAGTTCAGCCAGGCGTGGTGGTGCACACCTTTTAATCCCAGCACTCGGGAGGCAGAGGTAGGATCGCCGTGAGTTCGAGGCCACCCTGAGACTGCATAATGGGTTCCCGGTCAGCCTGAGCTGGAGTGAGACCCTACCTTGAAAAACCAAAAAAAAAAAAAAAAGTTCAATGCTGGGATGGAGAAATGGCTTAGCAGTTAAGGTATTTGCCTGTGAAGCCAAAGGATCCTGGTTTGATTCTCCAGGCCCCATGTAAGCCAGATGCACAAGGGGCACATTCATCTGGAATTCGTTTGCAGTGGTTAGAGGCCCTGGCATGCCCATTCTCTGTCTGCCTCTCTTCTATCTCGCTCTCTGCTTGCAAATAAATAAATAAATAAATTTTTTTAAGTGCAATGCTAGGAATGGAGAGATTGCTTAGTGGTTAATGTGATGGCCTGCAAAGCCAAAGGACCTCAGTTCACTTCCCCAGGACCCACATAAGCTAGATGCACAAGGTCGTGCTTGCATCTGGAGTTCGTTTGCAGTGGCTAGAAGCCCTGGTGCACCCATTCTCTCTCTCTCCCTCTCTTTCTCTCCCTCTCTGCCTCTTTCCTTCTCTCAAATAAATTTTTTAAAAAAGGTTTAAGTGAGGAGGGAAGACCCACCCTGAGTGTGAGCAATACATTAGGTTCTACGCTTGGTGCCATGCCCTCCTTACCATAATGGCTGTCAGCCAGATAAACTCTTCTTTCCTTGACTTGTTAGGTATTTGGTAACAGCAAAAGAAAAATAATTTTCTCTCTACTTTACAATACTAACATTCTTATAATTTCTACACAATTTGAATCTACTTATTAATATTATACAACTATATCTAACAACTTAAAAACAATCTAAACCATAAATTGTATTATTTAGAAGATTAAAACAGGTCTTAGAGAATATAATATTTAAACAATTCCAATTCCAAATACTGCTATTCATCTAGAAGGGAGCCAATGTACAAAATAACTATTTAGTAACTCAATATGGCCTAAAATTACAAACCTGTAAATAATATTTTTTAAATGTGACTGACAGAATCTGGGGTTAACCAAATGCCAGTTTAATAAAACTACAGAGAAAAAAATGTTTAAAGTTTATGTCTCAAGAGAAGTTAAAGTAGGAAAGTACAATCTGAAAATCGGCAGGGTGACATTTGCTTCTGAGGGTCAGCCAGCTTGGAGATCCATTTCCAGAGTCCTGGAGCACAGCATGTTTTCCGAATCAGATTCTTCCTTATGAAGTTCAAAAGACAGTCATGTGAAACCAGTGTTTGCCCATTTAAGGGATCTTTTTGTAATTCTAAATTAAATTTTCCTATCTTAAAAAAATTCATCCAAATTAGCATAACTAAGTTGGCTTAGAATAAAAATATTCAATGACAATACTTGCCATACAAAACAAAACTTATTTGAATAATCACTTGCTGAAAATAAAAATTCAAGAAATGGGGCCTGAAGAGATGGCTTAGTGGTTAAGTGCTTGCCTATGAAGCCTAAGGACCCTGGTTCGAGGCTCGATTCCCCAGGATCCACGTAAGCCAGATGCACGAAGTGGAGCACGCATCTGGAGTTCGTTTGCAGTGGCTGGAGGCCCCGGCACGCCCATTCTCTCTCTCTCTCTGCCTCTTTCACTGTCTGCCTGTCGCTCACAAATAAAATAAATAAAAATAAAACAAAAAAAAATCAAGAAATGATGATACAAAGTAGCTCAAGAGCAGAAAATACATTTTGAAATGTAGCATATTATTACCATTTAAGTATAACATTGGATAGGCCAAAATTAGTGTTAAAAGATAAAAATTAAAATTTAATTGTTATATTTTATTTATTTATTTGAGAGTGACAGACAAAGAGAGAAAGAGAGCTAGAGAGAGAATGGGCACACCAGGACCTCCAGCCACTGCAAACAAATTCCAGATGCATGCGCCACCTTGTGCATCTGGCTTATGTGGGTCCTGGAGAAGAGAGCCTCTGACTGAGGTCCTTAGGCTTCACAGGCAAGTGCTTAACCACTAAGCCATCTCTCCAGCCCAATTTTTATATTTTAAAGCTTAAGCTTCACTAGATATATAGCTCAGTGGCAGGCATTTGCACTGGGCCCCAAGTTTGATCCCTGGCTCTGTAAATAGAAAAACAAATAAACAAAAAGAACCTGACTTTGAGCTGGGTGTTGGGGCTCATGCCTGCAATCCCACTATTCCTGAGATACATGCAGGAAGATCAGGGGTTCAAAGTCATCCTCAGCAACACAGCAAGTTCCAGGCCAGACTGGGGTACTTGAGACTCTGTCTCAAAAACAAAAGTGGGGCTGAAGAGAGAGCTCGGTGGGTAAGAATGCTTGCCTCCATGAGTATGAGGGCCTGAGAGGGCCTCATTCACTCTGAGTTTGATCCCCAGCACCCATGTAAACAGCTAGGCATGGCCACACACACCTATAACTCCAGTACTGTGGGGAACGGAGACTGGAGAATCACTGGGGCCTGCTGGTCAGCCAGTTTGATTAAAAAATCAGCAGTTATAGGTTCAATGAAAGACTCTGTCTCAAGAAAACAACACTGAAAGAGCATTATCAAAGAACATCCAACATTCTCCTCTGGCCTCCACATAAGCATACACTATCCATCCCATACCAACATACTACACACACACACACACACACACACACCAGCATCCCTAGACAGTCTTTAAAAATCTATTTTTTCTGGTCTGGAGAGATGGCTTAGCAGTTAAGGCGCTTGCTTGCAAAGCCAAAGGACCTCGGTTCGATTCCCCAGGACCCACGTAAGCCAGATGCACAAGGTGGCGCATGCATCTGGAGTTCCTTTGCAGTGACTAGCAGCCCTGGAGCACCCATTCTCTCTCTCTCTCTGCTTCTTTCCCTCTCTTAAATAAAGAGATAAACATAAAACATTTTTAAAAATCTATTTTTTCTAATAAAGCATATATATTTAAATTTTTCTGCTCAACAACAAACTTGTTCCTGTTAAGATTAAACAAAAACTAATTTCAAATGAAAAATATTTCATATATGCATAGTCAAATATTCATTGTCTTCCTTAGATATTCTGACATATCATACTCATTTCTTTTTAAAAAATATTTTCATTTATTTGTTTGCAAGCAGAGAGAGAGAAATAGAAAGAGAGAGAGAAGAGAGACAGAGAGAATGGGTACACCAGAGCCTATAGCTGCTGCAAATGAACTACATATGTATATGCCACTCTATGCATCTGGCTTTATGAGGGTACTGGAGATTCAAACCCAGGTCATTAGGCTTTACAGGCAAGTGCCTTAAGTGCTAAATCATCTCTTCTCTTCTCTTATTTCTAATATTAAAAGAAATAAAAAGAGAAAGGCCAATGACTCAGTAAGAAAGTTAGCAAGATATTAAGACAATTTATATAAAAGCAATTAGTCTCATTTATAAGAAAAATAGAAATTAAAACTAGAAGCAGTTTTTGTTCTTCAGAATGACAGAGACAAATATGTAATAGTGAACTATGGAGACAAGAATTTGGGAGAGAGCTGAGGAGATGGCTCAGCAGTTAAAGATGCTTGCTAGCTGGGCGTGGTAGTGCACGCCTTTAATCGCAGCCCTGTGGAGGCAGAGGTAGGAGGCACACCATGAGTTCGAGGCTGCCCTGAGACTAGAGAGTGAATTCTAGGTCAGTCTGGGATAGAGTGAGACTGTACCTCGAAAAACCAAAAAAAAAAAAAAAAAAAAAAAAGGTGCAAAGCCTGCTGATTCTCCTTCAATTCCCAAACCACCTACATAAGCCAGACACACAAAACAAGGTGTAAGCATTTGGTGTTCATCTGCAGTGGCAAGAGACTGGGGTGCATATGTGCACATGTGGAAGTGCACACACATGTAAAAATAAATAAAAACTAAGAAAAGAAAGTTAGTAAATAGGAAAAAAAATTCAAAATCCCAGCACTCGGGAGGCAGAGGTAGGAGGATCGCCACCCTGAGACTACACAGTGAATTCCAGGTCAGCCTGGGCTAAAGCGAGACCCTACCTTGAAAAACAAACCAAAAAAAATTCAAAAGTTTAAGTATATTGTATTGTGGCAGTAAAAACTAGATGTGCTTACTAACAAACACTAAATGGGAAAAGAGAAGATTTATAAAAATGTCAAATTATGGTTCAATTTTCACATTGTTTATATTAACATATTAAGTTTATTTATATACAAAATATCTGATCAAAGAAAGATATCTAGATGCATGGTCTTTCAGTGTCTGTGAACATAATGAGCAAGCACATGAGTGAATCTATTTATACACAGGAAAGCCTGGGCCACTCAGGGAGGCCACATATAATGTATTTTCTTCCTTTCCTCAACCCTCAGAGATGCCTGAAGGCTGCAGCTCAAGACCAGTTTGCTTTAGTCTTGTACAGAAGGAACACTGACAGTGAGTTCTGGTTCCACTCCAGGACATCTGTGCCTAGGCCAGTGTATTTGGCAGTACTGAGTAATGTGCCAGGTCTAGCACTTCAATGACTTTTTTCTTTTTGAACTTTTAGAAAGATGCTGTCAGGGACAAGTACAGACTCTATCTAGAATACAAACAAAAACATCTGACACAAGGTCATGAAAGCTCTCAGACACCCAAATGAGCACAAGTGAGCTGAAATAAAACTTCCCTTTGTAGAAGCACACTGAGACCTGACTGCAAAAAAAGTATAGTGTTTCCTAAGCTCTGTCACAAGATCACTTAAATAGAATTGTGTACTCCCAGATAAGATCATTCAGAGAATTTCAACTCTTTAATCACTATATATACAGAGGGAGAGCCAGACAGAGATATGTTATACTGTAAAAGATGTATGGAAGCTATTGGATAAATACTATCAAAACATACCCATGGGCTGAAGACTCAATTAGTTCCCTGTGTGGTTCTGTTAGGAAGCTGTAGACTTAGAGGTGGAACCTAGTAAGAGCTCTTTAAGTCACTGAGGTGTTCCTTTGAGGGGTATGGGACTCTAGCCCCCTCTTTGCTTTGTGGTTTTGTTGCCATGTATTATCTCCCCATAGGAGCAAAGCAACAAAGCTAACCAATCTCACACTCCAAAATCCTAAGCCTCCAATTTTTTTCTTGGTAAAGTATTTCTCAAGAATTTTGTTATAGTGGTAGAAAGCTGACTAAAAGAATAAGCATTCAGGTTTTAAAATTTTTTTCAAGTGCATTAAGTATTGAAATATTTTAGGTAGAAAAATGGCACAAGGACTGGAAAAATGGCTTAGCGGTTAAGGTGCTTGCCTATAAAGCCAAGGCCCAACGTAAGCTAGATTCACAAGGTGGTGCATGCATCTGGAGTTCATTTGTAGTGGCTAGAGGGCCTGGCGTACCTATTGCCTATCTATCTCCCTCTCTCTCTTTCTCTCAAATAAAATAAACATTTTAAAAAACACTTTATTTATTTGAGAGGGAGAGAGAGAGCATGTGCCAGTATGTGTATCTGGCTTACATGGGACCTGGAGAATCAAACTGGAGTCCTTAGGCTTTGCAGGCAAATGCCTTAACCGCTAAGCCCTCTCCCCAACCCTCATTTTAAAAAATGTTTAGGGCTGGAGAGAGGGCTTAGCAGTTAAGATGCATGCCTGCAAAGCCAAAGGACCAAGGTTCAATTCTCCAGGACCCACATAAGCTAGATGCACAAGGTGGCACATGCCTTGGCACACCCATTCTCTCTTTGCCTCTTTATCTCAAATAAATAAATAAAATATGTAAATAAAAATTTTTAAATGACATGAGAAAATTTCTACAGTAGAAACACAAAACCACTTATATCAAAGAGAATTTCTAACAAAGTTCTGGTTAGCAAAAAACTAAAATGCATTTGTATCTGAGACAGTGTTTTTCATTTACAATATTAAGTCATTGGGGGCATTAAATATATTATCATTCTTATATTTTGGTAAGATACAGTGCTGTAGTGGCTAATATATCAACTTGATAAGGTCTAAAAAAAAAATCCTCTAAGAAACAAGCTGATGGGTGTGTCTGCGAGGGAGTTTATAATAAAGGTTCATTGAGTTGGGCGTGGTGGCACACCCCTTTAACTCCAGCACTCCAGAGGCAGAGGTAGGAGGTAGGAGGATCACCGTGAGTTTGAGGCCAGGCTGAGACTACATAGTGAATTCCAGGTCAACCTGGGCTACACTGAGACCCTATCTCAAAAAAAAAAAAAAAGTTAATTGAGGTGGGGAGGCTAACCGTGAATGTGGGTAGCACCATCCCATGGGCGGAGGTCCTGGGTTGAATAAAAAGAAGGTGAGGAGAGAGCGCCAGCATTCACTCTGTAACTACGGATGCAATGTGACAGCCGCCTCTGGTTTCCGCTGTCACACTTCCTCACATGATGAACTACAACCTCAAGCCATGAGCCAAAGTACTCTTCCTTCCCTAAGTTGCTTTTGTCAGCTATTTTGTCACAGCAATGAGAAGGAGAAAGTAATTAATACAAGTGCTAACTCAACTATTTAATAGAGAGACCCTATGCGGGATTGGTGACACTCTGCCTCTCTTTCCCACCAGCATAAATCACCTCTCCATTAACACCCAACACCAGAGGGCAGCAGCCGCACTCGATACTAGTTAGCAATAACTTGCACACAGCAAGTGACTAATGAAAAACACTCCTTTAGTAAAGTCTGTACTAAATTACTAGCCAACCTATAAATATAAATTAGGTAAAATAGTGATACAAGTCAGTCATACTGTCTCTCCAAAAGGATAGTTGACAAAATCTAATTACTACCCAGGAAGGACCATGAATATCTAAGCCAATGGCATATAATATTTAGATTTTTTGCCAATTCAATTTATTGCACAAGTAAAATATAGAAGAGATGATATTAAATTTATTTTATTAGATTCTCTCTGTTCTATTAAGTTATAAAATAAGAGAAAAGAGTTGGGTGTGGAGGTGCATGCCTTTAATCCCAGCACTTGGGAGGCAGAGATGGGAGGATTGCCGTGAGTTCAAGACTACATCGTGAATTTCAGTTCAGCCAAACAAAAGAGAAAGGTATAATAACTCTAGATCAAAGATTATATCTAAATAAGCTATCTTTTTCTGTATTACGTGTATGAGGTGTGCATGCATGTGTGCATGTGTGTAGGCACACACGTATGTACACTTGTGTAGAGATGCTGGGTGTCTTTTTCAATCATTCTTCACCTTATTTTGAGGCAGGCTCTTTCACTGAACCTGCAGCTCACTAATTTGTCTACACTAACTACCAGAAAGTCCCACAGACCTCCTGTGTGGTTCTCCAGCAACGGGATTACAGGTGTGCGTTGTGAACTCAGCTTTTACTTAGGCGCTGGGGATCTGAACTCCAGTCCTCACGCTCGTGCTTCAAGCACTTTACTGACTAAACCATCTTCTCTGTTCCCCAGGTAGGTTTTTCTAATGACCTTACAGACAATCCTGCAGGAGCTAAAATCCTTTCTGAAAGTCCCAAACAAAAGGCAATGTTTGGGCTGGGCATGGTGGCACATGCCTTTAATCCCAGCACTCCGGAGGCAGAGGTAGGAGGATTGCTGTGAGTTCAAGGCCACCCTGAGAATACATAGTGAATTCCAGGTCAGCCTGGACTAGAGTGAGACCCTACCTTGAAAAAAAAAGAAAGGGAAAGGTTGCCCCCAAATGACAAGTAGAAGTTGTCATTCTACCTATTTTGAAAAATGACAAGTAGAAAAAGGAAAGCCTTTCAAATGTTAATCTCTTCCTTTTTAATTACACACATATCTAAATTACTAATGGACTTTAAAACAGTTTTAGGCTTACAGAAATTTGAGCAGAAATTGAGACATTCTTTCAAATATCTCCATTCTATATTTTTCCATTATTAACATTTTACATTTATGGCACATAAATTACAATTCATCCAATATCAATACATCATGATTAAAGTTCATAGACTTTACTTGGATTCATTCTTTGTGTTATACACTTTGGTGGGTTTTGATCAGTGTATAAGCACATATATTCACCATTATGATATCATACAGAATAGCTTAGCTGCCCTAAAATTTCCATATGTCCCACCTATCTATTCTTCCTTTCTATTCCAGTTTACCAGTAAATTCTGATTTTTTTATTCTCTATGGTTTTGCCTTTTCAGAATGACATATAGTTGGATCACATAGTATATGGCTTTTTCACATCTCCTTCTTTCAGTAAGCAATCTGTACTGAAGGTCTCTACATGGCGTTACAGCCTATTTCCTTTTATTATTGAACAATATTCCACTGTATGCATTCATCAGTTTATCTACTCACCTAGTAAATGATATCTTGGTTGTCTCTAGTTTCAAGTATACTTTTAACTTGAAAAACTAAAGGAAGAAAGTCTCATGATAATCCTCCTGAGAAGTTATTACAGTAGCAACATAAATGGACTAAACCACATTACGAAAAGAACTGGAGAAAGGACATGTACAAAAGAATGGGTGAAGGCTGGAGAGATGGCTTAGCAGTTAAGGTACTTGCCTGCAAAGCTAAAGGACCCAGGTTCAATTCCCCAGGACCCACATAAGCTAGCTGCACAAGGTGGCACATATATCTGGAGTTCATTTGCAGCAGCTAGAAGCCCTGGTGCACCTACTCTATTCCTCCCTCCTTCCCTCCCTCCCTCTCTGTCAAACAAATAAATAAATAATTTTTTAAATTTAAAAATTAAAAAAAAGAATGGATGAAATTTCTACAAAAATTTTGAAGGCAGGAAGTAACATGAAACAAAGCACACAATAACTCGAAATCCAAAATCAGTATATACCCTCTACATTTTGTTGTACAACCAAAACTAAATCCTATCTTCAAGCTGGAGAGATGGCTCAGCAGTTAAGGCACTTTCCTGCAAAGCCTGATGACCCCAGTTCAATTTCCTACTACCCACTTAAAGCCAGATGTACAATGTGGCACATGTATCTGGAGCTCATTTGCAGTGGCCAGAGGCCTTTGTTGCCCACTCTCACTCTTTCTCTCTCTCTCTGCTTGCAAATACATAAATTTTAAAAAGATTTTTTAAATCCTTATCTTCAACATAGATGAACACTGAGAACATTGTACTAATTGAAATAAGCCAGTGACAATGTACAATTCCATTTACATATAAAGTACCCAGAGTAATCAAATTTGTAGAAACAGGAAGAAGGATGGCGGTTTATGTGAGTGAAGAAAATGAGTTATTTAAATGGGTATAGAGTCTCAGTTTGGAAAGATGAAAAAATTTTGGAGCTCTGTTAAACAACAGTGTGAATATTATTTAAAACATTAATGAACTATACATTTAAAAAAGATCAAGGGAGCTGGGCGTAGTGGCGCACGCCTTTATTCCCAGCACTCGGAAGGCAGAGGTAGGGGGATCGCCGTGAGTTTGAGGCCACCTTGAGACTACATTGTGGATTCCAGGTTAGCATGAGCTAGAGTGAGACCCTACCTTGAAAAACTAAAAAAAAAAAAAAAAAAAAAAAAAAATGATCAAGGGATAAGGGAACCAGAAATATGCGCCAGGCCACTCGACTCCACAAATGCTCTGGATGTAGATGGTGTCAAATTATCTGGGAGATCCAAGATTCATGAAAATGACAAGGAGAGAGGGTGGTGTGCCATGTGAGACAGGGCTGAACACCGGGGCTAGGGCTAGATGCCATACTAGGTCATCTGTCTGGGAAGGATCAAACCTGCAGAAGATAGCAAGGAAAATGAAGAGAGCCAAGATCCATCGATAAAAAGATAGGGGTTTGGAGAGATGGCTCAGAGGTTAAGGCATTTGCCTGCAAAGCCTATGGAGCCAGGTTTGATTCGCCAGTATCCATGTAAAGCTAGATGCACAAGGTGGTGCATGCATCTGGAGTTTCTTTACAGTGCCTGGAGGCCTCAGTGCACCCATTCTTTCTCTCTCTGTACCTCTTTCTCAAATAAATAAATAAAGCCAACTGTCTACTCCAAGACATGTTACCTCTACCACATCTGCCCAGGAGAAATTGCAGAGGAAGCAGCAACATGAATACTGCTCTTACTGCTAACATGACAACCCACTCCTGGGCCAATGGTGACAGATACAGTGATTAATCAAAACCTATCAAAGTAGAAATCCAGAGGCCACAGAGAACTCAACCCTAAATCAGACTGCCAATAGGCCTTCCATGGCTCAGGGAACACTGCAGAAGAGGGGTTGGAAACATTGTAAGAGCCATAGAGTGGGTAGGAACATCCTGAGGTAAGTCCTCACAGGGACTGACTGAGGCCTTCATGACCCCCACAGTGCATACCATTAACCCCACTGAGGAGGGCCTCTAGGGTTACAGGAAGTGGGAAAAGGGGATAAAGGAGTATACAACCTGTACAATTTATGTAAAATAAAAAATTAACTTAGAAAGATCACAAGAAGAGAAAGCACAGTGCTTAGTACCGGAGGAGTCGTCTCTACCACATCCACCAGGGCTCAGGGAACACTGCAGAGGTAGTCGTGGGAAGAGCACCAGTGCTGCTTTCAGTGCTGGCCAAACCCTGCAGAGATGGTGATAGACACTGAGGAGAAGCAAGACTCATCAGAGTAGAAAATAAGACTGTCCAGAGCTCAACACTAAAGGAGATTCGCCACTGAGGAAGAGCTAGACATGGTGACGCATGCTTTTAATCCCAGCACTTGGGAGGAAGAAGTAGGAGGACCGCTGCAAGTTCGAGGCCACCTTGAGACTACATAGTAAATTCCAGGTCATCCTGAGCTACAGCAAGACCTTACCTAGCAAAACCAGAATAAATAAATAAATAAATAAGAGCCACAGGGTACCAGGACATACTATTTTAGAATGCTGTTCTCCCCACAGGAACTGACTGGCACATTCATGGCCCTAAAGTGGTTAAAAATATCCCCTCAAAGTCAGGCATAATGGCACACGCCTTTAATCCCAGCACAGGTAGGAGGATTGCTATGAGTTCAAGGCCACCCTGAAACTACATAGTGAATTCCAGGTCAGCCTAGGCTAGAGTGAGACCCTACCTCAAAAAACCAAAAACTAAGCCAGGTGTGGTGGCACATGCCTTTAATCCCAGTACTCGGGAGGCAGAAGTAGGAAGATCACTGTGAGTTCTAGGCCACCCTGAGACTACATAGTGAATTCCAGGTCAGCCTGGGATACAGCCAGACTCTACCTCGAAAAACAAAACAAACAGAAACTAATATCCCCTTCAAGACTGGCAAGGTTCTGAGTCCATCAACATTTTGTTTTCAACATTTTGACATGAAGGATGGAGGTGGACAAAAGAAACGAGACAACAAAACAGAGGCAGGTCTACCTTAAAAGAGGAAGGTCCTCAAGAGATGGGTGAGGGGGAAACAAAAGATAAAGGGATGGGAACACAATCAAATTACTGCATGCTCATGTACTGAAGTTCTCATTGAAAAAATGACCAAGACAGAGGATCAGGCATGGTGGCACACACATTTAGCACTTGGGAGGCAGAGGTAAGAGGATCGCCATGAATTTGAGGCCAGCCTGGGACTACACAGTGAATTCCAAGTCAGCATGGGCTAGAGTGGAAACCCTACCTTAAAAACAAACAAACAAAAACAAAAAAAAAAAAACCACCAAGATGGGAGGCAAATAAAAATAAATGACCAAAATAGTAACTTTTGTTATGCATTTTCCAACGCAATTGAAAACATGAACTACATGTTTTATCTTTTGGTTAGTCATGAAAATAAAAAATAGCGGAATTATCAGATGGTCCAAATATTGTTCTCTTTGGACTCCAATAGTGGGCTTAGATTAAGCTTTTAGAGATCACATATATTTCCTTTCTTTAACTAGGCCAATTAATTATTCAAAATCATGCTCTTTTAATTTGCTTCAGCTTTGGTCAATAACTTACTTTTTTAAGTTTGTTTTTCTTGTTTTAAACTCAGGACCTCATGCACTCTAGTCCTATTCCCTCTTTCTCCTGCTCTCTGTCCCTCCCTTCCTCCCTCCCTCCCTTTTTTTTTTGTTTATTTTTATTTATTTATTAGCAACAGACAGAGAGAGAGCAGGCACATCAGGGCCTCCAGCCACTGCAAATGAACTCCAGATGCATGAACCACCTTGTGCATCTGGCTTATGTGGGTCCTGGGGAATCGAGCCTTGAACCAGGGTCCTTAGGCTTCACAGGAAAGCACTTAACCACTAAGCCATCTCTCCAGCCCCTCCCTTCCTTTCTTAAACTCACCCACCCTGCCTCTTTCCCTTCCTTCCTTTCTTCATGGGTAACTGCTTGTTTTTCTTCCTTTATAAAAATGTCATTGACAGAAATAACCATCCTCACCATATCATTACCATCTTCCAGCATTTTTTTTTTTACTCTTTATAACAAACATCACATTCTTTATCAGTGACATATTTTTTGAAGCACACTGTTGATCTAGCATACAACTTCTCAAGTAGGGTTTCTTTACACTGAACTCCTGAGATAGTTTTTCCATGCCAAACCTCTTTTATATCTCCTACTGCTTTTTGCTGTTTCTTCAAATTTTATATATAGGGATTACTTTTTCCCTTAAATCCCTTGAGCACATTCTTTGTTTGTTTTTTTGCTTTTTTTTTTTTTTTTTTTTTTGGAGAGAGTCAGAGAGAGAGAGACAGAGAATGGGCACGCCAGCAGCCTCTCAGCCACTGTGAACAAACTCCAGATGCATGCGTTCCCTTGTGGGCAAGTGCGGCATTGCACCCTTGCGTCACTTTGCATCTGGATAAACGTGGGACCTGGAGAATCGGCGGGCGTTCTTAGGCTTAGCAGGCAGGTGCCTTAGCCACTAAGCCATCTCTCCAGGCCCCTTGAGCACACTGTTATTTCCTATAAATCTCTTCTCATTTGGCATCCCATGTTCTGATTTATCTCTTTTCTGTGTCTATTACTTTATCTTATTGTTTGTATAAATTGTTTTCTTCATATAACTTGATTCTTATTCATATTCAAGGGTTTTCCAGGAAGCTGACATGAGTTTTTTCTATCACTCTGCATGTGGAATATATTTTTGGCCTGTATCCTCTTAAATAGAATGGCCAGTTTGGAGTTCTAGGTTTGTGTTATTGTTCTGTGGGCCTTTACTAAAACTTTTTATTGACAACCTCTGTACATACAAACAATATACCATGATCATAATCCTCTCCCACCATCCTCTCTTTTCTCCTTCCAGAATCCCTCTCCACTGAATCCCTTCTTATTTCCAACTAGCCTCTCCTTTATTTTGATGTCATCATTTCATTATTTACCATCCTATAATGCAGAAGCTCTGTGGATTCTATTACCACAAATAACATTATTTATTTAAATCTTCAAATGAATTACTGAAGGACTCATAATACTAAACCTCAGAAGTCCTATAGTTTGGATATGGTTTGCTCCACAAAGGTGTTGAAGGCTTAATTCTCTGTGTGGAGGTAGTGAGGTGGTAAAACCTTTGAGAGATAGATAGATGATTGATTGATAGATAGATAGAAAGAAGTATCTATATAGATAGATATAAGTAGAGAGGTAGGGAAGGAGAGAAGGCATGGAAGGGAAGAGAAGAGAAAAGGGAAATTTTAAAAGCAAATTTAGCTCTTTGGCTTCCTATCTCATTGTGTGATCACTCTCACATATGCTCCTGCTATAATGCCATCAGCCATAAGGCTCTAACTAAAGGGGCTACCTGATCTTGTTCCGCCAATCTCCAAAATGGTGTGCTAAATGACCCTCTTCCTTATAGTATGTAATTACCCAATCCGAGGTATTTGCTACAGCAACGTTAAGATGGACTAATAAAGGAGGCACCGAAAATGGTCAGTGAGCTTGTATTTTTCATAGCATAGGCATTTATTTGGCAGGCAGTAACTTCTAAAGCTTTAAAATGTATTTTAGAAATAGTGACACTAGCATGTTATTTCATCTATTGATGGTAGTTATAAAAATAAGTAATAAACTGGGTGTGGTGGCTCACACCTATAATACCATCACTCAGGAGGCTGACAAAAAGAGGACTGTAATGAGTTCTAGGCCAGTCTGGGTTACAGAGTGAGTTCTAGTCAACTGGGACTACAGTGAGACCCTGCCTTAAAACAAACAAAGCTTCATAAACCCACTATTAAAAAGATGGCTTCAGCTGGGCGTGGTGGCGCACGCCTTTAATCCCAGCACTTGGGAGGCAGAGGTAGGAGGATCGCTGAGAGTTCGAGGCCACCCTGAGACTACATAGTGAATTCCAGGTCAGCCTGGACCAGAGTGAAACCCTACCTCGAAAAAAAAAAAAAAAAAAAAAAAAAAAAGATGGCTTCTACGGACAAATGAGAAAGAAGAGGTGGGTTGGAGAGATGGCTTAGTGGTTAAGCGCTTGCCTGTGAAGCCTGAGGACCTCTGTTCGAGGCTCGATTCCCCAGGACCCACATAAACCAGATGCACAAAGTGGCACATGCATCTGCAGTTTGTTTGCAGTGGCTAGAGGCCCTAGTGCACCCATTCTCTCTCTCTCTCTCTCTCTCTCTCTCTCTCTGCCTCTTTATCTGTCTGTCTGTCACTCTCAAGTAAATAAATAAAAATAAACAACAACAAAAAATTTTTTGGAGAGAGACAGAGAGAGAGGGAGAGGAAGACAGATAGAGATGGGTGCACCAGCTGCTGCAAACGAAATCCAGATGTGTGTGCCCCCTTGTGGTCAAGTGCGGCATTGTGCCCTTGTGTCACTTTGCATCTGGCTAAATGTGGGACCTGGAGATTGGAACCGCTGGAGATTAGAACCGGCGTTCTTAGGCTTAGGAGGCAGGCGCCTTAACCGCTAAGCCATCTCTCCAACCCAACAAAAAATTTTAAAAAGAAAGAAGAGGCAATTAGGAGCACTACTTCCCCCATAGCCCCTCTGGACTACCTTTTAAAAATCATCAGTATGTCAATTAAAATTATTAAAGTTGAGGAAAGAATAAAAGAAATTTATTTCAAAAATTAACTCTAGGGGCTGGAGAGATGGCTTAGTGTCTAAGGCACTTGCCTACAAAGCCTAAGGACCCAGGTTCAATTCCCCAGTACCCACATAAGCAAGATGTTCAAGGTGGCGCATGCGTGGAGTTTGTTTGCAGTGCCTAGAGGCCCTGGCACCCCATTCTATATCTGCCTCTTCCTCTCTCTCTCCCTCGCAAATAAATAAATACTTTTTTAAAAAATTAAGATACTCATTCATATGTACTATCTTGGAAAAAGGAAGATATGGTTGCCAAGGAGACCAAAGCAACTGTTGAACAGCAAATTCAGTTTTTAAAAAAAAATTCATGACAATTTATTTTTCAAAATATTACATCTTACTCTAGATTTACAAAAGCCAGTAAAATGGTTTTAATGAGGTCTTTAAAACTTGGCTTATGTCTTTAACATTTACTAAATATTTGATTTTCAGAGTTTACTACACTGATAAAAAAATTAGGGTAAGAGTCATATGACTTACATTATAGGCTTTTATGGCCTACTGAAAAGCCATATGTCCTTAAGAAAATAATTTTATTTTTCCAGCCTAAGATTCTTTTTTTATTTTATTTATTTATTTTATTTATTTTTTTTTTTTTGAGAGTGACAGACGGGGAGAGAAAGAGGCAGAGAGAGAGAGAGAATGGGTGCACTAGGGCCTCCAGCCACTGCAAATGAACTCCAGATGCATGTGCCACCTTGTGCATCTGGCTTACATGGGTCTGGGGAATCAAGCCTCAAACCGGGGTCCTTAGGCTTCACAGGCAAGCACTCAACCACTAAGCCATCTCTCCAGGTCTTAAGATTCTTTTCTTTAAAAAAAAATTTTTTATTTATGTATTTGAGAGAAAAAGATGCAAGAGAGAGACAGACAGACAGACAGAGAGACAGACAGACAGAGAAGAATGGGCATGCCAAGGCCTCTGGCCACTGAAAACGAACGCCAGACTCATGTGCCACCTTGTGCATCTGGCTTACATGGGTCCTAGGGAATTGAACCTGGGTCACTTGGCTTTGACTTTGCAAGCAAGTGCCTTAACTGCTAAGTCATCTCTCCAACCCCTGAGATTCTTTACTTGTAAAAATGGAGAAAACTACTTTATACATGCCTGTCAAACCAAGTTGCTGTGAATGTTAACTTAGTGCACTATACAATGGTTGAAACAGTACCAAAATAGCCGGGCGTGGTGGCACACGCCTTTAATCCCAGCACTCGGGAGGCAGAGGTAGGAGGATCACCATGAGATCAAGGCCACCCTGAAATTACATAGTGAATTCCAGGTCAGCCTGGGCTAGAGTGAGAACCTACCTCAAAAAAAAAAAAAAAAAGTACCAAAATAAATTCAAGGAATAAATACTATTTTTGAAAATTAATAAAGCTATATATAATGCTCTGTACTTTTCACTAAATGCTAATCTAAGTATTACCAAAATGTGTAAAAATGTTACATCAACTAGCACCATAAGAAATACTGAACTAGTCAGCAGATTCATCCAGGTTATACAGATGGATAATATCCACAATGACTTTGGGCTGCTGCAATGAAATTGGATTAGACTACATTTGTAGAGGTGCTTCATGGGTATGTTTTCCATGACATCATAACTTAAAAGGGAATTTATTCACAACCTTTCTGTTCTGGGTGACACTTTGCTTTAAAATGTTCTATTGTTCAATGTTCAAAAAAATCACTGGCTTAGATTGAAGCCTTCTGTTTCCATTTTCAGGTCTTTTACATGCCTAAATGATTATCAACTTTACTGAGATCAGAGGGCTCTACCTACTATTTCTTATATTGCCAGGGCTGTCACAGCTGGCTGAGCAGCTCTGTCCAGTGTCCTGGTCCTCTCCCTATCCACCCCATCCAAGCTTCTCCAGTGTTGAATATCTTAGATACATGACTGCTTTTAGAGAGTTAAAATTCACAGAGGAACAGGATCAAAAGACTATTGTCATGTTGAAGAAGCTCCTAGGCCAGCACGGCTGGTGTGTCACTTGACTAGGCATGAAAGCACTGAATGAAGGAAGCAGAAGCCATAGAGCACAGGAGGAGGGCATACTGGTGGTCCAGTTATCTGTGCACAGCCTGGAGGAACATCTTAATCCCCTGACTTAACTGGGTTCTAGTGATAGCACAGTGCCCACAGGGATGGATGCATTTACTTGTTACAGGCTGATGCTGTTAAACACTTAGGTTATTTATACCTGACTCCCTGTGATTGGATTTTTTGACCACCAAAAAATCTGATTCTTTGATTCTCCCTTTGGTACATCTATAAAATGCCCTGACTAGAAACAAATTCACTTGGCTATTTTTCTGTGCCAGAAATAAAATAGCAGGTAGGGTTTCACTCTGGTCCAGGCTGACCTAGAATTAACTATGTATTCTCAGGATGGCCTTGAATTCCCAGCGATCCTCCTACCTCTGCTTCCCAAGTGCTGGGATTAAAGGTGTGCACCACCACGCCCGGCTAAAATAGCATTCTTAAATCAGCCATGAGTAGTCCTTGGGTAGAGTGGGTCTGTTCTGAGACAAGGTAGGCTGACATATTGGTGAAAGCCTGAATGGAATTACATCGGCTCCATGTCTGGTAAATTTGCCAACAGAAAGATACTCACGGCAGCTACATGGAGTGCCCCAGACTTCCCAGATAAATCTCATCTTTTTTTATTGTTATTGTTGTTGTTGGTTGGTTGGTTTTTTTTTTTAAATCATGGTCTCGATCTAGCCTAGATCGACCTAAAACTCACTCTTTAAGTCCAGGCTGGCCTTGAACTCACAGTGATCCTCCTACCTCAGTCTCCTCAGTGTTGGTATTATAGGCATGGGCTACCATGCTCAGCTTCATCTTTATTTATTTTTTTATAGGGGTGGGGGAAGAATGGGTTCCCCAGGGCCTTTGGTCACTGCAAATGAACTCTAGATGCATGTGCCACCTTGTGCATCTGGCTTACGTGGGATCTGAGAGTGTGTCAAACACGGGTCCTTAGGCTTTGCAGGCAAGCACCTTAACCACTAAGCCATCTCTCCAGCCCAAGTAGTTTCTTTTTAACACTTTCATACACTTATTTTTTTCAAGGCCACTAAAGGCATACTGCATCCAAAGATTTTTCTAAGCTACCAGAGAAACAAATGGCTTAACTACACACATTAAAGTTTGCATCTCTCTTCCTTTTCTACCCAAGCAAATATGAATTTTAACTAATTGTGAAAATTCAACACAATTTATTTTTCATGAAGAGTTTTCAGCCAGGTGTGGTGGCACACGCCTTTAATCCTAGCACTTGGGAGGCAGAAGTAGGAGGATTGCTGTGAGTTCGAGGCCACTCTGAGACTACACAGTTAATTCCAAGTCAGCCTGGACCACAGAGAAACCCTACCTCGGAAAAAAAAAAAAAAAAAAAAGTTTTCAATGTTCACATCAAGAATATAATGAGTGATTTTGTTGTCTATGGCACATAGCAAAATACCCTGAGATCAATTTATAACTCATTACATGCTCCATCAGACTTATTAAAAACCAGCAGCATTTGAAAAGTTCCTTAATTGGTATTAATCAGGATTTAAGCTCAGATTCCCTAAAAGACTATCTGCGCTGTCAGTGTGCAGTGGAACAAGAGCTATACATCTAACTAATTATACCTCATTTTTGTATTCTAAATGTCAATGAGCTAGGCCTTAGCCTAGCTTACTCGAAGTATCAATCTATAGAAAATAACCTTTGCTTCCCACATAAAAGTATTCTATCCCATTACAGGAGATCAATGAAAACATTAGTTTTATTAATTAATGAAACTATTTAAATCTCTCCTCTGCAAAAGGCATTGATTTGCTCTCTGTATTTTATTTGGGAGCCTTGGTTTTATTTTCCCTTCTATATATTTTGAATGCCTAATCTGCATCTAGTTCTTTCTGTCTCACACAGGCATCTAGACAGTGCCATGCATGTATACAAGGGACTTGAAATGTAAATTAAGAATTTCTTGGGCTGGAGAAATGGCTTAGTGGTTAAGGCGTTTGCCTGCAAAGCCAAAGGATCCCGGTTCGATTCTCCAGGACCCAAATAAGCCAGATATGTGAGGGGCACATGCATCTGGAGTTTGTTTGCAGTGGCTAGAGGCCCTGGCATGCCCATTCTCTCTGTGTCTGCCTCTCTTCTCCCTCTCTCTCTCTCTGCTTGCAAATATTTATTTTTATTTATTTAAATAAAAAGTTAAAAAAATTATTAAAAAAAAAAAAGAATTTCTTTCTCAAGCCAGGCGTGGTGGCGCATGCCTTTAATCCCAGAAGAGGTAGGAGGATCACCATGAGTTCAAGGCCACCCTGAGACTACATAGTGAATTCCAGGTCAGCCTGAGCTAGAGTGAGACCCTACCTCGAAAAACCAAAAAAAAAAAAAAAAAAAAAGCATTTCTTTCTCCATGTATTCCATCTTCTCATAGTCTTCTTTGACTGCCCCACTCCACATATCACTCTCACATTTGAACTTCCATAGGAACCGACTGCCTATCTCCCCTTTCATTGCTACCATAACTATTGTAGCCTTATTTTCTATATGTATTTTCCAGCCTTTTAAAAATATTTTGGTACATCTCAGCAGTATCTATGTGTAGCATGAACAATTAATAAATGTTAATTTAGGGCTGGAGAGATGGCTTAGTGGTTAAGGCATTTGCCTGCAAAGTCAAAGGATCTTGGTTCGATTCTCCAGCACCCACATAAGCCAGATGCCCAAGAGAGTGCATGTGTCTGGAGTTCATTTGCAGTGGCTGGAGCCCTGGCGTGCCCATTCTTTCTCTCTCTCTCTCAAATAAATAAAGGAAATAAATGTTAATTTATTTAACCTATCTATAAAAAAATCAACAATATTCATTAAGAAACATCTATTCAAAGCTGGCACTGAAAGGGAACAATAAGTCTTACTAAGGTGTGTGACAGACCAGCACTGGAGCTGCATGGAAAACTCATTCTGAGGCTGTCATGGCCCACCCCAGGTGTCTGGTCAAAGTCTTCCTTTTAATCTTCCCAGATGGTCTTTAAACACATTTAGGTTTGGGAAATACTAGTTTAGACTAGAAAAATAATTAGAATATTCAAGATGCATTTGACCCATTAGCACAAAATACAAAAAAAGTAATTATTTGTTTTTTATTTGTTTCTTATCTGTTAACTGAAGGCTTACTGCAGACAGGAACTCCTATCTTTCTCACAGCTATTATTTCCTGACCCTAAGGGCCTAGAACACTCAGTACTCAGTGTTTTGTTTTGTTTTCCTTTTGAATGCAATTCAATTTGACTGAACAAATTGAAAATAAAACTACTTCAGAAGAAATTCAGGAATATCTTTTGTATAACATAAATTCACATACAAATCCCTTAATTCAGTATTGTTTCAAATGTGCCACCTTCTCTCCTTCAGCAAATTCACTGTGTGCACCTGACAAAGCAAAAGCCTGGATTATCATCTTGTCCTCAGGTGGAGCTCTTTTACAACTGAGATAGATGCATTTTAATTCTGGCTTTCACAAATCCATCCCATATTATGGACTGCACTAGGGGACAGGGAGGAGAGGGGGAGGACTTTGAAATGCAAAAGCAATTCTGGGCAGGGAATATCATAGGCAACCTACAAAACACGATGTTTTGAACAGGATACTACAAAAAAAAAAAAAAAAACTGCCAGCAAGGGAAAGAAAGAAATGAGTCAAGAGAACCCTCGTCTTTCTCGAGTAAAAGGCGATACTAGAAAATACCGGGGAGTCACCTGCTACTACCTAGCGACTGCAGGTGAAAACACACCGGCTTAGCAGCAAAGCAGATAGCGGTTAAAGTCGTCGCAGGGTGCCAGAAAGCACTTTCAGGTTTGCAAAGAAGGAAGTAGAGGGAGAATGGGGAAAGGAAATAGCCCGGGGTGGGGAATAATTTAGGGTGATAAGGGTGATGATGATGAGCTATTTTTTGAGAATGAGATGGAATGCACAGGAAGGGAAGAGGGTGAGAGGACAAGAAAAGGGTCTCTAATTGAGAGCAATGCAGATGTCCCTGCCCAGCCCGGACGGCCCGAGGGAGGTATCCCAGGCACAGGGAGGGTGGCAACACCCGGCTCCACTGGTCCTGCGATGACCCATGCCACCTCCCCTGAAGCCTGCAGAGACCTGGGTGGGCACCGGAAAGGGCGGACTGTGTGAGGAGGGTGTGCGGAAAGAGGGAGAAGATGGATGCCGGTGGTGGTAGTGGTGGTGTGTGTGTGGGGGTGATCGGGTACCCACCTTGTCCCACCGGAGCCACTGCCCGATGGCTGTATCCAGCTGAGGGTCCCCAGTGCGGCAGGGGGCGTGGAGCAGGTTGGAGTTCAGATCGCCTTCTGCGTTTTCAGCCATGGCAGACTGATGGGTGTGCTGGTCTGAGTGAGTGGGGGGGATTTTCTGGGTGCGCTCACCAGGGTCCGGGCGCCCCCTCCTCACTTGCAGGGCATCCGAGACCTACCGCGCGAGGTGTCAGCGCCAGCTCCTGTCACAGCTTCAGTAACCCTGGAGAGACGGTGGGATGCAACCCGCAGCACCCCCGCCACCCCCGGGGGGCAGATCAGGTCCGGGTGTCCGCGGGAACGGACCGAGGCGGGCAGGCTGGCGGGCGGGGAACGAACAACAACAGTCCCAGATGTCTGGGTCGCGGCCGCCGCCGCCGCCCTTGCCGCCCCAAGCCACGCCCCCAGCCCGCCCCAGCCAATCAGAGTCGTCTGGCCGAAGGCGCGAGCCCGGGAGCGCGTGGCCGACGCGCCCGTTTACTATCCGCCGAGAAAAAAAAAAAAAGCCTCACAGCTGTTTGGATTTTTGTGAAATGTCTTTCTGCAGGCGCATTTTCGTTTGTCACCAACCTCACATTCCCAGGGGTCTGTTCTCCCCACCCAACCCCGGTGTCACAGGCACCACAAGCAAGCCCGCTCTCACGCTCGCGCCGAGGCTCCCGAGCCCGCGCGCAGGCCCCGCCCACTTCGCCTGGGAGGCGCGGGCTGCCCGCGCGCGGCCTCACGGGAGTTGTAGTTCTAGCCTTGTTCTCCGGAGCGCCGCAGGCACCGGGGAGACTACTCCCAGCAGCCTTGTTCCCTACGTTTCTTCAAAGGCAAAAAAGCAGCTTTCTACTGACGAGGCTAGTAAGGCGGCGCGTTGTGTTAAATAAGGAACGAAGTAGGGAACAGCTCCTGTCCGTTTAGTTCCGGACAGAGCACGAATCTCATTCTGTTGCTTCAGCCATGCGGTGAGGCAGGTGGGTGGATTCCATTCCGATTTTACGCGCAAGGGAGGTTTCTCGACGGGGTAGTGTTCATGAACGGGTGAAGTGAGAGCGCCAACCTCGTCGGTTATCCTCAGCTAGCTAGCAGTTCTTTTTGCTCTGCTTGCTGCGACAGTGGAGTAGGAGATAGGGAGAACAAGATGTCTGGAAAATAGGTAGGGATGCTGGTTGAGAAGAGGCGGGGAATGGGTCAGCATGTCACCGTGCTGTAAGGATGTAACAAGCATCCGAAGGTACACGGAGCGAAACCAGTGGAAATACAGAGCAAAAGGAAATCGACTCTCCAAAATGCAGAGTCATTGCTTCTCATCGTAGCCACCTCTGTTCTACAGGATGCTTACTTTTCACATCACATGACTTGGGGTCTGGGAAATGCTGAGTTCTGTTGGGCACTCAGTGGCTCCCCAGTTTCGTGGTGGTGTGGCCTTCTTAGAATAGCTTTTTTCTTTTCTTTTTTCTTTGACCAACTATCTTACAACTCTCACTAATCAGTTTTTTTTTACAAGGAGTGTATAATATTTATAACATGGCTGTATAGTATAGATGGTTTTTACAATTTTTTTATTGACAACTTCTGTACTTACAGACTATAAACCATGATATTTCCCTCTCCTCCCCCCATGCCCCTTCAGAACTCCATTCTCTGTTATATCCCCTCCCTCTCTTCATTAGCCTCTCTTTTAATTTGATGTTACCATCTTTTTCTCTTGTTATGAGGGTCTTGTGAAGATATTGCTAGGCACTGCAAGGTCATGGATATCGAAGCCAATTTCTGTCTGGACAGTTGCATTGTAAGGAGTCATATCCTTCCTTTGGCTCTTACATTCTTTCCATCACCTCTTCCTCTTTGGAGGGTGTGACAGAGATGTTTCAGTGCTGGACACTCTTCCATCCCTTCTTCTCAGCACTATGTTGCCTTTTGGGTCATCCCAGTGGTCATCACCATCTGAAAAGAGAAGCTTCTCTACCCAGAAGTGAGAGTAGCATTAATATGTGAACATGAACATTAAGTGTAGTGCTTTCAGGGCAATTTGGTGGGAATATTATATACATTTAGCCAGACAAGAGTAGGCCTTATACCCCTAAGGCTCATGACCTCCCCTGCCATAGACTTTTGATTTTTTTCAGTTTTTTCAGTACCAGGCATATAGTCCCTCCCATAGAGAGGGCCTTCAGTCCAATTAGGGAGCAGTCGGTTTCCCCAAGAGCAGACATGCCACTATTGCACCCATTCGGTCATTTTGCCTGTCTGGCCAAACTTGAATTTTCCAGTGTCCACTGTTTTCACCACTGATGACTTCTGTCTCCCATAGGGCTGCATGCAGTGCAGCTTTTTTCCAGCTTTCAGTTGGCTGGTCTACAGGGAGAAGGTTTTCTGCTCAGCACCAGCTTGCTTTC
Source organism: Orientallactaga sibirica (assembly GCA_036365145.1). Lineage (NCBI taxonomy): Eukaryota > Metazoa > Chordata > Mammalia > Rodentia > Dipodidae > Orientallactaga > Orientallactaga sibirica. The sequence continues at coordinate 1,821,164 of JAEOAD010000055.1, forward strand.
TCAGTGACCTTGCCTCTCAGGCAAGAGATGTCTTCAGCAATAGGGTCTTACCATCTGTTTCTCAAGGAAAACCAAGGGCCTTGGCAATAGCCTTTAATGTTTTGGAGTATAGATGGTTTTTACAATATTTTAATAAGTTCAGGGGCTGGAGAGATGGCTTAGCCTTTAAGATGCTTCCTTGCAAAACCAAAGGACCCAGGTTCAATTCCCCAGTACCCACTGGAATCAAACCTGCAGTAAAACCAGATGCATGCATGCATGCAAGCATCTGGAGTTCAATTACTGTGGCTAGTGGCTCTGGCACACCCAATTCTCTCCCTCCCTCTTTCTCTCAAATAAATAATGACAAATTCAAAGCACTCCTTTCAATTATCATTTGGCATAATCAAATCCAAACTACTAAGGTACAAGAAGATTATAGTGCCAAATTTTGAAAAATAATGTGCCGTAGTTAGGAGCTTCAGTTTATAGGGGGCTGGAAAGATGGCTCAGCAGTTAAGGCACTTGTCTGCAAAGCCTAACAACCCGGGTTAGATTCCCCAGTGCCCACGTAAAGCCAGATGGACAAAATGGTGCATACATCTGGAGTTCGTTTGCAGTGGCTGGAGGCTCTGGCACGCCCATTCCCTCCATCTGTCTTCTCTCTATCCCGCTCTCTGCTTGCAAATAAATAAATAAAATATTTTAAGGCTGGAGAGATGGCTTAGCGGTTAAGGTGCCTAAGCCTAAGAATGCTGGTTCCAATCTCCAGCAGTTCCAATCTCCAGGTCCCACATTTAACCAGATGCAAAGTGACGCAAGGGCGCAATGCTACACTTGACCACAAAGGGGCACATGCATCTGGATTTCATTGGCAGCAGCTGAGAGACTGCTGGTGTGCCCATCTCTATCTGTTCTCCTCTCCCTCTCTCTGTCTCTCTCCAAAAAAAAAAAAAAAAAAAAAAATTAAAAAGCTGTCTAACCTGGTCCCCCACAAGACCCTACCTCAAAAAAGGTGTAGAGTTACTGAGGCAGACACTTCATGTCAGCCTCCACATTCATGTATGCACGTGTGCTCTCACACACATGAATATACATACACATGTATACCATACACATACATATGCAAATAAATGAATAAATATATTTTATTTATTTGAGATAGAATGAAAATAGGCATGCCAGAGCCTTCTGCTCTGCAAATGAACTCCAAACACATGCACCATGTTGGGTGTCTAGCTTTATGTGGGTACTGAGGAATTGAACCCAGGTTGCCAGGCTTTGCAAGCAAGTGCCTTCAACTACTGAGCAATCTCTCCAGCCTCAATAAATATTTATTTAGTTTGTGAGTAGAGAGCAGCAGAAAGACAGAGTGAGAGAGGGTTGCCAGGACCTCTAGCCACTGCAAACAAACTCCACTTTGTGCATCTGACTTTACATAGGGAATCTAACTCATGTCATTAGACTTTGTAAGCAAGCGCCTTAACTGCTGAGCAATCTCATCAGCCCCATCAATAAATATTTTTATTTAATTTAGTTAATTTATTTATTTTGGAAAGGTGGGGAGGGAAGGCAGGTAGAGAGAGAGAATGATCACACCAGGGCCTCCAACCACTGCAAACAAACTCCAGACACATGTGTCACCTTGTGCATCTGGCTTATGTGGGTACTGGGGAATTGAACCTGGGTCCTTAGGCTTCTCGGGCAAGCGCCTTAACCTCAAAGCCACTTCTCCAACCCTTTTTAAAAATTTTATTTATTTACTTAAATAAATATTCTTAAAGGTGGATGGTACTTGAGAAATAACACACAAAGTTGTCTTTTGGTCATGTGTATTACCTGTACACACACACACACACACACACACACACGGTATTAAATTGGAAAACTAGTGGTACAGCTTAGTGGTAGAGTGCTTAATTGGTACATGTGAGTCCCTAGATTTGATAACCACTGACACAAAAATATTAATGAGGGCTGGAGAGATGGCTTAGCGGTTAAGGCACCTGCCTCCTAAGCCTAAGAACGCCGGTTCCAATCTCCAGCGGTTCCAATCTCCAGGTCCCACGTTTAACCAGATGCAAAGTGACACAAGGGTGCAATGCCACACTGGACCACAAGGGGGTGCACACATCTGGATTTCGTTCGCAGCAGCTGAGAGGCTGCTGGCACGCCCATCTCTGTCTTCCTCTCCCTCTGTCTCTCTCTGTGTCTCTCTACAAAAAAAAAATATTAATGAAAGTCATTATGTTTTATCACTGGTTTTATGTGATACTGGAAGGAATAGAAAGAGCCTATGCCTCAAGTCCATCAAGATTCTACTAGTAGCTACATGATCTAGGACCGTACTGGTTGCTAAAATACTGGAAATCCGTCAGCTTTCTCCTTACATATTAGTCATAAACAATAACCAGGAAACTTGGTTTAAGCTATGAATTCTAAATCCTCCATCTAGGTTTACCGCAGAGCAGTCCTCTCTAAAACCTTGCTAATTCCTTGAAATACTTCCACCCAGTATAGCTTAAGGATGCTTTCTATTGCCTTCCTACATTAGAACATGAGAACTTGAGGGTATCTACCCTTCTGTTCCATGATCAACCTGAAAACACCAGTCTTTCCTTGTTGATCACTAGGGTACTTGTCTGAGGCCAGGGAGATGGCTCAGCAGGTAAGAGCATTTGATATGCAAGTATGGGAGCCTGAGTTGGGTTCCTAACTCCCACCAAAAAAATCTGGAGGGCTGGAAAGATGGCTTAGCAGTTAAGGTGCCTGCCTGCGAAGCCCAAGAATGCCCGTTCGATTCTCCAGGTCCCAAATTTAGCCAGATGCAAAAAGTGACACAAGGGTGCAATGTTGCCATTTGCCACAAGGGGGAACATGCATCCAGAGTTTGTTCACAGTGGCTGAGAGGCCGCTGGTGCACCCATTCTCTCTCTCTCTCTCTCTCTCTCTCTCTCTCTCTCTCTTTCTCTCTCTGTCTCTCTCTCTCTCTAGCTCAAAAAAAAGCTGGACATGGCTACACCAAGAGGGACAGACAGAGACAGAAGGATTGTTGGGGCTCCCAGTCTACCCAAAAAAACCAGGGGAGTTCTGGGTTCAGCAAAAGACTCTGTCTCAGAAAAATAAGATGGAGGAGTGATAGAGGAGAACAGGCCAACATTTTCCTCTAGCCTCCACAGGCATGCACATCTGTGCATACACATATACATGCTACACGTGCACATATATTACACTACACATATTACACACGCATTAAAAAACTACTTGTCCTAAACCTTAGTTCACCCTGTATTAAGAGAGGAAGGTGTGTGTAACCTCTTCTGACACAAGGAGACACAACAACAACAACAAAAGGTATCATATTACATATAAGGAAGAATGTATGCAAACACAACCAGGGGTATTGGAAAGTAAGGTGAAGAAACCCAGGGTGCAAAATGCAAGCAGGCACTTTCAAGTGTGATGAAGTGAGTGTAGGGTGGATTCCTGAGAGTGAGTGCCTCATTATATTTTCAGTATCTATATTTAGGTATAGTTCACATGTGTATGTGTATGTGTGGTGAGCATGTGTGTACTCGTGGTTATATGTGTGTGGGTGCCTGTGAGGGTGCAGATGTGTGCATAGCATGTGGAATATAGAGGTTGACATCGGGTGTCTTCCTTAATCAGGTCCCACCTTAGGTCTTTGAAACAGGTTCTCTCACTGAACCCAGAGCTCATCAACTTAGCTAGACAAGCTAGTCAGCAAGGTCTCGAGATCCTCCTGTCTCCTCCTCCCCACCACTGGGATTACAGCCACCACAGATGGCTTTCACATGGATTCTGGGGATCTGAACTCAGATGCTCATGAGGCAAGCACACTACTGACTGAGCTTTCTCGCCAACCACTTGATGATAGTTTTTTTAAAAATATATTTTATTGGGCTGGAGAGATGGCTTAGGGGTTAAGGCACCTGCCTCCTAAGCCTAAGAACACTGGTTCCAATCTCCAGCAGTTCCAATCTCCAGGTCCCACGTTTAGCCAGATGCAAAGTGACGCAAGGGCGCAATGCCGCACTTGCCCACAAGGGGGTGAACGCATCTGGATTTCATTCACAGCAGCTGAGACACTGCTGGCGCGCCCATCTCTGTCTTCCTCTCTCTCTCTCTCCAAAAAAATAATAATAAATAAAAATATATATATTTTATTTGGGCCGGAGAGATGGCTTTGTGGTTAAGGCGCCTGCCTGTGAAGCCTAAGAACACTCGTTCAAATCTCCAGGTCTCACATTTAGCCAGACGCAAAAGTGATGCAAGCACAAGATGTCACACATGCGCACAAGGAGGCGCACACATCTGGAATTTGTTCACAGCGGCTGAGAGGCCCTGGCTCACCCATTTCTCTCTGCCTCTTCCTCTGTCTTTCTCAAATAAAAAAAAATATACATTTTATTTATTTATTTATTTATTTATTTATGAAAGAGGCAGGGAGACAGAGAAAGAGAGAGAGAATGAATGGTTGTGCCAAGGCCTCAAACCACTGCAAACAAACTCCAGACACATGTGGCACCTTGTGCAACCAGCTTTCTTGGGTACTGGGGAATTGAACCTGGGTCCTTAGGCTTCGTAGGCAAACACCTTAACCACTAAGCCATCTCTCCAGCCTGATGGTACTTCTTAGTTTCAAAGATGCTTTATTTTTTACTATGCAATATTTTAATGAATACATGATGCTTTTACTTGACATCAGTTGTGAGTTGGTTTTGAAATAATTCATTATACACCAGCTGACATGATCTCTCCATTCCATTGGAATGACTCTGCCAGTAGGGGACAGGTTCCTTTCTCTTCAAATCTATTTAAATGTGTGCCTCAGGCCGGGCATGGTGGCACACACTTTTAATCCCAGCACTCAGGAGGTAGAGGTAGGGGGATTGTTGTAAATTCAAGGTCACCCTACCTTGAAAACCAAAAAAAAAAAAAAATGTGCCTTGATATATGTCCATACAGCAATATGGAAAATGGTTCCACATGCTAACACAGCATTACCATATTTGTCACACAAATCAGGTGTCTGTGTCTGGTGCCCCTGCCTTGCCATTGTTTGTTAAATGCTTCAAACTTGAAGACAACTTAGTGCATGTTTTGGCCAAGGAAGCATTGTGGTGCTGAAGGTGGAACTGTGGCAACTACAGCTGCTGCTTAGGATAAATTCACCCTGGTACCTTCCCCCCTTGAGTTATGAATGTTTTGAAGTATGAATTTTTCAGTTTCAATAAAGGCCAGTTTATCTCATTTTTCTTTTGTTGCTCATAATTATATCATATCCAAAGAACATTTACCATGGGATGGAGAGATGGCTTAGTGGTTAAGGTGTTTGCCTACGAAGCCAAAGGACCCAGCTTTGATTCCCTAGGACTCAAAAAAGCAAGATGCAAGAGGTGGCTCATGCATCTGGAGTTCATTTGCAGTGGCTGGAGGCCCTGGCGCACCCATTCCCTTTCTGTCTGTCTCTCTTCTACTCTCTCACTCTCTCTGCTTGCAAATAGATAAATAATAAATTTAAAAAATAAAGATCATTTACCAAATTCAAGGTCTTGGCGATTTATGCTGTTTACTTCTGATACTTTAATGCTTTTGGCTCTTTAATTTAGATACTTACTTGTTGCATTTGAGTTCCTTTTTTTCTTTTTTTGTTTTGTTTTGTTTTTCAAAGTAGGGTTTCACTCTAGTCCAGGCTGACCTGGAATTTGCTATGTAGTGTCAGTGTGGCCTCAAACTCATGGTGATCCTCCTACCTCTGCCTCCCAAGTGCTGGGATTAAAGGCGTGCGCCACCACGCCCAGCTGAGTTCTTTTTTTTTTTAAGAGACAGGCAAATTACTGTGACATTTGGCATTTAAAATTTTTTATTTTATTTATTTATTTATTTATTTATTTATTTATTTATTTATTTGATGGTGAGAAAGAGGCAGAAAGAGAAGGGGGGGGCACGGCTAGGGCTTCTAGCCTCTGCAAATGAACTCCAGACACATGTGCCACCATCTGCATCTGGGTTATGTGGGTTCTGGGGAGTGAAACTTGGGTCCTTAAGCTTCTCAGGCAAGCGCCTTGTGGTAGTTTGAATAAATGGCCCCCAATATATCCAGTGTTTTTATTAGTTTGTAGTTTGCATCTGCAGCCACCTGGCTGGAGGCAGTGTCACTAGGCGAATTTTAAGATGTGGTGGTGGGTTTGAGATTTCAATGTAAAAATATGCAAAGTGTGCCTAGCTGAAGATCCTGAGGTATGCTGTGCTGTGTGGCTTTTTGCTTGTGGCTTTTCTGTGTTTGGTCCTGTGAAGGCACGCGAGCTTCTTCTGCCATTATGGGACTTCCCTAGATATATACGCATCAATAAATCCCTTCCTCCATAACTGTGATTGGTCTGGAAGTCCATCTCAGCAAACTTAAAGCTGTCTGCTACACACCTTAACCGCTAAGCCATCTCTCCAGCCCCCCAAATTTTTTTATAGCAATTGCATTGAATCTGCTGATTGCTTTGGTAGGATAGCCGTTTTCACATGGCTTGGCTGATGTGCAAGGGGTACTTTATCTCCTTCGGTCTCACTACCTTCTGAAAAAGGACAGATTCTCAACAGACAGTGGACTCAGCATAGTTTAAATGGGATAAGCATTATGAATTTAGGGAGAACTTGATGTATGTAACCCCTCTTGTAGCCAAAGACTACTGAGAGCTTGACACTGGAGAACATAATCTTTTTCTCCATAGGATTCTGCTCTGGTTCCCAATTCCAGATATGGGTTCTTTTACACTAAGTCACTCTCTTAGCCAATCAGAAAGCTATTGGTTACCCAACTGAGGCTGTGTGCCACTATTGCACTGGCGAGTACATCGTGTCAGGGTGTTTGCTTCTGGGTAGCTTAGACTTCTGGTTGCTCAGAATGTTCTTGGCCATTTTCCCTCAGTAGCTCGTGTAGTGCTTTCCAGCACTAGACAGGCTAACTGGGGACTTTCTTTTGAATTCCATCCAGGTTTCTCTATGCTGTATCAGTAGCACATGGCGTTTTCAGCAATAGGGCCTTAGCTTTTGCCTCAGGCAGGTAATCAAGTGCTTTGACAGAAAGCTGTCTTGATTTGGGGACCTTGTAGGACTCTCTGATCAACAATTCAATGTGGTAGCAACCAGTCTGGTACTGGGAGTTACAGGTCAGAGACAGAAAAAAATTTTTTCTTTCAAGCTTAGACTATCCCACCCTCACCAAAAACTAAACTTTTGTACAGCACTGCAAATGGACTTAATGCCTTTGAACTACATCCAAAAGACTAAAAGTATAAATATTATATTCATTCTATTTTCATGTATAGTTCAAAATTTCTCAAATTGAATGTATTTGCTTATGTACCTGAGAAAGGCAGGCTTGTACCTAGTTTCAGATACCACCTGTACCCTGACAGGAAGATTGCCTCCATCTTTCTTTCTTTTTTTTTTTTTTCCAAGGTAGGGTCTCACTCTAGTCCAGGCTGACTGGTAATTCACTATGTAGTCGTCTCAGGGTGGCCTTGAACTCATGTGGATCCTCCTACTTCTGCTTGCCAAGTGCTGGGATTAAAGGCATGTGTCACCAAGTCCAGCAGTCTCCATCTTTCAATTTCTGCTCTCAGCATTTTCCCCAGTCTCTCCTACTTCATTGTCATAGTCAGACACTCACGACTACTCACATCTCCAAGCAGACATAATCCTGGCTGTCCATCCCAAAAAGGAAAGAGAAGAATTGCCTCTCTGCTTCAGTGGATATAAATTTCAGGGAATGCTTGCCCCAGTTTGGGTCTTACGCACACCGCCCCTATGGCTATGGAGGGGAGGATATAATATGAGGGATCGTGTTACAAGAGTCACATAAAATGGAAAGTGAAAGAGGAGCAGTTTCTCAAGGAAGTGCAGTGTTCTATTACTGGAAGAGAAAGGGATACCAAACAGATAAGAAAAACAGATGCTTTCTGTACTGGTTCTGTTCCTTGACTTTGGGCAAGTTCTTTACCGTCTGTCAATCACCTTTCCCCGTTCTTTCTGAAAACCCTTAACTCTCAGTTATGTATTCAGCCAGTTTATATAGTATACCCTCTTTTGTACCACACGGTCCTCTAGGTTTGGGGGACATAGTAATAAACAAAGGTCCCTGGATACTCTAATAACGTGAATGATCTGCCACTTTATGAGCAGCATTCACCAGCTCCATGGTGGGGCATTTTAAACAACATCAGTAAATAAACCTCTGTTGGCACTGAAAGAAAATGTTTAGTAAGCATGCTTGCTATATTTGAAAGCTCAAAAATAACCTTGCTCTTTACGTGATGTTCCACTTAGTTGTCTCTCCCTAGTGCACTTTACTACACATGTGTGCAATCTAAACTTCCAAAGTGGGCAGTAACTCGCATGTACTAGTTTTAAACTGTAGTTTCCCTAGATTGTGTTTCTTTTCTTTTCTGCATACATGATGTCTTATTTCGAAATTCCATTGCTTTGAAATTGTCTTTGAACTTGTGGATGCTGCATGTGCTTGTAGGTCCAATACTATTATGTAGTACCTTGTTTTCCTGTCATTTTTTAGTGTGTATCTGTGGTCTGTTTATTCAGTGGAAGAACTGGTAGCCTGTAGTCAATTTTCTATCTCTCACAGTGTTTCATTTCCTGATGAAATTAAAGCTTCTACTTCTAACATAATAGGCAGACAGCATAGCACATTGTACACATTTATTTGTACTATTAGAAATTATTACTCATTCTTATTATTATTATTTAGCTCTATTTATTTATTTATTATTTATTTATTTGTTTGTTTTGGTTTTTTGAGGTAGGGTCTCACTCTGACCCAGGATGACCTGGAATTCACTATGTAGTCTCAGAGTGGCCCTGAACTCATGGCGATCCTCCTACCTCTGTCTTCCCTAGTGCTGGGATTAAAGGCATGCGCCACCACACCCAGCTTTCTTTTTTTTTATTTTTTAAATTTAATTTAATTTATTTATCTGAAAGAGAGGCAGGAAGACAGAAAGAGAGAGAGGGAATGGGCACACCAAGGCCTCCAGCCACTGCAAATGAACTCCAGACATATGCGCCACTTTGTGCGTCTGGCTTGCATGGGTCCTGGGGAATTGAACTAGGGTCCTTAGGCTTTGCTTAACTACTAAACCATTCCTCTAGCCCTGGAGCTAGCTCTTGATGAGAGACTATTGCATGATGATATGTCCTCAGCCTGATAGATCCTGGCAGGGACTAATTCTTGATTCAAGCCAAAGGGGGGAACCATTTGGGCTGGAGAGATGGTTCAGTGTGTAAAAGCACTTGCTGGGCAAGCATAATGCCTTGAGTTGGGATCCCCAGAACCCACATAAAGCTGGATGCAGTAACCCCAGACTTTCTATGATGAGAAAGGAGGTGGAGATGGGAGAATTCCCAGAAGCTCATGCATCAGCTAGCCTGTAATATGCAGCAGTAAGCTACAAGAAATCCTGTCTCAAACAAGGTGGAAGGTAAGGACTGACACCTGAGATTGCTCTCTGACCTCCACACAGGTGCCTGCACTCATGAGTGTATATAAACACACACACATACACTAAGAAAAAAATTTAAAACACATTATTAGTCAAAATGAGTAATAAAAGGTATAATTTTCTATGGATTTTATTATTTGAAAATGTCTATATTGCTGCATGTGGTGGGCACACCTTTAATCCCAGCACTCAGGAGGCAGAGGTAGGATGATTGCTGTGAGTTCAAGGCCAGCTTGGGCTACAGAGTGAATTCCAGGTCAGCCTGGACTAGTGTGAAACCCTACCTCAAAAAAAAAATGGGGGGATGGAGAGATGACTTAGTGGTTAAGTGCTTGTCAATGAGGCCTAAGGACCCCGTTCGAGGCTTGATTCCCCGGTACCCACTTAAGCCAGATGCACAAGGTGGTGCATGTGTCTGGAGTTCATTTGCAGTGGCTGGAGGCCCTAGTGTGCCCATTCTCTCTCTCTCTCTGTCTCTCTCTCTGCCTCTTCCTCTCTCATATAAATAAGTAAATAAAATCTTTTTAAAAAATTAATTAGAAATGGAGCTGGCGAGATGGCTTAGTGGTTAAGGCATTTGCTTGCAAAGCAAAGCCAGATTCAATTCCCCAGTACCCATGTAAGCCAGATGCACAAGGGGGCTCATGCATCTGGAGTTCATTTGCAGTGGCTGGAGGCCTTGGGGCACCCATTCTCTCTCTGTCTATCCTATCTCTAGCTCTCTCTCTCTCTCTGCTTGCAAATAAATAAATAAAATAAAAATTTTTTTAAAATTTAAAAAGAAAAACCAATAAATAAATAAATAAAAAGGTGGGAGCTGGAGAGATGGTTCAGTAGTTAAGGAACTTGCCTGCAGAGCCTAACAACTGGAGTCCAAGTCTCCAGCACCCACATAAAACCAGGTGTACAAAGTGGCACATGTGTCTGGAGTTCATTTGCAGCAGCTAAAGGCCCTGGCCTTCTCTCTGCTTGTCTCTCATATCTCTCTGCTTAAAATAAATAAATAAAAATATTTTTTAAAAAACCAAACAAGGGGGCTGGGGAGATGGCTTAGCAGTTAAGGCAACTGCCTCCTAAGCCTAAGAATACTGGTTCCAATCTCCAGCAGTTCCAATCTCCAGGTCTCACATTTAGCCAGATGCAAAGTGACACCAGGGCGCAATGCCACACTTGACCACAAGGGGGCGCAGGCATCTGGATTTTGTTCACAGCAGCTGAGAGGCTGCTGGCATGCCCATCTCTATCTGTCTTCCTCTCCCTCTCTCTCTGTCTCTCTCCAAAAAAAAAGGGGGGGGCCTGGAAAGATGGCTTAGTGGTTAAGTGTTTGCCTGTGAAGCCTAAGGATCCTGGTTCGAGGCTTGATTCCCCAGGACCCATGTAAGCCAGATGCATAAGATGGTGCATGCATTTGGAGTTCATTTGCAGTGGCTTGAGGCCCTGGCGCACCCATTCTCTATCTATCTGCCTCTTTCTCTGTCTGTTGCTCTCAAATAAACAAATTAAAAATAAACAAAACAAAACAAAAAAGAAACAAACAGCCAGGCGTGGTGTTGCATGCCTTTAATTACAGCACTCGGGAGGCAGAGGTAGTTGGATCACTGTGAGTTTGAGGCCACCCTGAGACTACATAATGAATTCCAGGTCAGCCTGGACTAGAGTGAGACCCTACCTCAAATGCCCCAAAAAAAAAAAAAGAAAAGAAAAGAAAAGAAAAGAAAAGAAAAGAAAAGAAAACGGGGCTGGAGAGATGGTTTAGCGGTTAAGGCACTTGCCTGAAAAGCCAAAGGACCTAGGTTCAATTCCCCAGGACCCACCTAAGCCAGATACACAAGGAAGGTGGTGCATGCATCTGGCATTCACTTGCAGGAGCTGGAGACCATGATGCACCCATTCTCTCTCTTTTTCTCTCTTTCAAATAAATAAATAAAACTAAAAAAAGAAAATGTCTATGCAAACTGTAATTGGAATAAGTATGCATATATAATTACAAGTGAACAAGTTATACACACATATAAACATTATTATTTTGTAAGCATGTATATATTATATTGTATTTGCATACTTATGAATTTTATCTTTATTTTTTATTTTTGGGGTTTTTCAAGGTAGGGTCTCACTAGTTCAGGCTGATCTGGAATTCACTATGTAGTCTCAGGGTGGCCTTGAGCTCACAGCGATCCTCCTACCTCTGCTGGGATTGCAGGTATGCACCACCACGCCCAGCTTTATCTTTATTTTGTCTGCCCACCTTTAGTTAGAATTATCAGTGAGGACTGAAATGGCTGAAAGTATGTATCACTTACAATTGCATTCAGCTGTATCTAACTAAAACCAAAACAAGGTGGCTGAACCAAACTGGGGCACACTTTTCTAAATAACAAGAAGTCTCTAAGCAGACCATATGAGGGTAATAAAAGAAATCATAAATAAGCCTGGTTCCTTTTATATTTCTAATCTAGCATGTTGCTCCATTCTTATAGTCCAAAAAATGATTATGCCATCCATGTTTAACATTATTTATGAATTCCAGGCAATAAGAAAGTGACAGGCAAAATGTTCATATTAACCAAGTCTGCCTGCTAACCCCATTTTAACTATTTTCCCATGAGTCCTTCAATATATCCTTGCATCTCATTTGCCAGCCTAGTGGTATATTACCTTAAAAAATTCATATTTTGGTTGGGTGTGATTGTGCATGCCTTTAATCTCAGCACTCAGGAGGCAGCAGTAGGAGGATCGCTGTGAGTTCAAGGTCACCCTGAGAGTACAATAGTGAATTCCTAGGTCAGTCTGGTCTAGAGCAAAACCCTACCAAAAAAAAAAAAAAAAATCCAGGTTTTGATGCCGGGCATGGTGGTGCATGCCTTTAATCCCAGCACTCGGGAGGCAGATGTAGGAGGATTGCTGTGAGTTCGAGGCCACCCTGAGAATACAGAGTGAATTCCAGGTCAGCCTGGGCTAGAGTGAGACCCTACGAAAAACCAAAAAAAAAAAAAATTCCAGGTTTTGGCTGAATATGTTATTGTATTGAATAAAATGGGATTTCTGATGGTAAAGCAGCAGGTAAAATAGGTATTTGGTAGATAATTATCAGAGCTGCCACAGGTGAGACTAGGAGAAAAAAGGTGTAGTCAAGAGCTGGGTAATCTGTAAACTGTGGAAGGTATAATTAAGAGTTTACCATGGTGGAGCCGGGCGTGGTGGCGCACGCCTTTAATCCCAGCACTTGGGAGGCAGAGGTAGGAGGATCACCATGAGTTTGAGGCCACCCTGAGACTACATAGCTAATTCCAGGTCAGCCTGGACCCCAGTGAGACCCTACCTTGAAAAAAAAAATAATTAATTAATTAATTAAAAAAAAAAAAGTTTACCAGTGAAAACAGTGGACACTGGAAGCCTCAAGTTTGGCCAGCCAGGCCAAATGACTGAATGGGTGCAATAGTGGCATGTCTGCTCTAGGGGAAACCAACTGCTCTCTAATTGGACTGGAAGCCCACCCTATGGGAGGGAATACATGCCTGGTACTGAAAACTTAATCAAAAGCCTATGGCAGGGGAGGTGATGAGCCTCAGGGGTATAAAGCTGCTCTTGTCTGGTTAAAGACATATACTATGCTCACCAAACTGCCCAGTAAGCACTACACTTACTCATATTCATATATTAGTACTACTCTCACTTTTGGTTAGAGAAGCTTCTCTTTTCAGAGGGTGGTGACCACTGGGATGACCCAAAAGGCAACACAGTGCTAAGAAGAAGTGACCAAGGAGTGTCTAGCCCTGAAACATCTCTATCACACCCTCCAAGGCTCAGGGTCCACTGTGGAAGAGATGGTGGAAAGAATGTAAGAGCCAAAGGAAGGATACCACTCCTTATAATGCAACTGCCCAGACAGAAATTGGCCTCGATAGCCACTGCCTTGCAGTGCCTAGCAATATCTTCACAAGACCCTCATAATAGGAGAAAAAGATGATGACATCAAATTAAAAGAGAACTTAACAGAGCGAGGGAGGGGATATGATGGAGAGCGGAGTTGTGAAGGGGAAAGTAGGGGAGGGGAGGGGAGGGAATTATCATGGTTTGTTGTCTGCAAGTATAGAAGTCAATAAGAAAATTATACATTAAAAAAGAGAGAGACTTGTGTGGTGGTGCATGCCTTTAATCCCAGCACTTGGGAGGCAAAGGTAGGAGGATTACCATGAGTTTGAGGCCACCTTGAGACTACATAGTGAATTCCAGGTCAGCCTGAGCTACAGTGTGACCCTATCTTGAAAAACCAAAAAAAAAAAAAAAAAAAAAAAAAGAATAACCACAGTAATGGCTCTAGAGACTATAATGACTATAGAGACTGTGAGTGATGAGTCCTATAAAGTTATTGAGCCAAAAAGCAAAGCAAAGCAAAACAAAAAGAAAGTAGTTGCCAGGTGTGATGGCACACACATTTAACCCCAGCACACAGGAGGCAGAGGTAGGAGGATCCCTGTGAGTTCAAAGCTACCCTGAGACTACAGAGTGAGTAGTGAGTTCCAGGTCAGCCTGGGCTATCCTGAGACACTATCTCAAAAAAAAAAAAAAAAAAAAAAAAAAAATTGAACATATCTGTATAATTTATCCAATACCTAGATGAAGGTATACCCTGGCCTCACAGCAAACAGCAGTAGATTTTAGTCTAGCAGTGGGAGCCTCAGTCACTCCCCTTCTGTAGAGTTGAGAGCCTATAATATGTGTTTCAAGCTGATGCAAAGTGCTATATTCTCCTACACCTTCTTTCCTACATTTGTGACCATTTTTCTTCCTCTTCATTGCTGGCACTCCTGTCAGCCTGTTATTTAAATGTTGGTCTTCATGACGCCACAGGAAAATGGATAAGGCTGCCTGGATGCTTCTCAGCCGGGAAACTCAACTGGCTGATGACTTGTTGCCTGCCTGATTCTGTGTCCTGTAGAAGTTTCTGTACTTTTGAAATACTTTGAAAATTTCCATAGTAAAAAGTGAGATATATAAATAAATCAGTAGATTTTACCATGTTCAGTTTTAGTCAGTTTTATTCTTGTGATAATTATCTCTATCAGTTATGTTTATTACAAATTAGACAGAAAACTTATCATTTGTATTCATTCCTTAGCCACCCATTAGGAACTTGTGAGAAAAATTTTCTAAAAATATTTTATGGGGGCTGGAGAGATGGATCAGTGGTTAAGGCACTTGCCTGAAAAGCCTAACGACCTGGGTTCGATTCCTCTGTACCCACATAAAGCCAGATGCACAGTGGCGCATGCATCTGGAGTTCATTTGCAGTGACTGAAGGCCCTGGAGCACCCATTCTTTCTCTCTCTCTGGCGGTCTCTCTTCTCCCTATCTCTTTCTGCTTGCAAATAAATAACTAGTTAAAATATTTTATTTTTTATTTGCAAGCAGAGAGAGAGACAGACAGACAGACACAGAAGAGAGTGGAAACACCAGGGCCTCTGGCCATACCTCAGGAACTCTACATGCATGTACCACTTAGAGCATCTGGATTTATGTGGGTAATGGGGAATAGAACCCAGGTCGTTAATTTTACAGGCAAGAGCCTTAACTGCTGAGCCATCTCTCCAGCCCCTTGTTAGGATGTTTTAATGACAAGTGACAACAAGCCTTAATAACTATACGAGAATAGATTGTTTCCAGTAACAAGAAATTCTTCATTGGGGGGGCCACTTGAAAAATTGATATAGTCAACGACTCAGAACTCTGTGCACCTCCTGTCCCTGTAATAATCAAGAAGCTACGGCATTTTCCAGTGCATCTGAATTCAGTGATTTCCAAAGGCAGAAAAAGACCACGTGTCTCTTTTCATTAGCCTGGGAATCCTTTTCCAGAGGTCCTTGGCAAATTTATACTCCAACGTAATTATCCAAATTAAACGCCTGCTTAATGAATCCCTGGCAAGGTAAATGAGATGACATTAGTGACTTAGATTGGACATAATTCCCTCCTGGAGGGCTCAGGCTGGAGAGTCATGGACTGAAGATGAGATCTGCACACACACACACACACACACACACACACACACACAAATGGAACCCTGCCAGCATGAGAAAGGAAGAAGTGGCAGATGGAGAAGCTAAAGATGGGGAACCACAAGAAAAATACTAAGAAGAGAGAAAGGTGAAGCGTAGCACTCCCAAGGGAGAGCTAGAGTCAGAAAAGCCACACTCTCCTAATCTCCTGAATGCAGTGGCATCAAAATATCCTGTAGAAGCTAGATGTGGTGGCAAATGTCTATAATCCTAGATGCTCTGCAGGATGCAAAAGGAAGATTGCAAGTTCAAGACGACCTTGGGCAACTTGGTGAGACTTAGTGTCAAAAATTAAATGGGCTGGGCATGGTGGCGCGCGCCTTTAATCCCAGCACTTGGGAGGCAGAGGTAGGAGGATCGCTGTGAGTTCGAGGCCAGCCTCAGAATACAGAGTGAATTCCAGGTCAGCCTGGTCTAGAGTGAGACCCTACCTCAAAAAACCAAAATAATAATAATAATTAAATGGGCTATAGTTATAGATATATGTGGGTCCCTGGTTCCTCAAGGGGCCGTTGTGCACCGGCTCCCCAGAGGCATCCAGGTAACTATGGAGCAGGGTCTTGAGTGGCTGTGAGTGCAACAGGAAGAAACACCGAGGAGACAGTTTCAGAGAACAGCTCTCATTTATTCAACAAGGAACTGGGTTTTAATAAGCAGTTGAGAGAGAGAGAGAGAGAGAGAGAGAGGGAGAGGAGGGAGCGGGAAGAGGGTCCCAAGGGGTTTGGTGAGTTCAAAGGTTGTTTGCTGATGCCTAGTTGGCATATAGGGACGTTCATTCTGGCACGTAGGGAGAGGGTCAGGTGGTCTACGTAGTGGCGGGAAGAGGTATAGGGTAGGGGGATGGGCTGTGTAAAGGCTATTGGCTGATACCGTATAAGGGGTTTCCTAGGTAACTGGCCAGAGGTCACAGGGCTATGAGCAAAGCATAAGTCTTATAAGGGTCGTCCAGGCGCCCTGGGCTGGGGGGAGGAAGCGGCCCTCCTCCCGCCGGTCTTGGGGCCCGAGATTTGTCCAGGGTCCAGGCCACGAGGAAGGGAGAGGACTTCCTCCTGCCAGTTCCCAGGACCTGAGATTTGCCCAGGGTCCAGGCTGCTGCAAGCTCTCCTCTCTGTAGCCTGGGGCCTGTGTCTGATAGCTTAGGCCTGCTTTTAACCAGGAGGCCCTGCCTGTGTCCGACAGCTCTCCCTTTTGGGGCGGTATCATCATATTGAGTGAGATCTTTATAGTCTATCATAGGTTCAGATAGAGCTAGATGGTGCACGAGGATCTGATTAGTAGCCACTCTAGCAATATTAGTTATTTGTTGTCTGAGAAATTTGATGAGGTGGGGGCTACAAGTAACAGGGTTCCTATAGTAAGGAGGGGGTCTAAGGAAGGGGAGAAGCCAAGTGACTAAAGGGTTAGAGAACCAGGTGGTGGGGTCCTCAGGCTTGTAGCAGTCAAGCAGCTCCTTGCGGTGTTTTTTTGAGTTTTAACAGTTTGTTCAACAATATTTGATTCATTAACCAACAAAATAACATTCTTCTCCCAAGACCACACATATTTTTGGCCGGTGGGGTGGAATCGGACATTTTGAGCCAGTACCCAAATGGGCCTGGGCTGGTCCTGTGGGAAAACACAAGCAAAACCCTCCCCATGGTGATGAGGGGGTTGGGTCCCTTCCACATTCCGTCTAAAGGATCTCACCATCGCACCAGGATGGAGGCAGTCTAAATGACCGGTGGAATGAGCCTGGGCTATCCTGAGACACTATCTCAAAAAAAAAAAAAAAAAAAAGAACAAAGTTATTGAACATACCTGGCCTCACAGCAAACAGCAGTGGATTTTAGTCTAGCAGTGGGAGCCTCAGTCACTCCCCTTCTGTAGAGTCGAGAGCCTATAATATGTGTTTCAAGCTGATGCAAAATGCTATATTCTCCTACACCTTCTTTCCTACATTTGTGACCATTTTTCTTCCTCTTCATTGCTGGCACTCCTGTCAGCCTGTTATTTAAATGTTGGTCTTCATGACGCCACAGGAAAATGGACAAGGCTGCCTGGATGCTTCTCAGCCGGGAAACTCAACTGGCTGATGACTTGTTGCCTGCCTGCTTTCTGTGTCCTGTAGAAGTTTCTATACTTTTGAATACTTTGAAAATTTCCATAGTAAAAAGTGAGATATATAAATAAATCAGTAGATTTTACCATGTTCAGTTTTAGTCAGTTTTATTCTTGTGATAATTATCTCTATCAGTTATGTTTATTACAAATTAGACAGAAAACTTATCATTTGTATTCATTCCTTAGCCACCCATTAGGAACTTGTGAGAAAATTTTTCTAAAAATATTTTATGGGGGCTGGAGAGATGGATCAGTGGTTAAGGCACTTGCCTGAAAAGCCTAACGACCTGGGTTCGATTCCCCTGTACCCACATAAAGCCAGATGCACAGTGGCGCATGCATCTGGAGTTCATTTGCAGTGACTGAAGGCCCTGGAGCACCCATTCTTTCTCTCTCTCTGGCGGTCTCTCTTCTCCCTATCTCTCTCTGCTTGCAAATAAATAACTAGTTAAAATATTTTATTTTTTATTTGCAAGCAGAAAGAGAGACAGACACAGAAGAAAGTGGAAACACGAGGGCCTCCGGCCATACCTCAGGAACTCTACATACATGTACCACTTAGAGCATCTGGATTTATGTGGGTAATGGGGAATAGAACCCAGGTCGTTAAGTTTTACAGGCAAGAGCCTTAACTGCTGAGCCATCTCTCCAGCCCCTTGTTAGGATGTTTTAATGACAAGTGACAACAAACCTTAATAACTATAAGAGAATAGATTGTTTCCAGTAACAAGAAATTCTTCATTGGGGGCCACTTGAAAAATTGATATAGTCAACGACTCAGAACTCTGTGCACCTCCTGTCCCTGTAATAATCAAGAAGCTACGGCATTTTCCAGTGCATCTGAATTCAGTGATTTCAAAGGCTTAAAAAAAGACCATGTGTCTCTTTTCATTAGCCTGAGAATCCTTTTCAGAGGTCCTTGGCAAATTTATACTCCAACGTAATTATCCAAATTAAACGCCTGCTTAATGAATCCCTGGCAAGGTAAATGAGATGACATTAGTGACTTAGATTGGACATAATTCCCTCCTGGAGGGCTCAGGCTGGAGAGTCATGAACTGAAGATGAGATCTGCACACACACACACACACACACACACACACACACACAAATGGAACCCTGCCAGCATGAGAAAGGAAGAAGTGGCAGATGGAGAAGCTAAAGATGGGGAACCACAAGAAAAATACTAAGAAGAGAGAAAGGTGAAGCGTAGCACTCCCAAGGGAGAGCTAGAGTCAGAAAAGCCACACTCTCCTAATCTCCTGAATGCAGTGGCATCAAAATATCCTGTAGAAGCCAGATGTGATGGAAAATGTCTATAATCCTAGATGCTCTGCAGGATGCAAAAGGAAGATTGCAAGTTCAAGACGACCTTGGGCAACTTGGTGAGACTTAGTGTCAAAAATTAAATGGGCTGGGCATGGTGGCGCGCGCCTTTAATCCCAGCACTTGGGAGGCAGAGGTAGGAGGATCGCTGTGAGTTCGAGGCCAGCCTCAGAATACAGAGTGAATTCCAGGTCAGCCTGGTCCAGAGTGAGACCCTACCTCAAAAAACCAAAATAATAATTAAATGGGCTATAGTTATAGATATATGTGGGTCCCTGGTTCCTCAAGGGGCCGTTGTGCACCGGCTCCCCAGAGGCATCCAGGTAACTATGGAGCAGGGTCTTGAGTGGCTGTGAGTGCAACAGGAAGAAACACCGAGGAGACAGTTTCAGAGAACAGCTCTCATTTATTCAACAAGGAACTGGGTTTTTATAAGCAGTTGAGAGAGAGAGAGAGATTGCGGTAAGAGGGTCCCAAGGGGATTGGTGGTTCAAAGATTGTTTGCTGATGCCTAGTTGGCATATAGGGACGTTCATTCTGGCACGTAGGGAGAGGGTCAGGTGGTCTACGTAGTGGTGGGAAGAGGTATAGGGTAGGGGGATGGGCTGTGTAAAGGCTATTGGCTGATACCGTATAAGGGGTTTCCTAGGTAACTGGCCAGAGGTCACAGGGCTATGAGCAAAGCATAAGTCTTATAAGGTCGTCCAGGCGCCCTGGGCTGGGGGGAGGAAGCGGCCCTCCTCCCGCCGGTCTTGGGGCCCGAGATTTGTCCAGGGGTCCAGGCTCACTGTGCACCCCTGCCAGTTCCCAGGACCTGAGATTTGCCCAGGGTCCAGGCTGCTGCAAGCTCTCCTCTCTGTAGCCTGGGGCCTGTGTCTGATAGCTTAGGCCTGCTTTTAACCAGGAGGCCCTGCCTGTGTCCGACAGCTCTCCCTTTGTTTTTATAACAGGGCGGTATCATCATATTGAGTGAGATCTTTATAGTCTATCATAGGTTCAGATAGAGCTAGATGGTGCACGAGGATCTGATTAGTAGCCACTCTAGCAATATTAGTTATGTGTTGTCTGAGAAATTTGATGAGGTGGGAGCTACAAGTAATAGGGTTCCTATAGTAAGGAGGGGGTCTAAGGAAGGGGAGAAGCCAAGTGACTAAAGGGTTAGAGAACCAGGTGGTGGGGTCCTCAGGCTTGTAGCAGTCAAGCAGCTCCTTGCGGTGTTTTTTGAGTTTTAACAGTTTGTTCAACAATATTTGGTTCATTACCAACAAAATAACATTCTTCTCCCAAGACCACACATATCCCCGCCCCCATGTTCAGCAGTAATGAGGTCTAAGGCTCTACGGTTTTAGAGTACCACACCCGCGAGAGAGTTCAGTTGTCTCTGGTGAGATTGGAGGCTGTTGGTCATGGATATCATGGCCTGGTCAAGCTTGTTTTGGAAGTCCCACATGAGGTGGTTGGTTTGGACTAGGGTGGCTCCCGCAGCATCAGAGGCCCCAGAGACAGTGTCCCACCGAGGCCCACCAGTAGGGGGATGAAAAGCTCCATTGACGCAGGTGGAGTTGGAGTTTGTAAGCCGCTTCTTCTTCCTTGTAGAGATACACCTATGGAACAATCAAAACCGGGGAACAATAAGTGGGAGAGGAAACATTTACCCCTCCGCACCAAAGGAGAGTGGGTGTCTTGACACAAGTGGTCCTGGTTATGGAAGTATTGAGGAGGCATTCAGCTCTGGTCAGCTTGGAACTGGACAAAGAGGCCCACCCTGACCAGAATCAAAGAGGGTGATGTCAGTAAGGCGAGATTGGGAATAGCATGTTATGGGTGTAGGGTATTCAAGGGTGGCATTAATAGGGACTGCGGTTAGCAGGGGACAGGTAGGGGATGCACAAAAGAAGCAGTTAGAAGCATTAGGACGGTTAGTGAAGGGGAGAAGATCGGCCACATATTGGATATATTGTGCCCATGTTAAAGTGGCTTGTATCTTTTCTGTGACGTGTTTTTCCCAGCGAGAAGCAGGGATATACTGTCTAGAAATATAACGAGTACCAGATGGAGATGAGAAGTAGATATTAGCATAGAGTTTTCCCATCACCCCTGTCCTCCAACGTTCATTCCAGGGGTCTTGTATGGAGTGTGTACATTCTCTAGTTTTCCTGGAGGCTTTAAAGACAGCGTTTGGATGCCTAAAGCTGTCAATGACACAGTAATCGAATCAGCATCCCCCATGATAGTCCTGGTCTTTAAGGCACTCTTTATTAGTTTGGTGATAGGCAAAGCATGCCATGCTGTCCCCACAAACCACAGACCTAGGATAGGCACAGAAGGTGACAGTGTCCTGGCAGCCCTTAGTAGGACAATATCCTGTGCTAATGATTTTATTGCCCCCTTGATAGGTCTCTCCAGCTTCAAAGTGCCATCCTCCACGGGGTGGGGAGGGGAGTGATGAGAGAGGCAGCCAGAGAGACAGCTGCATTGGAATGTAACATTGTTAAAGCCGCCAACAAAATGGCCAAGAGGGAGGCCTGTGGTGGGCATATGGCTTTGGCTACGTCCTCAAGGTCATGAACATCTCCCCAGGGGGCTCCCTTTTTCTTTCTGACTCAGGTGGTGCCGGCGGGAGTGGCTCTTCCTCCGTTTCTTCCGTCCCTGATCTGTCAACGTCAGGCGGGCCATCTCTTTGGTCGGTGGGGTGGAATAGGACATTTTGAGCCAGTACCCAAATGGGCCTGGGCTGGTCCTGTGGGAAAACACAAGCAAAACCCTCCCCATGGTGATGAGGGGGTTGGGTCCCTTCCACATTCCGTCTAAAGGATCTCACCATCGCACCAGGATGGGAGGCAGTCTCTGGTGTGTGTCAGTGGAGGGTGATGAGGGTATTGGGAGTTTTTGTATATATTGAAAATGTTAAAACCGGGCATGGTGGCGCACACCTTTAATCCCAGCACTTGGGAGGCAGAGGTAGGAGGATCACCGTGAGTTCAAGGCCACCCTGAGACTACATAGTGAATTCCAGGTCAGCCTGAGCTAGAGTGAGACCCTACCTCGAAAAACCAAAAAAAAAAAAAAAAAAAAAAAAAAAGTTTAAAGTAGCCAGAGCCATGGCTAAGTGAAGGTTGGGTGGATAGATATTAGGCTATTGTTTTTTAAGTTGGGCTTTTAAGGTTCAGTGTGTTCTTTCTATTATGCCTTGGCCTTGTGGGTTATGTGGGATTCCCATATGATGGGTAATCTTCCATTTCTTGCAAAAGGCTTTGAATGAGGAACTGACCAAAGCTGGGCCATTATCTGCTTTTATTTGATGGGGGAGACCCATGATGGCAAAGGTAGAGAGCATATGATATATGCGTTTTTTTGAGCTCTCTCCTGTTTTTGCTGTGGCCCATATATAAGGGGAGTAAGTACCCACAGTCACAAAGACATACTTCTGACGGCTGAGTTGGGGAATATGAGTGATGTCAATCTGCCAAAGGACATTGGCCTTGAGGCCTCAGGGGTTAGGGCCCATCATCTGAAGGGCAGGTGTTGTTAGTAGTGAGGCACAGGACTGGCAGGTTTTTATTTTTATTTTTTTAAAATGTTTTATTTATTTATTTGAGAGAGAGAAAGAGGGAGAGGAAGAGGCAGAATGAATGGGCACGCCAGGGCCTCCAGCCATTGCAAATGAACTCCAGACGCCTGCACCCCCTTGTGCAGCTGGCTTACGTGGGTCCTGGGGAATCGAACTGGGGTCCTTAGGCTTTGCAGGCAAGTGCCTTAACCGCTAAGCCATTTCCTCAGCCCAGGTTTTTATTTTTTTTAATTTTTTTTTTTTCTTAGGTAGGGTCTCACTCTAGCCCAGGCTGACCTGGAATTCACTATGTAGTCTCAGGGTGGCCTCGAACTCATGGTGATCCTCCTACCTCTGCCTCGCGAATGCTGGGATTAAAGGTGTGTGCCACCACGCCCGACGACTGGCAGGTTTTTAATATACATTGGAGTTGATTTTGGGGAATCAGAGGGAAGCATGATCGTAATCCCTTAAGGTTCACATGGGTGTTAGCATGAAATTTTTCTGCTTCTTCAAGGGTGGCCAAGAAGATGTCCGTTGGGTCTCCATAGGAGGCCGCCTGGTCTGCTATTGCGTGTCCCTTGGTGAGGGGGCCAGCTAAGGGGCTGTGAAACCTTATGTGTTGTACAAACAGGGCGGCCCTTCTTTTTGCATATGAGGTTGGAGACGTTTATCAATAGTGGTGAAAGAAGGTTTTCATCTAGTCAGATATGTGAGTGAGCAAGCCAGGGGAGTAAGTTAACAGCATAAATGCTATCTGAAAAGAGATTAAAGGGCCTTCTTTCTCTAGGAGTGCCAGATAGATGGCATACAGTTCCTTATATTATGGAGATCTGTCAGGAAGTTCCTTAAAAATGATGGTGTGGGGGGGGGTGCCTGGAGAGATGGCTTAGCAGTTAAGGCATTTGCCTGCAAAGCCAAAGGATCCCGGTTCAATTCTCCAGGACCCACGTAAGCCAGATGCACAAGGGGCACACACATCTGGAGTTCGTTTGCAGTGGCTAGAGGCCCTGGCGTGCCCATTCTCTTTGTCTGCCTCTCTTCTATCTCTCTTTCTGCTTGCAAATAAATAAATAAATTTTAAAAAATGATGGTGGGAGGTTGAGCCCCTGGGTGGTAAAGAGCTACAGCTGCTCCCCTCTTTTCCCCATCTATAAAAATGGGGGCCCTCCGGGGATTGGTTTTCTTGAAAAGAGGTGGGGTGGGAGCCATTTTTAAAGGGGTATTGCAGGAATCCATTTTTCATTAGGGTAGTGGTTGTCAATTTGACCAGGGAAGCCTATTAGGCTGTTTGCAAATCAGAAGTGGTTCCTGAATAGCCATTGTATAGCAACAAGAAAGAAGGGGGTTATGCTAGTGTCAGGCTCTTTGCCCAAGGTTTGGAGAGCCTGGTCTTGCCCGGTTTTAATCATGGCCGTGAGGGCATCAATCTTTGTTAATATGCATGGGACACTGCCAGTGAAGTGTGGAGCCATTCCAGGACTTCTTAGGGTTGGTATAATGCTTTCATGACGGTTGGTGAGGAGTTAAATATCATAAGCTGAATTGGCTTGTCTGGTGAATACTGGGCAAATGCCATATCAGAAAATATGTTATTAATCTTGGTTAATGCCTGTTTTGCCTATGGGCTTAGGAGGCAGGGGAGGATGGATCTTTGTCACTTTGTAACATGTCAAATAAGGGTTGAAAATCACTGGTGCGGATGGGAAGCCATAGTCGAGGCAAATGAGGTTCCCCAGAAAGCTCTGAAGCAAGGCCAATGTGAGCTTCTGGGAAAAGGAGAGTATGGATTTAAGAGGCTGGCAGAGGTGAGGGAGAGTTCTGTCCCCAGGAAAGTTATAGGTGGGATAAGTTGGACTTTATTTGGGGCAATTTTGAAGTCTGCCTCAGTGAGGGAAGGTATTAATTGATCCCTTAGCTTGGCTGGTGAGGTGGAGGAGTCTTTCCATACTAGGATGTCATCCATATAATGATAGATATTAAGGCCTCGACCTAAATGTGACCTTAATTCCATAGCAACTGCTTCTTAGCATATAGTGGGTCTATTAGCCATATCTTGGGGCAGAACCATCCACTCAAAGCATTTGGCAGGTCCTACCTTATTGATGGAGGGGATCAAGAATGCAGAGCATTGTCAGTCTCAGGAGTACAGGGGGATAGAAAAGAAACAATCCTTAATATCAATAGCAAGGAGGGGGTGTTGGCTGGAATGGCTGACACAAGGGTTAGTCCTCTTTGAGGGGTGCCCCAAAAGAGCATGACTTTATTGATGACCCTAAGATCTTGTAGTAACCTCCATCCTCCTGAGCCCTTTCAAATTACAAACACAGGAGTGTTCCATGGGTTCTGCAAGGGGTGTGGATGGGATTAAGTTGGAGTTGTTCTGTTACTAACTGATTTAAGATTTCAAGTTTCTCCCTTGGCAGAGGCCACTGTTCAACCCAGGTTGGCTCATCAGAAAGCCATTCCCGGTAGGAAATTTCATACTTAACAGTGGTCTTTAGGATTGGGGGTGGGGTGACACCGGCAAAGATATCTCTCATAATCTTCCATCTCAATGCATTGTCCCTCTATATTACTGGCAATAACTATATCTAGGGCCTCGAGGATGTCCCTCCCTAAAAGGTTGGTTGTTACGTCAGCCACTAGCGGTCAGATGAGATGTGTAGTTCCATCTGGGTCCTTCCACTTAAAGCCTTCCTTATGAACATATGCCTGTGAAGAATCACCTATCCCCATTAATTGGGGCCGAGAACTAATTCCCAGTGTTGGGGAACTTCAGATCACTTTAGAATTGTCTTATCTGGGTCATATGGATCCCTGGAAATCATCCAGGGGATGATCTAGAGGACTTCTTTGCAGCAGGAGATGGCCTTTCTCTGGGAGATCTTAATTCCCCTGACTTTCAGGATAGCCCTTAATCCACAAATCTGTGATTCCTTTTGGTAGAAGGCAATATTGCCTGTGTTAGAAAAAGAGTGGAGATGCCAAGACCAAATGGCAACGTCCCCAAGGGCTGGATAGCACCAGGGGGGATTCCCCAAAGGTCCAGTGCAAGCCTGTGTGCAAGTTTCAGAGTCCAGTGACTGCCCTAAGGGCTTTTAAATGGTCGTTGAGTTACTGGTTTGGGAGTCAGAGAGATAGACAGGAGGTTGTTGCCAATACCCGGGCAGGCTGTTGGGGTCCAAGCAGTGGACTAGGGACCTTTAGTCAATGCTGAAGTGTGGCCTTAGCCAAAAGATGTCTGTTTCCCGTTCACCTTATTCAGTCACTCGCGATGGTGCAAACTGAAAGTAAAGGAGGAGAAGGAAAGATCCTGCCAGCCCTCAAAACATGGAGGCATGGGCCACAAGGGGCCAATGTCCCCCTAGACAACAATTGTCCCTCTGGGCGAGCACTCACTTACCCCCAGCACATCTCGGAGGGTCCCTGTTCGGGTGCCAGATGTGGGTCCCTGGTCTCTCAAGGACCCATTGTGCACTGGCTCCCCAGAGGCATCCAGCCAACTGTGGAGCAGGGTCTTGAGCGGCCATGAGTGTGATGGGAAGAAACACCCAGGAGACAGCTTCAGAGAACAGCTCTGGTTTATTCAACAAGGAACTGGGTTTTTATAAGCAGTTGAGAGAGAGAGAGAGAGAGAGAGAGAGAGAGAGAGCGGGAAGAGGGCCCCAAGGGGATTGGTGGGTTCAAAGGTTGTTTGCTGATGCCTAGTTGGCATATAGGGACGTTTATTCCCGCACATAGGGAGAGGGTCAGGTGACCTATGTAGTGGTGGGAAGAGGTATAGAGTAGGGGATGGGGTGTGTAAAGGCTGTTGGCTGATACTGTCTAAGGAGTTTCTTAGGTAACTGGCCAAAAGTCACAGGGCTATGAGCAAAGCCTAGGTCTTATCAGGACATCCAGCACCCTGGGCTGGGAGGGGGGAGAGCAGCCCTCTTCCTACTGGTCTTGGGGCCTGAAATTTGTCTGGGGGTCCAGGCTCACTGTGACCCCTGGGAATGGGGAGGGGCCTTACTCCTGCCAGTTCCTGGGACCTGAGATTCACCCAGGGTACAGGATGCTGTGATCTCTCTGTAGTCTGAGACCCATGTCTGATAGCTTAGGATTGCTTTTAACCCAGGGCCCTGCCTGTGTCTGACAGATATGGTAGGACACTTCCCTAGATCTGGGGAGATATCTCAGTCAGGAAGGTGCTTGTCTCACAAGCATGAGGACCTGAGTTTAATCCCACACCTAAACAATGTTGGCCTGCACCTGTAATCCCAGTGCTGAGAAGGTGGAGACAGAAGGACCCTGGGTCTCTTGCTGGTCAACTTGATGAGTTTTAGGCCAATGAGAGGTGTTGTCTTGAAGGAAGTGGATGACATTCTTGAGAGTGTCAGCAGAAGTCTCTGTCCCCACATGCATGCTCACACACGTGTATGTGCACATACACATATATGTGTACAAACACTTTTTTTTGAAGTTAGAGAGAGAGAAAGACAGAGAGGGAGACAGATAGAGAATGGGCATGCCAGCAGCCTCTCAGCCGCTGTGAACGAACTCCAGACACGTGTGCCCCCTTGTGGGCAAGTGCAGCATTGCACCCTTGCCTCACTTTTATATCTGGCTAAACGTGGGACCTGGAGAATCGAACGGGCATTCTTAAGCTTAGCAGGCAGGTGCCTTAACTGCTAAGCCATCTCTCCAGCCCCCCACACATTTTTTTTTTTTGAGGTAGGGTCTCACTCTAGCTCAGGCTGACCTGGAATTCACTCTGTAGCCTCAGGGTGGCCTCGAACTCACGGTGATCCTCCTACCTCTGCCTCCTGAGTGCTGGGATTGAAGGCATGGGCCACCATGCCCAGCTTCCCACACACATTTTTAAAAAGGCCCTGGATTCAACTTCCAGTACTGCCCCAAACAATAAATAATTAAATAGAGAGGACCTCAAAACATCATACATCGATCAATTCCATAGGATCCTCAAGAGGGAAATGAGTTCATTAAGAGGCTGGAAGGCTCTAACTTCTTCTGGGTGAGTAAGTAAACCATCATATCCATGGAAATAATAACATGGTCTCATTGAGTACCTATTCCAATGATGGCAATAATCTGTCCCATGAATAGTGCATTCTTCCTATGCCTTATACTCATTGAACACTTAAAGAAATCATTTCTATGTTTGATTTCAATCAGAACAATGTAAACAAAGACAGAACTACCTACTTTTACTTAAAGCATTCCCTATTAGCTAGAAATGTGATACTGTTCTCTAAAGTGAGTGGTATTATCTTTAAATCCTTTGTGAGTCACTTTTGCATATTTTTTCATGAAGTCGTTAAAACCCTGAGACAAAGCAAATAGCCTTAAACATTGGCCATCAGCCAGGAGCCTCTTTTAAACAGGTCAATCCAGTCTTTTTTTTTCTCTCCCCACTCTTTGAACAGATTAAGCAGTTAAATCTAATTGCAAAGGTTGTAGTTTATTTAATATATACATTCAAGATGAAAGAATGTGGCCTCAGCAAGTTGGCTGGGGATAGCTCAGATTCTGCATCTAGCCTTGCTGTGTATTTTTTTCCTCTGCTGTGTACACATCTTTTGGTTACCATGAGAACTGGAGGCCTTAGGCAAAGGAGATTGTCTCCACTGCTGGACTGAGAGCAAGAGGAAGATTTGGTACAGGTGTAAAACAGGGAGTTGATTCAGGTAAGGGAACAGTGAGCACTAGAGCCTATGTGTATGTCTATGCTTGGGCATTTCACATTATTTTATAGAGAAGACAGACATTATGCTAAGTAACATATAATAATTCAGAATACTTGAGCAAGGCTCAGCGAACCTAAAGATCAGTAGGATTGGTAACAATTTTATATAGCTAAGGTGTTCCCTGTTTCGCCCCATCATTGTTTTGGTGCTGTGGTGGTTTGACTATAAGATATCTCCCATGGCCTCATGTGTTTGGCTTCTTAATTCCCAGTTGGTGGCACTGTTTGGAAAGGTTGTGGACCCTTTGGGAGGTGGAATCTTGCTGGAGGAAGTATGGCACTGGGAGTGGACCTTGGGTGTTATGGCCCAGCCCCACTTGGCCACACTCTTGCTACTTCCTTCCTGCTAATGTGAAAATGTGATGCTCAGCTGTCTGCCCCAGCCTTGCCTTTCCTGTCATGATAAAACTTCCCCCTTGAAATGGTAATCCAGAAATAAACCACTCTTCTTGTGTAAGCTGCTTCTGGTTAGATGTTTTGTCCCAACAATATGAAAGTTAACAGTTATAGGTGCTCCAGACCATTATGAGTGCTGGATCCACTCGGTGCATTAGCCAGACCAATAACACCCTATCTTCATCGCACCCTGTTCCCTGTTATCATGGTATCTTGAGTATAAGGATATGACCACTTTTGCATTTTTCCTCTCAGAAATGAAGTTACAGAGTCTCCAACTCTGAGTAGCCATGGGCTATCAGAGTATACTCCTACAGCAACCCTGAAGATAGGCACTGATAACTTAAAAATATGGCCATTACTTAATTTGGAATAGACTCTTAGAAACTGGTCCTTGAATACTTACATGGCAGTGGAGACACCATGATTGTGAAGATGGTTTTCCCAGGGTGAGGCTTATCCATTGCACTCCGGATGTACTGACCCCTGCAATCTCCCCAAATGTGGGAAACTTGACTACATCATTTGTGGTAGTGGTGGTGGGGGGATCAAAGAAATAAGTCCTCAAGTGAAATTCTCCCTCAGCAGTTCATTCTGTCAGATTCTGCCCTGGGCACAGTCAGTCACCTCTTGGGGTCCAGCTATCACAAATACAATTTATCTATCTATCTATCTATCTATCTATCTATCTATCTATCTATCTATCTATCTATCTATCTATGTATTTGATGTAAGGTCTCACTCTAGCCCAGACTGACCTGGATTTCACAATGTAGTCTCAGGGTGGCCTCAAACTCATGGCAATCCTCCTACCTCTGCCTCTCAAGTGCTGACATTAAAGATGTAAGCCACCACACCCAGCTCTTTCAGGTACAGTTTTGGAATTCATTCTGGCTTATATTCATCACAGAGAAAGAACCATCTATATATATATATATATTTTTAATTTTGAAAAATACTTCTATATTTTTAAAATATATTTAAATTGTTACTTTTTATTGATTGAAATACTTACTTAAACTAGAGGTAAAATATTGTACTTACCTCCAAAGTAAGAACTGGGAAATTTTATTGATTCAAATTAGTGATGATTCATTTAACCCTCAGAAACTCTTTCCTAATGAATCACTGAGTTGAATTATGTCACTTATTTATTCCAAATGTGCCCTTTAGTGTCACTTCCTCTATTTCTCTGATCTCATATTGGTGAAGAGTGTTGTGTACCCTTTGAAAAGCACATTCATTATACAGCTCTCAGAACCATGTAATTTGAGTATTGTAATGCTGGATTTTTATTCTTCCTCTCCTCTTGTTCTCATGTTTTAAAATTCTAAATCTTCTACAAGCCCTCTTTATAATGATTGAATTACAAGATACATAAAAGAGGCAGTTTCAAATGTCATGCTAAAAGAAAGATATTGGGTTCTAACTTTATAGTAATAGCATTGGGGAAGAATATTTTATTTCAAAAAGATGAAATAAATTCCACTTAGAAGGGTTTCAAGTAATTAAGTTTAAGACAATAAGACCTCTAAGAATAAGTTTTGGCCATATGGGTTCTTTATGTAGCTAATAATTAGACATAGTCCCAAAGTGTCTATGGCTTCACTTATTGCTACTTTGTTTTCATCTAGTCAAAGAAAAATGAATGTTGGACTGGTTTATGGTTTTTCATTATTTTTTCTCACTATTTTAGAGCCCTAGGGAAGGAACAATTTTATTTTGGTTTATAGTGGCAGAGGGCAGAATCCATGGTGGGAAGAGCATGGCAGGAGCAGGAAACTGGGGTCGCATGGTCACATCTCATGTTAGCAGGGAGGCGTAGAAAGAGAGAGAGAACAGCAAGCAGGGTCAGGCTATGACACATCAAGGCCAGCTCCCATTGACACACTTCCACTAGTAAAGCTCTACCTACTAAGGTTCCACAACTTTCTTGAACAGTGTCACCAGCTGGGAATTACGTGTTCAAACAAATGAATCTCTGGGGGACACTACATTCAAACCACCACAGTCTCATTCTTATGGAATCACAGGATCTTTTGAAGGGACCTAGACATGTAGTGTGGCACATGAACATGATTGCTAGTCAGATCTCATGTCACCCATGAAGGGAAGTGAGTCTCCCCTTCTCCCTCCTCCCTTTCCCCTTCACATCACAACTCAAACTCACAGTGATTCCCCTGCCTCTGCTTCTCCAGCACTGGGACTTTCAAGTATGTATTACTTGTTCCTCTCTGCTTTCACAGAATAAGGGGGAAAAGGGGTCACAACATAGGTGATAGTAAATTAACAGTGCAGAATGGCAGGAGGGACTTCCCTTTTCTGTCCCTTCATCTGTTTTGATGCCCTTCTTCATCATCCATGACAATATGTTGATGGACTCAATATCATGCAGGGCTTATGCAAGTAACAACAGTGACTATGACGTCATGAATGCAATGACCACTTTATGTCTTGAAGACAGCCTGCCAAAGTATTCCTCTCCATCCTTTTGTGCTTAAGTTCTTTCTGCTGACTCTTTTGAAATAGTCCCTGAGGGCTGGAGAGATGGCTTAGTTGTTAAGGCACCTACCTGTGAAGCCTAAGAACACTTGTTCAAATCTCCAGGTCCCATGTATAACCAGACACAAAAATGATGCAAACGCGCAATGTCACCCATGCACACAAGGGGGCGCACGTGTCTGGAGTTCGTTCATAGAGGCTGAAAGGCCCTGGCATGCCCATTCTCTGTCTGCCTCTTCCTCTCTCTCTCTCTCTCCCCCACTCTCTCTCTCTCTCTCTGTTTCTATCTCTCTGGCTCTCTCAAATATATGTAAAAAAAATGAAATGAAGGCTGGAGAAATGGCTTAGCGGTTAAGGCATTTGCCTGCCAAGCCACAGGATCCCGGTTTGATTCTCCAGGACCCATGTAAGCCAGATGCACAAGGGGCACATGCATCTGGAGTTCGTTTGCAGTGGCTAGAGGCCCTGGTGTGCCCATTCTCTCTGTGTCTGCCTCTCTTCTCTCTCTCTCTCTGCTTGCAAATAAATAAATAAAATATATATAAAAAAGAAATGATCCCTGAGCAGTGGAGGGTATAACTGATAGGTGTAATTTAATGCTGAGCACTCAGCTATCACTTTTCCTCAGCACTTTGTTGAGCTCTGAGTCTCCCCAGTAGTCACCACCAACTTCAGAAAGAAGCTTCTCTGATCAAAGGGGAGAGTAGCACTAATCTATGGGCATAAACATAAGCATTTAGAGGACAATTTGATGGACATAATATATCTATTTAGCCAAACAAAAGTAGTAGCTTCCTCCCTAGGGCCTATGACTTTCCCAGCCACAAGCTTTTGACTAGGTTTTTGGAATCAGGCATAAATTTTCTCTTGTGGAGCAGGCCGGAAATCCAGAGTGCAGTTGGTTACCCCCATAACAGACATGCTGCTACTGCACTAGTGGGTACATCTTATTTGGCTGCCCCGCAGTGTACTGATGACTTTTCTCCTTAAACATAGCATTTTCCAGCATACCAGCAGGTAGTCACCAGGGCGGGCTTGATTTCACCAAAGCATGTGGTATCTTCAACAACAGTAGGGTCTTACTATCTAGTTTTGGTGGGCAGTCAAGAACCTTGGCAATAGCCTATATTGTTTTGTAGGCCTCAGGGGCTTTTCTGACCAATAACTCATTGGGAGGGATCCCACCCCTGGCACTGGGATTTTTCTGTAACAATCTATGGCTTCTGGGTGCAGCATTATCCACCCAGGCCCCACACACAGAGTACTTCCACCCAAACACTCTTTTTTTAAATTTTTAATTAATTTTTTTGGCGTGGAGACGCCTTTAATCCCAGCAGAGGGAGAGAGAGAGGAGGAGGAAGCTGAGAGGCGAGGCCACCCTGAGACTCAGCTGTTAATTCCAGGTCAGCCTGGACCAGAGTGAGACCCTACTGCAAAAAAAAAAACCAAAAAAAATACATATAATTTTAATTAGCTAACATCTGGCTAGGTTTCCATGTGGACTTGGTGTTTTGTTTTTTGGGTTTTTTTGGAACCAGTGTTTTTTGGTTTTTCAAGGTAGGGTTTCACTCTATCTGAGGCCTGACCTCCAATTCACTATGTAGTCTCAGGGTCTTTTCAAACTCAAAAAAAAACATATAATTTTAATTAGTAACTGGGATTAAAGGTGTTTTCCATGCCCAGCTTCATAGCATCTTTTTTCTTTTTTCTTTTTTTCTTTTTTTTTTTTTTTTGTTTTTCAAGTTAAGGTCTCACTCTAGCCCAGGCTGACCTGGAATTCAATCTGTAGTCTCAAGGTGGCCTCAAACTCACAGTAATCCTCCTACCTCTGCCTCCGGAGTACTGGGATTAAAGGCATGTGCCACCACACCCAGCTGCATCTTTAGTTTTGATTAACCCTCTTGCACTTCCTCCTCCATCCCTCTCTCCTGACTTCACTTAGACCATGCCACCCCAGTATTCCAAAGCTCCTCTACCTTTTTTTTTTTTTTTTTTCGAGGTAGGGTCTCACTCTAGCCCAGGCTGACCTGGAATTAACTATGTAGTCTCCGGGTGGCCTCGAACTCATGGCGATCCTCCTACCTCTGCCTCCCAAGTGCTGGGATTAAAGGCGTGCGCCACCACGCCCGGCTAGCTCCTCTACTTATATATCTACTATCCCAGCCCTTTAGTTCCCCTCTCTGCCTTCCATCATAACTCCCTTCTAGATCCCTGGGTGTTGCAGTCAGGTTTGCATCGCTGGTGGAAAACACCCGACCAAGAGCAGCTTGTGGGAAAAAACGGTTTATTTTGGCTTACAGACTGGAGGGGAAGTTCCATAATGGCTGGGGGAAATGATGGCATGAGCAGAGGGTGGACATCACCTCCTGGCCAACATCAGATGTACAACAGCAGCAGGAGAGTGTGCCAAACACTGGCAAGAGGAAGCTGGCTATAACACCCATAAGCCTGCTTCAACAATACACTGCCTCTAGGAGGCTTTAATTCCCAAATTGCCATCACGGCATTCAGAACACCTAAGTTTATCAAACCACCACACTGGGATAATGAGCTATTTAAAATTATTTTGTATTTGTAGACTGCATATTAATGATTCATTGTTATTGTACAGTTAAAATGCAAATGTTTTACATCTCAGAGCAGCAAGCTGGTCACGTGTTCTCTTGTCCTTTTCCCTCATTAACTCATCTGCTTTCTTTTGGCTACATTTTCTACATTCTGCCTTATACAGAAGAAATTTACTCATTTACCAAAAAAATCTGATATATCCAAGGTAATTCTATTTATTGTATTGTATTTATTTTATTGTTAGAAATTTACAAAGGAATTATAATATAAACTATAATTAAGTCTATAACGTGGGGCTGGAGAGATGGCTCAATGGTTGATATGCTTGCCTGTAAAGGCTAAGGACCTGGGTTTGATTCCCCAGTACCCACATAAGGCTAGATGCACAAGGTGACACATGCATCTGGAGTTTGTTTGCAGGGGCTAAAGGCCCTGACATGCCCATTCTCTCTCTCTAATAAATAAATAAATAAAATAAATGCATTTATATATATATATATATAGTCATATAATTTAAAATCATGCTTATATAATGTACAGGGTTGGGAAGTAGGCAGAGAGGAGATAAGGTTCTTTTCAGATAAACCCTGAAATAAGTGGGCAGGATATTCTAAGACAATTGAAAGAAAGGAGATTCATACAGAGATGTGTAAAAGTAAATTTCATTGGTATCTCTCCCCTTATTATTTTCTCTTCATCCAAGGCTTTTCAAAAAAAATTCCTTCCTTCCTTCCTTCCTTCCTTCCTTCCTTCCTTCCTTCCTTCCTTCCTTCCTTCCTTCCTTCCTTCCTCCTTCCTTCCTTCCTTCCTTCCTTCTTTCTCTCTCTCTTTCTCTCTCTCTTTCTTTCTTTCTCTTTCTTTCTTTCTTTCTTTCTTTCTTTCTTTCAGATAGAGAAATAAGCACAGAGAAAGAGAGAGACAGAGAGAGAATGAGCATGCCAGCCCTCCAGCCACCACAAACAAACTCCAGACGCATGCACCACCTTGTGCATCTGGCTTACGTGGGTCCTGGAGAATTGAACCTAGGTCCTTTGGCTTTGCTAACTGCTAAGCCATTTCTCTAGCTCCATCCAAGGCTTTTTCCTACCATATGCTCCTCCCTATTCCCTACCCAAATGAACATGAGCTTCACAAAGACAAGGGTTTTTAATGTGTTCTGTTCATTGTTGCATCCAGTATTGGTAATGCCTGGCACA
Organism: Orientallactaga sibirica; assembly: GCA_036365145.1. Classification (NCBI taxonomy): domain Eukaryota; kingdom Metazoa; phylum Chordata; class Mammalia; order Rodentia; family Dipodidae; genus Orientallactaga; species Orientallactaga sibirica. Next base: position 1,856,122 of record JAEOAD010000055.1, read on the forward strand.
TTAAAGATATTCACCAAGTGTTATTGTCAAATGAATAAACATATGAATGAAATGATAACTTCCTCTAAGGATTGGTGTCTGGGGGCTTCTGTCAATTAGCTTTCCTTCCCTCACCACAAACCTGGCCAACAATTTGTTATCAAACAAAGTCTTACAGTTTGAAATTTTAATTGGTGTCCTTAAAATTGTAAGTGAGCCAGAGCAGTACAGTGTAGCTATAGTCTAACAACTTGAGAGGTTGAGGCAGAAGGAAAATGAGGCGAAGACCAATTGAAGCGAGGCAGCAAGACCTTACTTCAAAGACAAAATTGTAAGGCTGTAGAGGTGGCTTAGTAGTTAAGGCACCTGCCTGCAAAGCCTAAGAACACCCATTCGAATCTTCAGGTCCCATGTTTAGTCAGACACAAAAGTGACGCTAGCACGCAGAGTTGCACATGTGCACAAGGGGACACATGCATCTGGAGTTCGTTCACAGCAGCTGAGAGGCTGCTGGCATGCCCAGTCTCTCTCTGTCTCTCCCTCTCTCTCTCAAATTAAAAATAAAATAAAATAAAATTGTAGCTGGGCATGGTGGCACACGGGTTTAATCCCAACCCTTGGGAGGCAGAGGTAAGAGGATCACTGTGAGTTCAAGGCCACCCTGAGACTACATAGTGAATTCCAGGTCAGCCTGGGCTAAAGTGAAACACTACCTTGAAAAACCAAAAATAAATAAAGCAAAATAAAATAAAGTAAAATAAAATAAAATAAAATTGTGAGGTTACATATGAACTGCACATCATAGGTTTTGCAGCTTTTTTTTTTTTTAAGTTTAGACCAGAATAGCATTTTTTACTTTTATATGTGGTTGCAGGCATTTAACAAACTCTGTTAGGTTAAATGCTGAAGTAATTGAACAGAAGCTTACTGACCATACATGGCAATGAATGCAGTCTTTGCAAAAATAGTTTGAAAACGTCACTGAATGAACAGATGGCTATAGCTCTCAACAGCTAACAACACAGCAAACTCAGGGAAAGGGAAAAATCTAATCTCCAAAGTTACTGCATTATAATATTCAAATACTCAGTTTTCAATAACAGTTTCAAGGCATAAAAAATATCTTGGCTTGGGCTGGAGAGATGGCTTAGCGATTAAGGCATTTGCCTGTGAAGCCTAAGGAACCACGTTCAACTGTCCAGATCCCACATAAACCAGATGCACAGTGATGCCAGCGCACAAGTTACACATGTGTGATTGCAGTGGCTAGAGGCCTTGGCATATGAATTCTCTCTCTCTCACACACACACATGCATTCTCTCTTGCATAAAAAAAATTGTGAAGCTGGGCGTGGTGGCGCATGCTTTTAATCCCAGCACTCCGGAGGCAGAGGTAGGAGGATCGCCATGTGTTCGAGGCTACCCTGAGACTACATAGTGAATTCTAGGTTAGCCTGGGCTAGAGTGAGACCCTGCCTCGAAAAAACAAAATAAATAAATAAATAAAATAAAGTCATGGTTTAAATGTGAACTATCCCCCTACAGGCTTGTGTGTCTGGACACTTGGTACTCAGCTTTTGGAGCTATTTTGGTCATGGGGCCTTGCTGGCTGATGTAGGTACACAGAGGCAAGCCTTGAGGATGATGGGGTGGCCCTGGTTTTGGCCCAAGGCCTCTACTTGCTGGTCAACATCATGTAATACACAGCAGCTTCCTGCTCCTGCCACCATAAACTCCACCTTGCCTTCCCCACCATGACAGACGATATCCTCTCAAACTGTGAGCCAAACATAAATTCTTCCTAATCTTAAGTTGTTTCTGTCAGGTATTTGGTTACAGATATTAATGAGAAAAGTAACTGACACAGAAAATTAGTACCAAGAAGTAAGATAATTGCTGTGATCAGCCTGAGCAGGAGGTGTGTAGGCCTTCAGACCGGACTTCTAGGAAGACTGTGGAAGAGATTGGAGCTGTGGGCTAGAGTGCTAATAAGCTTGGAAGGTCAGAATATTGATAGGATTGTAAGCACTGAAGGGAATAAGGACTCTGTCAAGTTAGAGGTCATTCATGGCGCATTCTAGCAGACAGTCTGCCTGTGTCCTGAAAATTTGAGTGAGACTGAATTCAAAAGAAATGGACTAGGGCTGGGGAAATGGTTTAGCAGTTAAGGCATTTGCCTGCAAAGCCTGAGGACCCCGGTTACATTCCTCAGGACCCTCGTAAGGCAGATGCACAAGGGGGCACATGTGTCTGGAGTTTACATGTAATGTAATGTAATGTAATGTAATGTAATGTAATGTAATGTAACATGTAATGCGCAGCAGTCACATGCTCTTGCCACTGTGAACTCTCTGGTACCTTCCTTGCTGTGATGAATCCGACTCTGTCAAACCATGAGCCAAAGTAAAACTTTCTCCCTGAAGTTACTTCTATTAAATACTTTGTCACAATAAGGAGAAAAGTAACCGATACAAAGACACAGAAAAGTTTGATACATTCAAAAAACAAAGTAACTGGGCTGGAGGGATGGCTTAGTGGTTAAGGTGTTTGCCTGCAATACCTAATGACTGGGTTTCAATTCCCCAGTACCCACATAAAACCAGATGCACAAAGTGGTGCATGCATCTGGAGTTCATTTGCAGTGACTACATGGCCTGGCGTGCCCATTCTCCCTCTCCCTCTCTTTCTTTTCTTTCTGCATCTCTCTACTTGCAAATAAATAAATAAATAATTTAAAAAGTAACTTAAAAACTGTCCCTGAATCCAGGCATTGAATTTATTAGACTAATGCTTTTTTAAAAAATTGTTTCAGTCAGGTATGATGGTGCATGCTTCTAATCTCAGCACTTGGGAGGCAGAGGTAGGAGGATCACCCTGAGTTCAAGACCACCCTGAGACTACATAGTGAATCCAGGTCAGCTTAGGCTAGAGCAAGACCCTACCTCAATTTAAAAAAAAAATTGTTTCAGGGCTGGAGAGATGGCTTAGTGGTTAAGGTGTTTGCCTACGAAGCCCAAGGACTCATGTTCAACTCCCCAGATCCCACATAAGCCAGACACACAAGGTGATGCATACACAAGGTGGAGCACACATCTGGAGTTCAATTACAGTGGCTATGCCAATTTTCTGTGTATGTGTGTGTGTCTTTCTCTCTGTTTCTCTCTCTAAAAAAAAAAATAATAAATAATAATAAAAAAATAAAAGGCCAGTCTGGGGCTAGAGAGATGGCTTAGCAGTTAAGGTGCTTGCCTACAAAGCCAAAGGACCCAGATTCAACTCCCCAGGACCCATGTAAGCCAGATGCACAAGGGGGCACACACATCTGGAGTTCATTTGCAGTAGCTAGAGGCCCTGGCGCACCCATTCTTGCTCTCTCTCTTTCTACCTATTTCTGTATCTCTCTCAAGTAACTAAATAAAAATAAATAAATAAATAAAATTTTTTTTTTAAAAAAAAGGCCAACCTGTTGGGCTTGCCTCAAGAAAAATTGCTTCAAATAGGCTCAAAAAATAACAGGAAACCATGGACAAATGTTGATGGGCCCAATATAGTGCAGATCTTGTGCAAGTAATGACAGTAGCTTTGAGGTCTTGAATGTAACAGTCACTTCATGTCCAGAAGACAGCATTCCAGAGCATGTCTCTGCATCCCGTGGCTCTCACATTCTCTCCACCCTCCTTCTGCAATGTTCCCTAAGTCTTGGAGGGTGTGACACATACATCTCATTTAGTGCTGAGCACTCAATAGTCATTTATGCTCAGCACTTTGACAAGTTTTAAGTCTCCCCAGCAGTCACCACCCACTTCAAAAAGAAGCTTTTCTGATTAAAGGTGAGAAGTCAGCACTAATTTATGGGCATAAGCATAAATACATCAAGAGCAATATGAGGGCCACAACATATCCACTTAGCAAAGCCACAGCAGCAGCTCTCCTCTTAGAGCCTATGATCTTCCCAGCCATAGGCTTTTGACTGTGTTTTCAATACCAGGCATGAACTCCCTCCTGTGAAGCAGGACTCCCAAACAGCCATGCCGCTATTGCACCAGTGGACACCTCTTGCCCGCTGGTTGGTTGTTGTGGTTGTCAGGGTCCAGTTTCCAACATCTTCTTCCCCAGCAGCTTGCATAGCACTTTCTAGTATATGACAAGCTCGCCAGTAGGGAGAAAGCTTCCAGATCAGCTCCCACTTGATTTCTCAGTGTCCTACAAGCAAAGCATGTGGTGTCTTCAGCAATGGAGTCCTGTGGCCGTAGTATTTAACCTTCTTATTAGATTCCTGTTTAATTGGTCCATAGTGAGGTCTGGTTATCCATGTTTTTTTTTAAAGCTCTTTTAGACAATTGGCCGCCACTTATTTGGGTGTAAATATAGATATGTGATTGCAAGGTCAGAGGATAAGCATGTCTGTGCTCATAGTGATCAATTGTTGGGCCCTAAGAGGCCCTGGGCGCGAGGCCCAGTGGAACTTCCTGAGCCTGGCTAGAGTTTGGCCACCTGTCTTTGGCCTATTACTCCCGCTTAGAAGTGACTCAGCAAGACCTAAGCCAAAACTGCCTCCGCCCAGCTACTGCTAACATGGTGAAATACTATTGGCCCCTACACCTTTATCCCATCCTGAGACCCCACCCTCTTTCTCAATGCTATATAAACACCTTCCTGCTACAATAAAACGAGATCCTGCTTCGACAAGACTCCCGACCCAGTGTGTTTTTCTCTCCGGTGCCTTGGAGGAGGGGGTTCTGGGTCGTCGACACTCACCATCCCGCTCAGCCCCAAGGAGGGACTGGCTGGACCGGCTCCTTCTTCAGCCCTACCTGACGGAGGACCCAGCAATCAATTGTCTCCCAAAGTAGTTGTATCAATGTATAATCTCAATTGCAATGTATATGAGTTCTCTTTTCTTAACAATATCTTAAAACCATTTGTTGCTTCCATAAATATAGACAGTATACTATGATCATAATCCCCTCTGTTGCAGACAGCTTCAGGTTCGCTGAGATGAACTTCCAGACCAGGCACAGTTATGGAGGAAGGGATATTATTTATTGAAGCTTACAGATCCAGGGGAAGTTCCATAACGGCAGAAGTAGCGGCCTGCTCTCACAAGGCCAGGCAGAGAGAACAAACCAACCAGCCACCACAGCACACAGAGCAAAACTAAAAAACTGCCCAAAAGGTCACACAGCACACTTCAGGAACTCCTGCTAGGCACATTTGCATATCTTTACAATGGAATCTTCACCACACCTTAAGATTAGTGTCTCTCAAGGTGATTGCAGATACAAACTATAAAATAATAAAACACTGAAATATTTGGGGACAAATTTTTAATCTTTATTTTTCAATAGATTTTAACTTTCACACATTGTAAATTGTACTCAGTCCAATTTCAAAAAGTCTTGATCAACTTAAGATAGTGAGTCCTGTAAAATCAAACAAGTTAAATACTTTCAACATGTAAAGGCACAGAGTAAACATTTTTAACTGGTAAAAAGCAAAGAGAGACTAGAATAATGCAAACTCAACTATCATTAGCAGTCATCAATGCAGTTCAAGTTCAATATAACCAGAGATGGATAGTCTCAGGTTTTCCAATTCTGCCCCTCCAGCTGGGCAGCCAGGAAAACTTTCATCCCATGCCAATACTGCACTCCATGGTAGCCCTTTTGCACAGTCCTGGTATATCCAAAACATCTTCAGGTCTCCATGCAAACCACAGTCTATCTTCCAAAAGGCTCTTCCAGCCTATTCCTCAGGGACTTCAACCGTGTGCAACTCATGACCATTCCATGCATTTTTCATGCTTCCAAAACTAATACCAGGTGTGCAGGACACAGCCATATTCTTAAAGGGACAAAATATAAGCCTTGAAAAGCAGGTTCCTTCTCCAGTCAACTCTTTCCAAGAATTTGCATTTTTAACAGTCTTTCCTCATGCTCCATTGTTTTAATGTAAATCAAGTCTGGCCACCTTCCTTCCACCTTCCTTAAGATTTATGCGTTGACAATAGCAGCTCCAGGTCTCAGTGCCTCTGCTTTTACCTTGCTTGAGGTTTTCCAACTTAAAATCTTAAAATCTCAGTCCAATATCTTCAGCCATGCACATCAGTCCATTACAAATTTAACCTTGATCAAACTTTCTGGGCCTGGATATCAAGGCCATAACTTATGCCAGTAGCCCAGTTCCAACAAAGCCCTCTCTGTCTTTCCTTCCCCAGAAACCTTGCCAAGTGAGGTTCAATACTGTCTGCACTTAGCATTCTCAAACTCTCATCAGAATAGTTGTTTCCAGAAAGCATCTTCAGTTGCACCAAGTCCATGCCCATTCCTCCAAAACAAAGGTTGATATCCACACGATCTGGTTCATCTGTACCACTCTACTGTTGCAGACAGCTTCAGGTTCGCTGAGATGAACTTCCAGTGTGTGTTATGGTGGGTGTGTGTGTGTTACAGATCCAGGGAAGGCCAGAAGTAGCGGCCTGCTCTCACAAGGCCAGGCAGAGAGAACAAACCAACCAGCCACCACTCAGCCCAAAAGGTCACACAGCACACTTCAGGAACTCCTGAGGCACATTTGCATATCTTTACAATGGAATCTCAAACCATCACCACATGGGGACTATCACAGTGACCTTGCCTCTTGCAAGGTGATTGCAGATACAAACTATAAAATAATAAAACACTGAATATATTGGGGACACTGCCTACCACACCCTCCCACCATCTTCCCTTTTCCCCCATCCGGATCCCCCTCCACTGAATCCCATCTTCTTTCCAATTAGTCTCTCTTCTATTTTGTTAAAATTTTAATCTTTATTTTTCTTTATTTATAAGAGAGAGACAAAATGGACATGCCAGTGCCTTCAGCCATTGCAGACAAACTCCAGATGTATGCGCCTCCATCAGCATCTAGCTTACATAGGTTCTGGGGAGTCGAACCTGTATCCTTAAGCTTCACAGGCAAACACCTTAACCTCTAAGCCATCTCTCCAGCCCTCTATTCTATGCTGATGTCATCATTTCCCCCTCCTGTTATGCAGGTCTTATGTCGGTGGCATCAGCCATGGTGAGGTCATGAATATCAAGGACATAACATTTTAGAATTTTATTCTGTGTTTGTTCAGATTGGTGAGGAATTGTATATAATTTATTTTAAGTTGCCTTTCTCTGATATTTTGTATGTACATGTGTGTGTGTGTGTGTGTGTGTGTGTGTGTGTGTGTGTGTGGACCTGGAATTCGGGTTGGTGTATTTTCAGGCTGGGACTATCACTGGCCTGAAACTTGTCATAGTCTAGACTGCCTGGCCAGCAAGTGCCAGGGATCTACCTTTCTTCCAGTGCTGAGAGAGAGAGAACATATGTGTGTTTGTGCATGTGTGAGTGCACATGTGTACATGTATGTGAGGAGTCCAGAGGTCAACACCAGGTGTCTTTTCAGTTGTTTTCCACGTTAATTTTTTTTTTTTTCAAGGTAGGGTGTCACTTTTTAAATTCACTTTTTCAGGCTGGCCCTTTTTTTTATTTTGCCTCCCAAGTGGTGGGATTAAAGGCATGCACCACCACGCCACTCTGGTTTCACTCTGGTTCAGGCTGATCTGGAATTAAGTATGTAGTCTCAGGGTGACCTTGAACTCACGGAGATCCTCCTACCTCTGTCTCCTAAGTGCTGGGATTAAAGGTGTGTACCACCACGCCCTGCTCTACTTTAATTTTTAAGACACGGTATCTCACTGAATATGAAGTTTTCCAATTTGGCTAGACTAGCTTCTCTCACAAATGAGAGAAAATAAATAGACAGGGATCCTCCTGCCTCTGTCTCCCCAGCATTGGCATTACAGATGTGTTCCACTGTGCCTGGCTTTTGTGTGGGTCTTAGAGAGCTGAATTTAGGTTCTTAAGCTTGTACAGCTGACATCCATCTCCCAGCCCATAGTGAATTTGCTAATTTTTCATAGATATATATGAAATTTTTCACATATATATATAATAATATATATAGTATTAGTCTTTAGGGTTTTCTTTTTGGTGATTACCTATTTTTATCTGTTCAGCCATTTACCTTTTGCTAATTGATATGAAGAACTTCTTAATATATTCTGGATATTAATTCTTACTGTTTTGTTGTTGGTAAATGTTTTTAAACACTGCATTGTCTTTTCACTTCATATGGTGCTTTAATCTTATAGATTGCATTTTAATGTATTCAAATTTAACAGTCATTTTCTTTACACACTATGTTTTGTTTAATAAAGCTGCTCCTAATTTTGATGTTATTAAGACATACTTCTAAATGTTTTGTGGTAATTATAGTAATGGTTCTAGTGGATCGTGCCTTCCTTTATGCATAGTCATTTGTAAATCCTTCCCCATTGACTCTGGGCTTGGCTGAATGGACTTCATGACTTGATATGACCACATGGACACCAGTAAATGTGAGGTAAGTATATAGGCTTGAATATTTGCTTGTGCGTTAGTACTTCTGTCATGGAATACAGCCACCTTCACGGCTCACCTGCTGCAGACATGTGGCTCAATCAATGGCCCTCATCAACTGGTAGTCATGTAAGTCTATGCTAGATTCACAGCTGATCTTCTCTGATGACAGCCACGTGAATAGTCTTGGGGAAAGTCGCCATAAGTGTTATCCAGTTGAACCCAGACCAGATAGCTGACCACAGAAATGAGAGAAAATAAATGGTTCTTGTTTCAAGCCACTCAGTTTTGAGGTTGTTTGTTAGGTAGCATAAGTTATATAATTTTTTTTTCTAAAGCTTGTGTTTTCAGAACTGGAGACGTGGTTCTGTGATTAAAGGCACTTGCCTATAAAGCCTGATGACCTGGGTTTGAGCCCCAGAGCCTGCATAAAACCAGATACACAAAGTGATACATGCATCTGCAGTTTGTTTATGGCAGGCAGGAGGCCCTGGCGTGCCCATTTTCTTTCTTTCTCTCGCTGTCAAAGAAGTGATATTGTTTTTATTTTTATTTATTTGCAAGGAGAGAGAATGAATGTGTGTGCCAGAGCCTATAGCCACTGCAAATGAATTCCAGATGCATGTACCACTTCCTGTATCTGGCTCTACGTGGGTAGTGAGGAATTGAACCTGGGTCTTTAGGCTTTGCAGGCAAGTGCCTTAACTGCTGAGCCATCTCTCCAGCCCTCAAATAAGTACTATTTTAACTTCTTGCTTTTAAAAAATTTTTTTTAAATTATTTTATTTATTTTTGGAGAGAGACACAGAGAGAGAGACAGACAGACAGAGAGGGAGAGGGAGACAGATAGAGATGGGCATGCCAGCAGTCTCTCAGCTGCTGTGAACGAAATCCACATGTGTGCGCCCCCTTGTGGGCAAGTATGGCATTGCGCCCTTGCGTCACTTGGCGTCTGGCTAAACGTGGGACCTGGAGATTGGAAGCAGCGTTCTTAGGCTTAGCAGGCAGGCACCTTAACTGCTAAGCCATCTCTCCAGCCAGACTTTTGCTTTTTTAAAGTTGGAAATAGTCCACCTTCAGTTTATTTATTTATTATTATTGATGTGTATTTATTGTACTTAGTGTTGGATCTCATATAGACGACAATTTATTTTTAAAATTTTATTTATTTGGGAAAGAAAAAGAGGGAGGGAGAGAGAGAGAGAGAGAATGGGTGCACCAGGGCCTCCAGCCACTGCAAACGAACTCCAGATGCATGCGCCCCCTTGTGTATCTGGCTTACATGGGTCCTGGGGAATCGAACCTGAGTCCTTAGGCTTTTGCAGGCAAACACTTTAACAGCCAAGCCATCTCTCCAACCCAGACAATTTCTTTGAAATATGACAGGTACTTTGACTATATTCACCCCTCCTATTCTGTTCCTTTAGTTCTCTCCTCATTCTCCCTCTTTCTAATCTGTCCCATTCCCCTCTCCCTTCTGCTCTCATTATATATATGTATGTATATGTATGCATGCATATATAAGGCTTTATGCATGTATAAAGAATTCTAGGCTGGGCATGGTGGCGTAAACCTTTAATCCCAGCACTCTGGAGGCAGAGGTAGGAGGATTGCCGTGAGTTCAAGGCTACCCTGAGACTACATAGTGAATTCCAGGTCAGCCTGAGCTAAAGTGAAACCCTACCTCGAAAAACCAAAATGACACAAATGAGAAAACATGCAATATTTGTCTTTCTGCTTCATTTACATCATCTAAGATGATGATCCCTGGCTGTATTCATTGACCAGAAACTGATGTGATTTGAAACTTCTTTCTGGTTGAATAAAACTCCACCATTTATATACCACATTTTCTTTATCTACTCATCTACTGACAAACACCTAGGCCAGTTCCATAACTTGGCAATTATGAAGAGTGCTGCCGTAAACATGGATGTGCTGCTATCTCTGTAGTGTGTTGCCTTACAGTCTTTGTATATATCTAGAAGTGTTAGAGCTGGGTCATATGATAGTTGTATTTTGGGGGGATTTTGAAAATTTATTTATTTATTTATTTACTTATTTAGTTTGGTTTTTCAAGGTAGGATCTCACTCTAGGCTGTGCCAATTTATATTCCCACCAGCAATGCCTGAGGTATGTGTGTCCTCACCAGGGAAGCCGTTCTGGCTGAGGAGAGAGAACCTTAATGTAGGAGGGTGTTGCATGGGAGTTTTTATTTGGTGTTGGGGATTGAACCCAGGTTCCTAGAATTCACTATGTATTCTCAGGGTGGCCTTGAACTCACGGCGATCCTCCTACCTCTTCCTCCCAAGTGCTGGGATTAAAGGCGTGTGCCACCATGCTGGGCTGAAAATTATTTTTACTTTCTGAGATAGTCTTATGTAGCTCAACTTCATTATGTAGCTGAGGATTATCTTGATCCTTCAGCCTCCATTTTTCAAAATTTTGTTTTATTAATTTATTTATTTAATTAATTAATTAATTTATTTATTTATTTATTTATCTTGGAGAGAGGCACAGAGAGAGAGAGACAGACAGACAGAGAGGGAGAGGGAGACAGAGATGGGCGCGCCAGCAGTCTCTCAGCTGCTGTGAACGAAATCCAGATGTGTGCGCCCCCTTGTGGTCAAGTGCGGCATTGCGCCCTTGTGTCACTTTGCATCTGGCTAAACGTGGGACCTGGAGATTGGAACAGCTGGAGATTGGAATCAGTGTTCTTAGGCTTAGCAGGCAGGCGCCTTAACCGCTAAGCCATCTCTCCGGCCCTATTTTGGTTTTTTGAGGTAGGGTCTCACTCTAGCTCAGGCTGACCTGGAATTCACTCTGTATTCTCAGGGTGGCCTTGAACTCATGGTGATCCTCCTACCTGTACCTCCCGAGTGCTGGGATTAAAGGCGTGTGCCACCATACCCGGCTCCTGGCCTCCATTTTTAAAGTGCTGGGATTATAGGTTTGTGCCATCATGCTGGGTTTCAGTCCTTTGAGGAACTTTCTTATTCATTTCCACTGTGGCTGTGCCAATTTATATTCCCACCAGCAATGCCTGTGGTATGTGTGTCCTCACCAGGGAAGCCGTTCTGGCTGAGGAGAGAGAACCTTAATGTAGGAGGGTGTTGCATGGGAGTTTTTATTTGGTGTTGGGGATTGAACCCAGGTTCCTAGCCCATACTAGTCACATGTTCTACCGCTGAACTATATCCCCAGCTCATGAATGTAGTTTTAACTTGCATTTCCTTTATGACTAAGGATGTTGAGCATTTTTTTTCACATATTTATTGACCATTCTTTTTTTTTTTTTTTGAACTGTCTGTTCATTTCATTATCCCAATTTTGTTTTGTTTTGTTTTGTTTTTTGATTTTTCAAGGTAGGGTCTCACTTTAGCTCAGGCTAACCTGGAATTCTCAGGGTGGCCTTGAACTCACGGTGATCCTCTTACCTCTGCCTTCCAAGTGCTGGGATTAAAGATATGCGTCACCACGGCCAACTTCATTAACCCATTTTTGATTGGGTATTTTTGGATGTTTAGTATTTTTTATTTCTTTTTTTAATTAATTAATTTAAGAGAGAGAGAGAGAAAGGCAGAGGAAGAGAGAGAGAGAAAGGACATGCAAGGGCCTCTAGCCACTGCAAACAAACTCCAGACACATGCGCCACCTTGTGCATCAGGCTTACATGGGTACTGGGGAAATGAACCTGGGTCCTTTGGCTTTGGTGACAAGTGCCTTAACCACTAAGCCATCTCTCCAGCCCTTTTTCAGTCCTTTATATTATAGGTATTAATCCTCTGTTGGATGTATAGATAGCAAAGATTTTTCTTTCATTCTGTAGACTGTGTCTTCACTCAGTTGGTTCTTTTGCTGAACAGAAGCTTTTAAATTCCATTCAATTTCATCTATCAAGCTTTGGTATAATTTCCTGAGCTATTGGAGACCTTTTCAGAAAGAAATTGTCTATACTAATATCTTATAGTGTTTCCCCCTAATGGTTGCAGAGTTTCAGAACTTCTATTCAAGTCTTTGATGAATTTATTTGTACAGGGTAAGAAATGGGAACCTAGCTTCATTCTTTCATTCGTGGCTGTCCAGTTTTCCCAACACTATTTATTGAAGAGGCTATTTCTTCTCTAGTGTATGTTCTTGGGATCTTTGTCAGAGAGAAAACTATCGTGATGGCTATAGCTAAGTGCTTTTCTTCCGGGATCTCTGTTCTATCCTGCGGATGTATGTGTCTGCTTCTGCTACTGTGGCTCTATAATGTGAGTTGAAATCAGATATGGAGATACCCCCAGCATTGCCCCTTTTTGGTCAGGATTGCTTTGCACTTAAAGGGTATTATGTATTTCTGTATGAATTTTAGGAATTGCTTTTCAAATTCTGTAAAAAATATCATTGGGATTTTGTTGGGGACTACACTGAATCTGTAGACTGCTTTTGTAATATACCTATTTTCACTCTAACAGCTCTGCTGATCTAATGTCTTCTTTAGTCATAAGCATGGGAGGTCTTTCTATCTTCTAATGTCTTCTTCGATTTTCTTTCTTTCAGTGTTTAAAATGTTTATTTTAGGGGCTGGAAAGATGGCTTAACCCGTTAAGGCATTTGCCTGCAAAGCCAAAGGATCCCGGTTCGATTCTCCGGGACCCATGTAAACCATATGCACAAGGGGCGCATGCATCTGGAGTTTGTTTGCTGTGACTGAAGGCCCTGGTGTGCCCGTTCTCTCCCTCTGCCTGTCTCCATCATCTAAGATGATGATCCCTGGTTGTATTCATTGACCAGAAACTGATGTGATTTGAAACTTCTTTCTGGTTGAATAAAACTCCACCATTTATATACCACATTTTCTTTATCCACTCATCCCCTGACAAACACCTAGGCCAGTTCCATAACTTGGCAATTATGAAGAGTGCTGCCGTAAACATGGATGTGCTGGTATCTCTGTAGTGTGTTGCCTTACAGTCTTTGTATATATCTAAAAGTGTTAGAGCTGGGTCATATGATAGTTGTATTTTGGGGGGATTTTGAAAATTTATTTATTTATTTATTTATTTACTTATTTAGTTTGGTTTTTCAAGATAGGATCTCACTCTAGGCTGACCTGGATATTCAATGCCTGAGGGTGTGTGTCCTCACCAGGAAGCCGTTCTGGCTGAACCTTAATGTAGGAGGGTGTTCTTATTTGGTGTTGGGGATTGAACCCTTGAATTCACTATGTATTCTCAGGGTGGCCTGAACTCACCTCCTTACCTCTTCCTCCCAAGTGCTGGGATTAAAGGCGTGTGCCACCACGCTGGGCTGAAAATTATTTTTACTTTCTGAGATAGTCTTATGTAGCTCAACTTCATTATGTAGCTGAGGATTATCTTGATCCTTCAGCCTCCATTTTTCAAAATTTTATTTTATTAATTAATTTATTTTGTTTTTTAATTATTTATTTATTTATTTATTTATTTATTTTGGAGAGAGACAGACAGAGAGGGAGAGGGAGACAGAGATGGGCGCGCCAGCAGTCTCTCAGCTGCTGTGAACGAAATCCAGATGTGTGCGCCCCCTTGTGGTCAAGTGCGGCATTGCGCCCTTGCGTCACTTTGCATCTGGCTAAACGTGGGACCTGGAGATTGGAACAGCTGGAGATTGGAACCAGCGTTCTTAGGCTTAGCAGGCAGGCACCTTAACCGCTAAGCCATCTCTCCAGCCCTATTTTGGTTTTTTGAGGTAGGGTCTCACTCTAGCTCAGGCTGACCTGGAATTCACTCTGTATTCTCAGGGTGGCCTCGAACTCATGGTGATCCTCCTACCTGTACTTCCCAAGTGCTGGGATTAAAGACGTACGCCACCATACCCGGCTCCTGGCCTCCATTTTTAAAGTGCTGGGATTATAGGTTTGTGCCATCATGCTGGGTTTCAGTCCTTTGAGGAACTTTCTTACTCATTTCCACTGTGGCTGTGCCAATTTATATTCCCACCAGCAATGCCTGAGGTATGTGTGTCCTCACCAGGGAAGCCGTTCTGGCTGAGGAGAGAGAACCTTAATGTAGGAAGGTGTTGCATGGGAGTTTTTATTTGGTGTTGGGGATTGAACCCAGGTTCCTAGCCCATACTAGTCACATGTTCTACCGCTGAACTATATCCCCAGCTCATGAATGTAGTTTTAACTTGCATTTCCTTTATGACTAAGGATGTTGAGCATTTTTTTTCACATATTTATTGACCATTCTTTTTTTTTTTTTTTTTTTTTAACTGTCTGTTCATTTCATTATCCCAATTTTGTTTTGTTTTGTTTTGTTTTTTGATTTTTCAAGGTAGGGTCTCACTTTAGCTCAGGCTAATCTGGAATTCTCAGGGTGGCCTTGAACTCACGGTGATCCTCTTACCTCTGCCTTCCAAGTGCTGGGATTAAAGATATGCGTCACCACGGCCAGCTTCATTAACCCATTTTTGATTGGGTATTTTTGGATGTTTAGTATTTTTTATTTCTTTTTTAATTAATTAATTTAAGAGAGAGAGAGAGAAAGGCAGAGGAAGAGAGAGAGAGAAAGGACATGCAAGGGCCTCTAGCTGCTGCAAACAAACTCCAGACACATGAGCCACCTTGTGCATCAGGCTTACATGGGTACTGGGGAAATGAACCTGGGTCCTTTGGCTTTGGTGACAAGTGCCTTAACCACTAAGCCATCTCTCCAGCCCTTTTTCAGTCCTTTATATTATAGGTATTAATCCTCTGTTGGATGTATAGATAGCAAAGATTTTTCTTTCATTCTGTAGACTGTGTCTTCACTCAGTTGGTTCTTTTGCTGAACAGAAGCTTTTAAATTCCATTCAATTTCATCTATCAAGCTTTGGTATAATTTCCTGAGCTATTGGAGACCTTTTCAGAAAGAAATTGTCTATACTAATATCTTATAGTGTTTCCCCCTAATGGTTGCAGAGTTTCAGAACTTCTATTCAAGTCTTTGATGAATTTATTTGTACAGGGTAAGAAATGGGAACCTAGCTTCATTCTTTCATTCGTGGCTGTCCAGTTTTCCCAACACTATTTATTGAAGAGGCTATTTCTTCTCTAGTGTATGTTCTTGGGATCTTTGTCAGAGAGAAAACTATCGTGATGGCTATAGCTAAGTGCTTTTCTTCCGGGATCTCTGTTCTATCCTGCGGATGTATGTGTCTGCTTCTGCTACTGTGGCTCTATAATGTGAGTTGAAATCAGATATGGAGATACCCCCAGCATTGCCCCTTTTTGGTCAGGATTGCTTTGCACTTAAAGGGTATTATGTATTTCTGTATGAATTTTAGGAATTGCTTTTCAAATTCTGTAAAAAATATCATTGGGATTTTGTTGGGGACTACACTGAATCTGTAGACTGCTTTTGTAATATACCTATTTTCACTCTAATAGCTCTGCTGATCTAATGTCTTCTTTAGTCATAAGCATGGGAGGTCTTTCTATCTTCTAATGTCTTCTTCGGTTTTCTTTCTTTCAGTGTTTAAAATGTTTATTTTAGGGGCTGGAAAGATGGCTTAGCCGTTAAGGCATTTGCCTGCAAAGCCAAAGGATCCCGGTTCGATTCTCCGGGACCCATGTAAGCCATATGCACAAGGGGGCGCATGCATCTGGAGTTTGTTTGCTGTGGCTGAAGGCCCTGGTGTGCCCGTTCTCTCCCTCTGCCTGTCTCTCTATCTCTATCTCTCTCTCTGCCTCTTTCTCTCTCTCTTCTCAAAAAAAAAAAAAAAAGTGCCAGGAGCTGGGTGTGGTGGCACATGCCTTTAATCCCAGCACTCAGAGACAGAAGTAGGAGGATCACCATGAGTTCAAGGCCACTCTGAGACTACATAGTGAATTCCAGGTCAGCCTGGGCTACAGTGAGACCCTACCTCAAACAAAAAAAAAAAAAGAAAAGGGCTGGAGAGATGGCTTAGCAGTTAAAGCATTCCTGTGAAGCTAAAGGACCCAGGTTCAATTCCCCAGGACCCATGTAAGCCAGATGCACAAGGCACACATGCATCTGGAGTTCGTTTGCAGTGGCTAGAGGCCCTGGCATGCCCATTCTCTCTCTGTCTCTCTTCTCTCTCTGCTTGCAAATAAAGAAATAAAAATTAAGAAAACATTTTTTAAAAAATAAAAAAAAAAAAGTGCCAGGCCTGGTGATACATGCCATCTCTCCAGCCCAGTATTTAACTTTTTTTTTTTTTTCAAAGTAGGGTCTCACTCTGGTCCAGGCTTATCTGGAATTCACTATGTAGTCTCAGGGTGGCCTTGAACTTACAGCAATCCTCCTACCCTCTGCCTCGCAAATGCTGGGATTAAAGGCATGCGCCACCACGCCCGGCCAGTATTTAACTTTTTAAGTCAAAAGCATCAGTGGAAATAAATAGCTCACCCATGGTGATACTTGTTTTATAATAAACCTCTCTGTAATAGACTTCTCAGATTGATGCTATCAAATATTTATTGAGAGTTAAGAATTGCCATATGTGTGCATACGATCAGTCCAGAAAGCAAGCCACTGTTCCATCTAAGGGCAGAATCCTTTCAGGTGCTGACACTCTGTTGCTGTGAAAAAACAATGCTCTTGTTTTTCAGAGGTCACTGGCCTGGGTGTATTGGATGTTTTCCACTTGCTTCTCTAAACCCATCCACCATCCTGCAACCCACTCTGCTTCAGGAGGCTGTCCTGTGAAGAATTCATCCATCAGTTTCCTTCTCCTCCTGTTACAGTAGGGTGGAGCCATGGAGAACACCAGCCAGTAACTGGAAGCAGGAGGACATTGAGTTTGGAAGGCTATCTCATCGTCCCTTCTCAGGTGCCCTCCTTTAACAGCCCTGCCCATCTGTGGTTCCAGTAACAGCTATCTCTGCTCATCCCTTCAGGCTCAAAAGTGGTAACATGTCCCAAACAGGCTATTCCTAGCCCTAGAAAGACCCTTTATAATATTTCCTTTATAATCCTTTGGACTATCCTTTAGAATATTTTCAGCCTTATATTTATAAATATGTCTTTATTAGACTCTCCCCAGATTATCCAATCTGAAAGATTTCTCTTTCCTTTTGGGTGGCAGGTGATCATACCTCTGCCAAGTTAGCGGGGAAAGTTATATCTTCAGTAGAAGGGAATAAGAGAAAATTGAGATGTGGAAAGAAAAAAACGTGTCCAGGTTTCATGGAGAGCCAGAGTCTAGTTTCCAAGAACCTGGTTCTGCAGCTTTTCCCGTCCATTCCATGAGTTACCTCGTGAAGTTATTATTAGATTATAACATTATTTTTATTGCTGTGAAATATACACTCCGTGACAGGCAGGCAAGTAACAGGAGGCCCGTTAACGTTTGAGTTTGGTTTTCTGTTACTTGTCATAAACTATACTGGAGTAGCTCATGGCTTATGAGACTGTGTAAGATAGGTTGTGACTAGCTCCAAAGATAGGTTATATTTCAGAGTTAGTTGATTTACTATCCAAACAACGTTAGCAAAGACCGTGTTTGCCATTCATGATAAGGCTGTTTTCTATAGTTGTAAAAAAAAAAAAAAAAAAAAAAAAAAAAAAAGCTTCTCCAGGCACTTGGTTAGGAAGTTATTTCCCAGAAGCCCTCAGCAAAACTCGCCTTGCCTTTCATTGGCTCAAATAGTATCACATGCCCATCCTTGAGCTAGTAGCCAAAGCAAGGAGGTGGACTCGTACTATTACTATGAACCTGAGCTCCGGCCTCTGCAGGCATGGAGTCATCTTCTCAAAAAGCACCTGGAGGCTGAGGAGGTGGCTCAGCAGTTAAAGTGTTTCCTGGCATGGGTTCAATGGCCTGGGTTTAATTCCCCAACACCCATGCAAAGCCACATGCAAAGTGGTACATTCACCTGTCATCCCATTGTACCGGAAGGCCTTGAAGTTACCCTCTGACCTCCACACACATGCTGTGGCATGCATATCCATGCACACACAGATTAAAAAAAAAAAAAAGCACTTGGGTTCCGCAGTGCGAAGTAGGGAGCAGAATGATAAGGAAAAAAATCAGGAGTTCTACTGAGAGAAAAGGGAATAGGTATTAAGGAGATAACCATGTCTTCTATAGCTTACAGCTACATAAGCCAATAGTTAACTTCCTGCTTAAACTATTTTATGTTGTGTCATTCTCTAGGAAGATCTTGGTACTGGTCCATTGACCATGTGATTCTGAGCATGGGCATAAGCCATTTCAGTCTTAGCTTCTGCCTCTATAAAATTAAGATGAATGGGCTGGAGGGATGGCTTAGTGGTTAAGGCGTTTGCCTGCAAAGCCAAAGGACCCGGGTTCAATTCCCCAGGACCCATATTAGCTAGTTGTACAAGGGGGTGCATGCTTCTGGAGTTCATTTGCAGTGGCTGGAGGCCCTGGTGTGCCCATTTTCTCTCTCTCTCTCTCTCTCTCTCTCTCTCTCTCTCACCCTCTTTCTCTATCAAATAAATATAAAACATTTTTTAAAAGTTAAGATTAATAATATTGAGCTGGGCATGGTGGCACATGCCTTTAATCCCAGCACTCCAGGTCAGCCTGGCAGAGTGAGGAGGATGGGCATGGTGGCGCATGTTAGTTCAAGGCCATCCTGAGACTACATAGTTAATTCCAGGTCAGCCTGGGCCAGAGTGAGACCCTACCTCGAAAAACCAAAAAAAAAAACAATAATAATAATAATATTGAGTCGGGCGTGGTGGTGCACACCTTTAATCCCAGCACTCAGGAGGCAGAGGTAGGAAGATCACAGTGAGTTCGAGGCCACCCTGAGACTACATAGTTAATTCCAGGTCAGCCTGGACCAGAGTGAGACCCTACCTTGAAACCCCCCCCCAAAAAAAAGATTAATAATATCGGCCTACTAATGCAATGTCTCATATCAGGTCAGGGTGCTGAAAATTAGTGACTGCTGAGTGCTCTCTCCCTCATGAGTCCTCTAGACCATCCCCCAAATGCTCAGAGAACATCACAGAAGCGGGAGTGGAAAGAATGTAAGAGCTGGAGGGCGGGGAAGAAGGGTGTGACACTCTCTCACCTGGACTTGACAAGGCTGTTGCACTTTTGAACTCACAGCAGCTATAGTAACCTGCATAAGACCTGTGCAAGATCGGCCAGTCACTATTCAGTCATGAACAGGGGAGGAACTTTTGAGTCCCACCCCCTTCCTGGGACCTACTGGTTGTCATGGTTTCTGGGGGAGGGAAAATCATTCATCCTTTTCAATTATGTATCCACTAATGTTGGGGGGAAGGGGTCCGGTGGGAGTTGGGGACAAGAGAGAATAATTGGGAGGTCTGAATGATCAAATTACAATATATATGTATGAAATTGTCAAAGAACAAATAAAATAATACTAATAATAATATCTGGGGGCTGGAGAGATGGCTTAGTGGTTAAGGTGCTTGCCTATGAAGCCAAAGGACCCAGGTTCAATTCCCCAATACCCACATAAGCCAGATGCACAAGGGGGCACATGTGTCTGGTTTTTGTTTACAGTTGCTAGAGGCCCTGGAGGGCCCATTCTCTCTCTGTCTGTGTCTCTTCTATTTCTCTCTCTCTCTCTCTCTCTGTCTCTCTTGCACATAAATAAAATAAAATAATTTAAAAAATAATATCTGCCCACCTAACAAGATTGCCTAACAAGATGAGAGACAAGTAAACACTTTGTACTATCAAGAATACAGGGGTGGAGGGGGGGGGGCTAGAGAGATGGCTTAGTGGTTAAGGCATTTGCCTGCAAAGCCAAAGGACCCCGGTTCAATTCTCCAAGACCCATGTAAGCCAGATGCACAAGGTGGCATATGCATCTGGAGTTCATTTGCAGTGGCTGGAGGCCCTAGCGTGCCCATTCTCTCTCTCTCTCTCTCAAATAAATAAATTAATTAATTAAAAAAAAGAAGAATACAGGGGGCTGGGGATGTAGCTCCGTGGTAGAGTGCTTGTCTTTCATACTTAAGGCCCTGAGTTTAATTCCCCCACCCACTACTCCCTACTACAAAAAAGAAAGAAAGAAAGAAAGGAAAGAAAAAAAAGAATAACACACATGTAAATGTGAGGTCTACTGTCTTGAGAGTGGTAAGCATTACAGTATGGTATTGTTATCTACAGGCACAGTAACATTGTTCTCACCACCCCCTGGAGATCACGTTTGCTCTCTTCAGGGAGCAAATTAAATATTCCCACCTGACTTGAAAATCTAGATTATTAATTACCTCCCTAAGGTTGTAGCCTCTTTGCTTTTCTTAAGGGACCTTGAGCTACTAGCAGCTAGAGTTAGATTTGATGAGACTTTTCTCCACGCCTCTGTAAAGAACTAAGTGTGCCGTCTTTCTAGTAAGCCAGTCCAGAAGTACTTAACTAAGCACTTCCTGGTGAGCTACTGGGCTAGACGCTAATATAAAATAATTAGTGTAAACTGTCATGGGGAAAGTAGATTTTTATGCAACCGGAGGCTCAAAGCATTTATTTAGCATCTTTAAGGCATTATATTACTTCCTATCAATATTAAGGACCTTTTTTTTTTTTTTTTTTTTTTTTTTTTTTGAGGTAGGGGTTCACTCTAATCCAGGCTGACCTGGAATTCACTATGTCGTCTCAGGCTGGCCTCGAACTCATGGCAATCCTCCTACCTCTGCCTCCCGAGTGCTGGCATTAAAGGTGTGTGCCACCACACCGGGCAATGTTAAGGACTTTTATGAGTTGACTATGCTAAGGAGCAAGATACTGAAAGTTATGGTTAGTATGGTTGGGAAACTTGGTAAGCTGGGATTTGTAAGCAGACTGTTAGAGAACTTAGAGCACTCTTGAATCCTTTTCCAGTCCCCTAGTGATAGTTTGAGAAAATGGCTTTCAATAATCAGAATTAGAAGGCAGTGAGAACGGAGCTGATGAACCGCCCCTCACACATCAGCCGGGGCCCAGGTGAAACCACAGAGGAACGGGCGAGATGAGCAAGAGCGCTGCTTCGCTGGTGAACCTGACAACCAGCACCAGGGCGGTAGTGACAGTCACTGAGGACACTCAGTGCACCACAGCAGAAATCCAATACCTGCTGAGAGCACAACACTAAGGCAGACTTAAAACACACCCACCGTGGCCCAGGGAAGGTTGCGGAAGAGGGGGCTGAAAGATTGTAAAGGCCACAGAATGGAAGGGACTGTCCAGAGGCAGTGCTCCCCACTTACAATGTCTGACTGATGGGAACTGGAGAATCAAACCTGGGTCCTTAGGCTTCATAGGCAAATGCCTTAACTGCTAAGCCATCTCTCCAGCCCAGCTTTGGACTTTTAAAAAATATTTTTTTTATTTATTTATTTTCAAGATAAGACAGAGTGAGAATGGTCACATCAGAGCCTTTTGCCATGGCAACTGAACTCCAAATGTATGTTTCACTTTGTGCATCTGTCCTTATATGAGTACTGGGGAATCAGACCTGGACCAGCAAGCTTTGTAAGCAAGCACCTTAAATGCTGAGCCATTACCCCAGCCCCTAGCTTTTTTACTTTGAGCAAATCCAAGAGCTTTTTGTTCGTTGTTAGTGCTGCCTGTTGAAAGAGAATAAAAAAATAGAATCTTCTCGGGCTGGAGAAGATGGCTTAGCAGCTAAGGCGTTTGCCTGCAAAAAAAAAAAAAAAAAAAAAAAAAGAGAGAGAGAGAGAATTGTGTTATGGTGGGGGTGGAAGAACGGGAAGGGTAGAAGTTGTCAGGAGTGGAGCATGCCTGTAATCCCAGAACTCCAGAAGCAGATGCAGGAGGATCAGGAGTTCAAAGCAACATAGTGAGTTCATGGCCAGCGTGAGCTACATGAGACCCCATCTGAAAGCACAATTCTCCTTGTGGAGTTATAGCACCCATTTCCAGCTACAACTTTTCCCTTCCTACAATGAAGTTGGTCTTTTGGCAGTTTGAAATGTCTGTCCCTATAACCCAAAAACTATTGCCTGGTCTGGAAATCCTTAATTGTCTGCTGGAGGTGACTTACCAGGTGGTAGATCTGAAGTGTTCTTCACAGTGGCGTCAAAACACAAAGGCAGTGTTATTCCTATTTTACATCAAGAATACTGGGGCTCAGGCCAGGTGTGGTGGCACACACCTTTAGTCCCAGCACTCTGGAGGCAGAGGTGGGAGGATTGCCATGAGTTCGAGGCCACCCTGAGGTCATATAGTGAATTCCAGGTCAGCCTGAACTAGAGTGAGACCCTACCTTGAAAAAAAAAATGAAAAACAAAACAAAAAGAATACTGGGGCCCAAAGTCACATGCTGAGTAAAGCAAGATCTTGAACCCAGGATGTGGTGGTGACTTTCCCATGATACTAAAGTCTCTGTCCATGTGGACTCGGAAATGGTTCAGAATACATTGCTCATTCAGTTAACAAATGCCATTGAGTCTGTGCTAGGGCTAAGTGCCAATTTTAGCTCCAGGGTACACTGTTAAACAATGTAAGTCTCTGCCTTCCCAAAGCAGGTACTCTGGCAAATATATAGACCAGTGTATAGTCAAGTTAATGGCAATGTGGCTGTAGACAAGGACAGCAGACAGGGTCCTTCTGGTAGATAGGAGGGGCACTGAAAAGTCGTATGAAAGGATTCTCAGCACAGCCACCCCAGGTCCACATAGCATCTTTCTGTGAATGGAGAAAAAAGACGACCTTCCCTCAAAACTTCATTTTCATCTGCCAGAAATTTGTCTGAAAATGTAAACAGTCAGTAGCACTTGGCTTTGGCCAGCACACCTTGGTGTGTGCAGAAGCTGCAAAGAGCTCTGTTTCCCAGAGGAAATAACATTTAGACTGAAATCCAAGGGCAGGTGAGAGTTCACTGGCTGCTACCTGTAGGCCCCCAAGCATGACCAGGAACTGGGTCAGGCGCCAAATGAGCCATTATTTATTGAGCAGCACAGCCCTCCTGTGGCTGCTCTGGTGTCCTCACTGACGCCACCATCCCTGTGTGCTCTTCAGCCTGGCCTCCTGCTCTGCCTGCGGGTCATTCGATCTCTTCAGACCTGTTTGTCTACCAGGGGCTAGGTCAAGAGTTTGTTAATTTTGGACCATTGTCCTCAATGATGCTTAATTCAAAAACAGAAGAAACTCCAAGAGAAAACCTGATCCACTCTGGGAGAGCCTGGCCTGGAAGTGAGAGTATCTGAAGCCTGGGCATTGTGTAGCCTTTTCACAGTTAGCTCCTAATCATCTCGTCCCCTGCACCGCACTGTGACATTTGCTTAGCTCAGCAGGAGAAATCAATTAAAGGAGCATGCAGCCCCGCCCCCTTTGTTCTTAGAATCCTGAAACATTAAGTCTAGATGGTATAATTTCCCCTGCCAGCATTCTAGTCTAGGTGAAAAGAAGCAACAGAGGCAGATATAAAGGGGCTTGTCAACGGTGTGCTTTTATAAGGGAACGCTGGAGGTCGGTTCTGTAAAGAACAAGAAGAGCTCCATCTTTGTTGCTCTAGTCACATTGGAAGTCCACGTGTTGATGGGATGTTTATGAATTTCAGATTTCTTCAAGCCAGCTGTCAAGTGGAATTATTTTCCTTCTCTGACCATCTGCACCTCTGTGTAAAGATAGCATGGAGTGATAGAATAGAGTCAGATTTCACCGTCTGTGTGTCTTGATCATAAAGTTAGTTCTGCTTTAGAGATGTTTACTGGTCTCCTATTCTCAGATTCCACTGCCTGTTAGGTAAGGCTGTACTGTGAAGTTGTGACATTGGGCTATTATAATATCTAGGTTCCCAGGAAATTCTTTTTATCCTATTCTCTCTCTCTCTTTTTCATGCCTCTCTGTAGGATCTTCCAAGATTATTTTAAGGAAGTCGTTAGAACCCTAGACTGTTGGTTGGACATGATGGCACATGCCTATAATCCCAGCATGTAGGAAGTGTGGGTAGGAGGATCAAGAGTTGAAAAACCAAGCTGGGTGTGGTGGCGCATGGCCTTTAATCCCAGCACTTGGGAGGCAGAGGTAGGAGGATTGCCATGAGTTCAAGGCCACCCTGAGACTACATAGTGAATTCCAGGTCAGCCTGGACTAGAGTGAGACCCTGCCTCGGAAAAACAAAATAAACAAACAAACAACAACAAAAAAAATAGCGTTCAAAGCCAGCCTCAGCTACATGAAACCTGACAGACAGACAGACAGACAGACAGACAGACAGACAGACTAAACTGTTCAAATGGAAAAACTTCAAAGATTATTTGCTTAGCTATGTAGATTATAGCCAAGGGGCACAGACCCAAAGGGGCATTGAGTGACAAAGGTCAACCAGGACATAAAAAGCAGGGTTAGATATCAATTCTTTATTTTCTGCTAGGTGATTATTGATTAATTTTCATATGGTTCTGAAAAGACTCCTTGTCTGACCCCATCTACTTACAAATCCTTCTTTTCCGGTTCCTTCTTCCTCTTTCCTCCATTCTCCTTCTGCTTTTGAACTTCATCCAAGAGCCACAACAGGTGTTGGGCTTGCCTCTCAGCATCTCGGATCTTGGCCAGCAGGTCTTCGGGGTTGAGTGTGCCTTTGCACCACCCAGTTGGCTGAGTTCTGGTGACCTCCAGAGCCATTTCTACTGAAACTCTTCTCCCTCCTTGGAGCATCCAGTGTCTGCTCTGAGCTTCCCAGGCATGAGTAATATTTTACTGCAAACTTACCATGACCTCCCTCATGATCATGTTCTTTTGTACTAAACCCGACCTAGTGTTAATGCGCAAGGGAAGTTAAAGCATGCTTATCATTGGCAATAATGGCCATAAAAAACTCACCTCATTGCTGAAACCTTCCCTGACCAACCCCTTGCAGCTTCACTTATTCCTGGAGGAGGGACTGCTATGGTGCCTAATTTAAAAACTTTTGGGCCAGGCGAGGTGGCTCACACCTTTAATCCCAGCACTCGGGAGGCAGAGGTAGGAGGATCGCCATGAGTTTGAGGCCACCCTGAGATGACATAGTGAATTCCAGGTCAGCCTGAGCTAGAGTGAGACCCTACCTTGAAAAACAAAAACAAACAAACCAAAACCTTTGAGGGGGCTGGAGAGATAGATGCCTTAGCAGTTAAGGCACTTGCCTGCAAAGTCTAAGGACTCAAGTTCGATTCCCCAGAGCCCATGTAAGCCAGAGACACATGGTAACACATGTGTCTGGAGTTCATTTTTCAGTGCCTAGAGGTCCTGGCATGCTCATTCTCACGCACTCTCTCTCTAATAAATAAGTAAATAAAAATAAAATATTTTTTAAACTTTTGTACATTTGATAAATATTTATAATAAACATGCCTCAGTTTAGGTTGAATTATGTCTACTTTTGGAATTCACTCAGTGTATGCAGGTGCAGGGTGACAGCCACGGGGAGTGTGCTGCTCCCACAGAGAACCTTCAGGGACGAGTAGAGTTAGCTGCTGGCCTTGAATTGCAGCACTTCCTGGGATCTACTGCAGGCAGTGATGCTCAATCTCCCATTCTGCTCTCCCTGGCCTTTTCCCTGCCACTGACTGAACACTGCAAGCATACCAAAGCAGGGCATTCATGCCCAACACTGGGCTCCTTGAATGAGCAACCTCTGGTTCCCATTAGCCTGGCTCAGACTTCCCCAGAGTTGAATGGTAGTTGGAGGCTCCTAACCCAACCTTCCTTCCTTCTGCCTTTGTAAACAGTGTCAGAGCTGCATCACAACCTCAGCTTCTCCCACCTACTCTGGCTGCCTCACTCCTGTAGCTTTCACACATGTTTTCCCCAATATAATGTCTTGTACTTTTTAATTTGTTTTTGTATTTGAGAGAGACACAGAGAGAGACAGAGGAAGAGGCAGAGAGAGAATGGGCACACCAGGGCCTTTTCAAGCACTGTGAACAAACTCCAGATATGTGCACCTCCTTGTGCACATGTGTGACATCGTGTGCTTGCGTCACTTTTGCATCTGGCTAAACGTGGGACCTGAAGACTTGAACAAGCGTTGTTAGGCTTTGCAGGCAGATGCCTTAACTGCTGAGCCATCTCTCCAGCCCTCTTGTACTTTTTTACTCCATCTGGGTGTTTGCTTCCCGGAAGACCCAAATAGGCATTCCAATCTAGTAGGACCAATTCACCAAAAATCCATGGAGGCTTTCCTCTCTAACAGGGGACTCATTCGAAGGAAAGTGAGGAATTAAGCAGTATGAGTCCAGTAACAGAACCTTTAAGCTTGAAGAGAAATGAGTCAAAATTGAACAGTATTCAATGCCAATTTGTTTCTTGGTTTCATTATGTCCCTACAGCAATGCCACCAATGACTCATGTTTAATAAATTGTGAAGTGGAACCACAGGTAAGAAAGAACTCAGCAAAATACAGAAGAACTGCTTTGCTGAAACCTCTGTAACTCAAAAGGGTATAAGAGAGCTGGAGAGATGGTTTAGCAGTAAAGGAACTTGCCTATGAAGCCTGAGGACCCATGTTCGACTCTCCAGGTCCTGCATAAGCCAGACACATAAAGTGATGCAAGCACACAAGATCGCACATGCACACAAGGGGGTATATAAGTCTGGAGTTTGATTGCAGTGGCTGGAGGCCCTGGCACACCAGTTCTTTCTCTCTCTCATTAAAAGGGGGGAGGGCTAGGGAAATGGCTTACCAGTTAAGGCGTTTGCCTGTGAAGCCTAAGGACACAGATTTGAGTTCCCAGGACCCATGTAAGCCAGATGCACAAGGGGGGTGCATGTGTCTGGAATTCGTTTGCAGTGGCTGGAGGCCCTGGTGCGCCCATTCACTCTTTCTCTCCCTGCCTCTCTCTCTCTCTTTCTCTTTCTCACATAAATAAATAAGTAAATTTCTTTTTTTAAAAGGCCAGTCTGTTGGCTTTCCTCCCCCCCCAAAAAAAAATAAAAGCATAAAAGTAATCGCTGATAGAAATCCATGTGATGACAAATGGCATGCTTGGAGGACAGAGATAGTCTTCTAGTTCTGGGAGGGGATCCCAGTCAGTTCACGCTCAAAAGGTCCTGAGACAATCCAACTCCATCTCCCTGGGTTCCAAGGCCTAGAAGTCTGAAGAACGGAAACCCTAAAGGTGACTAGTTTACTGTGCACCCACTTCCCCTTAACTCCTTGCTTGCATTCTTTTTCTCTAACATGTCTTCCTGCATTTCATCGATACACTTTTGGGGTCCCTTGGATATCCCCCCCCTCTTGGAGAGCCTCTAACTGCAATTACTCTATGACCCCGTTCAGCTAGAAGTAAAGACTGACCTGTCATCTTCCTCTTTCGTCTAACAGCAGTTAGAGTGTCTTAGCAAGAGAGGGAGGAATGAGAGGGAGTCAGGTAGCTTTGTTTGGTAGTTTAGGGTCACTGGGTCCCAAAAATAAATGCAGGAATGTCCTTGAAATATCCACTTTGCTAGAAATCAAAGAATAATCAGAGTCTGGCATGGTCCACACACCTTTAATCCATGCACTCTGGAGGCAGAGGTAGGAGGAGCACTGTGAGTTCGAGGCCAGCCTGAGACTACAGAGTGAAGTCCAGGTCAGCCTGGGCTAGAGTGAGACCCTAGCTCAAAAAAAAAAAAAAAAAGATAGACTTCTTATCTCTTGCCTAAAGGAGTTTGTTTTTCCATGAACAATCTGAGTCCCTTCCTGAGAGGGAGTTCCCCTTTCCTAGAATTGAAATCTAAAGCAGACATTATGATTGCTTATCTCACAGATGGCCTCTTCTTGAGCCAGCCCCTAACCAGACCAGTCAGCCCTCACTCTGGCTTACCGGAGTCTGAAGGTGAAGCCCACCACAATGAGGTTATGCACAGACCCTTACCAGGGTCGAGGGCCCTCTTGGCTGCCCTCTTGACTGGCTGTGGCTGCCCACTCACCACTCCTGAACCTTCAGGTTCTGGTGAGTTTCTTCTCGTCTTGACCCAGCTGATTTTTTTTTTTTTTTGAGAGAGAGGGAGAAAGAAACAGATGGAGAATGGGCGCACCAGCAGCCTCTCAGGCACTGTGAACAAACTCCAGACGCGTGAGTGAGCCCCCTTGTGCACATGTGCGACATTGTGTGCTTGTGTCACTTTTGCATCTGGCTAAATGTGGCACCTGGAGTTTTGAACGGGCATTCTTAGGCTTCACAAGCAGGCGCCTTAACCGCTAAGCCATTTCTCCAGCCCTCATTATTATTATTATTATTATTGATTTTTCAAGGTAGGGTCTCACTCTAGCTCAGGCTGATCTGGAATTCACTATGTAGTCTCAGGGTGGCCTTGAACTCATGGTGATCCTCCTACCTCTACCTCCCGAGTGCTGGGATTAAAGGCGTGCGCCACCATGCCTGGCTATTTTTTTTTAAAAGAAACCCCTGACCCCTCCACCCATGTGGGTTCTCTACTCCCTCCTGCCCTCCACATGGCAGGAGCTCTCTGCATTTTCTTTTCTTTCCTCTCTAACTCCCTTTCCGTGTTTCTTCCAGGCCCACCACATGGGCTCTCAAGACCACATGGGGGTATCCATTTTCCTTCCCTTGGTTTTGGACTTCCCTCAAATAAATGTGGTAATTTAATAATTACCCTTCTTAATGTTGTTTTATCATGTTCTTCTGTTAAAGCAGACATGAGGGAGAGTGGCTCAGCAGTTAAAGCGCTTGCCTGAAAAGCCTATCGACTTGAGTTCTAGTCCCCAGGATCTGCGTAAAGCCAGATGCACAGAATGGCGCATGCATCTGGAGCTTGTTTGCAGCGGCCGGAGGCCCTGGCACACCTATTCTCTGTCTGTCCCTCTTTTCTCTATCTCTCTCTCCCTCAGCTTGCAAATAAATAAATACATTTGAAAATTGAGGCTGGGGAGATGGCTTAGTGGTTAAGGTGCTTGCCTGCAAAGCCTAAGGATCCAGGTTCAATTCCCCAGTACCCATGTAAGCCAGATGCACAAGGTGGCACATGTATCTGGAGTTGTTTGTTTTCAGTGGCTAGAGGCTCTGGCACACCAATTCTCTCTCTCTCTCTCTCTCTCCTCTCTCTCTCATAAATAAAAAATTTTTAGCTGGGTGTGGTGGTGCATGCCTTTAATCCCAGCACTGGGGAAGCAGAAGTAGGAGGATTGCCATGAATTTGAGGCCACCCTGAGATTACGTAACAAATTCTAGGTCAGCCTGGGCTAGAGTGAAACCCTACCTCAAAAAAAAAAAAAAAAAAAAAAAATAGCCGGGCATGGTGGTGCATGCCTTTAATCCCAGCACTTGGGAGGTAGAGGTAGGAGGATCGCCATGAGTTCCAGGCCACCCTGAGACTACATAGTGAATTCCAGGTCAGCCTGGGCTAGAGTGAGACCCTACTTCGAAAAAAAAAAAACAACACAAAGGCTGGAGAAATGGTTTAGCACTCAAGGCACTCACTTGCAAAGCCTAGGGACCAAGGTTTGATTCCC
The DNA here is from genome assembly GCA_036365145.1 of Orientallactaga sibirica. Lineage (NCBI taxonomy): Eukaryota > Metazoa > Chordata > Mammalia > Rodentia > Dipodidae > Orientallactaga > Orientallactaga sibirica. The sequence goes on from JAEOAD010000055.1 coordinate 1,885,893, forward strand.
CAGTACTCAGGTAAGCCAGATGCACAAAGTGGTGCATATGTCTGGAGTTCATTTGTAGTGGCTGGAGGCCCTGGTGCACCCTTTCCTTCCTTCCTTTCCTCTCTCTCTCTCTTTCTCAAAGTAAATAAATAAATGAAATATATAAAAATATTTTTGATTTTTAATTCGGGAGGCAGAGGTAGGAGGAGAAAAACCCTGAAAATTTAATTCCAGGTCAGCCTGGGACATGAGAACTACCTCAAAAACCAAAAAAATATTTTTTTTTTTTGAAGAAAAAACCCAGAATTTAAAAAGCAGACATGAACTCAGGTTTCAGAGTTCAAGGGCTCTTTCCTGAACCCCAGTGTTACATTCTTTCCTCTGTCCGTTCCATATAATGAATCCGATGTACTGAGAACTCTACGGCTGGCATCCTATCATTGGAATAGATGAGAATCACTCGTGGCTGCTCAGAAATTGAGAGGGGCATTTCTCAAGGCATGTGGGGCGGGGAAGGGAACTTCCTCTAACAGGTAGAGTCAAGAGGTTGCAAAGCTACAGATACATTTGAAGCACAAGCTCGGCATGGTGAAACATGCCTGTAAACCCCAGTGCTTGGGATACTGAGGCAAAAGGATCAAGAGTTTGAGGCCAGGCTGAGCTTTGTAGCAAGACCTGGCCTCAAAAAGAATAATAATGGACTGGAGAGATGGCTACATGGTTAAGGCACTTGCTCACAAAGCCTAAAGACCAAAGTTCAATTCCCTAGTATCCACATAAACCAGCTGCATAAGTTGGTACATATGTCTGGAATTTGTTTGCAGTGGTTAGAGGCCCTGTCATGCCCATTCTCTCTCTCTCTCTTTCTGTGTGTGTGTGTGTGTGTGTGTGTGTGTATGTATGTTTTATTTGTATGTATATACACACATATATTCCTTTTTCTCTCACTCTCAAATAAATAATAATAAATAAAACTAATAATATTAAAATAATAATTTGTTTTGAATCACAGACAATTGAAACTAAAAGGAAGTAGAGAGATCATCCAATCTGCTGGTTTCCAAACTGTGTTTTACTGAGATTTTCAAGGGTCTGGCTGGGAGAAGGAGAGCTGAATATGAAAGCTAAAGGGGTTGGGTGTGGTGGTGCACGCCTTTAATCCCAGCACTCAGGAGGCAGAGGTAGGAGGATCACTGTGCGTTCGGGCCACCCTGAGACTACATAGTGAATTCCAAGTCAGCCTGGGCTAGAGTGAAACCCTACCTCTAAAAAAAACCAAACCAAACCAAACCAAAACCAAAACCAAAAAAAAAAAAAATAATAAAGAAAAGAAAAGAAAGAACGCTTAAGGTATGGTAGTTCAAAGAAGGGCACAGTTGGGCTGGGGTGATGGTTCAGTGGATAAGTGTGTGGCTCAGTGCTGAACAAATGTCACACCTGAATTCAGATCCCAAAAACACACTTAAAAAGCTGGATGCTGGAGAGGTGGCTTAGTGGTTAAGGCATTTTGCCTGCAGAGCCAAAGGACTCAGGTTCAGTTCCCCAGGACCCATGTAAGCCAGATGCACAAGGGGGCACATGCATCTGGAGTTTGTTTGCAGTGGCTGGAGGCCCTGGCATGCCCATTCTCTCCTCACTCCACCCCACCGCCTCTTTCTCTCTCTCAAATAAATAAATAAAATATATTTTTAAAAAAACTAGATGCTGTAGTAGGCGCCCACAGAGGTGTAGGAGACAGAGACAGGAAACTCTCTTGGAATTTTGTGGGCCAGTCAGCCGGGAGAATGTAGTAATGAACAATGAGAGATCCTACTTTAAATCATGTGGAAGACAGAGGTTGTCCTCTGACCTCCACGTGCACATCAAAGCACATGGGCGTGCACATGTGCACATGCATACAAACGCATACACTTATACCCCCCCCAACACACAGACAGGAGAGGTTAATTTACTTGGATGCAAGAGAGTATTTGATAAAAGTAAAAGAGATGAGCAGATGAACTAATGAATGCAGATCAAATGGATAATAAATGGAGAGACTCAGATGAGAATCTTGATTCTCTGGCTTCTTATGTGATTTCACATGGAACTTCAGCTATTATTCTTATCATGTGGTGACTGAGAGCAAATTACCCAGAATGGAAAGAATTTGGGGGTCATGGTGCATGTTTTGTCTCAGTATCCCTACTCCTGGGAATGACATATTAAATCTGCCTTTTGGATGCATCTGGGCGACTCTAAACAAGTATGCTTTTCCTGGAATCTGGTTTTCATTATTTTTATATCCTCGGGCTCACAAGTCAACTGGGACAGGGATGCAGTCAGAAAGGCCTAATGAAAGGAATATGTTTGCTTCTTATTTAGAATAAGAACAACCACACCCACAGATCAAAACCCATGGAAACTTCCATGGCCCTAAAGAAGTGCACAGAGCAGTATTTCTGGAGGACTTTTAAAAGCTATTTACTGGGACTAGGGAAGTGGCTTAGCAATTAGGGTGTTTGCCTACGAAGCCTAATGACCCCGGTTCAATTCCCCAGGACCCATGTAAACCAGATGCACAAGGAGGCACATGCGTCTGTAGTTCGTTTACAGTGGCTGGAAGCCCTGGCATGCCCATTGTCTCTTTCTCTCTACCTCTTCCTCTCTTTCTTAAATTAATTAAATAATTAATTTAAAAATATGTTTGTTTGTTTTTTTTTTTGGTTTGTTTTTTTTGTTTTGTTTTTTTTTTTTTTTGGTTTTTCAAGGTAGGATCTCACTCTAGCTCAGGCTGACCTGAAATTCACTTTGTAGTCTCAGGGAGGCCTTGAACTCACAGCAGTCCTCCTACCTCTGCCTCCCTAGTGCTGGGATTAAAGGCATGCGCCACCACTCCTGGGTAAAATATATATTTTTAAAAAGCTATTTACTTTGTTCCTGAAAAAGAAATCCCTATCAAATAATTTGGGACAATGCTCCATATTATACTCCCTGCCTTGGAGATTCATATTTCAGAGAGAAAAGTCTCTAAAGAACTCTGGAGATGATGTCTACTTAACCTTAATCCAATGCTTTACAAACGTGCTTGTTGATGGGAAATGCTACGTTGTGGTCCTGCTCTGCTACTAACTTGCATTTTTTTGTACCCTTCTTTGAACTTCAGTTTCCTCATCTACAAAAGAGAGGGTTAGAATCGATTTAGAGAGAAAGGACTGTAGTTTATACATGCCTACTCTATGCCAGACACTAGTCATGCCATCAGGGACTTGTACTTAGAAGAACATTACATCTGCCTGACTGTGTTTTATTTATTTATTTATCTGCTTGTGTGTGTGTGTAATGAAGTATGTATGTATATGGCGTGGTGTGTGTGTATGTGTGTGTGTATGTGTGTGTGTGTGGTATATGCATATTTATGTGTGTGTGTGATGAAATGTATATGTATATGGGGTGGTGTGTGTGTGTGTGTGTGTGGTGTATGCATATTTATGTGTGGGTGTAATGAAGTGTGTATGTATATGGGGTGGTGTGTGTGTAGTGTATGCCTATTTATGTGTTTGTGATGAAGTGTGTATGTATATGGGGTGGTGTTTGTGTGTGTGTGTGTGTGTGTGGTGTATGCATGTTTGTGTGTGTGTGATGAAGTGTGTATGTATGTGGGGTGGTGTGTGTGTGGTGCATGCATATTTATGTGTGTGTGTGTGTGTGTGTATGTGTGTGTGTGTGTGTGTGTGTATTTATTTATGTGTGTGATGAAGTGTGTATGTATGTATGGGGTGGTGTTTGTGTGTGTGTGGTGTATGCATGTTTATGTGTGTGTGTGATGAAGTGTGTATGTATATGGGGTGTGTGTGTGTGTGATGTATGCATGTTTATGTGTGTGTGTGATGAAGTGTGTATGTATATGAGGTGGTGTGTGTGTGTGTGATGTATGCATATTTATGTGTGTGTGTGATGAAGTATGTATGTATATGAGGTGGTGTGTGTGTGTGGTGTATGCATATTTATGTGTGTGTGATGAAGTGTGTATGTATATGGGGTGGGGTGTGTGTGGTGTATGCATGTTTATGTGTGTGGTGATGAAGTGTGTATGTATATGGGGTGGTATGTGTGTAGTGTGTACACGTTTATGTGCCCATGCAGTGGCCCATGCACTCGCCTACAGTAGGGTACGCCCACCTGCCGTTACCAGCTCCATGCTCTTCTGTCCATTCTTGTTTGAGCTGGAGTATTTTACTGATCCTGAAGCGTTGTAGTCATTTTCACATTAATGGGACAAACAGCATACCAAAAACAGTTTATGGGAAGAAAGGGTTTATTTCAGGCTTACAAATTCCAGGGGAACACCATCAATGGTGGAAGAAGCCAGCTCCCTTTCATAGATCCAAGCAGAGAGACACCACCAACAGCCAGTACCACAAAACAGCCAGAACTCAAACTATTCTCCACATACATCAGGGCTAGACTCAAAGATCTGCCCCCAGTGGCACCTCCTCCACTGCCTGTTTGAGAATTAAATTACAAGCTTAACCTTGATCATAAAAAAAAAAAAAAAATCCCTGAAAAAAAAAAATCCCTGAAAGCCAGACATGGTGGAACACACCTTTAATCCCAGCACTCAGGAGGCAGAGGTAGGAGGATTACCATGAGTTCAAGGCTACCCAAAGACTGCATAGTGAATTCCAGGTCAGCTTGAGCTAGAGTGAGACCCTAGCTCAAAAAAAAAAAAAATCTGAGGCTATGGGGGACATACATTCACATTCAGACCTCCATGTCTGTCCCCGGCACCTATAGACTCATGACCATCTCACAAAGCAAATTTCATTCATTCTAACTTCAATAGTTCCAACTACCAACTTTACCAACTTTAGCACTGTTCAAAATCCCAAGTCTCATCTGAGATTTAAGTCTGTCTTTTTAAGGTCTGTCTCTTAACTGTGACTCCTATAAAATTAAAATACAAGTTATATACTACCCACACACAATGGCACATAGTAAACATTTCCATTGCAAAAAGGCATAACAAGGGGAGACTGGACCAATGCAAAAATAACCAGCAGGTAAACATCAAACATCTGCAGTTCAACATCCATAACCAGTGACAAAAGTCTCTGGATTCCAATTCCACCACTCCAGCTGGCAGCTGTTCCACAGTCCTGGTATATCCAAAACATCTTCAGGCCTACACTGCAAGCTGTGGTCTTTCTTTTTTTTTTTGAGAGAGAGAGAGAGACAGACAGAGAATGGTTGTGCTAGTGGCCTTTCAGCTACTGTGAACAAATTCCAGGTGCGTGCACCCCCTTGTGGGCAAGTGTGGCATCGCATCCTTGCAGCTGGCTAAACATGGGACCTGGAGAACCAAACAGGCATCCGTAGGCTTTGCAGGCAGGCGCCTTAACCACTAAGCCATCTCTCCAGCCCGTGTGGTCTTTCTTCATAGCTCCATACAGTGGCCTTATTTGGCTTCCAATTCAGGACTTTGACCACTGTTTCCCATGATGCATCTCAGCAGTGGCTCCCGTTCACCTTCATACATTGGCTTTTCTCGGCCTCCACACAGGGATTTCTACCATGCTTCACGTGTGGCATCTCAGCAGTGGACCACCACACAGAGCTTGCCATTTTTTCACAAGCTGTGGTGATTCTTGGGTCTCTGCTTCCCTACAGGACTGGACTTATAGATGTGTGTGGCCACACCCACCTATTTATGTGGGTCCTGGGGACCAACCTCCTTCCTCAGGCAATAATGTGTGTTCATTTGTTGTGTGCATACATGCATGTATGTTTGTATAGGTGAATGTGTGTATATATGCCTATGGAAGCCAGAGGACAACTTCTGGTTTTGTTCCTCATTTTGAAAAAATTTATTTAAAAAAATTTTGGGGGGCTGGAGAGATAGCTTAGCAGTTAAGGTGCCTGCCTCCTAAGCCTAAGAACACTGGTTCCAATCTCCAGCGGTTCCAATCTCCAGGTCCCACGTTTAGCCAGATGCAAGGTGATGCAAGGGCGCAATGCCGCACTTGACCACAAGGGGGCGCACACATCTGGATTTCGTTTGCAGCAGCTGAGAGGCTGCTGGCACGCCCATCTCTATCTGTCTTCCTCTCCCTCTCTGTCTCTCTCCAAAAAAAAATTTTTTTGTGGTTTTTTTTTGTTTGTTTGTTTGTTTGTTTTGTTTTGTTTTACGAGGTAGGCTCTCACACTAGCTCAGGCTGACCTGGAGCTCACTATGTAGTCTCAGAGTGGCCTTGAACTCATGGTGATCCTCCTACTTCTGCCTCCCAAGTGCTGGGATTAAAGGCATGCTCCACCATACCTGTCTTAAATGTTTTTTATTTCAGAGAGAGATAGACAGAGAATTGGTGCACCAGGGCCTTATCCACTGCAATCAAACACCAGATGCTTGTGGCACCTAGTGGTCATGTGTGACCTTGCATTTGCCTCACCTTTGTGCTTCTGGCTAATGTCGGGTCTGGAGAGTTGAACATGTGTCCTTAGGCTTCACAGGCAAGCCATCCCTCCAGCTCCAGCCCAGTGTACCTTTTTTTGAGACAGGGTCTCTCACTGGCCTGGAGCTCAGCTAATCAGGCTAGACTCACAGATCTGCCTTTCTCTGTCTCCCCAGCACTGGGATTATAAGCACACACCACCATGCCCAGCTTTTTATGTGTGGGTCCTGGGGATAGAACTCAGGGCCTCACATGTTCAAGGCAAGCATTTCACTGATTGAGCTGTTTCCCAGCCCATGTTTGTTTATTTACTTTTTAAAAAGTTTTGAAAATTTATTTGCAAGCAGAGAGAGTGATAGAAAGAGAAGAGATAGAGAGAATGGGTGCAGCAGGGCCTCCAGCCACTGTAAACAAACTCCAGACACATGTGACACTTTGTGCATCTGGCTTTATGTGGGTACTGGGGAATCGAACCTGGGTCCTTTGGCTCTGCAGGCAAGCACTTTAACCACTAAGCCATCTCTCCAGCCCTGTTTATTTACTTGTTTGTGGTTTTTCGAGGTAGGGTCTCATTCTAGCCCAGGCTGACCTGCAATTCACTATGTCATCTCAGGGTAGCCTCAAACTCAAGGTGATCATCCTATCTCCATCTCCCAAGTGCTGGGATGAAAAGTGTGTGCCAATTTGCCCAGCTGGTTATTTACTTTTTGAGATAAGGTCCTTCTCTGTAGCCCAGGATGCCCTTAAATTCTCAATCTTCCTGGCTCTACCTTTCCAATGTTGGGATTACAAACATCTACCCCCATGTCAGTTCCCTACAGTTAGTTTAATACTCTGCTGTCATCATCTTGAAGTTCTTAATAAATCTTGATTTTCATTTCATGATGGCTCTGAAAATTTCATAGCTGCTTTGTGTAACACCATTTAACAGTCACATTAGTCTAATGAGAATGTGTGTGTGTGTGTGTATGTATATATATAATTTTTTTAATTTGAGAGAGACAGAGAGAGAGAGGACGAGGCAGAGAGAAAATGGGCATGCTGGGGCCTTTTCAGTCACTGTGAATGAATTCCAGATGCGTGTACCCCCTTGTGCTCATGCGTGACATTGCATGCTTGCGTCACCTTTGTGTCTGGCCATACATGGGACCTGGAGATTTGAACAAGCATGCTTAGGCTTCACAGGCAGGCACCTTAACCACTAAGCCATCTCTTCAGCCCTGTGTGTATGTTTTTAGTTATGATACATTGACATGGATGCTAAGAATCTGAGAGAGTAAGTAAATTGCTCAAGGTCACATAGGGAATGCAGAGCAGAACCAGGATTTCAGACGAGTCCATCCATCTGTCTCTACAGCCTTTGTTCTGTCTGTGAGGCCAGCTGCCAGTGCAAACATTCTATGATGCTAAGATTCTTTTGTTCTTTAATCTACTAGATCTGTCTCACTGTTACACAAAAGAATTGTATCCGTCCTAGTCACTGTCTGAGTGCATGATGGCTAAATGAATTAATGAACAATGTGCCACTCAATATTCAAGAATGACTGGCTTTAGAAGTTGATTTGTTCTGCCATTTACTATGTCACCTGGGTCAGCCCAACTTTTTTTTTTTTTTTTTAATTTGTTACTGTGGTCTTAGGATTTCAAATTGCAACATACCTGATTTGTTGAGTAACAAGCATCAGAACATTACATTTCTTTACTTAAAAAAAAGTCAAGGGCTGGAGAGATGGCTTAGTGGTTAAGGAACTTGCCTGAAAAACCTAAGGACTCGGGTTCAATTCTCCAGATCCCATGTAAGCTAGATGCACATTGTGGTGCATGCATCTGGAGTTTGTTTGTCCTGTTGCACCCATTCTCACTCTCTCTCTGTCTAATAAATAAAAATAACTAAAACAAAAAAATCAAGGAGGCTGGAGAGATGGCTTAGGGGTTAAGGCGCCTGCCTCCTAAGCCTAAGAACACTGGTTCCAGTCTCCAGCGGTTCCAATCTCCAGGTCCCATGTTTAGCCAGATGCAAAGTGATGCAAGGGTGCAATGCCGCACTTGACCATAAGGGGGCGCACACATCTGGATTTCATTCACAGCAGCTGAGACACTGCTGGCACGCCCATCTCTGTCTTCCTCTCTGTCTCCCTCCCTCTCTCTCTCTCTTTCTCTCTCTCTCTCTCTGTCTCTCTCTGTATCTCTCTCCAAAAAAATAATAAAAAGTAAAAAATAAATTTAAAAAAAAAATCAAGGATCCAGGTATGGTGGCACATACCTTTAATCCCAGCACTCAGGAGGTAGAAGTAGGGAGAGCTGCCTGAGTTCAAGGCCACCTTGAGACTAAGTGAATTCCAGATCAGCCTGAGCTAGAATGAAACCCTAGCTCAAAAAACAAAACAAAACAACAAAAAAAAACAGATCAAATCAGTTTTTGTTTTTATAATTCAGATGAAATTAAATTTAGCTTTGCTCTCACCTGTCACATTGGTGGGATATTTGACATTAGAGTTCTTGTGGGAAGGCATCCCCAACCAGGATTTGAGTTTACCCAATCTAGAAAATTCAGGAAACTCTCATCAGTCCATTGTAGTTTCATTGAAAATACTCACTTAGGAGGCAGAGGTAGGAGGATCGCCATGAGTTCGAGGCCACATTGAAAATACAGAGTGAATTCCAGCTCAGCCTGGGCTAGAATGAGACCCTACCTCGAAAAGCCAAAAAAAAAAAAAAAAAAAAAAAGAAAAGAAAAAGAAAAAGAAAAAGAAAAAGAAAAAGAAAAAGAAAGAAAAGAAAGAAAATACTCATTGTCCAAGCAGACATATGGCAGTTGGAGGCATCTAACCCCCGGGGCTCATGGCATTCATCTCCCCCTCCATGGTATACCTGCCCACCAAGAACTTGGTTGGATGTCCATTCTTCAGTTGTCCTTGAAGTCATTAGCGACAGAGATACTAGGAGTGTTTTGGGAGAGTTTGGCCAAGCACAGGTCCCCATTACCCATCCATGTCCTAGTTCCCTTTCATCCTGAGAGCTGTCCTCTTCCAGAGAACACTCTAACTCTGTCCCTTTGCACGGTGTTGGAAATAGAGACCTCCAAGTGGTTTTCCTCTGAGGTAAGCAAAGACCCTCTCCAACCTACAAAGGACTAAATGTCCCTACAAAATAGAGAATATTGGGGCTGGAGAGGTGGCTCAGTGGTTTAAGGTGCTTACCTGCAAAGCCTATGGATCCAGGTTTGATTCTCCAGGCCCCACATAAGCCAGATGCACAAGATGGCGCATGTGTCTGGAATTCATTTGCAGTGGTGAGAGGCCCTGGCATGCCCATTCCCTCTCTCTCTCTCTCTCTCTCTGTCTCTAATAATAATAAAATAAATAAATAGAGAATATTTCCTTCAAGTTTTTTTATTATTAAGTCCATAACAAAGAATCGATTAACTCACAGCATTCTCAAACGTTTAAGCTTCTGTGTGGACTCCCAAGACCCCTTTCTCCCATGGCTACTACAGCTGAGCCTGTGTCTTCATGCAAACTGGGGAAGCAGTGGGGATAAGGAAGGAGGAAGGCCTTGACAGATTATGTTGTTGATTCTCTTCCTTTATAGGTGGGAATTGTGACAACTGTTTTGAATTCCATATTTCATATCTCTAGAAAATTGTAGATAAAAGGAAAACGGACTTTTGAAGTCTTGATTTAAAGAAGTAAGTTTAGAATATGTAGTACATGGAGGGCTTGGTTCTAGGGTGTTAGAACAGTCCCAGACACTGGTCTCCCTAGAATGTGTAAAAAAGACGGAAATAATCATCAAACATTCTTCCCTTAGTATAGACAATTATGCTGGAAGTCGGCCAGACCAAGAGCAAAATTTTAAGCGCTGAAGGAGCCTCAGAGCTATAGTGCTGTAGTGCTGCGCCCTCCAGTGGCTAGTTTTGTACTCAATAATAGGACATTTTCTTTTTCACGGTTGCTTTTTCTTGTTCTTTTTTTTATTTTTTTAGGCGGAAACCAATTTTTGTTGTTGTGGTGGTTATTTTTCGAGGTAAAGTCTCGCTCCAGTCCAGGCTGACCTGGAATTCATTATGTAGTCTCAGGGTGGCCTCGAACTCATGGAGATCCTCCTACCTCTGCCTCCTGAGTGCTGGGATTAAAGGCATGTGCCACCATGCCTGGTGGAAAACTAATTTTAAAACTGACTCACTGTTAAGGCACGAGAATGATTCCCTTGGAAACAGATGGAGAGAGTTGTACTCAGTAAGTTTCCCCAGGAGTGCTCTAAGGGAGTGAGGACATAGGAGTGAACAGAGGAGGAGCTAACTCACACTACGGTCACCTGGAAAGCTCAGCTGATCCCAAGGAATCCTGGGACTGAGTTGTCCCCTTAGAGTTGCCCCACACTGAGGTGATGGGATCAGAACTTTGTATTCCTGCATTCATTTACCATTGGTGGTGAGAACCAGGAGGAGGTGTAACCTTGATGAGGCGTGTCCCTGTGACCCAAGTCACTGTGCAGTGAAGGGCTTGGTTGTTCAAACACTAGTTTTCTTCCCTTTCTCTCTCCTGTTCAGTCATTTCCGACTCCCTCACCCCCAGGAGCTCTCTCTGTCTCTGTCATGGGTTAACCACCACCACAGATAGGGGTCTCTGATTTCAGTCAGGCAGGTCATATTCCCTGGTCTTGGTGGCACTTGAAAGAAGATTCTTTTTCTATACAAGCTTGGCTCTGAAAGCCTTTCTTTGTCTATTTTGTCTATGCTACAACTGATATGTTAATATTACCATTCCAGTGAGAGGAGAGACCAGACTCAGTGGTGCCAGGACAAGGAAAAAAAAAAAAAAACAGGAGCAAAAGTCATATTCGAGACAGGGTTAGTTATGTATACTCCTGGGGCTTCTGTTCTCCCCCTCTGAGCACATCATCCAGAGCAGCCCACGTCCTCCTTCTTGGCAGGGAGGAAATGTTTGGATCTTGCCCAGTCCCAGGGAGAGAGTAGAGTGGGCTGAAGACCACTAGCTGTCCACCAAGCTGCATTCTCTCCTTTTGTAATAATCATTTGGCTGGAGCATAACTAGACAGATAAGAACCACGCATGCCAGCTTCCCCTGCCGCTGCTTGTGGCCTAACCCCTCATCCATGTGTCGGAGTGGAAAAGGTAGACAGACATAGCATTTGCTATGCTTGCTGAAGAGTAAATATCTGGCTGGGCGTGGTGG